>JBAMNC010000846.1:0-600000 GCA_037902135.1 Cetoscarus ocellatus | reverse complement strand
CTCTTTATTAATAAGCTGGTTTAGCCTGTATTAAATACCAACATGACATTATTTCAAACACAGGTCTGCTGCATGAACGAGCAGATTTTTACCTTCATGATCATAGTTAACGTTCTCAACAGCTTAAAACCTTGTTGTCTTTATTGAGGACATCTTTTCAATTGAACCAGTGCCCCATAAGGTCAATTCACTTAACAGTGTACAATAGTGTTCTTGAAATGTAGAATAACGATATAATGAGGCTGTAAAGCTGTTAAAAATGTCTTGGTATGCATTCCAGAGTTGGGTTTAGTTTTGTGGTGAGTTTCTGTATCATTAAAGAGTATCCATACTGCTCCCACTGCTGTTTTAGTAGTAAGAAAATGGGAATTTAAAAAAAGCATGTATGTGTTTGCTAGTGCTGATGGATGGCATCCATAGATATTTCAGCCATATTTTCAGAGTGAATGTGAGAGTGAGCATGTGTGAAACATTTTATGGTGAAATTATCTACATTTAAAGAGCCCATATGTTCAAGTTTTTTTAGAGTACATAATGATCACCCCAATCCAGTTGTATTTTCAATCCCAAAAGAAGTTCTGATGTTGGAGACTTGTTTATCTTGTTCGTAGATGTACTTATCACAAGGAGGAGACATCTTAAATACACTAAATAGCTCGAGTTCTTGTCGAAATTCTTGAGTTACATTTCATTGCTAGTGAACTGTGCATGTGTTGTTTCTTTGTGTCATCATATTTAGCCTCATACCTGTAACTGTCTCATCTTGGTTTGCCTAACTGTGGATGCTCTGTTCAAAAGAATGCAAAAGTAAAAAAATAAGATGTCCAAACAGATGTTATTTTTCCACCACAGCTTTGGATGTACACACGGCAAGACAGTTTGAAGCAACTTAAACTGCTTTACAGTAACTGTCAACTAAATGGACCTGCCAAAGTGAACCAACATAACAATCACACATAGACTTCTCCTGGTAGGGATACAAGTTATATTTGTAGGTTCTCTGGCAGAAATAATGACGATATTGTTTATAGTTTAGGCACTGCATTCAGTGCTTGATTGTGAATGTGACTACTGTGTCACATCCCAGCAAACCCTATTGGCACTAGTTTGCACACTCTGTTAAGATACAAGGCTGAAGAAGATTAACCCTCAAATATTTTTAACTGCTGACTGAAGTCATGCTCATATTAGGTCTGGTGAGAGGAGAAAGTTTCAGTGAGCTGATGGTGTTTTCAAGCCGAAGCAAAAGCCAGAAAAGAGAAAAAAGGTGCTGAGTTGCAGACTGATTTGCAAACTGTTGATCAAGTGGCATTAAAACATTCATGGACAGATGTTTCAGAGGAATATTAGTGGTATGTCTCTGTCAGATGTTTTAGTTAAGCTCTGTAAATTGACTTTAGTCCCTGGTTATTAACCGCATGGTATCATGGGGGCTGAAAACAGAAGTGTTGTGCATTTTTACTGTCAGGGAAAGGATGGCGATATCTAAACTAGTACTGTCTTTTCTATTGTGTAGTCAAGTTTTTTTTGCCTCTGCCAAGAAGCAGAGGTAAATTTGTTGGGTTGTTGATAACTCAAACAAAGGGGAGCCAATTGTCTTTATCTGTCTGTTTGTCACTGAGCAAGATAACTCAAAAAGCTCTTCAAAGATTTTGATGACATTTCTATGAATGTTGGTCCCGGCACAAGGAAAAATGACTAGATTTTTGTGGTCATCTGAAAACGGATGTGGATCAAAGGGTTTTTTGCAGGACATTTAAGCTTTGTGCTGGAGTGCAGTTTTCAACATTTCCAGAGTAACTAGGAATGTCAGAAAGGCCTTGTCGATGGTTTTTGCACTTTGAGTCCCTCTGGTTTGTAGTTCTGCAGTTTAGGGACACCTAAAATGCATGGTTACATAACCATCACTGTGTTTTTTTTCATGAGAAATCAGGCTTTTAGGTCTTGTTTAGCCATCATAGGAAGCACAAAGGGCCAACAGCAGGTCTTTACCCAGTTTTTATGACACAAACATGATGACGAATGATTTTTCAGCATGATTTTTAATGCGTGATTCCATTTTAATTTGTGTATTCCAAATGGTCTCACATGTTTCATATTGTTTGTTTGGATTTCCTGTAAAGACAGCAGAGATAGCCCTTGTTTGTAGCATTGCAGAGACCAGGGAGGATCAACTGCCGTTGTGTGACCAGAATGCCTCTACCTTTCTCCAGCACTTAATCCATGATCTCAACTATATAAGCCCTGTCAAGGACACTCCTATCTTGCCACATTATGGCCGGGCTGCAGGGGTGATGGCAGAGATTGAGCCCAGATAAATTTCCCTCCATCAGCTCTCTGCACCTCTGTTGTAAAACGGTGTAATTACTCACTCTCTCTGGCACAGCGAGGCTCGTCGTGGACCGCCATGCAGAAAATGGAGCCCCTTCTCCATCATTGTGCAGACACATCCGCCCCTTGCCCCATTACTTAGCTGGCTAGCTCTGTGTCAACAGTGGGCAGGTGTAAATAGCAGGGATCTCACCTGTCCAACAGAACTGCTAAAGCATAGCAAAGGAGCTTACACTTGAAAGCACAGATTAATTGATAAATTAGCTGGAGAGTGCTTAATGTAGCAAAGTGTAACTTTGCTTTTATTCATTAGTGCTTGTACATGGGCTATGCTCTCAGTATTTTTGCATTTGTGTCTCAGATTTAGAGAATAGGAGATCATCATTTAAGCTTCTCCTTCTGTTTTGTCTGTCTTTGACCTTAAACATATTTTCAGACAATAATTAAACTCAGATTCAGACTCAGAAGCATCAAATCAGTCCATAAGATTTCTCAGAACATAAAGATTAGGCCTACATGTTGGTTAGCTCCTGTTTATTATATATAGAAACTGAATGTAAATTGTTAAGCAGATGACAATGGTAAAAATGTCCTTTTAACAGGTACCTCAGGCAGATCCTGACTCACAGTGAACATCTGCTATGTCCTTATGGGCGAAGACAGTAAAGTATAATTATACATCTTAGAGGATGTCATTGTCCTTCAGAACAAACTTGACAAAATGTAGGAATCTTGAAATTATCTTTGATGTTAGGAATTTGCCAATGGAGTGTTTAGATATGCATCAATGATTCGGCTTCGAGTATACATGAAGTTTGAGGATATTGGCACAATATTCTGAATTGTAGTTGCATGTGGTTTCCAAGGAGGTTATGTTTTTGTTACCATTTGCTTGGTTGTCTGTCCATCTGTTAGTAAAATGGCTCAAAAAGTTGTCTACAGATCTGGATGAAATTTTCAGGGAATGTTGATCATGGCATAAAGAGGGAGGGATCCATTAAGGATCATGCTAGTACCTGGCGTAGGTTCTTGTATCACCCCCAGCAGGGTTCCAAGCAAGATGAGCTGAGACTAAACATGACGTGCCAACACTGACCACTGACTGGTCAGAGTATCACCACGAGTTGGTGGTACCTGACATGGAAATGACACGCCCTCTGTTTTCAAATCTGGGATGCTGTATGACTTCCCAAACTTTCCACTACTTAAAATGATATGTTTTGCTTCTTGCACCCATCTTTGAAACAGAATTCATTTCTTCACTATCACAATAGGCTACACAGACTTTATCCCCTCTGTTTCCTCCCTTGTTGGTGTGATGATGTCTCTGTAGTTTTGCACAGACACACTGTGACAATCCCACCTACCTTAAAGAGGGACTATTAAAGTCTATACAGTAATGGAAAAACAAAGCTGTTGGTATCCAAACCTTGTGGAGTCGAGCTGAGGTCAGCATATGGACAAAGGGAAAAGGACTTTACCTGTTGGATGTCACATTTGGGGTAGGTTATGTTCTCCTCTGGGGCCCAGCTCTTTTTGTGACGACCCATCTCCGTAGCTAAAGCATGCTCTCTCTTTTTCTCTCTGCCTCTCCTCCCTCTTATTATCAAAAGTAACAAAGTAACTGTATCTTTCTTTTGGAGAGGAACAAAGTTGTATTTGGGTTGCTGACCATACTCCAGATGAATGGAAGTGAAAGACTGAAGATCCTTCAGGGCCACAGAGATCAGTCGGACAGACTTTTGCAATCTGCTGAGTTGTCCCTGCCACGACAAGTCAACTCTTCAGTGTTAAATTGTTTCTGGCAGAGTGGCAGCACAGCTTGAGTTCATCCTGAATTGACCATATGTTTTGTTCTTTTCTTAATTTTAAGGGAAACTTCTTTTTCCCTGCACTTTTCTGATTTATGTGGACAGCTAGTTAACCAATTATGGTGAGCTGTTAATTCCTTGTTGCTGTAGTCAAAAAAGCATGCATGCTTCATGTAGTCAAAATTTGAACAGGTCTCCCTCTCCTGTTTCCCTGAATTACTAAGCTTCAGCAATTAAATCTTATTATACACAGCTCTGTTTTGACATTTGTACTGTTATCTATAGCTTAAAGCACCTAATACAGCTTTACATCCAGTTTGCTACCTCATGTCACAGGACATTTTTTAACAACTTTACAAACTCTTCTTCGTATTCGTGACTGTAAGACATCAACCATTTTTTGCCACAAATTTGGCTCGTCTTGCACCTCCTTTCAAAATGCCATACACTGAACGACCAAGGGCACGAAGGATGTGTATGACAGACAGTATGAAAAACGTCAAACGGATTAAATTGTTTCAGCTCAGCATGTCACTGTTCCAAAGGGTTAAGACAGTTGCATTTGACACCAAACAACGAAGCACCCAACACAGCAGCAAGGTGTCATTTAGGATTTCCCTTCAGTCCCTTACATTTTCCACGCACCAACGACACCATCACAAATTCAATTTAAATGCAAAGCAACACAGGAAAGAGGTATTTGTGTTTGCCATTTTACAGTTCTTCTACCTCAGCAGGCCTTTCTCCTCATTGGTCCTGCTCCACGGACCACACTCAGCCCGTTCTATTGCCCCTGACTGGCTGCTTGATAGATTAGATTTGTACCTAATAAGGATGGATCACCCTTTTGGTCTTGTCCCTCCTTTCAGGTTCCTGGTCCAATTTTTCCTCCTGCTGTCGTCTTTTTCCTTCTCGTCTGTGATTTAACTGTGCCCTCCAAGGAAATTTCAGCCTTTACCTCTGATCTGTAGTCCTGTTTTAAACTGATTTTACTTTGGCTCATGGGGACAGACCTGCGGTTAAATGACATTGTCAAATAGGAGAATTACATTATTGTGGACTTTTTATATCTATTTATCAACCTGATAATGGCTCGGATAGAATAAATTTAATGGATGGGTGAGCACTGGTATAAATAGCTCAGGGCCATTACTGTAATGATTTCTTTTACCTTCTTTTGGAGGACGAACAAACCTCTTGTTAGAGTTAAGCCACAGGTTTGTAGGCCGGAATAAAAGGCAAAGATGTGCTTAAGTTTTCCCCTCTTGTCTGTTTTGTGTCATTGTTTTGTAAAGGGAACAACAGAGCAAGCAATAACTTTTCAGGTCAGGCAGTTTACAGACTGACCAAACAGGGGAGCAAATGTGGATTAATTTGTGTCAACCTTATTGATTCCACATAGAATCCAGAATTTTCTATACTTAAAACGACCTGAACTATAAGGCAACATATTCTTCTGTTTCAAACAGAGCAGCAGAACGGGGAAGATAAATTATTTAGGTGACTTTGCATGGTTCATGGTCCCAGACGGATTTTTCAGAGTAATTCAGACAGTGCTCATCTTCTGGGATTTTGATTTAAAACCATCTCTTAGGTTTATAGAGAATGGTCTAAAAAAGAGAGGTTATCCAGTAAGGAGAAGATCTTTTGTGTTAAAAATACCTTGGTAATGCCAGAGGTCAGAGTAGATAACCCAGAGTGGTTATAGATTATGAATGCTTCTTTAAACATTTCTGAATGCACAGTGCATTGAATTTTGAAGCAGATGGGCTACAGAAACTGAAGACTACACCAGGTGAAACTCCTGTGAGCTAAGAACAGAAAACTGAGGCTGATTTTGCTCACGAAAAACTGAACAACAGAAGATGAAGAAAATGTTGCCTACTCAGATAAGTCTCAATTTCTGCTGCAACAGTCTTAAAGTAGGGTCAGAATTTGGTGTAAATGATGTCCATCTTGCCTTGTATCAACGGTTCTTATTTGCTCTGCACACTTTGGGCCCCTTGCAGCAATTGAGCATCACTTAAATGCCAGTCTACCTAAGCAGGTCCACTTCTTTATTACAGCAGTGAACCCATCTTTTAATGGCTGCTTTGAACAGGATAACAGACCATGTAATATTGCTAATATACTTTCAAACTGGTTTATTGAATGTAACATTGAGTTCACTGCAGCAGATCTCAGTCCTTTAGCACATTTTTGTGATGTGGTGGACAGAGATTTGCATTATGGATGTGAAGCTAACAAATCTGCATCAACTGTGCGATGCTATCTTGTTAAGATGGACCAAAATCTCTCAGGAATGTTGCCAAAGCTTTGTTGAATCTGTACCATGAAGAATTCAGGCAGTTCTGAAAGCCAACCAGGTACTTATAAGGGGTATCTAGTAGGATGGCTGAAATGGTACAAAGTTCTGATAAAACTGTCACTGTTGCAGGCAGCATCGATGCTGATTTCTTTACAAGCAGCCTTTGTTTTCAGGCTTCTCAATGTTGTCTTGCTCATAGCTCCTGCGTCTCTCTCCTACAAGGATGTTGATAGTGAGTGCCTCTACAGAATGAGATCACTCATTCCAAATTGAAGCTTTGCAAGACAGATCTGCCTGATGATAGACACGGAATCAGGCAGGACTAGCTACAGCAAGGTTATGCTTTTTTAGGTGATATGATGGATCTGGAATTTTACTGTGCTTTGTGAACACAGAGATGATCCACAGTAGTTAGTTGTAGGTCGTGTTCACAAAGTGTTTTTTTTTTTTTTTTTTTTTTTTTTTTTTTTCAAAAACACTAACCTTTTCTTGCGTATTTTGTTTGTTTCATTTGAACAGTATGCTGGGTGCCTAAAATGGAAAAAGATGTAAAAAGGTTTCAGAGCACTTTAAACTGCACCACTTCTGTCACAGTGCACACTGTCATTATGTAATTCATCTGAAAAGGAGGCTTTATGCACATTATTGACAGTAGTCCTTGCTTAAGTTGGCAGGATGACCCTCAGAAACAAAACATATGAGCATTAACCAGACATAAATGAGTGAGTGGCAATGCTGCAATGACGATGTGGTCATTGACAGCTCAGATAGATGACAAATAGATAAATACATAAATTTGTCTTCTTGATGCGTTTAAATGTCATTTCAAGAAAAATAACATTTTTATTTTTTCTAATAACTTATCTACAGTTCATTGAAGGTCAAATTTGTTGAGTTTGTTTATACAACATTATAAAACAGATATGATAGATGTTAGCAAGGGGTAAAACGCACCTGTAAGACTTATTTTTTTAATGTGCATTTTTTTTCTTTATCAATAACTGCACCCAGTTTGTTTTTGAGTTTTCTTTTTCTAAAATAAAGAAATTGTCTAATGAGTAAAAGAATAGCATTTTGCCTCCCTTATTGGCAAAGGCTGCCAAAACTGAAACAGACCAAAAACTCTGACCAAAAATAACGTGATATGAACTAAACCATGGGCTAAGCATATTGTTGTATCCGTACATGTACTGCCACATATGTGCTCACTCTCATGCTTAATCCCGAGAATAACTTGACTCTGTGGTCTGAGTCACTTGAAGCAGCAATATCCCATTCGTTTTACATTCACACCTCTTGTTCTGTGAAATTAGCATATGTGTGGATTTCAGTACAAAGTCACACCCCTAACTACTGGCCTGGCATGTACAGATGCAGCCACATAAAACTTCCCTGATGGAGTCATGGCTGGTCCATGTTAGGTTCATGATGACCTGTCCACCCTGACAAACATAAACTGAACATTTTACCCCATGTTTGTGTGAATTTAAGTTTGTTCTACTTCAGTAACCAAGGAAAAGGTTGAGGCTATGTGTTCTTGTGAGAGAATCATGTTTACAGTTAAATGGAGGTACAACCCCAGAGAGTTGGAGGGGCTTCTAGTGACTGGTAACTGGCTGGTAGTTGGCAGGCAACTGGTTGGGAGTGAAAAATTGACACGACTGGATCTGTTTACTACAGAGTTTTTAGTCATTTTTGGAGATCTGTGCAAATGGGATGTGTTATTAAAGCCTTGAAGTTTGAACCCTTTTTTGAAACTGTGTACAAAAAACTTTCTCATTTTCAGTGGACAGTTTCTTGTAAACTTTGCATTGTTTCTAATGTCTCCAAAAATGCTGGCCAATATTCCCAGAGGCATATTGTCACGCAATTTCCTGAAATTGTACCCAGGATAAAACCTCAGTAGAGCTTTGCTTTCCTGCTAATGGCTCTCTCGTAAAAAATAAAAGCTCTGAATTGACATAATATAGACAATTTTGTGGGGATGATTGTTTACAAACCAGCAGATAATGAAAAAGATTCACAGGATGTTTTGGAAAATTGAGTTAAATGACTAATTAGATGACAACACGCAGCCAAACAGGGGTAAAAATTAGCCAACAAAGTAATCACAGCAGCAGCAGGATGTTCACTACAATCAAATAAAAAAAATCTACCGTTTTTTGCACGACTCTGCTCTTGTTCAGCCTGGAGATTCCTCCTCCTCCTCTTAATGTACAGTTGTAATCTCTTACAGACAATAAAACAGCTTCCTGTTTGTGGGGGAAGAGAAACTGTAATCTGAGCTTTGTTGGAGTAAATAGACTGAAGTCATCGGAGCTGGGAAGAGAAAAAGCCAGAGGAGTAAACAGAGATGCAGACAAAGCAATATTTGCCTCCTGTATTTCCACTTCTGTGCTGTGTGAGATGTTTCACTTGATGCCAGGGAATGAGCCTCAAAAACGATCCTCTGAGGTAAGAGATTCACCAGAGCAGCCAACCGTTCCCCAATGCCAGCTTTGACAGACAAGAAAGTAATAGAAGAGAGAGCTTTTGATTAATTTTAGCTCCTTTGACGGCATCTCCTGACAGTTTCTTACAAAGACAAAAACTGGAAATATTTGTATCAGCAGGAAACAGCCAAAGTTAGAAAAGTTGTCTGCCAGGCCCAAACATTTTAGACTTAGATGTTTATATTTAGCCTCTGCAGACTTCTAATCACTGCCATATCTGTCCTGCTGATTCTATGATTCAGTAACTTTCAATGCAACTGAAGCTATAACACAATGTTCCCAATATTTTTAGACACATTAGATAGTTTGGTATATCTTAAGTACGCCCTCGAGATCACTTGGTAAATTTTATTGTTGGTCAGATGTACACTCAATCACTCACCACCGTGGGCTCTGTTGCATTTCAAACCCTGGACATTAATGGAGATTTAACAGTAGGGATGCCCATAAATAGACGACTCAACTGTTAATTTTGGATAACAAATTACCTGGCTCCAGATTTACATGTTGGCCAGACTTGTTCTTAATAATTTTAATCACCACAGCCATGAAATTGTGGTAAAATCCTAAAAGAGAAAGGTGTCTGATGAAGGGTGAAGACCTGGACCTTCGCATCTATGGTGATAATCTAAATTAAATTGCTATTGGAGCAGCTTCTCGTGTTCAAATCTGTTTTTAGCCTCTCCTCGCCACTTTTGGAAACTGTAGCTCTGCTCGCTAGCTGCTGCCTCTAGGTGTACGACCTCCAACCAGATGTAAAAAGGACATTGAATAAGGGATAGCATCAGCAGCATCTTGTAGGGACAGCATAATATCTCTGTGTTTTGATCTAAAAACTTGAGATGAAGTTGTATTAAAGCTGTGTTAGGTTATGATCACCTTCATTAAGCAGCATTTGCTTGCAGATGACTTGGTCCTGTTTTAAAGTGGCCATATTTTGCATTAAATCAGGTCCATATATTAATCTTTGATGACTGCCAGGGTGTGTTCACATTCACTAATGGTAGTAATAGGGTCTAGTTTGTATATACTGAGTACCCTGTTGGAGCTACTGCCCCTTTAAGGCCCCCTTTCCCATGTGGGCTCAGTCTGTTCTGCATTCATTCTGTGGTCTATACTTTGTACTGAGATTTCAGGCCCAAGCCAATGTGCTTATGGTGCACTCCAGTTGATCTCTGAACTGGGATAGTCTGAGTTGCAATTCAGATAACATCACCGGGAACGCCCCCTTTGGTTGGAGTTTCCCACTTTGAAGTTGGATGTCCTTTGGCTACCCGACCTGACTCGCTCATAACTGGAACATTTCTAGCTGGGGTGTGACGTAATTCCCATTCCCCTCTTCCCAGTGCCAATGTACATGGAACGCATACGTTAAACTGCAGGGGAAGCAACGGTTGGACGTCACACTGGAAGATCTATTTGGGGGGT
Organism: Cetoscarus ocellatus; assembly: GCA_037902135.1. Taxonomy (NCBI): domain Eukaryota; kingdom Metazoa; phylum Chordata; class Actinopteri; order Labriformes; family Labridae; genus Cetoscarus; species Cetoscarus ocellatus. The sequence goes on along the minus strand of JBAMNC010000846.1, from coordinate 589,630 downwards.
CAAGGGAACAAGATGTTTAAGGCAGTTGCTTTTACCACTAAGAGGGGGAGAGAGAGAGGTCTAAAATCTGCAGACTATTTCTGTTGTTCAAAGAAGTGCTCTATCGTGTGGGGGAGACACATGAAACACTAAAGGGCTTATCAGACTTGAAAAAGCAGATTGGGGCTCTTTAAATAAAGACTGGTCTATAAGATTAGATTAGATTAGATAGTAATTTATTGATTAATTATTAATTAATTTGACCATCTTCCAAGTGCTTCATCAACTTTGGCCTTGTTGGCTGTATCAGGTTTTCATTCCTGTTTTCCTGGTGGGGGACATCTCTGTTGAAGACCACTTTAGAAAGGACAAAGGATATAACTCTTTTTAAAATTGTCTTCATTTACAATAACAGGCAGATTATTGTTTGTAATCTCTAGATCTCATGCAACTATAACAATGTCATTTGTTTTAGTGGCAGAATTTAAATTTATAGAAAAAGACTAGACTATATTTTTGTTGTTCTTCTTTCCAGTAACACCAAACTCATGCCAGTATGTCCATCATTTCTTCTGTGACTTTTGATTTGATATGTCAAAGACAGGTAATGAACAACAATAAAAGTCTGATAACCAAAGATTATTGCCCTCACATCACATCAGTCCCATCCCTGGTTGGAATAGTTCATTTCTTTGTGTTCTTATACTGTGCGGGAGGTGAATTAGTCTAACCCCTTTGTTTTGATTTTGCAAATGATTCTAGTAAAGCATTATTAAGAAAAAGACTGATATGACTACAAGCCAGTGCAGCGTTAATTGTCATGAAGGTTAAGATCTGCCTTTCTCCACATTTTGTCCATTTCTGGGTCGATCAGAACTTAACTAAAAACAGTATTTTCAGCATGGCGCCCTTTGTGAACTGCACTCAAAAGCCCCCCTACAGTTACAATACGGCTGATGTCACTCAGCCTTTGTCCTGCAGTATTTTCAGTTTATGATGTGTGCCCAGAAATAGATGACCAAATGGGCATTTCTGAATAGCTATGCAACTTATAGGACTTTTACAGCCAGTCTCAAATGGGCACTGAAGGAACTGCAGTCTTCTTTTGTGTTTACTTGTGAGCTCCATTTTTCTGCTGAAGGGGGTTGCTGCTTGGATTTAAGCAATTTCATTGATCATTTTCTTTTTTTGAGTTTTACAAAATGAGTTGACTGATTTATCTTTGGCAATTCTATTACATTAAGACTTTTACAGATGGAATACTAATCAAACTTTGATTACCTGCTGGATATATACATCAGTCGCAATAAAATGATACAGAAGATGATTGAATTGATGGTGTGGGTTGAAAAATAATTGTGCTGCACACTTCATGAATAAATACTTGATTAAATTGTTGCCCTATCTGCTATTCTCATTTCAGTCCTTATTGTCCTACATAAACTCTCCATTTCTTTGATTAGTCTGTGGTGTTTGTATGCCGCTGTTCAACTTTTAAATTAGGTTTGAGCAGCTGGATATCACACAACTAGCAAAACTGGCACTATTTTCCAAAGGAGTGTATTTCTCATTACTATCACATCACAGTGTAGACTTGGAGCCATCCATCTTTGAGATTACATTTCACTTATCATGAAACATATTATAATTTCCTTTTTTTTAATATAAAACATGCTGCCGGAGGGAACTAGCAAGTGTCTGCAGTAGAGTATTGCATACACTAATGTATGTGTGTGCTTTATCAGTATTAGCCTTCCTTGGTATATGATAATAATGCATTATAGCCTGGCCTTATTGTGGGATTCTTGAGTGTGTTAGGTAGAATTACAGTTCCCACACTTTTACTCTTTTAACCTGCATTTCCTTCTCTCGTTAGCCTTTATGAATTTTTATTAAGTCGTGCCTTAACTTTCATCAGCTTCCTGATTGAGAGTCTGTCACTTGGCTGTGGCAGTCTGATGAGCAGACACTTCAAACGTAAAGGGCAAATATTGAGTGCCCGTGTTCTCTCAGAGGCTGCAACAGAAGCAGTGTACTCCACAATGTGCTGATGGAAAGTGCCATCAAAGACACGGCGCTCTGTGGGAGGCTGATATTGTCTGTCATGCAGGGGGAGTGGTGTGGGGTTTCACTGTGGTACAGTATGAGGCTTGATGCCTCTGCCATGTTTCACACTGCTTTTGTCTGTGTAATCAGACACTCATGGGTTTTGATAGCGTCTTATGAAAAAGACTGTTGCCTCTGGTTGTTTATAAATCTCTATCATCTGATTTTATATTGCAACTCACAATTTACATTTATTCTGTCCCCAACTCCAGAAGATGCTGTACTTGGTCACTTTGTGGTTTTTAATTAGTTTTATTATAAAGAGAAACTATTAATTACACCTATAGCTAATTGAAAACCCGCTACAATGCTAGGTTTGTGACTAGCGCCCGTCAAATGTGAGTATTTTTGTCCAGTGTTTGATGAATGTGCCACACCTACCAGCCATGGTGATGAGTGATGACTGTAACTGACCAGTGCTGGAAAAGCATAACTCAGTGTAACATGTGCATAGTACAACGCTTTATGTATTCTTTATAACAGGTCTTGTTTGCTCTTGGTCTAAGATCAAGGCCTAAGAGTTTAATGGAGCAGGCTGTGGCTGTGACTTGTGGTCAAAGGAGTGACTGTAAATACTGCAACACCTTACAGTGTTATCAAAAAGCACATCTAATTGTAGCATGTTCAATGATTCCTCCCAGCTGTGGTGGCGGGTTGTTGGAACTTTATTTTTCAGAGTGATTTGAGACAGAAAGTACTTATATTTACTATATTTTTTTTCAGCTCTTTCCCCTCTGACTCTAAGAGCAAAGCCATACAATCCCACATGATTATCGAGTAAGTACCTCTGCCTCCTCGTGTCAGTGTTTACGATGACAGGTTACATGCTTGAATGTCCTGATCAAATGTCGCTTGTGCATAGTGCAGCATTGATTTACATATCTGTTGCAACAGGTCTACCTACCTAAGATGTTTTGAACGAATGTCATGCCTATCCAAGATACGAGAGGGTTAAAGGGAGCAGGCTGTAGCTGTGACTCTTGGTCAAAGGAATGGCTGTAAATCAGGAATGCTTGGTATTGGATTTTAGCTAATATTCAGTGTGAAGATACTTTGGAACTTATTATCACTGATAGTAATATATATAGAGAGATTTTTGTCAAGAGCTTAAAGCCTCCACCTAACTAAAATGGCCCCTGTTCTTTCATGGTGACAGTTCAATTGTGTTAGAAACCAATGAAAGAGAAAAAAACATTTAGTTCTTAAATAAATTATATGTTTGATTTATTAATTGTGTACATTAAATGATACTGAGGTAAACCATAATGGTACATTTGTACATTCTACCAACATTTCAGCCAATATATTTGATATCTATGGCCAATTCATATGGCTAAAATATTTGCTCTAAATGTCTAAAAAAAACTGTTTCCGCAGATACCAGCTTCTACTTACTATCATCTTTTTGGGCAAATATCTGCCAATACCAATATGTGTTGATAATATTGTGCATACCTACTGTAAATACTGTATCTCCTGACAGTGTTATTAAAATCACTTCTAATGGTAGCATACAGCATAAACATATTCTACTTCTTACAATGTTTTCACAAAAACAGTACCCAGTTTATGTGTAGTTAACACAACTCTTATGTTTTAAATTTACACATTTACAAGCATCTATATCTAATTTGCAAAAAGACTGTTGAGGCGTGAATTAAAGTTGGTACAGTACGTGATCACATAATAAGACTTGCACTTAAATCCATGTGATCTTAATAACATTACTTAAGTAACCATATACTTTTTAAAGGACAAATGATTTATCTTGCCCTCAGTCATGGCTTGGTCATTGCTGTCATGTGAATATTGGGGCTGAGCGGGAACAGTTAAGTAAATAAAGTAGAGTCTAAAAAGTAGTACGTTCACTGATTAAGGTAGGGAGGAGTATGTGTGGAGGTGTGTTCTAAGGTGGCATTTTTACATTGCTAAGATGTTATAGCATTACCCCTAATTTCTGAATCATTTACATTATCAGGTTTAAGGTGAGAAAATCACCTTCTTTATTTAGTGCCAATTTTATTTCCCCATCACTGTCTTGACCTTTCCTTTGTATGCTTCTTTGTCACTCTTTCCCATGAAAACTTTGGCCGAACCCCACCCCGTAAACTGTCAGCTTTTTTCCTGCTTGTTTTCAGATGCCAACATCATGCGTGAATACTTAAATACTGACAGCAGAGGGCTATGAAGGAAGATTTGAATTAGTCAACGTCAAAGTCCGATTTTAGACGTTATATCTGTACATCCCTATTTAATTGAAGATATGTAGGTTGAACGCATACAGCCTGAAGTCCAAGTATTCTAAATCTTAACCTTTGCAGTGTCTCATATCATCTTGTATCTGCTGATGGTTTGTAGAAGTGATGGCGCCGAGTAAAATGATGATCCCTCCAGGTTCATGTTTAATGGAGGACCCCATTACCCATGAAAAATGGGCCTTGTTCTGAAACGGCAGACTAAATCCAGACCCTGCAGCATCCACAAGAGAGATGCTGTAAAGGAGCAGACACAGCAGAGGTGATGACTTCTCTTGTGATATGTTGTAATGAGGTTGTTAGTGTTCGTAAGTGAAGATGCCACATCGAGAAACACATTCACATCATGTCGTTTTTATCAGATAGAAGACGCCGATGGGATGTGTGAAATTCCACTTAGGTTGACACGGATGGACTTGTTATGGATTGTTCATGGCAGCGACATGTAATCCAAAAGGATGTTATTGGCCTATTGAAGGATGCTTTCAGGAGGTTATGCTGATTAAGAGATTTGTTCAGCAAAGTTGAGGCGTTAATTGTCCCCAGATCATGAAAAATAAATACAGCTGAGGAGGAACTATTGATTTTTGCTGGCAGTTTTAACTTACCTCGCAAAATATTGAAAACTTCAAATCACACTACTGCCAAATGCAATGCCAATTAGACACAGTCCAAGAGTACAAGCCCCTGAGATGACAGAAGCTCCTGGTGTGACAAATACCCTGCTGTGAATTAAGTGACATTGTAACTAAATCACCTACATTTTTGACTGCCCATTAGCTGCCCCCCGAAGCTATCAGTCACTTCTATGAATATTACTGTTTAAAAATCACAGCAAGATGTTTTTAGACTATATCAGCCTATCTAACCATTTTAGGCATATTTCCTCTTTGTTTTTCAGTGGTCTTTAATAGCCCAAAGTTTTTCTTTATTAAATGGTTAAGTACTAAAGGTGAAAAATACTTAAGCTACTGAGCATTGCAACTATTCATTCCAATTAAAAAAATGCTCACACTGTTAGATAAAGGTAACCTGACCCACTAGATGGTCCATTCAATATGTACAAACTAGTTCATTTGGGAGGGCAGAAATTTCAAAAGCATACCCTGCAGCTGATTTGGCGGTAGTTTCATCAGTCCCATTCATTATGGGCCAATCAGATAATGCAGTAAGCAGGTGCTACTAAAGTACAAGCTTGAGCCACTTATAGTAGAACAAATTTTCTCGAAAACATGGGGCAAGTAGAATCAAAATATCCTTTCAATTGACAAATGCTTTCAGTGTTATTTGTTTTTCATTGAATAAAGAAATGTGGTCCAGATCTGATAAAACTGCTTCTAGACCTGTTAGCATCTATGCTAATCTCTGTATGATCTCTGTCACTTCCTGCTATCATCACGCTCGTAGCTCCTGACTCTTCCTGCTGTGAAGGACGCTGATTGGACCGTGCTACTAAAGGCCGAGCACAATGGTTGTGGATTGGGGCTTGGCAAGCTTGAGCTGCCCAATTACAGACTTTAAATCAGGTGGATTCAGCTGCACTGAAAGTTTAATATACAGAGACAGTTTCTGTAAGAAAAAAAAAAAAAAAAAAAAACAAATCTGAACAAGACTGAAGTTGTAATTGTTTTAAGTAGTGAAGATACTGTCAATATAATTTATGGCATGTTTTTTTCAGTGATTATTTTATTTCTTAATAAACAAATGCTCTTCAATACAAAAAAACAAATGGCAAATCAGAAATTAAAAGAAGCAGAAAGAAGAATAATCTTGTATGATCTTTCCCTTTTTTCAAGACATTAATTAAAAGTGTTCATAATAACAATGTGTCCACATTTGGGACATAATGGACTTAAAGTGACTTTTTTTTTTTCAGCTGACTCAGCACAAAAATGATTTCAATGATCATTGATATGTCCCACAGTATAGTATTCCTATTTTGTCCTTTTCTTTTTCCTTTTGTTGTCATGTCTTCTAAATATGTACTCACACTGGCACACGTAGGTTTATACTTCTGAAAATAAATGGTCCTACTTTTTTTTCTTGTGCATGAATTGGACTGAAGTTGATTTAAATATATGATTCAGTGAAAGTTGAAATTTATATGAATATATTATAATTTAAGGCATTGTACTGGTGTGTCCACTTTAAGTTGCAATATTCTATCACATCATGAGCCTTGTAATGCTGGGGTCATGCTCTCTGGGTGAAGTTGGATGCTTGTCGCTGAATAAATTTTCCTCATTTTAGACTTAAAAACTCATTTTTGGCTGAAAAGTCAAACCGCACTGAGTCCCATCCAAAAACTATTCTTTACAGAACAATTCAAACAGAAGGAGTCTCAGTATCGATCCACAGTGCTGCGGTGCCCAGTAGTACGCACAAGCAGGAAAAACACACTCACCCATCAGCGAGCAAACTCACACAGGCTGACAGAGAAGGAAGCACTCAACACGTCACAGAGAGATCACATTTCCAGCTGGGCTCCTCTCTCTGCCCCGCGCTGAGTTCTGAGCCCTGACCGTCAAGTGACAAGCAGACAAATTGATCATGAAGAAGCCCAGAGGCAATCAGAGCGCAGCACTCGCCAGCAATTACTGTCCTTTAGCACAGCGATCAATGAGCTCAGCGGATCTGAGCGTGGCTGCGGACGGGCGGGTAAATCCCTCATAAAAAGATAGGGAGAAGCCCAGAGGGTAAATATGTGATATGAAAAAGAAACCTGTATGTAAAGATTGAAACTCTCATTGCTGAATTCATCAGAGTGGTTAAGTGAAACTATAATTGTAACCACTTTGTCTGCGTATGACTCCCGCAGAAATGCTGAGTTATAACATGAAGCTGCTTTATTTGTTGCTTTTTCTAATTCAAAATGACAAATATGCCCTAGAGATTTAACGGGCACCTGATTTTTATTCTGCCGTCATAAAACCAACGACAAAACCAATCAACATTAAAGAAGTACAATGACTTTTAATTTGTGTCAATGTAGACTATAGATATGGTTATACTGCAGTGCTGCTTGCTAGCCTTTGGTGGTGGTGGTTCATGTTTGCCTCCAGTTTTGCTATGTTTTGCCACAGGCTGATGCTGGGATATCTCAGTGATGCGATAAATCGTAAAGACAATGAACTTTATAGATGAAATGGCAGCAAAAGTGCATCTTATAAACCAGATTTTGATTTAGAAATGTGACGTTTCAGTATTGTGATAGACTTATGAGACAGCACATAGTTATTTTATTGCATCTTCACATTTTATTCACCTCGCTGCTCTGATCAACTGCCTTTGTTTTATAACCCATGCTCTGCAACTCACTGATCGCCCTTACTTTGCAAGTCTGATCAGAGAAGCACCGGGCTATAATGTGCCATCAAAATAAATCATGATGGGGACTGGCCGCTGATGTATATTGATCCCAGTGTACGAAACTCAGAGCACATGCATGTTTGTTGACTCCATGGGATTTTATGATGATTTTTTTTTTTTTTAACATGAACATGCAGAGGGGATTTTCTCCTCTGTTGAGCCAGAGCTGCTGGTCATCACTGCAAAGGGTTTAGTGCTTCACAAGGTAATAGTGAGTGAGAGTGCTTTGACAGAACAGAAAAAAATACTTGTACATTTAAACCCCTTACTGCCTGACTATGTTCACGGTATAAAAGTAAATATTTTTGTGTTTTTGCAGTCAATCAGATTTAAAGTTCAGAGGAGATTGTTAAATTGAATACAGGACATACACTAGGTATAAACTTCTCTGTGATGAAAATTAGGAACATTAGGCATAATTGGGCATAACAGTAATCAGACAATTTTAGATCATTATTTTATTAATTCTGCTTCCAACTTATTTTATAGTTAACATAGTTTTATGTTTTTTTTAGCTTTTTCATTCATTCTTGTATGTTGCAATGTACAAGGTCGCTGTGTCCTTCAATTTAATGCATAACCACTTTACACATAAGTTTTCCACAGATCAGCACAACAATCCAAACTTTACGATGTCACGTGCACTTAGGCCAGGTGAGACCTATGATCTCCACCAATCACACGACAACAAAACCCATAAAAACATCCCAGGCCTCTTTTTATTGACCCATTTGTAGGTATGTAACAGCCATGTGTTGAATGTAATGAGTGTGGTCAGCTTAAAGGAGTTACAATTTGTTCATATCTGACAAACATAGTTAGAGTGTGTATTTTGCTCCCTCTGAAGTTAAGTTGGACCCATAACTTTCATTTATGTATGAGATTATTGCACTTGCCTCTGCTGATCTCTTATTCATGACCTCAGCATGACTCCGCTCGTCTAGCACAGAGCTCAACACACCAGCTACGCATACAAACCACACAGGCTTCATGTTCACCATCAGTGCATTGTGTTCTCATCATTATTTTATATTTTGCTGATCTTTGGTCTCTGCTGTTTTGTCCAAAGAAACACAACAATCACAAATACTTTTACCTCCAAGCACCTTTACTTTACGCTCTCAAGCAATGAATCGCTGTGATTTGTGTAACGTCAGGATCTTATTGGGTTTAAATTCAATTTCCCACTTCTGGCAAATGGAAGAACGTGAATAATTCATACGTGAGCCATGTCTGAGGGCAAGAATGAAAAGAGAGGGTGTTTCTGACTGAGTTTAAAGGTTTATAATCCTGCAGGCAATAAAGGAGCTCTAGCTCTGATGGATCCTGGAGGGAATTTGGTGTAAATCCACGCTGCACTGTGAAATAAGCTGACTGTGTTTCTACTTAGCCTCGTGTAGTTAAGTTAAAGCATGATTTCCATCTGAATAATCAAACTTTTGTTTCAAACTGGGGCGTTAAATGTTGCATATCACAACAGAATTGTGAATTAAACATGAATTATTCATTTTTAACATTTAGATAAACCTTATAGGATAAAACCTCAGTGTCTGATCTTTATTGGTTAGAGGCTATCACAAAAGGCTGCAGTTTTATATGGAGTTACTCAGCTATGAAACAGCCATAGATCCTCTCTGTTATGTGCTCTCAGATGAAAATACATTGAATAATGTGCACAAAACCCCATAAGCTTCAAATCAAGGCCTTAAGCTAAATTACCTGCAACAGAAAAATCACACATGCACCACATCTGCTCAATTCTCACGTGTCCCCCTGTGAATTTGCTCTGTTGCTGATGCCAGGCCCTGAAGATGGGAAATGAAATTCATTGATCGCCTATTGACCCCGAGCGTGGATCCAGAAGAGCTCTGTGATGCCACAGTTTGGCCATGAAATGGGATTTTATGATGCTTCCTGAGTGTGCTCTGTTTGATGCAGACTTTAACCCTTTCTGCACAGTTTGAGTCAGACTTTATGAAAGCACCGTGAAGCTTTACAGATGTCAGGATGGCTAAAATCGTGGTTTGTGCAGATCGAATTCAAGATGATCAAAAGTTCTTAAATGACACATTGATGTTCACAATTTTGTTAGTTCTACGTATATTTGTTTATAATCATTCCTAGTTTGATTTTTTATCTGGTCAAATCAAAGCAATCAATGCATTAATATTAGGGATTCACAATGATATTGGAACATTATCTCTATCAGCAGATATTAGCCTGAAAAGTTCAATATCTACAAATTGTAATATTCTGCTGGTATCAATAACCATACATATTGGCCATACTACAGGCCATATATATCTCTTATGTTGACTGTAATGTGGGCAAAATACACAAATATACCATAGTGGTGCACCATATCATCACTGCATGGGTGTATCAAAAAGTGGAAATGGAGAATACAGCACTTAAATGTAGGAAAAAATACAAGAATTTTCAAAAAAGCTTTTGAACTGATGACTGTTGAAGTAAAGGATATTGAATCTTGATACAATCTTTTTAAAATGATGCAAAGACATATTAGATTTTCATTTTCTTGGATTTAAAAATGTCAGAAGAAGTCTTAAACTTAATTTTTATAAGTCTGCAGCAGCCGAACTACAATACAAAAACAGTGCAAAATTAGGGATTCTGTGTTTCCCTCAAGGAGATTTAACGACTGCAGACACCTGCAATAACATAAAGAGATTCTGCTGAAGGGCTGTCTGCTTTCAGAGGCAATAAACTAGAAAATCACTTTCCAGCCTGTAAAAATTCAGATTTCTCTCAGGATGTTATCAGAAGTTGCTGCTAGCATATGTCTGTGTACTCACTGTGAGGTGTCTCTTTATTCTTTTTTAAAAAACAAAGAAACTTGGACTTGATGTGTAAACTTTAGGTTTTTTAAGTAAAAACAAACAATACTGGAAAAACTTAGATCAGTATATTTTTACATTTTTTCAACATAAACTAGGATCATTGAAGGCTACAAAAAGGCAACTGCATGGTATAGATAGTGTCAACTATATACTGTTTTTTAATCAATTGGACATTGTTTTCCCTTTTTGGTCCCAGATAATTTTTGGATTTGTAATCTAACCCCTCTTTAGTTTCATTATTACACACTGGGTACAGCAACACACCCAAAGTATGAGGAAACAAAATGGAGCAACACTTAATTCATAGAGTGAACTTTACAAATAGACTTGTTGGTAATTGTTGTTATTTAAATGATGTCAGACACTTCTTACATTGTTCAAAGTTATATAAAGTCGATGTAATTTGAAACTGAAATGAAATTTAGCTAACTGTGTCTGTCACCAGGGTGGACCTTCAGTTGTTTGATCAACAATCACAGGGGTACATCCCTACCAATTGATCATAGCATTGACAGGCACAAGGATGAGGTTCTGTTGATAGATGGAAAACACTCACTGAAGATCAGCCCCTCCTAACTGAGCATCTGTCTCAGCATCGTTTTGGATTATCTGTGACAATAACAGCATAATCTGCAGTCTGAAAGTACCTACAGGGAACAAACAGATTCTGCATGCACAAAAAAGAGTTCTCTGATAACAGATATAAGACAGACTTTATTTCAGTGTAAAACACAAAATAAAAAAAAAGGAAAATGGCAGTTTTGGCTTCAAACAAGTAACACAAAGGGGGCAGCATGGCTTGCTTCAGGTCACTTGATGAACATTGCACAGTGTTGTTAGCAAGCAATAAATGGAAATATTTGGGAAAAAACAACAAAGATTAAAAATAATGGTAGATGGAAAGAAAAAGACAAAATTACTTATCTTTCAATCTCAATTTTTCAGTTCTCAGAATTGTAATTTGTGCTTTTCAAGCACACAAAATAATTAACAGCCAAACAGCAAGTTTCAGAATACCGATTGTAACAGCCTTTAAATCGTCTTCATGCACTAAAAAACTCTCCTGCTGGCACATCCAGAATAAAAGTATTTTGTGAAACCTCATGTAGTCCAGGTGAAGAATAAGCAACCAAGCTTTTAATTTGAAAATAACTCAGGAAGAGGCATCGTTTGAACATCCTGACTGATGAAGCAGGATCCTTTCAGACAAAGCTTAAAGGGTTAGTTTGAGATTTTTAAAGTAGGGCTGTATGAAGTATATAGAATTAGCCTGAACACTTGCGAAACTGACAGACAGCCGCACTCAGTCTTCGCCAAATATTGGGTTGAAGCCCAATGCAATATACTGCTGCGTAATGGTGCCCCCAAATCTGCGTAATTTTTAAGAATTCTGTGAGAAAATAATCCATAAAAACAGTGTAGTGTGATTAGACACTATAAACAGTTTGTTTACATTAGTTTGATTTTTCACCACCAAGCAGCTTTGTTTTGGCACTACTTCAGAACACAGTACAGCCTGCGTGTCCTTCTGTTAGAAACACACTAATCCAAATACGACCCGACTTTTTTTTTTTTTTTTGCCAATTACACTAATACAACCACATCTCAAATAAAAATGGGTTAATTTTAGAAATGTCTAAAGGTTTTAATCCTTTACTATCCCTTTAAGCAGTCGTCTCAAGCTAAGAAAGCTGGATCCTTTGAAGAATGCTATCCCTGAATTGGGACACAGCTACCATCTCTACGCTACACTTACCTTTCTCTGTGTCTAAAAATTTTAGCTGGACCCCTCTCTGGTCATTCTTAAGGCAGAAGTGACGATTTAGCAATAGGTTATCACAAAGACTTCCAAACTGATGCAAATCTTTTCCAGTAGATATAATGGTGCAGCATTTTCCCCAACTGCCTTTAAAGACCCTCCTTTGACTATTTCTCTCTTCCTAGAATATGCACAAAACTTCACTCTGCATCACTGCGTGCTTTTTTGTGGTTTCACAGAACACCGCCTGGGGAAATTTAGCTGAACTTAATTTTCCTGTTCCCTGGAAATGAATGTATTAACACTTGAGCAGCTTGTGATTTTACCACTGTGACAAATGCATACAAAACGGAGCTCTCTGCATGTTGAGGTGGTCTCTTATTAAACCTACACTGGGGCTTGTAAACCCGCAGAGTGGGTAACAATAATTGGCTTCTGCAAACAGCATCATTGAAATTAGTCCTATAATTGAAGAGAAACGGGCTCCCTTCCCACATTTTTTTGTGCTTTAAAACTGAAACCTCAAAAAGTCCAGCCCACTGTGCTCTGGTGCTTGGCAAGGAAAATGAATCCGTCCCTCAGGTGGAGTAGAGAGTTGTTTTTACCTGCTCTGCTTTGTCAGAGCCAGTGGGAGGAAATAGAGATGGTGTATCTATTGGGGAATACACTGAAGATGGCAGTACTGTGAGTGTGTATGTGTGAGACTGTTTCCTACATTAGTTGATGGCACCACATGGCTCTGAAACTTTACCAGCCTGACAAAAACTTGGGTGTTGGGGAATTTTTCTCAGAGGAAAATGAGTCAACTGCATCTTGTGTAGAGATCCGCTTCCTTTTCTAGAGAATGAACCCAAACAGAAAGAGCATCTGTGGCTGTTTTGAGCTTAATTTTTGCCGTATTATGGTTTCTGCTTTGCATTTTGAGTTTATTTGCATCTTCTTCAAGCTTCCAGTGTGTCCCTGTTGGACTCTGCTGCATCTCTTTGTTTCTCTGTATTGATTTATGTGGTGCAGCAGATACTTGTCAAGGATCAGGTTGTTTTTCATCAATTGTGTGTTTGAACTACACAGCACTACAAATCAGAATGTATTTCCACTGATGTTAATGAAGTATTACATCTGCGGTGTCCTTCACTGGAGGCCAAGACTGTCAAACTCATTTGGGTCTTGGCCTTGGATAGGGGTGGGAATCAAAAACAATTTCAGTTAAGAAACAATAACAGTTCCCTCAGAGAATCAATATTGATTGTCTTTTTGCTTATCAACTCCCTTATCAATTCCTTCCAATTTGTCTTGCATGCTTTGCAAACTGAGGATGTCATGCTGTCGTCAGAGGAAGTCAGCAGAAATGATCACAGAGAAATCAAAAATCATGGCAGACAGGAGACAAAGGGGATGGGGGTGGAAAAGGAAAAACATTAAACAAGAGTTATTCATGGGTGTTACCTTTACAATCACAGTGCTTATTTTTCTGCTTTACATTTCATGAGGTCATTATACATCAATTTGTTTTACAATTCAGTGCATTTTTCAGGTTCAAGCCCTGAAGCAAAAGAAAGTCTTTTCATGCAGTAAATCTTTTTACCTCCCCCAAGGAGGTTAGGTTTTTGCCGGCGTTTATCTGTCCGTCTGTCTGTCTGTTTGTTTGTTTGTGTTCAAAATAACTGGAAAAGTTCTGAACGGATTTGGATGACATTTTCAGGAATTGTTGGAAATGGGATATGAAAGAACTGATTAAATTTTGGGACTGATCCGGATCACTTTGCGGAGGTCTGCGCTCTCTGAGTGCTTTTCTTTTATAATTTTTTTCCATTAGACTTAGATGATCAGTGGGCAGTTGTTATCAGGTTATGGCTTTCCTGCTGTATGCCATAGGTATCTTTAATAAGTGCTTAATGTTACATGATTTTCAACACTTTAATCCAAGTATCTGAGCAAAAAACTTGTTCTTTAATGACCAAATTTGCTTTATTACGATTTTTGTGCGGCTCACATCCAGCCCAAAGCAAGGGCAGGATTGGAACAGTTTAGATTCATCTTGTTTTTTTGGGGATGGTTTTATTTTTTTTATTTTTGTATTGTTTCAACCTCCTGAATCTGTATCTGCAGCTTTTTAAAACTGACATATCAGGCCTCCTTCATGCCACCTACTAGGTTCTTTCAAACTTTGCACACATTTCCACCCTGACTCAGCAATGGACTGATTCAGTTCCATTTCAGAGACACCAGGCTACTGTGGTTTCAAATATTGTCATAAAAAGTCCTCTCAAGTTGTAACACATTTACTAATCTAAACTACTCCAGTTCTTCTCCTTCTTGTGCTTTTTCCACCAAACATTTGTAAACGCACCAAGCAGAAGTTATAATATTTTTTAATGATTTTTTTGTTGTTCTTTTGCATTTGCATCATTGCTCGAATGTTTTTTTTTTTAAAGTAAAGTATACTGTTTTCCTAATTCTGTCCTGTTTTTTTAATGACATTGTGCATCATTTCCTGTTATGCCATTTTGTTTCTGTTTTGCTTCTCCTTTAGTCGTCTAGTCTGAGCGTTTTTGTGTCTGTTTGTACAGTTTTGTACATTTGTGTCGCCATTTTGCATCATCCTCCATTCAGTCTGAATATCTTTGCAATTGCCTAGAATGTCCTTTGCTTTAGTTGTTTTGTGTATTTCTAATGTTCTCTTTGTTTTTTGCAGTCTCTTTAATGCCCTTATCATTATTGTGATGTCTTTCATTAGGATTGTTTGTCTCCATGTGGGTTTTTGTTGCAGTTTCTTAATTTGCCTTTGCAGTGGACTTGCATCACCTTGGAAGTTTTAGTTTTACTCTCTTTCTGGTTAATCTATGTCTGGCTCACACATTCTGTTGAAGGAAAAGGATATCAAGACTGCCAGTCGCTCACAAATCCAGCTGAAGTATAGCATTAATGCACACTGGATGAGGGGAGGTTGTCTGTTTTTAACACATTGTTACTGTAGCCTCATTATTCTGCACTGGGAAAAAATACAAAACCAAACACAAAACTGTGTATTTCTAACAGATACTTTTATAATGAATGACTGTAAATGACTGATTAGAATGCCAGAGGGAGAAATGTATTAAGCTCTTCAAAGGTTTTGGTTTGTTTTAAATGGAATATAGAGAAAGACAACTTCTATGACTTGATCTTGCTATGGTAAATGCTATCTTAAATAAACTGATGAAACAAATTCTTGAAACTTTAAAAATTTTCAAAGGCATAGAAACTGAGAATATTTACGTCTCTACGGTCAGTTTTATCATAAACAAGAGTCTCACAGACTGATGTCAGCACGTCACAAGTTAATGCAAACTGCTCTGCTGTGTTCAGCCTCTCTTCAACTACAAGCTTCACTGCTCTGTACAGCTTTGGTACTGCTGTGTCTGTAAAATAATGCTGAGATAGAGGTACATACCTGAGCTCCAACCAGCATCTAACAAAAGCCCTTGGTTTTTTTCAACATGGTGAGGCCTAGAGTTGTTGCAACTTTAGTAAGTCATGGATTGTGCTATTTTCTTGGCTAGCTGAGAGTTTGGGTGCAGCTTTGACAAGCTAAGCATGTCAAGTGTTGGCTGGTTTTTCAGCCAACACTTGACTAGCTAGCTATTTCACATCCCTTCAAAAATCTGAAGTAAGTCCACAGGATGTAAATGTTGACGGTGTATTCCTTTTGGCTTTCACCTGCACAATGCCGACCTCACCTGCAAAATTGCTCAACAGCACCACTATGTGGAAAAGTAATTTGTTATTTCTCTAGCACCAAAAGCTTTATTCAATGTTGGAAATTTACATATTGAAAATATCAATACTTGGTGGCGCTGAATCAATATGCTATTGCCGTGCCAAATATAAACAGATGCAGCCGCTTCAATTTTCCCCTTCCATCCAAATGCCTGTCACATTCCAGCTAATCCCACCATAAACATGCCTATTTGATGCAAGAATACAAGACACATGAACACATCCAATGGGCGTCAGCCTTTTCCCATATTGGTGTAAAGTTAGCGTTAACCACTCACTCTGTCTTTCATGTCGTTGTGGGGGATCTCATTAAAGTCATGGCAGTGGGCAGGTGTCAGCACATTCCAGTCATGGACCAGTCAAGATTCAGTCAAGAAAAGTCGGGAAAATATATATACATATAATATGATGGTTCATTTTTTTCGTGTTTGTAAAACAGCAATATAGAAATTTAAGCGCAAATATACACTCTTGAACACACACTTTTATTGAGTACAAGAAATATCGTCATTGAGATGTTACACAATGTTACCCCACATTGCATTGTTTCCTTATATAATGCAGGCATGTAATTCTGTTATTGTGACAATCATTCATTTCTTCACAAAAAACAGTCACAATGCTCATTATGCAGTGTATCATCATTTAACTAAAAATGTCAGGATATATCAGGATTTTTTTGTCAGTATCTTCCGGCCTTTGTCAGTACATTTCTCACATATCATTCAACATTTGGAAGACTTGCAACAAGTCTTTCACTCTGTCCTCCCACCGTGTTCCCCCTCCATTCACATATTGATTATTAATGGTCCATAACTGATCCTTTTAATAAAGACAGTCCTGAATCATAACATGACTTAAACAACCTCATCATCTGGAACCAGTGTGTCTGCTCTCCTGTCCACCTGACTTCTCTCTCCATCAAATGTTTTCCGTACCATTAACCGCTGTCCCTCAGGGGAGCATTCAGAGTTTCATGCTTACCTTATATCGAACAGAAACCTCTCAGCACTGAGTAGTACCCCGTCATCACTCAGTATTTACAATGCAGTACATTATTCAGACTGACATCCCTGCCTGTCAATTTAACCCCATGTAATTTTTATGAGCAGAAACACAACCTTGTTCTGCAGGGTTCACCGTGCATGAACCAGCTCTGGAAATAGCCTCCATAGGGTTTAAGGTCAGACGCTATAGTATCACATGGATGTGGATTTAAAGGTTATCTCGACTTTGAGCTTGAAAGAACATACGAAGGTCTCTGCAAGATGAAAGATTCAATGTGTGTACAGTCGCTGTTACACAGCTCATGATTGCGGTGTCATTAATTCAAAGATTTGTGTGCTTGGTTATGCATGGCTCGTGTTGTATGGAAGGTTGAGCTGGTGGTTTACCTGCTGGATCATTTTACACACCACAGTGATGAATGTTAGGTTGCAACTTAATCAGGCATACTAAAAAGTAATTGGATTTTCACTCTTTTGTAGTTACCCAATTGTCTAAAATGTGTACACTGAAATGCTTAAGTTTTCTTTTGGGGTTTTGTTCGTCACTGGATTCACATAAAGCTCTTTCATCCATATAAAATAGTCAAAATGAGCAAATGGCCTTACAATCACCTGAAATCATTTAATCATTGAAGTTTATGTGGATTAAAAAAAGTTTTCGACCTTGATAGGACAACAACAAATAGAATGTCCTAACACCCAAGTTTGGATTATTTATTGAATTTATAAATGTAAAACTTTTGAAGACTTACTCTTACATAGATATAGATATAGATAGATGTACTTTATTGATCCCAAGCTGGGAAATTGTGATGTTACACTAGCTGACATGAAAATAATTACAATTTAGATAGGCACTGAAATGTAGATAAAATCAAATGATGTAAATATACTTATGTACAATCAAAATGCACACAGAAATGTAGACTTTCAACTTATTAAATTGGAAAACACGAATGCTGTAACAGGCTGCCACCACACACGGTGCCAGAGGAGTTAATTACACTAATATGTTTAAATATTTTTCTGCTAAATGATGCTTATAGGGTTAGCAGAGATGCTGCACGATAGTTTGGTTCATTGGTGAAGATTTTGCTATTTTTTTCAATGATACAAACTAGGGATGCCGATTTTGCAGATATCTGATATTCTGTTATTTACAAATTCATTATTGTTGATACCTATTGTTTTTTTCAAGAGCACAAGGCCTTCACTTACTTATTACCGACCTGTTCTTCAGTTGCGAGTACTTGTTTTTGAATTACATGTGAAGCAAAAATAACATTTCCTGTTTTAGAAAATAATACATTTGATTTATAGGAGTGATCATTCAGTGATGATGTGGTAAGCCATTATAGTACGTTAGCACATTCATTTTCACATCTACCTATACTGATATTGTTCCAATAAATTGTGCATCCCTAATACAAACTTTTTCATCATATTTCTGTCAAAGTACCTCCAGACATAGTTTATACTGCTTCATGCAAATATCCAGTTGCAGTTGTTAATTTGCAGCACCTTTTGAATGTTCCATCATGGTTGCTGTGGCTGCTGTGTCAATGCCACTGCACATGGACTTCCTGTTTACAGCCAGAGCCGCTATTCAAGTAGGGATTGGAACTGATAAGATTTTGTTCATATTAATGCCATTAACAATACTACTTGTGGATATGATTCTTTAATGATCCCCCTATCAATGGAGTGACATCTACAGGGCATGATGCCAATGCCAATAAAATATACAGCCAACTCTGATGGTACATTTTGGATCTCAACCAGAATTCAAAATATTTTCTGCTGGCTTGAAGAGAGTAAGGCAGAACAGCTTGTTTTTTTCTCTGAGCAGATTGTTTCTTAAGATTGGAGTCTGAAACCTCAAGGGGGTTGCAATCTAAAATAAAAAAATGATGCTTCATGCAGTGTGAAATTGATATTTTTTATATTAAAAGTTAGTCTCATTTTTTTCATCTTTTTCACTGTTATTATCTGCTTAGTTAGGGAATATTGGGTATCTTTGCTACCCAATAGCAAAGCTGAAGTGTTTAAAGAACAATATGTAGAATTTTCACCCTGAAAATATTGGACCATAAGTAAGGATATTTTTGAAATAGGCAGGATATGATGTTTAAGGATCTGACTTTGCCTTGTCATCAACATAGTTGTCTGGAAAATAACATGAATTTATTTCAGAATAGAATTAGTCAAGGTTAGTAAAAAAATTTGAGATGTATGCTGTCATCACAGTTAGATTAATTAACAAGTGGTTTCAATGTAGGCCAGTCTCAAGACAGTATAAAATGATTGAAAGCTTTGAGTTGTTTTTTGTGCCTGTTCCCTGTGCCACCAGCTCACTCTGCGGGAAAACACTGCACAGCCAAAGACTGCTGTTGGGCAGCTGGTAGGGTTGGGGCACTCACAGGAAGGCTTTGTGGGACACATGGGAACAAACAGATGTGCAATACATAAGCACTTTAGCCCTTCAGCACTTTAACACTGCATTTTGTACATTAAACAGCTCACGCACTTTAACCCTGAGGGTCTCATTGTTATGGTTTGTCTTGAGCATATCATTTGTATTGTTGTACATAGATGATTTCGTTTTGAAGTTAGAGCAAAAGTTTTTATCGTTAAGAATAAATATATTGTTTCCACTTATGTAAGCAAGTCTACCTCAGTATGTTTGTCCATTGTACCATTTAAGCATACATATAATATGGTTTAAACTGGGATTGGGCTAAGGTTGATAAAAGCTGGGGATGTGCTGAAGAAATAAGTGCATTACTCCATGTTCTGTGGGGCATATGGAGATATGTGATTATGATCCAAAATTACACAAAAAAGACACTATTAAGCATTTGTACTTTAATGGACAACTTTAAGGGTTTAAGGGCTAAAAGAGGTTGTGGAGTTGGCATACTCTCAATTATTGTGTCAGGTACAGAAAAACACAACTTCAAGATTTAATCATGAAGCCCCATCAGTTCTCAAACTTCTCTCAATATCAGCCACCGTTACACTTCCTACGCCTTCACAGGATGGCTGTTTGGGACATGAAGACAAGCAGGTAGAAAGCAGACAATTTCATGAAGGAGTTCAAACCAAAGTTTCATAGTTAATTATGAATATACACTCCTCAAAAAAAAGTTTGGAAACATTATTGTGGTTAACTATTTCTCCACATTAATAACACCAATTGGTATTGTATTTTATATCACTGGAAAGCCTGATTAGTCACCTTTACAGCCAGTTTCAACTTGTAAGGATGTGTTAACACAGTTAAACATGTGGGTAGCATAAAAAGTGAGAAAGTACCTTTCTCTCCTGGAAAAAAGTCAGGTTCCTCAGTGCTGCAAGGATGAGGGACCAGTCTTCTTGGGGTGTTGTCTTCCTGGGACACCCACTTCACAGTCTGATTTTTGTCTTCTCTAGTTTCATGGAACTTGGTCCTAAGTTAAGAAATGGTACCAGGGCTAACACCAAATAAAGCTACCTCTCTGCGTACCAGAACCCCAGCTTCCAGTTGCACATTGCTTAATTTTTGGGGGCCGCTACCCAAACTGTTAGCTGTGTTGGTCATTCCATGAATGTACAATTCTTGCAAGTTATGCCTCATTGTAAGGATGACTGATCAGGCTTCCTAATAATATAAAATACAAGAAATAAACAACAGAAAAAATATTTCCAAACATTTTTCGAGGTGTGTAGTTTACTGACTTTTGTAAGTGTGTCTGTGAGCCTGTTTAAATTTGTACATTATAAAATACAAAAATATTAAAGCAGGGCTTGACCAAGGTTGATAAATGCTTGGGATATACTAAAGAAACGAGTGCATGTATCCACGCTCTGTGGGGCACATAGAGATACATTATTATGATCTGAAATTACCAAAAAAGGACACTCTGAAGCATTTGCAGTTTTAATGGATTTGGCTGCATTTTAAGGCTTTAAGAGTCAAAATGGATGCTCGATACAGAAAATCTAACCCCCTGAAAAACATCACCCCTTTACTTTCTCTCTGCCTGTAAACACACAGCAGCAGTATTAATCACAGCATTTGTTCCCTGCTGTCGTCCCAGAGTGTGTGCAGCTGAATTTCCCTGACAGGACATGAACTGCGTATCATCCACTTGGAAGGCGATCGACAGCCAGCAGCGTTCAGCCTTTGTCTCTGTCACTGCAGTGTAGGTACATTTGTTCAACAGCCATGGGACATAAAGGCACTCTGAGTATTGATTGACGACTATAGTTGCAGATTAAAGATGCAGGGGATCTGCAATAATGCAAGCAGACTTTAGAGATTTAGAGAGGCGTGGAACAAAGGTTTATTCTTGTATCTGTCCTTACTTAGATTAATGCTGAAAGCTGCTGGCTAAGGTTCAAGATTTAAATTGGATTCCTTGCATCTTTGAAAGGAATCTCCTTCTAATCTTGTTTGCTGTTTTTCACCTCTGCAGTACATCAGATTACACTGATAATGAAGTTAATTGACTGTTTCCATCCTTAAAAAGATCATGAATTTTACTTCTTCACAAGTTTTATCTGAAAACTAGCATAAAGCATTAAACCCATTCTGCTACCTCCCAGTATTTGACACTATCGAGGATACAGGAGGTGATACCTCAGTGTTACCTTGAACTGGAGGGTTAACGTGCCTTGCAACATGTTTGACTATTTATCCACAGGAAGAGGGTTTCCCCCTCGCCCACGCTCTCTGGTTTATTAATAGAAAGAGATGTGATGCGCGTCGGGCAGGGTTTGAGTGTCATCACAACGTTGGCATCACTGACAAGGTTAGTGTTTCACTTGTCACTGATGGTGATAAGCTGTCATCAGAGCCAGCCTATTAGATTTTAGATGAGATTGCAGCCTGGGGCGGTTGATGAATGTGTCATTCATGGTGCTGTTTGTGACCCTGGCATGCCCAGAGGGGGCTCAAGGTTCGTCCATCCAGGAGTACACAGTGGACATTTTCTTCCACTTAATGCCACTGTTGTGCTGTTTATTGAGCATTTGTTTCATGTAACTTGGAGACTCTTTGGAAAAGTTATGTTTGTTTTAGTTTTTCTGTGTTTCTTTTTCTTTATTGAATATGTCGACTAGCCCAAAGTCAGAGTAAGGCTCATCACAAAGGCAGCCATAGCTCTGTTGTATTTCCTCAGCCTGCCTCTCCCTTCTCCAGTGATTTCTTATATCTTCTCATCTTTGTTTCTTGAGGCAATTCTTTTTCCAGACTACTCAGCAGCCCATCCATTTGCTGATCAACTATGCTGTTGGTGCACTTGAGTTTCAGCCATCTGTACCTGTTCCCAGTTTTTCAGCCTGGTATATGCTACCCTTGTTTTGACCCGCCGCCTGCCTGTCTTCCTTTCCCCTCAGGATTTGTTTGCTTGTCTGAACCTTGAACCTGCTTTCTGAGCAGCAGGGCCTCAGTGTGAGCATTTTTGAAAATAACCTCAAGAAATATTTTGTCTTTGTGTGCTTCCTACGGCTAAGCAAATGAACTTGCTGAAAATGTATAAATATTTCCATACATTTACACATAGGAGAATTTTGGTCAGACATAGCAGGTAAAAATGAGAGGAGGATTTTTGTCTTTTATGATGGCGATCAGGAAAAGTCACATAGTTGAGTTTTAAGTTGAATTTGTGAATTATGTTGTAATGCAGTTTCTAAGTTGACTTATTTCTTGATTTGTTGACTTATTTTTTTTTTACTTTCTATAGTATTTTTTGTCAGGTGTTTTGAATTCTCTCTTCATTTTTATTTTTTAAGCATTTTTTTCTGGATTTTGACTTTAGCTTTTCCCTATTACTTAACATTGTTCTTCTTAACTTTACAATTTCTCTCACTTAAAAATAACTTTTTTCCCACTTTTCACATTTTTTTTAAGCTTAAACATAATCGGCAAGAGTGAACAGCTATAAACTACTATCGAACTACAACATAGATTTAACTTAAAAGCAGCTACAATATTTCCACCGTTTTACCTCTTGCTGTGCTCTCTTCTTTGAGAGTTATTATTAATCCAATGACTTTATCAAGTTGATCCTCATTGCTGTGGCTTTAGTGTATAGATATTTTATTATTTAAAAAAACGATCAGAAATACTTGCCCTTGGGTCCTCTGACATTTTTGTAGTCCTTGTTAGCAGTTCGTTAGCAACACTTGTTTCTTCCCCATTTTGGAACTCAATCCTGCACCACTATATTAGCAACAAGTCCGATGTGTCGACATTTTAATTTATTTTCATAATTACAAGTTTACTACGAATGTTTCAGTTTTTGTCTCAGAAAATTCTGGAGGGTTTTTTTTAGATATCAAAATTCTTTGAAATTTTGACAATGTTTGGACTTGTTTTTCAAGATTTTGACTTTTTTTTAAAATTAATTGTACATTTTTTTCATCCCATTTTGACATATTTCTCAAAATTTGGACTCAACGTCCTTTTTTTAAACTAACAATCAAACTTTCTCCTCATATCATTTGACATTTTATGCCTTTGCAACAACAAAGACCAGATGCATTTTTCTGGGGTTGAATGTCTGTCGATCAGCATGTCTGTTCATCATCCTTCCATTTTACAGGTCAGTCTGGTAGCGCAGTATTTCAAAAATGTTTTTCTTGGACGGTTGCATAAATAACCAAAAAAAACCTACCTTTCTCAAGGATAAGTTGATTATATTAAAGGACACAAGTCAAAGATCAGTATCATGCAGCCCGATGTTCATCCTTGTTATTTTTATCTTTACAATGTTGAATTCTAAGAGTACTGAAAGAGATTTTCTCCATAATTTAAGTGGCTGTCAACTTTACATTTTCATCCTTGAATGGTGCAACATGATTAAAGTGGTCATAGGTAAAAAGAAAAAAAAAAATCAAGGTCATAGGGTCTCATGTTTAATGTTGCCTGTGCACTGGGGGATGACATTTGGAGCATGGAAATAACATCAGTGACTCAAAATTAAACTGATGAGAAATTAGAGTGCATCCCTAGCATTTGACATTTCTACAAATCATACTCCCTTAAATGTCACCCAGCCCGTCTTGTTGACCTGTCACTGAACTTTCTATGTCCAACATTTGTTTACCTCTTGGACACACATAACCACCAGGTAGTAGCTCTAGTTTTTTTCTAGAATTTTAAAATATTCTCTGACAGCATTCATATATTTTTAACAATTTTACACATTGATTTCATTGTTTTTTACTTTTCCTCTACAAATGTTTTTCTTGGTCATGTCAATTAAACATTTTTCCTTTTTATGCTTCACCCATATTCTCTGTCATTTAAATAATAAAAGAGCTTCAGCTTGCTTTTTGACGTCCAGTGGAGCAAGTATCATAAAGCCTAATAATGTATTATTTATGTGCAAGAACCACAGCTGTGCTCATTCTCCTACTTCACCTAAATCCCCCCTCTTAGCTGAACAAGAAATGTGACTGAAAGTGAGCACGCCGACTAAACTCTGCATATTTAACTACACATGTAAAATAATTCCTCTATGCAGAGGACTTAACTGCTCTATTGCTATCTCAAGCAGTGCAAGACTGGCTGAAATAGTGCTCAAAATGAAGTGGTGTGAGGAGTAATGGGATGTTTAGGAGCTCCCACATTCAAAGAAGCTTTAAATTAAGTTTTCATCTCGCATGTGGATTGCATATTTAGCTGTATTTGTGTCCCCCAAATGACAGTGGCAGTGATAAGTCTGCATGTGCTCTTCTACTGAGGGCTTTATTGAGTTCATTTTCACATCACAGCATGTTTGCTTCATAGTTTTGTGTTTGGAGATGAATCAAGTGTGAGGAGTTATGATGCAGAGCGAAGACTCCTCAGTACACGGCTCAAATGCAATATCCAGGATGTCAGAGAGGATCAGGAGCAAAATTCTGATCTTGATATGTTTTTTACTCGACCTGATGCATTTCACATCTGACTGAGTAGCAAAGCACCAGCACTGCAGCTTTACAGTAATGCTGGGTTGAAGTTTTTGACACATTTTGATGTCCTCTCCGGCTCGGTGAGCACTGATCTCTAACAGCGGGCCTCAGTGTCACACAGGCAGCAGCTACATGTCAGAGTGTAATAAAAGAATGTGACTCAGGTTCAGTCCACAGGGTGCTGAATGGCAGCAGGTGGGGCTGTGCTAATGACGGATTGACTCCACTGGGTGCCACTGGCACTCAAGTCTAACTGTAAATGCTTGGCCGGCGTCCATGTTTGACAGCCTCAAAACACAGGGGTACGGTCTGAGATGGTTCAAAATGTCTGTTTTTAGATTTAACATGATATTGAAATATCTGAGAAGTTATCAGCTTATTATCTTGTAATGTCACATTTATCTCACCTAAATAGTTTTTTATTATTCGCACCAGTGCCTGATTATAATTGAATATTAGGAACATTAGTGATGCTACAATTGTCAATGAAATATCCGTGTTATTTTCAGTGTTAAAGTTAGAAAGCGCTCATTAATTGTTGCCCTCTGAGCCCTGCGTTCGCGCTGCTGAGTGAGAGCCTGTGCATGAGTGCCCAGGGGGTGAAGGGGACTCCTGCTGCTAGTTGCAAAGCGCTAAAGTTGTACTAAGAAACTACACCATCATTATTCTTCTAATCTGTGTGTAATCTGCAGATAAGAGAAAAGAAAGATCAGCATTTGCCAAACCTAAAAATCAGGAACAACTGAGCTGATCATTGTGGCTCTGGAGCCTTGCAGGCCTGATTAAACATTGTTATTTTCTAAAATCACTGATGCATTAACATCCATCAGGTTTTGCAGGGTGGGGGCATAACTCCAAGCACATCAGCATGGTGCATTTAATGAAACAGAACATGTCTTACCTTTTCACTGTTGACAGGAATTAAAAACTTTGGTAACTCTACAACAGACCTTTTAGGAAGTAAAAAGTCCTGTTGCTGAAGAAATGTAAATCATTTTATACTCTTGAGGTTGGCAGGATGACATCTAGAAACTAACCTAATGATCCTTAATGGGCCTTAAGGAGCGGACAATGACAGCTACATTATTATGTGCTTGGAAAACTATCAATCAGTTGAAAAAGTGAAACATCGTGATGATGTGTTTAAGTATAACAGCAAGAAAAGGTAAATTCCATGTTTGTCTGAAACTCGAATAATTACAGTTGAGGTCAAATTTAACTACTTCAGCACTGAGAAATGAATATATCAGATATTCCTTAGGGACAAAGAACAATTGAAAATGTCTTTTTTTTCAACGTGTTTACTATTGTAAAATATATTTGTTTGTTTCACATAGTGAACTGCGTCAAGGATGTTTAGGAAAGTGTATTTTTTGCATTAAACTGAAGACAATATCTTGTTTAGGAATGAAAAAACATATCTATCCTCCTTAGTAATCCCTCGCTGTTCTGAAAAAAAAAAAATAGCCCAAAATGCCTTAAAATGGAGAAGAATTAAGAAACAAAATAGGAAGGGGGGCTTTAATGGCCAGGTTGTCAAAACTGAACCTAAACTGAACCAAAAACCATGACCAAAAAAACAAGGCACACAGCAAAAGTGTATTGCTGCAAAGCCTGTGGCACATATAAAAGCTGTTTGCTGACTGGCATCAAAAAATATCACTGATAAGTCACATCATCTTCCATATGACCTTTAGTTTCCACAGCATTGCTGCCTTCAACAGACCCAGCCTCTGTACAAACCTGGTACAAGTTTTCACAGGACACATCATGTGTTCAGTGTGCCCGCCACCCTCATTAAGTGAAGACCCACAATTAAAACAAAACCTCTGGAATATTCACATGCCCAGTTTGTATCTGCAGTCAGACCAAAGTAAAGAAAAGTTGGTGGTTGTTCCATTTTTCTCCTCTGTGCAGATTTTGCAAGATGGGTTTAATGGTGCATCAAAGCAGCTTGATTTGAGTTATGACTTGGGGCCAGCTCCTCATTTTTTATTAAGGCCTCAGGGAAGTTCTTCTCTTGGATGCATTACCAAAAAAAACTGCTGAGTCATACAAGTTTTCTCTGTTTGGTCAGCAGTCTTGGGGAAAAAGATGGGGACAGGTGAAGAAGATAAATACTTTGAAAATGTTTTGTGCATATGAATGTAAAATAAAAATAAAATCAAGAGCAAACAAATACACAAACCAAAGCCCATGGCTTCACAAAAAGGCATCAAAAGCCTCTATCACACTGACATGCGCTGTAAACAGTGCATGGTTGAAAAGGGCATCCTGCCTTCTCCAAGAACTTTAGCAACAACAAGGAGCAGCCATTCAAGTCAAATGCTATATTTAGCTATAATATAGACAAAATACAACAAAAGGAAAAGCATTTTTTGGAACTATTTCATAAAATTTGTCCAGAGCACTGACTTACTTTAAGTCTCTTTGCCCAAATATTGCCAGCGTGTGGAATTGAGATGGTCAATCAATCAATCAATCAGTCTTTATTTGTATAGAGCCAATTTATAACAAATGTTATCTCATAACACTTTACAATGGTGTGCAGAAGTTTATCTGAATTTTTTTATTATCAAAAACAATGGCTTATCCAAAACTGGGTGTCAGGACTGTCAAAATATTGTTTTTTTTTCCAATTGACATTAAAATACCTTGGATATAATAAACCAAATTAGAAATATTTTGCAGTTTAGACTTGTCTCTTGTCATTAACCTTATTACTGTAAATTATCTTTTTATTGAGTGTTAGGTCGAACATCTAGCTCTTTTTTTTTTTTACCCTGAAATGAGTTGATTCGGAGTTGCAAGCATCAATGTCTATTCTAAGTTTAAAGAAATATATGATTTTATTTGAATAAACTAGATCAATACAAACACTTATCGGTCTTATTTGAAAATATATATGTTAATGTATCTTAAAACTCAATAAACTGCCCTGCCCAAACAGATCCCAACATCCACCCTGTTAGTTCAAAGTAATGGTGTGCCAAAACCTTCAGTATCCCACCTGCCAAGTCGTTTTCATTTCTCATCCTCGTTGTCATCCCAAACAAATGTGCACCCCCTTTTGACATTGTGAGGAGCTATTTCGTAATGTCGTGCCAGACAGATTGGCATGAAAGTGGCTCAGCACAGTGGCAGAAAGGAGCTCTTTGTTTTGGTGCCACCATTTGAAGCTGAATAACCTTTTCACAGGGCTGTGTATGTCTGGTGATTGATGGCACTTGGATGCAGTGCTCAGCGTGAGTTGTGATGCCCACTGATTCAGACCATCTGGGCAGGTAGCTCGGCCTGTTGTGTCAGCGGACTCATATTGAGGTTGAATCAGAGTCAAGTTGAGAGGAAGAGATGCCTTTGGTGAGTGAGGAGGGAAGATAAAGTGCTGAGGGTGAATTTACTGGCAGACATTTTACTGTTGCATCATTATGGTTTTGATTTCTGCCTCAGCGGTCATCCTCCACATAAAGAGATGCTTAAGCAGACTGTGATACAAAGGGTGGGATTTGTAGGGTGAAATACAATAAGGTATATAAAAATAAATAATACACAGGAATGCAACTCAATACAAGATGATACAACATGACAGGATCTCACACAACAAATTGAAACTGAAAAAAAAAAAAAAAACAAGATTCAATGGAGGAAATTACAGTGTAACTCACCACACAATGCTGCAAGACATTAAGATGTAATACAGTATGAGGCAGTATTACACTAATTCACATTATGTTACACAAAACACAAGTTGCAATACAAGGATAATACAGTAAAGCATTGTATGATGCTTAATGATATCATACAATTACCTGTGATTCAACACAATACTAACCACAGGATATGATATGATACAATGTTTTCTAATACAGTACAGTAAAACAAAGTTCAATGCAATATGTGAAAATAAGATATAATACAACATAACAGTAAAGAATTTGTTATATGACACAACATTTAATACAAATACACTGCTGTTCAAAACAAAATGATACATGCAGTATTGTGCCATACATATTGATATTCTACTAGTACAGCTTGGTCCATAATGGCCTGGGCTGGGGACCAAAGGGTGGCCGGTTCGAGTCTCGATGGAAACACGCTTGTAAGTTTGTATAGTAGCTGGGGAGATGCAAGGTAATGTCCTGGGGCACTGCCGCTGGAAACAGCAGTTGGTATTGTAGATAAAGGGTTGATGTATCTTGCTCTGAGATTGGACCATAAAACATTCATTCAATCAGTAGTGTTTTTTTTTTTTTTTTTTTATTACATGTCCTTTAAAGTTGCAATTTTGGAGATAAGAAATTTATGCCTGACAATGACGAAATGATGCTACAAAATGCAGTGCAACACAACACAATACAATACAATTGGATCATGACAGGATGCTACACCACATTACAGTCTGTCACAATACAAAATTTGATGCTTTACCTATATTGATAAAAATGAACCAGTTCAACTGTTCCTTTATAATTTTCCTGTTGCTTGACTCAATAAAGTATTAAATACGAGTAACTGTGACATACAAAATGCTCATGAACATCGTAAAATGCTGGATGATTGTACTTAAAATATCAGTTTCACCTTATATCACAATTCATCCTTAACTTATTTTCACCATTTTCCAGTATTATCCAGCTCCCCTATCCTTTTAGTAACGTCTCTCTGTCAGCTTCTTCTTTGGCCAACACACTTCAGGTCATGTTAACCCTCATGCATGTTTGAAGTGCCAGTTTGTTTCCAGAGACAAAATCAACAAACCAATATGTGGCACCATTGATAGGATAATTACTTCCATGAGTCAGGGTGATGATATATCATCGTGTCATTTATTTAGTCCCACCCCTGCCCACTCATTATCACCTTCTGCTGCCTTGGGCTTTCAAAAATCTCCCTCCTGATAACCTCTGCACCCGCTGTGAGCCTCCTGCCCATAGAGGACTTTCCTTAATTGAGTCTTAATTATAAACAGCAGGCTGCAAACTCCCAAAATGAGCATCTGGATGTTGATCCTTCGTCTGCCAACTGCTGCTTAAATACTGGACCGGGAAGTGAGTCTAGCTTTGTGTGGCTTTTTCCTGAGGTTACACTCCAGTCATTAGCTGCTCTTATGCATCTCTATCATCAGATTTAAAGTACTTCGACCACAAAGCCATTTTTCTGTTTTCTTAATACACTGTAGCTCACAACACCATTTCCTGTATTGCCTCTTTCTGCATCTTCCTAAGTGTGCTGCAGGAAAAAAAATCACTATTTATTATCAATTTTCCATTTGGCCTCATGCTGATGACTTGCCATTTGAGAAAGCTTAATGTGAACCATTCCCCTACACATTTTCCATTCCATTTCCTCTTTGCACAGCATTGCTTTGCTTGCACTTCTTGGTAATAGAAGGAAGAAGTTTCAGGAAGATGTGCCTGTTCTCCAGAGTTCTTCCTAACTCAAGCAGCTGTCACTTTTATTTCTGAATTTATGCTGGAACATAAAAGATTTATAGTTTGTTTTAGAGCGAGTTCTGACACCTTGCAGGGTGCTTTGGACAGGCTGTGGACCGACTACGTCATGGAAGAAAAAGAAACCTTGTCTGCTCTCTGTTATTTACATTGTCCTTTTGCTGGAGGGCCCCTAATCTCTGTTGTAAAATCTATGTTACGTGGACTGTTTGGTCGTTCAAAGGGAGAGGGCTTTGGACCTAAATACTGTTTAGAAAGGAGAAATACAACCACAGCATACATACTCTCTGCCAGATAAGATGAGACTGTCTGAAAGTAAACAACTTAAGATTCTGCTTGATTCCTCTCCAAGATGTGTTCGAGAATAAAAATGACTCCTTGGTTGTTACTTTGGGCTGCAAAAGTAAATCTA
This sequence comes from Cetoscarus ocellatus, assembly GCA_037902135.1. Classification (NCBI taxonomy): domain Eukaryota; kingdom Metazoa; phylum Chordata; class Actinopteri; order Labriformes; family Labridae; genus Cetoscarus; species Cetoscarus ocellatus. The sequence continues at coordinate 558,729 of JBAMNC010000846.1, read as the reverse complement.
GTCCTCCCTCTAGTGGCCAAAATATGTCACTGTGCATTTTGAACTGTGTGCAGGAATTATTTAGATCTAATTCAACTTACAGGCCCAAATAAAGAATTACTTACTTTTGTCTTTCTTTAAAGCTTTTATTATTTTGACTTTGATTTATTTATTTGTTTAGACATTTGATGCACAGCTGAAAGCATTAGGAGAAGAAAGTATATGATTGGAAGTGAAGAGGCCAACTCTTCCAAATGACTCCTTTGTGGGGGAAAATTGAAAATGTAGCTATCATGTGACATCTCTAAGTTGATGCATTTATGTATCTTTATCTCCTACTCCCTTAATATCTGTCAGTCTAAAATATAAAAAAAGGTATATTCTTAAAAAACTTGACAAAAACTGCCAAACAGCATTCAAATTAGCAATATTTCCTAGAAAATACAGTCATAACTGGATATATTTCCATATAAATTACATTTTTTTTTTCATATTTTACAATAGAACAAAACGTGTAAGTACAATAAATTCTAAAAACCAGGAAATGCCGTGTTACTTTCCAATGTGGCCCTCATAACATCTGTATGTGATGCATGTAATGCTGAGGCCTTCTATTGAATGTCCTAACAAACTAATTAGATATGTAAGATATTGTTCGCATGATGTCAATATTGCCAGATTATTGCGCAAAAAGTTAAATAGGGGCATTTATGTACATAGGGGCATGATATGTACAGCCTATATATATTGGCCATACATAATCCATACATGGACTGAAATTTTCAGCACGACAGAGGTGCAACAGAATTTAAATGGTTAATAGACTTGAGCTAATGTAGAGAGCTTTTCTAGTCTTTCTGACAAATCAAAGCACTTGTACACTGCAGGTCAAATCTACCCAATCACACACATTCAACCTCAGAGTTCACTGTCCAGCTTCTTCGACGTGTTGGGGGCAACTAATTGGATGAAACACCTAAGAGGTCCCCACCTGATGACCCCAGCGAGGTTCTGGCTCTTGCTGCTGATCACTCCACTGGTTAGGTTGGAGGGCTTGTGAAAGACCTTGCGGTAGGATAGGTAGATTGTACAGACTGGAGCTGGAGCTTGTACGGATGCTTGTCACCTTCAACAGAGCCTTGGTCCATTGAGGTGACAATGCTTTGGCAGCAGAGGGCCATGTGGTGGATTATGTAACTCTTCAGGAGTACATTGGGATATAAATGATGTCTAGAGTTTATTCACTTATCTTTTCATCATGGTCCAACCTTGTGACTTTTGCTGACATCATCCATTTTAAATTGCATTTTGGTGAATATTTAACTCATTCAAAGAAGTATTGCTGCCACTATTAATGTCATTGTTGGAACCATAGTTCCTGAATGCTCTCCAGATCGGATCACACATATTCTTCAGTAAACCAGTGGTATGTTTATTGTAGATATCGGTTTAATGAGCATTGTATTTATATCAGGATTCACCATTGGGTGCTTTAACAATAGCAATTATATTCCAGAAAATTCTGGATCTGTCTTACATAAATTAAGTGCCTTCTTTCAGTGAGAGGCCCAAAATTCAGAATTAAAGTCTGTTTAGATTTTCTTTAACCATCCACCTCAGTGCTTTTCAGCTTCCTGATCTAAATGACTTTTTAGACACAAAATTCCACAAAAAAACATCAAATTAAGTTCTTACCGTATTTGTGTCCGTTTGTCATCAATAATCAGCTCAGATCATATTTCTTCCAGCTCTGAGGGTGTCAGGGGGAGCTCATGGGTGGCCATAATCTGATCATCAGTGTCTGTCTGCTGCAGGAGAAAACACAACACAAATGAACCAAAGCTTTTGTGTCAGTCACTGACACTCCATTCATCAGGGGACAGGAGGCCCTCCTGTCTTTGTACAACATGCTCCGACGTTAGTTTTATTGATCAGCTGTCAGCTCTCATACTTTTCAGCCACTCAGATGCGATGATCATGCAATAGGACATATAATGACCTGGGTTGTAGTGGAGGGTGAAAGATATAAACTGAATTATCTCTGTGGATTTTTAAGATCATGTCATAGGTAATTTGCTGAAATTTCACTGTGAGCAGATACTATAACGATCATGGTTTGTTGATAGTATCTCATGCTTTAAGCACTGGAGAAAGAATACATGGCCATACTGAGTTCTCTAATGTATTTATACTGAGGGAGCAAAGCTGTTTGCTGCCTTTCAGTGGAAAAAATGAGAACTTTTCCTGTAGGAATAAAATGAATAATTTATGCAGAGTTATTGAGCTAGAGCAGATAGGAATGTATGTCTGTTTGTACAAGCATCTAGAGCATAAATAGATATTTAAATTGTTTTGTAGTAGAGAAATCATTTGAGCCATGAAAGAAATAATGAAATATTATATAAATGCAGACATTAACAAGAAATATGATGTTATGGATGGGCAAACAAACATTTCCTAATCAACAGTAGAATTTTTTCTGCCATTGATATCACAACTTCGTATCAGATGAGTTTCATCTAGTATTTCATGTATTTAAAAATGAAGTGATGAGTTTTTTGCTATTTTTCAGATTACAGGAAATATCAGGCTGTGTATTCTTTGATTAAAGAAAACACAAAGCAATTTGTAGGGATGTAGCTTTTGTAAACAGCATTGATAGGACTGAAAAATTGTCAACTATGACTTCGGTTTAAATAACCCTGCCAAGAGCAGTATCAGAAACATTTAAAAAGAAGTATTGTTTCCTCATTGTGTGTCCCCCCAAACATCAAAACTCAAGGGTATCAAATTCAGAATCATAAACACAAAGGCATCATTCCTGTGGGCTTACATTTTTCATTTCAGATGAAATTATAAGGACATGTTTCCAAAGCCACCACTGATTCAGCCTCCACACCAGGAATCCCCAGGGCCAGGACATGATGGGTTTGAGTTGTCAACTTCTTTGCATCGATGTCAGATCATCCAGGCCCTTTTTTGAACACAGTAGTTTGAGGAATTGTAGTGCTGTGTCCACTCAAGCTCAAAGATGACTAGACCAAAGACTTACCAAAGACCTTAAATATATGAAGGAATAATGATGCACCGACATGCACTGACATCATTATTCCTCGTTTCACATTAAAAAGTTACACACAGCACATTAAGTCCCAAAAGTGTCTAAATCAGAGAAGTGCCATAAAATTAGGATATCATATCTACTACTTTCACTGCATCAGATATTTTTTCATACCTAAGTGTTGTTTATAATTTTTTTTGTTTTTTTAGAACTTTTATTCATTATATGCCAATTCATCTAGATTTCATAACTCTTACTATTATAAAAAAGTAGGGCTGCAACTATCGATTCCTTTTTTTAATCAAGTACTCTATCGAGTATTCTGCTGATTAATTGAGTAATCGGGTAGCGGGTACATTGCGCTCACTACTTTATTGAAAAGCACCAATAACATACAAAACAGAAAATAAGCCAGGTGTCTTAAATTAACAACTTATTATTATTTTTTTTTTTTTACATTTTGTGCATAAACTGCTCACAACAAGGTCTACAGATTATTTTGAGCAACCAGGTCATGAGTTTAAGAATGATACGCTGGTTTTGAATTTTTCAAAAGTATTTTTGGTGCTTTGAGAATCACAGGACGTACTTACTTATTACTACAGCTTATATCTCAAAAATGTACAACTCATACATACAGTAAAAACTTAAATTTATAAACAGGCCCTTTAGTAATAATGATAACTGTCTCTGCAGTGAGCACTAAACCAGTTCCAACAAATCAAATGATATTGATATTTACCCATGTGCAATGGTGAAAACATTTTTGAACTTTTAAATTTGTTTTGTTTACTTTGTTCTTGCAATTTTATTTTTTCTCTTGGTCATTTCTTGCTTTTTTTAGTCTTTTTTTTAGTTTGGTTATTTCTATTTTATTTGTTTTTATTCATGCTTATCTTTTTTTGCTACGTTATTGCCTTTACTGCTGTAATGATGCGAATTACCATACTAAGATAATAAGATAATTCAACCAGCTAATGTACATTTCTTTAAGATGTGAAAGGATGCCCTACACCTGCTTCCTCTACTCACTGTCATTTCTGTTCTATTCCCTGCAATCAAATTAAAAGTAGAGTTATTGGATGTGAAAAGTATGTGAACAAAATACACAGAATACCTATCCAAGTAGCCTCCGCATTGATTTATGCTGTGAACCAGCCTTTACACAGAGCCATAATCAAAGTATGTATAATGGACTTAATCTCAATTATTAATCACATTAACTGCTTCGGCTAATGTATCATGAGTGTTATCCTCTTGTGTCCGGTCAGCGGACTTGATGCACAGACTGGATGTGTACTGCTGACGTACTGCAGCATTGACGACGTGCTATTATGCTAAGCTAACTCCGTTTTACAACAGACACACTGCACTGTATTTTCTTTTCGTTTCAACTTGTAGTGACCCCACACTTTGGATACTTTCTGCCGTTTCCTCTGCAGACTTTCTTCTTTCTGCCCCTCTCTCGTGTCAAACACTGTGCGCTGTAGTGGTCCAGATTTAAACGAGTTAGTTAGTTCAAGTCACATAATTTGCCCTGTGGATTTTTTGTTATTGAATTACCCGTATTATCAGAGGAATCGTTTCAGCCCTATTAAAAAAACAACTTTCCCTATCCAAAATGCCAGAAGGATATTTATTAATGTCAGTCACTATAAATCTACTTTGGTACATCTTTTTTTTTTTTTTTTTTTGCCATCCTAAATAAATGTCCCTATCCAAATTCCCTGTAAGTTTCTGGGAATCTTGTAGCATGTAGCTTTGAATCATTTAGAATGCAATATCCCCGTCTGTAAATGTTTTCTGGTTGAAAAGTCCTGTATAACATGCTGCTAAACTAAAACAATACACTTACATAAGACAGGCCAATTTAAGGTACATTGGGTGGCACAATCAGAGACCCAATTCTTGATCAACTAAAAATGAAACTTTAATTTAAGGCTCTGCTAAGACTACCAAACATAAGCTAGTATAGGACTCTTGGTTTATTTGTTATTGGGTCTGAAACTGGTGTAAGAACCAGACAAAAAAGTGGAATTTCTTTTTATTAAGATATTAATTATGTTAGGTTCATGCTGCGGTGACCTTGAGCATGCACTTCTAGCCCCATATGAAATGTCTTTTAGGGCTTTTCCACTACATGGTTCCTGCTCAACTGGACTTGACTTTACTTGGTTGTTTTGTTTTTCCATTAGGAATTGTACCCACAACCAAGCACAGTTTTTCATATCACCTCCAGCAGGGTTCAAAGCAAGCTGAGCCAGGACTAAACTAGATGTAAAGACACTGCTGACCTCTGAATGGTCAGAGTATTGTCACAAGTTGGGGTTATTGGGGCAAAAATGGGATGCTGTATCACCTCCCAAACTCAAACTCTGCTTAGGTTGTTTTGCTGTTAACATCTTTGGAACAAAATTTATCTCCTATCTGTAACAACGGGGCAGCAGCTCTATCGCCTTTGTTGTTGTGAGGATGCCACAGTGGGATGGTCCCGCCCATCTTTAACAGGTACTGGTAACGTCTATCCTGCAATGGAAAATGGAGCAGGCAGCATCCAAATGGTGCAAAGTTGAGCATATACCATGACTGGAAAAGCACCACCAGATCAAACAACTTAGTCCTAAACATTTGTGCAAAAAAGCAGAGCTTCAGTAACATTTGGTTTCCTGTTGTGCTCTGTACCTACACCATTTCCTCTGCCCCCTCTGATGTGTGCCTGCTGTGACTAAAAGGTTCTTCCAAGACACAACAAATTTGCTCTGGTCTGCTCTGATTTGCCAAACCTCTCCAGGCCATTCTTCTTATCTAACACTGGCGGCTGCTCACTTATTTTCTGGGGCATTAGCTTGACCACATTTGTCTTCGCATAACCTGAGATCAAAAGACAGCGGGGGCGACAACCCACCTTTTGCTTTCCAGTCTGCGTCTGACTCAGGAACACCTACAGACTAAAAGCCTCTTAATGATGGCTGTATTCAGCAACACATCAGGAAAGAAAGAAAGGCAGTCTTACATTAAGAAAGTGTTAAACCAAGCACTACTGATAATGTGCTGCCATTTAAAGTGATCTGTGGGAACATGGCCTCCTACACACTTCGGAACTGAAAGCATTTGCATTTTAAAGCACGTGTTCACATCACATGCTGAACATATGCACTTGAATTCAGAAGGACCAATTAATTCTGGTGACCTCTTTGTGGCAAGTGCTCTCCATGTATTTAAATTCAATTTTATTTCAATCCACAAATACATGTGCGGCTGTTGTAATATGTTTTTAATCAGATTGTTTTACCACAAGTGTTGTAAAATAAATCTCAGTGTGTGGTGACAATTTACCCTGGAGACATTTGATTATTCCACACAGTTCTCCAGAGTGTCTCATCTAATGAAAAGTCATTACTGCTCCAACGTAATGAGGCTGCAGTTTGAGAAGGCATGCTCAGCTTATTAGGACTGATCTTTAAACTTTGGCTACAGCTCTGAGGTTCCTCTGCATGAGTCTCTCACATTAACAAATAGAACAATACAAGTTTAGATGTGACTGGAATTCCTTCAAATTTATGGCTTTGTATTCATGTTACTTGATTAGAACACTGATATTTTATGTTTTTATGCTTGTTATTATATCCAAAACCTTATTAACCCACCAAGGAGTTTATGTGTTTGCTGGTGTTTGTTAGTTTATAAGTTTGTGAACAGGATAACTGAAAAAGTAACAAACAGATTGTGATTAAATTTCCAGTAAATGTAAGTCATAAGACAAGGAACAAGTGATTTGTTTTTACTTGTGATCTGTATACGGATGTGGATCCAGGAATTTTTCAAAGGATTTGTTGACATTGTGAGATTGAGCAGGTTTCCACGTTTTTTAACTCCATGAATGCTTTTTGAAAATGAGTAAAAAAAAATCATCCTAAATCATTGGATTTTTTGTTTTATTGTTTTTTCAGGAAGCAACTTGCAGCCTAACCTTGCCCTGCAGATGGATCAGCCTGATTTAATGTCTGTAATAAGGCATCTTGCTATGACTGTGAGTGGCCCAAACTGGCACAGCCCTATCAGCGTTCTTTAGAGCAGGAGGAGACGAGCGCTACAGGCAAGACAACAGAGATTAGCATTGATGCTAGCAGCTTTAGAAGCAGATTTTAGGATCTTGACAACATTTTTTTAGTCAGTGAAGAACACAAATAACTCGAAAACACTTCTCATTAGAAATTATTTTTTCGCTCATTTTCACTTTAGACATGTTTTGACGATAGTTTGTTCACCACAGTGACTTAGATTTTGTATTTTACACTGTCAGACGCGCCTGCCTACACGTTCTAATTGGCCTCAGATGAATAACCTTGCCCTGCAGATGTATCAGCCTGATTCAATGTTATTAATCGGGCAAATCCATCATGCAAAGCTCCAATCTACAATGATTGTGAGCAGCCCAAAGCAGTATGGCCCATTTAGTGTTCTTTAGAGCAGGAAGAGGCGGGAGGTATGAGGGAGATGACAGCAGGAAGTGACTGCATATACAGAAATTAACATAGATGCTACCAGCTTCAGTACCAGTTTTATCAGATATTGATTGCATTTGTTTGTTAAATAAAATAACAAATAATAACACTACAAACTTCTCAATAGGAAGGATATTTTTGCTTCACTTTTGACATGTTTTGATGAGAGTTTGTTTTTTTTCTGTCCTGTAGTAGAATGTGATCGATGGACTGATTGTCCAATCACCTGCCTGATATGCTTTTGAAAGGTTCATTTCCAAACACTCTCTATGGGCCGTTGCCCAGATGGACAAGTGAAATATACTTAACGGTCCATTTGGTGTGTCAGGTTACTAGCAATCCCCCTTCAGTGTCTTGCAACTACTCAAATGGTCCTGAGCCCCAATTTTGGAACCACTGCATCAGGGCAGTAAAATGTATTTGTTATAGGTAGTTGTGGCAACTGTTTGTCTCCTAGCAAAACTATTCTAAACTAAAACAAAACTTCTTTCAAGTCTGACTCTGAACTCCCTCAACACTCTCAAACTCAGCACAGCCTGAAATAGCAGGAATGCAGCTGAAGAAGAAATGTATATTGTTCTTTTTATGCCTCCTCACTGGTTAAAGCCTGGGCTGGAGGCATCATGTTTTTTGTCTGTCCGTCTCTTGGGGTATATGCAAGCCTCTTTACTTCTCCACACAGTGACCCTCTGTTATACTTGTGTATGATACTGCTGGAACTACAAACAGAAACCAGAGCGCTCTCAATGCCAAAACGCTGTGTCATCTGCCTACAGATTCTGTATTCTTGTTCAGGATCTTTAAATAGAGATGAGCAACAGTTGTCATACGAAAAATGCTCAGATTGACATTAGAGGGTTCATGCATGGCTCCTCTGTGCTTCTTTATTCCACCAGTGGCATAAAGTTGACGAAGTCAGAATTTAAAGAGGTATTTCTTCACAGTTACAGAGCAGCTTCACGATTTTCTAGTATTTCAATCCAGAGCAAATCATACTGAAAGATGTTTTTGTAACGTTTTCCTACCTCTTCTATTTTTTGACATTCATTATGGTAGTGGTTATATTTACTAAGAATATAAATGCGTCTTGATTGGGATACATTTAAATAGATGTAGCTTCCCATCAAGACAAAAGACAAAGTTAATATTTTCTCACTGTAAACACCAGAGAGAATTTGTCAACCAATTCCATTTGAGAATCCAATCTAACTGGTTTAAACATCAATATTTGATGTTTTCAATTCCCTTGTAAATGCTTTCCAATGAGTTTCACATACCTTGCAAAACCATAATGTCATGCTCTGAGAGGCAGTCAGCATGAACACCAATGAAGGAGTTGAGGAGAAAATCATATTGGACAGGACACAGAGGCAGTCTGTGCAACATGTCATGTCTGTGGCTGTGTGGTTTTAAGCAAGAGTGGAATATGCCGAAACATTTGTCAGTGCATCACTGCATCAGATATCAGAAGCACCATGTGTCTGTCATTGCTGACTCAATAACCTTGTGAAGGTCATCTCTTTTCCACATGGAAATTCTACAGGAATTAATAATGAATAAACTAGGTATTTGATCATCAGTAGAATCAACAGTGGCACTGGTATCAGTAAAGGCATATCAATTCCCATCCCTTGCAAACAATCTTACGTTAAACTTGGTGCATGTTTCTTTAAAGAAAATCAGCATATACAAGATTAATTTGAACAATAAAGTCTAACCTTATATCTTGTCAGACTTATTATCCCTCTACAGTTTAACAGTTTTATCTACATTCATAACAGTTTTGATATATTAAACTTCAAGGGTCTGGCACCTAACATAGTCAAACTGATTAAAAATAATGAACTGCTTAAGAATAAGACTGTAAATAACCCAGTTTTGACAAGAATGTTAGATTGAACCTTGTAACTCCAAGGTGCTTTATCCAAAGCTAAAAAAAACTAGTTTAGAGTTAAAGTATGTGCTCATATGAATCAAGACTCAGGTAATTTTGACCTTAAACTAAACTCCTCTTCATTCACTTTGTCATGTGTCAGAGTTTAATGTCTGGATGGTGGTTGGATTATTATGCAGTGTTCACTCTGAAGTAATTTCACCTCTATCTGTCTGGCTCCTGTTGAAGGATCCACTTGCACATTGGTGATTTACAGGTCCTTGACTTTCAGAATGCCGGTCACCTCTGCATACACAGCTTATGTATGTGTACTGTGTGTAACTCACCTTCCTGCCTGACATCAGTGGGAGGCCTCTGAGCTGCACAGCTCGCACAGCGGACAGGAAGCAGGTTAATGGAGTAGGAGTAAATTGGTACCTGATTGCAGTGATCGGCCGTGCCATTTCTGAATCGGTCTGCCGTCACACAAATGAATTGAGCGTGGGTGAAGTGGGAGCGGAAGTCCTGTTTTTTTTTTTGTTTTTTTTACTGCTTTTGCTGTGTTATATCAGACAAAAATCCATGCTGTAATTTTCACCTGCTGTGAACAAAGAAAAGCGAGGGAACAAGAAGTGAGTGTCAAAATGATTCTGACCTTCGAACCTGAGCTATAATCCCAAGGATATTTCCTCAAGTCTGTATGAGCTTGCCACATAAGCAGCTGGAGGATCAGCACTGAAGAGGCAATTTTCTTTCCTTTCTGTTTTAAGGGGGATGTGATCGGATAAGAAATAAGTTTCACATTGAAAAAAGGCTTTTCTTTAATGCTCAAGATAACTGGGTCAATATTGCATCAGAAGACATTTTCTATTACCTAAAGGATAATGGGCTGTCCGCACAGAGATGAGTTTAGGTGTACCTGCAAAACTTTTTCTTCATATTATTTTGTCCACATGGATCTGGCATTTTGGGAGCCCGAAAAAGCACACTTTTGAAAACAGGTCCCAGATTGAATAAATCTTAAAACGTTGCCCTTAAAGGAACACTCTAACATTTTTAATGTTTTCTTGTCTTGCCTCACTCCCGAGTCCATGACCAGCAAGTAGACAACATTCTTTCGACTGTGCGTCCAGTAATAAGGAAGAGACGGACAAAGATCGCCCACCACTAGTTAGCTTAGCCCAAATGCTGGGAGTCAACCGATAGTGCTCGCCTGTCTCTGCCAATAGTCATCAGATAAACTCTTCAGCAGCTCTAAACAGTCCTTTGTACCTGTTATGACTCCTTTGTGTTATGTTATCTTCATATTATCTTCATATTGTCTTCTTCTACTCATAAACATAGGCTTTGTTTAGTTTACCTACTTCCACAGTGGTTTTTACAAGAGATGTAACGTTCTCGAACCAGTCGAGTCTTTTTTTAAACAGCTCTTTTAAATGAACAAGGAGAACCGATTCGCAGTTGTGAGTGAGCCGTTCTTTTCTTAAATTAGCAGCCAATTTGCATTTAATAATGGCTCGCAAACGAATGGCTCACTCATTACTGTAAATCGGTAATTTAAAAGAGCTGCTCAAAAGACTCAACTCGTTCCAGAACATTGCATCTCTCGTGAAAACCACCGTGGAAGTAGGTCAACAAAACAAAGCCTCTGTTTAGGAGTAGAAGAAGACAATTTGGAGATAAAATGAAGATAGCATAACATAATGGAGTCACAACAAGCACACAGGACTGTTAAGAGTTGCTGAAGAGTTTATTTAATGACTGTAGGCAGAGACAGGCTAGCACTACTGGTTGACTCCCAGTGTTTGAGCTAAGCTAACAAGCAGTTGGCGGTCTTTGTCTCTTTCTTGTTACCGGACGCACAGTTGAAAGAATGGTGTCTACCTGCTTGTCATGGACTCGTGAGTGAGGCAAAACACGAAAACAACCAAAATGTTAGTGTTCCTTTAAGTTTCCATGTGTACAACAAATACACACATTTTCAGAAATGGCGTATGTCATTTAATCTTTTTCAAGGACTTGTTAACATTGGGAGATTGGGCAGTTTTACTCTTTTGTGCTAATAACTCAATTAGTTCTCAACAGGTTTTGATGACGGGGAGCGTTGGTCATGGCACGGGGGAGAATTGATTAGATTTTGATGATGATCTGAGTCTGAATGTGGATCCAGGAATTCTCACCTGACAATGTTTGCAGTGCTTTGGTGGGGGTTTGTGCTCTTGAAGTACTTCTAGCTTGATGTAAAATGTCTCTGAAGCATTAGTCGCTGGTAGAAATGCAAATTCAAGCTGTCCACCAATGGTTGTGTGTACATAACAAGTTATCTTTTACTAGTGTTGACTGAAGATATGTTTTCACCACTGATGATGCTCATTACCACGGTAGTGTCTTATTATGTCTTTATTAATATGTTCCAAATGCCCTTTTTGATATTAGAGTGTAAAAGAAAGCACACTAAAATGATTGCTCATGCATATATTAAATATTTATTCAGCAAAACTGCCGACCTGAGCTTTCAGAGTCATGCGCACAGCGTGATCTTCCCCTCCCATCCCCAGCAGGAGGTGTACTTAAAAAGCAGCTAGTAAGGACTAATGGTTATCACCCTTCGCTTTCCTCCACTCTCTCTCTCCCTGTGTGAGGAGAGACCTGCTGTAAAAGAGCGGCAGTACCACTCTACCCAGCATGCTACTGGCTCATGCTCCAACTGCGCAATTAATCTAGACGGTCTTCTGTACAAAGGCTTTTTTGCATCAGAGAGATCAGTTTGCGAGCTCTTTACTCCAGAGCGGGAAAATTAAGGCAAAGGGAAGAGGGGGGGGTCTGCTGGGCATGCGCGTACAAATTCAAAACTCAAGCGCATGTTTTCACTCCCACTCCTGCCTCTCTTTGTGCTGCCCACCTAGCTGGGATGAGTATAAAGGGAAGTTTTGGACCAGCAGCTTGTTTTTTTGTATAAGGTTTTCTGGCAGCATCTCTGTTTTTATTCCCTCCATTTTAACCATCAGAGCAGTAGAGAGTGAGAGAGGAGTGTGTGAAAGCTAGCAGGACTTCCAGACCGCTGAATGAGAAAGTGAGGAGGGCATCATGGGGGCTTTAATGGTCATCTTCTCTCTTCAGGCAAAACCAAGACGCAGAGTGACAGGTAGGAGGCAGATATTTGATATACTTGAACAAGTTTTCAGCTGGTTTTCTCTTGTATTCTTTTCATTTTGCATCAGCCAGTTGAGAGGCTTGAAGAGATTAGACGGTCACTGTGTTTGAGGATGTTCAGCATCACTATGTGTGTGTTTTGGGCTTCTGTGCCCAGAAAGTACCTGTGTAAAATGCAGACTCCCCTCTACTGCCAGTTGTATTTTAAAGCTGGGCAACATATTGACATTTAAAGAGATACCAAGATTTTTTAGAACACAATGTAGGGTTTGATGAAATGGTTATGTCAGTGTAGCTATTTATGTTGACTGAAATATTAGATGTCAGAAACTCTTCTTATTATAATTATAAATGAATAATTCAAATGAAATGAATGATTCACACAAATATACTTTGCTTGAATGATAAAGGTTTTGGACTGGAGGGATAGGTTTTTTTGTTGTTGGTTTCTACTCTTTTGAGTTTTCATTGGCAGTAGTAAACAAAAGCATAATTATAACATTACAAGCATTTTGAAATATGTGATGTTTATAATTACAGCAGATGAGTCATTACTGTGCATTTTAGTATGCTAGAGCAGTGGCTGTGGCTGGGACCCGCCAGGGGACGTGGGGCAGTATCAAAATGCCTCCCACGAAACAAAAAATCTTGAAATGCTACCAAATGGTATGTTTTACTATCTAAAACCATAGTCATGAAGTTAGATTTATGCTGAAATTGAAATGACAGAGGTGCAGGATATTATCAATACAAAATCTGAATTGCCAGGTAATATCTTGTAAAAGTTAAATATTTGTTCCTGCAGATAAGAGAATGTATGTTGTTATTTACAGCCAATACATTGGCCAAACATATTGGCTGTAGATATTGGCAAAAGCATATGTCTTGTTTTGGCTAAAATGTATCTACATACTGTTTGAATAAACTGTAATGTTTAACCTTATCACTGAATGTCAACATTTAAACATTTAACTGCCTATTTGGAGACTGCCTACTTTTGACCAAAAGTGTCTGTATCGGTAGTAATAAGTTAAAAACATCAAAAATCCATTATCACGCATCCCGTGAAAATAATGTGAACAAGTCTCTTGAATGTTGCTTCGTTCTGTGTTTTATTGACCTGTTGAACGCAATGTGAAATTAGAGGGGTTTTTTTCTGTTTTTAAATTGAATAAATATACCCAGGTGGCCCACTCAAATATCCTTTATATGTCAAAAACCCTGGATATTGATAGCTATTTGATATAGAGATTCACTACTATCAATACCAGTTCTATGTTTTGTGCCGTTACAGAGCCAAGTTGGTACTCATTTAAAATGACTGCACTCTAGGGCTGAACAATATATCGTTATCGTATTGATATCGAGATATGAACATTCAAGATATTAATATCGAAAAGCCACGATATAAACGATATAGATTTTCCCCACTCTAAAACTGCACTTTCCACATTCTTTTGTATTATGATGTTTCTATTTTTCTGAAAAATGCTTGGTTTTCACTGAACCCGTAGTCATATCGTATCGATATCGAGATATCTGGCATGAATATCGAGATATGAAATTTTGTCCATATCGTTCAGCCCACTGCACTCCTTGTCTTTTAAAAGTATGTTGGCTTGTCATTAAATGAGCAACAGCCTGTAGTTTGAATCTTGTCCGCAGTTGTGTTATTTTTTTTGCAGACAGCAAACTGTACATTGTTTGACTGTTAAGAGAAGGGGTGAAAATGTCAGATGAAAATAAAACAAACTTTTGAGGTAAATCAATGGATTCTAGTGTCTTATTAGGTCTTTATGTTTGAACTTGGTATATGGGAAAACGGTATTGTTTATACTTAGACTAAGGAAAAAATGGTATCAGTGCAATGCTAGTTTGGTATTAATGCAACAGAAAATTAACACAGGGACAACCATATTGGCTAACTAGCTTTTCTACATATCAAAATATGCATTCAAGCTCCCAAATATTGTGCAAGTGTATTGACAACATATAGAGGAGTGGTTGTAGCTTTTACAGAGTAATGGTTGGGTATTTGTGTGTTGCAGGCAATACTATTGGTATCTTGGTATAAAATGATTCATGATCATCAAGTTTCTGAACTTTCTGATACCACCATTTTTTAAAATAATGTTGTTGTTTTTTTATATAACAAGGTCTCTGCAGATCCTTAAAAACTTTAAACAATTCATTCTTTAAGTTGAAGTTCATAAAATGTCTGAAAAATGTCAAAAATCTCAGTTTTGGTTGTTATCCCTTTTTTCCCTTATGAAATGGTGCGTTATGTGAGACTTGTTTACATAATGAAGTTAGCTTTAAATTATATAATGATCCTTTATTGACGATTTACTTGTTTATATAATGATTGATTATGGCAGCATGTTTAAGAAAGTGTTATTTTTATAACAATTACCACTAAATTCCACTGATTTTATTATGTTGAAAAACACTGTATTTTTATATGCACAAATATTGTCAGCGTTTTTGGACAATGCAGAAAGAGAACAGGAGTCTTGATGATAAAAGCAGAAAATTGTGTCCAGAGGCTCTAATTTTGTTGCTGTGGTACCGAACGGGTATTGGTTTTTGTGATTTTTGCTGGAACCATGCAATAGTTTGAAAATCAGATATCATGCCAACCATTTATTCCTTAAAAATAGTAACTATATGTCTGTATTTTGTGATACTATTCAGCTTTAATGTATTGAGACTTCTTTTCGTCCATATCTCCCAGCCCCACTAGATTTATCTTGCTGCACTAGCGGTCCATGAAATTGGCTGAAAACACCACCTTTTTGGTAAACATTGCAATCCCAAACCCACAAACGTGCTTGACTTCCTTGATTTGCTTTTCCCAGTATTGATTTTTCAATGACAGCACACTCACACTCGACCTGGCACATTGACTCAACCACGGTCACAACCTTATGTTACATCTCTGCTGATCATCGTCACAGCTCGTCACTGTAACCAAAGATGAATAAGTCCTGTCTTTATTAGAGAAGAATGAAATATTTAATGGATGTCCAGCACACAATAACTGTAACAGGTTATATTTAGTGTGGAGGCGGGATAGAGAGACAGAATGGATGACACGTAAAGTACAGTAAGTCATATTTCACTGGGCTGTGTAGACATGGAGAGCCTGAGAGGAAAATGAATGAGGGGCTCTTTGTAACTCTCTCAGGCAATAGATCACAGCGAGAGAAGATATGTGCTCTGTAAGCACATTTCTCAGCTAGAGACCCAGATAGGGGAACATGGGATACAGATTTAGTATCAGAGATAACATACATGTAAGACTCCCCTAGATTACCATATTCCCATCATTAGTCCAAATATGAGCAGATGTCTGTTTTTCAGCACCTACTGAACATACAGTTCTTTTAATGCATTGGTTCTTATGTGTTTTGAAGACATTCATGCTGATGACTGCGAGAACTTTTTTTTTTTTTTACCAGTTATGGATTATTCAAGCCAACTTAAAAGATAAAAATAAAAAAATCAACAACAGCAGAAATTACTCACTGTATGTTCTGTCAGTCTATATGTTCTATAGACATTGACTTTACTATAGCACGAAGCCCAGCTTTTATTAACCTTTTTTTTAAATCTATTAACTATCAATGTGAGATAAACAAAAGTCAGGTGCAGTGGAAAGTTTGTGTGTGTATGTGTTTGCAGTTTTGTGTATGGGTTTTGTGGGTGCTTACTGAGATGTGTGGTGTTACCACCTGGTGCTTCAAAGATGAGCGCTGAACTGACCAATTACCACAGAGTAGACACGTCAACCAATCAGAGTGAACTGGGCCCACGTGGGGGAGGGGAGCATCTCAGACAGAAAGAATAGAGGAGGATCAGGGGTATTCAGTGTATGAAAACTTAAAGTTTTTTTGAACATTACTGATCAGGATTGTACTTGAGCAATTATCAGAACTGAATATACGAATCTACAAAATATGGGCTCATTGAGTTAGGAAAAGATATGGCTTAGGTAAGGGCTGACTGGAGTGTTTGACAAACGTAATCGATAATTGCTGTACAAAATAAATTAGTGCGTTGTGTGCATCCAAGCTATTTGCAGAGTGAATTTAAACAAATTTAACGCTTTCATGGAATTCATGTGAATGTCTCAATGTGTAATGATGACAAAGCTTTGTTGCTAAATTTTGGGGAAGGGCTTTTGTAACAATTTTATTGGTCATGACTTTACTGGTGATAGTACAGGCAGATGTTTTGGGGTGGGGCTTTAAAAATGTCCTTTTTTGAATTCCGACTATCTTCAAACATGTAAAAGTGCTGTTTGCCTCCCAATTATAGCAGACATTAAAGTTTCCCCCACCAAGGAGGTTATGTTTTTACAGGCGTTTGTCTGTCTGTTTGTCTGTGAGAAAGGTAACTCAAAAAGTTATAAATGGACTTGATTAATTTTTCAGGGAGTGCTGATCAAGATTCAAGGAAGAAGTGATTATATTTTGGCGGATGCGGATCCAGGGATTTTTTTTCAAGTGTGAGATTGGGCAGTTTTTCCACATTTTTGACAATAACTCGTCCGACAGTATTGAATTCTTTCAAGTCACATATATTTGTCTGCTGGTTTTGTCCAATTCAGTCATGGTTTCTTGCAAATTCAGAAACTAATTCTCTCTTGGGTTTCAAAACTGCTGTTAATTAGGGTAAAAAAGGACTTGAACAGATGTTTTATTTATTATTGATTCAGATATTTTATCAGAATAAACTATTTATCACATCTTGAAGTGTTCATGAAAGATTGTATGGCTTTGGTATATTTTGAAAATAAAGCTTTAAACCCTTTGAGTTTTGGATCTTTTTCCACATATTTTATCTAAACTTCAAACACAATGTGTCAAACAATGTAGCGCTCTTTGGACTAGGACAGAATAATAAAATAAACACTTTCTCACAGACTTTAGTGCCACTCTACCACCTACTCCTAATGCTTTCTATCATTTTCACAGTGCACTCAAAAATTGTTGGTTCAATAAGAACCCAGAGGAACCTTGCCCTCCAACAGTGCCGGCTTTGTGCGCTCCCACTGAGCTTCAATTGTCCAAGGATAAGAGACATGGTAGCATCACTATGACAGTGCTCCATGATGTGTTTGGCCTTGTTTGATTTTCAGTGGCTCGGCGTGGTTGTGCTGTCGGTGAGCTTTTCTGAGTTTGTGTAGGAGTTAGACAGGTGCTCTCAGGACTGAGGCAGCTCAAATAGAAACAGAAAAACATTAACTATGACTCAGGCTGCAAAACGGTGAAAAACTGTTGATGCTGTTTTTCACCACCTTTCAGTCACTGAATAGACTGAACAGAGCACAAAACTGCACTTAAATCTGTTCAGCATGGTATGAAGTAGTTGGTTGATTTTGGGAATGAAAGCACCCTGTATGGCCTTTTATTTGGTTTTATAAACTAAGCATCTCTCCTTTTCAGCAGTATGCCTCTGCACAAGTGGCAGCCCAAATTTTTACTTGTCTCTCCATCTGTCTTTCCATCTGTCCATCAGTGCATTTGTCAAGGCCATTCATATTAATATAAAACTCAAGACTGCTTGAGAGGATTAACTTGGCACAAATATTGGCCTCAATTTAAGATTAGCATAACCAAATTTTGGAGGTCATGGGTCAAACATCATGGTGCCTCGTGTCCATCTTGTGCATGAAATTAAATGCTTTTAGGGATTTCCTTCAAACTTGGGGTTGGAGAAAATATTCACCCCAGCTTTAGAAAGACACTGAGAATTTAGGGGTCACTAGTCAAAAGTCATTGTCATAGTCCCTCATGTTCATCCTCAGTGTGAATGTAAGATTTTAAGAAATCAAGAAAGCTTCAAGGGATTTCCTTCAAACTTGCCACATAAATCTATCCCCTACAAAAGGATGAGTTTAAAGGGCTTTAGAGGTCAAAGTTCAAGGCTGTGGTGTCTTTGGTTTATCCTTTGCTTGTAAGACAAAACCTCAAAATGGTTTTGCCCAAGGGGCTACGAGTTGTCTTAGCGGAGGCCAAAATAAGGCCTGGTTCTTCTAGAAATTTGGTTGGCCACTTCATGTGCCAATCTGAAATTCTGGACTGTGACTGGCTATTTGCCATATTAGAGGTGGGATTTGTGACTCTAGACTTGAATCTTTCCTCCGTGTCTTTAAATAATTAAGTATAAGAGTTCACAATTTGTTGTTTTTGTCTTTAAGATAAGATGGGAGTAAGAATACGAATGATAATTAATGTGTGGGTATAACGAGGGCAAAAAATACAATTTGTTTTTGTGTTAACGCACTAATAGTTAATGGAAAAAAAATTAGTGTTAACATGTTTTACTTAATTACTTAAAAATCTTAACTCCACCCCTTTAGGAACTTTGTGAATGAGGACACAAAAAATAAAAGTATTGAAGGAGGGACACAACAGAAGTTATTGAGGCAGGTCAACGATCGGTGTCATAAATCCTCATTTTCATCCCTTACTTGTTACGGAAATATTTCAAGAATGCTTCAAGGGATTTTCTCACAAAACGGGTCATATTTTCCCCAACTCAAGGCTGAAGAAGTTAGATTTTTGAGCTGAAATAGTGAATGGACTTGAGCTTACAGTGCTTTTCTAGTCTTTCTGATGACTCAAAGCACTTTAACACTGCAGGTCACATCTACCCATTCACCCATCCACTCACATTCACTCCTGAGTGGTTCTGTGTGTGTATGTAGCACTGTGTCCTAACTGAACATGACACATGCAAGTGTCAACGACAAAAATCAGTCTAATTACATGAAATCATGTGTGTGTCCCAACTGCCTTTGAGCAATGCTGCTCAAAGTGGCTCAGTGTTTTTTGCCTCAAAACCTTATTTCTATTTCACTCTCCATCGCTCGCATCAACATGGACAAAGAGCGAGGAAGTAGTTTTTTTTTTAAAGAGGTTCTGGTGGGTTTTTCTTGGTGATCTTTGACTTTTCTCACTCAGCAGAGCTTATTGAGAGTGTACTACCTGACTATGCCACAGATACCTCAGTAGGTCAAAGGTCATGATCACAATGGGACATGTTATTAAATTTTTTAACTATGTATCTCAAGAATGCTTTCAAGGATTTTCTTTTAAACTCACTCTGATATACCCTCACTCAAGGATACACTGATTGGATTTTGGAGGTACATAGTCAAAGGTCAAGGCTATAGTTCCTCATGTTTATCTCTTGCATGTAAGTACAATATCTCCAGAGAGTTTGACCAGATTTCTTTAAAACTCTGTGCAACTGTCCTCTCTTACTTAAGGAATTATTGATTAGATTTGGTAGGTCAAGGTCAAAAAGTTGACTGGGCATGTGGCAGTTGACGTTTCCAAGAGTGACTATCCTCTAACTTATGAAAGTTAAGGTTACCATGTACGTACAATATGTTTTGGACTGTGATCACTTTGTAATAGTAGATTGGTGTCCGTGTAAATGACAGCAAAATTAAAAAGGAAACGGGTATGTCTGATCTACTTAGTATGAAATGTATTTTGGCCTCTTTTCTTGGAATAATGCTTGTTGAGACAGGTGGTCAGAGACATAACTATGAAGTTCTTCCAGACTTCAATTATAGTTTTCACAATTATGTTGGCATGGAGGTTTATGAATTTGCGTCACTTTCGTAGGCACAATGAAATCAAGCCTGATATGAATTTTTGTAGATTATGTTGTTATAATAATTCAGATCCCTGCTAATTGGGATCCCAATAAAGAAAGAAAGAAAGAAAGAAGGTCTCAGTCATGGGGACCCATGTTTGCTTGTAAATAAGATATTTTAATAATGCTTAAAGAAATCCTCCTCAGACTTGGAATAAATGTCCACCCCGACACAAGGATGAGTTGAGCTCATCACACTTTTGAGGCCTTGGGTCAAAATTTGAGGCCACTGGGTCTCATTATTTGCATTCTTGTTGAAATTTCTCATGAAATCTCTGAGCTATTTCATTTAAATCTAGACAAGATTTCTACAAACCAAAGACACATTAATCACCCCAGACCTCCTTTTAGACAATTGTCCATACTTTCACCTGGTATCACATTTAAGAGATGGCACACATCCCCTTTGTCTGGGCATTAAACTGTCAGGCTGTAATTCAAGTGTTAAGTTAATAACCTCCTCTTTGGCTAGGGTTTTGGGAAATGAACATATGGGGTGATAGAATTATCCAGTATGGGTGTAGTTGCTGGCCTCGTCACCTCTCAGGCCTTCTGGTGTTTACAGAACCAAATGGACTCTTAAACCAGGCCAACCACAGGGAGAGCAGATGTCATATTTCAGGGTTAGCTCTGCCACAAATAACCACAATTAAGTTTTGTCTAACATGTCCCAAAAAAGCAGACACTTAATGTCAAATAAATGCTGCAGGAATGATTGTACACTCCTTTAATTTGTCTCATTAGATTCTTCAAGCCATCTGTCCGTGCAGCATTTCACACAGATCCACTCATTGTTGTCAGGAGCGCTGATGGACGTCACAATGTGAGTGAGATTTGACAGAACATTTAGTGTGGTTCTTAACACTCATCCCTCCTCACGTCTATTGAACTGCATCTCAGATTGGCTGTAGTCCAGTGAGAAGACCCCTCAAGACTCTATGGTCATTAATATGGGCTGCGTGATGTTGCTGTATGTATTTGAAAAAGGGATCTACTGCAGTGCATGTTCCTGCTTTTTGATGAAGCATATGGATGAGTACACAGTCTCCCACTGGAAAATCCTCTTGAATTAATTTGGGTTCCTTCTCTCAACAGTTGGAATGTGTAATAGATTTTATTAAGCTGTGCAACGTGTAAAGAACATCCTTATTCTCTGATATGCAAATATACAAAGGCTCCCCTTACATGATGAAATGAGGAAGGGTCACCGACAGTATGAAGCTCTCTGTTCTTTTCTCTGTATATTATCAGAGTCATGTAATCTCAGCCCTCTTCAAAGCCCTTCTGTCGTTGGACTGTATTCACTTCTGTTCTCTAAATTAGCATTTAAATTGAAAAAGCAATGCCGTATCAGTTGGCTTTTGGGTCTGCAAGCTTGTTTTGGGTTTTGCCATCATGGCACTCAGTGTAGAAGTTTGTTCAGTGGAATTAATCACTTCATTCCCATGAGGCACAGTGACCAGTGTTAAGAGGACCCACTCAGGGGTGGATTAATGAGGAACATCCTGTTCAGAGGGGCTCCACACAAGAAGAAACATGGTCAGACTATGATGTGGAGCATGGAAACCTGTGTTGACATTCACATTTTCTGAAGTTGAAGATTTATGATGCTTGCCTTTGCATTTGTCTCTGGCTGCATCAAAAGAGCTATGGCATACATACTTGCCTAAATGTGATGTGTGCTACCAGGTGA
Organism: Cetoscarus ocellatus; assembly: GCA_037902135.1. Taxonomy (NCBI): domain Eukaryota; kingdom Metazoa; phylum Chordata; class Actinopteri; order Labriformes; family Labridae; genus Cetoscarus; species Cetoscarus ocellatus. The sequence goes on along the minus strand of JBAMNC010000846.1, from coordinate 536,791 downwards.
TACCACAAGAGGTCACTGTGAAGCTAAAAAATCTGCTGTGGGACATACAACATACAAAAATATGATCAGCTTGGATTTACTTGTTTTGCCTTCTTGTTTTTTCATTGTATTTTGCAATTCCTCAATACCTCAAACATAAAAGTTTTTAAATGACCCTTAGAGTCGCGGACACTCAAGCATTTGAGATATCTGAAATATTATCAGAGCATAGTTTTCCTTCTGCTTTGTTGGCATCAGATATTGTGAAGCTGGAGCTGTTAGTTCTGGGCGTCACTTTGGCTTTTGTGACACAGTTACACTTTCAGAATCACTTGCACAGCTAATACAAGGTGTTATTTGGGTCAGTGTAAGAGTGAGTATCTGTTTACTAAGAGAAAATATTCATTTAATCACAGTTTGTCAATAGTAATAACTACAGCTTCTCAGTAGCACTGTCAGAGAATATACAGTATGTTTTCATTAAGTAAGTTAGGTAGGTTGGTAAATTCAAGGGCTCTAAACGGAACACCACTCGTCGGCTGTGTTTAATGGTTATTTGAATCTTGCTGTGGGCATTAACGTTAAAATAAAATTATATAAACATAATTCCAGAATAGTCTGTTTTTTCTCACTTATTTCATATCTACCTGTAATTCTTTCTTTTCATCTTGTCTTTCTACCTACCAACTCCCTTACAATACATCTTCATACCTACTAATCTACTACTTAATGTGTAACAAAATATTGTAAGTCTGTTGTTATATTTTGCAGCATGATTGTGAACCAGTATTCTATTGGCAATATCAATATTTCTTTTGTTATATTATATTGTTATATTGTACAGATATAGGGGCATCTTATTGTTTTTTAGTGCAGCCTGTCTCCATCTCTCCCTGACATTTATTTAGTATTTCTTTTACTGGGACAGACAGCCAAGTTCATCTGTGCTGTAGGGGCTGTACTTAGCATAAATAACACTTAAAATAAACAGTGTTTTTATATGCAGGTAATATTTTGGATTCTTTATGCTACAAAAAACAAATCTCAAAACATAGACTTGTTTAAGTAAAAAAAAAAAAAAAAAAATCCTAATAGAATCTCTTATATTATTATTATTATTATTATTATTATTATTATTATTATTATTATTATTATCATTATTATTATTATCATTATCTGCCTACCTACTCTACTATACCAACCCACCTATCAACCTATCTCACTACCTACTTTCCTTCCTTCCTGTCTTTCCTTCTCTCCTTCCCTTTCCCTCCCTTTCTATCTTCTTACTTTTCTACCTAATTGAACCTGCTACCTTCCTTTCTTCCTTTTGTTTTCTTCATACATACATTCCTACCACCTTCCTTACCATTATTCCAACAATCTACTGTTTGATGGTCTCTCTGTCAAAGTTTAAACCCACTGAAACTGAGAGCAGATAAAAAGGATGAAAGGGTCATCACTCGCACACTTTTTTTCTAAAGACTCTAACCTCTAACTTGAACCAAAACAACTGAGTCATATCCATCAACTAACTTGAAACCTAACCTTAACATTGACTCTAGTAGGCTTAAGAGAATGAAAAATAAATACGAGTGTCGTCTGCATAGCGCTAAACTGCACCATTGTTTTAAATACATATTCTGCATTTCTTGTGGACACTGTAGTTTTAAAAAACACTGTAAATATGGGTCTTTAGTGTACATCTAACAAAAAGAACATTTGTTTTGACTCTGTTACACATAAAAAAGTCATTTATGTATAGATTAACCATAAAAAATCACAGTATATATATATCGCAGGAGGGAAAAATATCGCAATTTAATTTATACTTCATATTGTTCAGCCTTACTTATTACTCCCTTTGTTGTCTTCTCTCATTTCCTCTGACCTGCTTTCCCTCTAACCATTTTACTTTCTACCCAACCACCTAACTACCTAACTGACCTATCTTCCTTTCTGAATTTCCACATTCTTACTTCTCTGCCTAACATAGCTTTTTATGTACCTTCCTAACTTTGTTTCTTCTGTCATTATTCGAGCAAACTTGTATCGTAGCAATTTTTACATAAGTTGTTTTTAGTTCGTCGAACATTTCAATATACATTTTTTAAACATCGTTTTGCTTCTATTCTGGTACTGTTTGTTATTTATGACCTATTTCAATGAATGATCTTGATGCTATGTTGTAAAAAATTTTAGAAAGAATTTTTGATTTTGGTGTTTGGTGTCAAATTCCTGTAAATGTACTCTTAGTGAACAAAGAGCTGGTGTCAAAAACAAATATAAAGATAATGATTGTTAATGCTGATAGTCTTTGTCTCTCAACTTTTCTCTCTGAACTCTCAACCTGTAAGTGACACTTGTAGAGTCAATCATCCCACCTGTCCCCCAAAACTGAACAAGTACCAACAGATGCCACAAACCCATGTCATGCATTTTTTAATGAATGTGTTCTCACTAAACATTTTATATTTATTTCAGCTATTTGTTCCCATCAATAAAGAGGAAACAAATGCAGCAATGTTTACACTTAGCAACGTTAATATAGAATTAAAAATATTATCTGAGTGACTGCATTCCTTAAAAACTTAAAAAGGAGTCAACAATCAAACTTAATGAGAGTTAAAATACCAACTCTTCAAATTGAGTAAAACCACTTTGTGGTGTAAACCTATATCACTTACGAAGTGTTAAGATCAACTCGAATGGTGTTGATTTGTCAATGCAGATTTTGCTGCATGGAGAAATAACTGGCCACATTTTTGCCGATAGTTTAACAGAAAAAACAAGAGAAACAAATATAATTAAAATCTGAATAATCAGATGAGTCTTAGGTCCTTTTCCTGTATAAAATCTGCTCTGATTATTTCATAGTTTTAGATATGAGATTCTTCTGTCGAGCCAGAAGCTGTCATGTTGATCCTGGTGCTGCCCACATGATGGCAGCACAATCAAACATAACTTCAGAGAGTGGAGGAAAAAGGAACAGAGCAGTATCTGCTGAACAGCTGCTTTTGATATAACCAGATGTGCAGTTGTTCATGCTGTAAATGTGACACAATAATGTATTGCGTTATAAAGTCGTTGACTGAATTATCTTTTACATTAAGACTAAAGTGAATGAGGATAACTTATTGGAGTAATTAATACTGGAAAGTGGAAAGAATACTTTGTACATGTTTCCACTAAGATCACTCTATGATTAGAAATATTAGTAACTTTTTTGTTTTGTTTTGGGGACCTGTACTGCATAAATGAAGCGGCATTATCAGTTTTCCGTTGAACCCAAGCTCATGTTTGATTTTTTGCTTTATATTAGGTTATGTTCTCTTTCCAAGAAAATGTCTTACACAACACCCTCTCTCTGTGAACCCAACGTGCTTCCATCCATTACCAGGAATTTAACAAGACCTGAATCACATCAATTTGCAATTACCCGTGTCTTTTGAAGGTTACATACCACTTGGGCTTCCCTGTGTAATTTCTCCAAACTAAATGAAAGACATTAATTTGTTTGAACGCTCTGCTGTTGCACTCTGCTCCGTTTCAATGGGAATTCAATAGTAACTTAATTAAAGCAAACTTAAGGAAACAGATTCTTTCTTTTAGAAAAGGAGGACATTTAAACTGCAGACCCTCTCTTCACTGTTGTCTTTACTTTGATTTATACAGGCCTTTACAAAAGAACAAGTGGAAGGATGATTGAATCGACCTTTCCCTTAATTTTAAATACCTGTTAATGAATAAGTCCAAAAAAATGTAATTGAATTATTGATTGTAGTGCGCATGAATATACTGTTTAGTATTAAATGGTTAGTAGAGGGGACTTATTCTTCTTTGACAAGCATTTTGTCATTAAACTCTAACGCTGCGGGCAATATTGCATTGCATTAATATGTCAAAAGTATTCAAAAACGAATCCAGCTTAAAGTCTTTATGTCACACCCTGGTCAAAACAGTTATTCGTCACATATTGTCTTCATGTTTTAAAGAAGGCTGTGTAATGGAGTTGATGATTTGAGTTTCGTGGTTTTGAAAGATTTGCAGGGGGTACATGTGTGAATGTTGCCTGTATTTGTAGGTTTGTCATATTTAATTGCCATAGAGATAGCCAGCCAAACAGTTGAATTTGGATCATTGAATAAAAGGCGCCAAATTTACTAGTCAGTTTGACCATTGCAAGCCAGAAATCCTGGTCAAATACTCTGTCTAAACTGTAACGCACCAGCCTATCACTAGTTGCCTGTTTCTCTACTTCATCTAAGCTGCTTTGAGTCTAAAACTCCCCCAAACCTGTATGTAAACAAAGGACACTGTATGAATGCTAAAGTCCACATTTGTAATATTCATGTCTTTAAATATTACAGCATTGTTAGAGTCTCTTAAGAACAGCACAATGTTGCAGTATATTGATTTAAAAATGGAGTTTACGTTATGTTTAGGCTGTGTCAGGACTTAATCAAACCGTAATAAAATCATCTCTATTGTACAAAAAGCTTACCCAGCATTTTGATGCTTTGGTATTTTTTATTATCATAACCTTTAAACAATCCAGTGTCCATTATCTTTACATTGAGTAACACCAAAAAGATAACATTTTTGAGAGAAAACAGAAATAAAATTATGTTTTCAACTCAAAGTTACAGCAAAGAGTGAGTGGGAAAATAAGATAAAAAGAGTGCAGACACTGCAATTAGTTAGGTAACTGTTATATGTTACATATTTACTGGTTGGGAAGTATGCTTTGTGTAGTGCCTTTATCAGCTCACAGAGGTGCAAAAGCTTATGCAACTTTAAGATTGCTATTAGTATTGTTTGAGTGTTGCAAACAGAGAGCAGAGAGTTATAGTAATGTCTGAATATCTCTAAAAGTTTTTCTTTGAGTTCAGATTTTTTTGGAACAAAACCAGCAACTTTGCAGCATACAGTGCACAACTAAAGGTTGTTTTTCCCAGACAAATGCAGCTCTCCAAAGTGTTTGGGCAAACTGATGAAACAAATCAATGCACTAGACACACCTCTGAATTAAGTTTTGCTCATTAATGAAGTAAATAAAACAAAATATCAATTCATGACTCTGATGAAAGCTTACACAAATCAATGTGTGTCAAACATTGAGCACATTTGTGTTTGTTGGACTGGTGTTTGTTGACAGGAGGGGAGATGTCAGTCAAAGCAGCAATGCGGATCATTTGTGGAGCAAAGTTTTTGGTTGAACACTCAACTCTTGTTGGATTGTGCATATGCTCTCAGAATATGCATTATTCTGTGACTCCACAAAGTACCATGTGCTTTTCAAGAAGAACATCATTTAAATTTTTCACCATCAGTGAAACCAAAATAACATCGGCTTACCCACATGTAGTTGTACAAAATCCTTGAAGATATTAGGTGCTGAGTGTGTTAGTCATAATCCTTGCTTTAGTTAATATGTATGAACATGAAATTTCATCAACCTTCAAGCTGACATAGTCTCATGCCTTCTCTGAGACCCGCTAGTGCCTCCATGATGGACCCTGGACCCCAGATTGGTAACCAGTGTTTTAAAGCAATACAGTCTCTTATTATGTTAAGCTGTTAGCATTGTTGAGTATATAGCATGTATATTCTAGTTGCAGTCCATGTGATCATGTTGCCTGTCACGTCTGTTTCTGAACGCTAAAGGGTAATGATGGACGGCTCATTCCATTTTTCATTTTTTTCAGTGTTTTATTTAGTTTAGACAAGTCAGATAATTCCATTTTTAATTATATTTAGCCTGATTGTGAATGATCTCCCAGGGAATATACCTTGTTTTACTGTTTTATCTGTTTCAAGTATTGTCGTAAGTAAAATATTCAAGTCATTCAGTGTAAATCAAAATAAGCTAAATGGTTTGCTGTCATACTTTCATCCACACTGTAATCCAAACCCTTAATGACCAATTACCTGAGAATCAGGACTTGAACAGTGCCCATGCATTGTATTTCATGCAGCAGTGTGAGACTTTGCAGGTGCTGCAGACATTTTCCACCTCCCACAGTACAGTGTGTGCTCCCAGCTTTACCCAACACACCCCTAAGCTCTGCAGGTACAGCAATTACCTTCAACACCAATCACACGCTGATTGATACAGCATACTGTGTGCTGATGACTCGCACAAACCCTGATTATTTCCATTACCATTAGCCAAGGGCCTTGATTACACACTATGCAAAGTTGTCGAGGTGATTGGAGAGCAGATGTTGGAAAGTGGAGAAAGTTTCTGTGGGGTTAGGTCATTTTCTGATATCAGAATTGAATGCAACACTTATAATATGGAAAGAGAACATGACATCATTACACTTTTTTTTAGCGTTTGATTCTTCTGTGACACCTTCAGTGCTTTTCTTCTGGAGCTTCCTAAGCAGTTGCCTGTCATGTCATGTCCAAACACAGCACACACACACACACACACTTGCACACACTCTCGGTGTCTCAGGAGCTATATTTGGCTGTTGCTCAGCTGCCACAAATAAAGAAAAGTAACTGATAGTGGGCTAAATGAGCTGCCCAATAGCATGCCCGGCACAGAGGTTGTCTCTATGGTGAATCATGGTCTTAACAATCCCCCTTTCAAGAACTGAGGCCACTTCAGTCCCTGAGAGGCTCTGAAAAGGCTGGATGCAGGCAGGATTTAATCATAAGCTAAATAATCAGGTTTGCGGGGTTATAAAGCAAACAGTGGTTTTGTGTTTTGCACCAGGCTGTGGTGGGTATTTTAAAGCATGAAAGGAGTACGTTGGTGTTTTTTGGCTTGTTTTGTGAATCTGGATGAAGCAACAGGATCCTTTTATCTACTTTAGGCAGGATGTCATAAGTTCCCATGGCCTATTTTAAAGACACATCCAGGTTATGCTGCAAATCATAAAAGTGTCTGTTTCAGTGCCTGTGGGATGTGTTTCAATGGAGGCAACCTGCATGAGGTCTTTCAATATGAACTATGACAGAGCTATATGATGATTTTGATGGTCTGTGCCAGGGCTGACACTCCTCTGTTAGGTGATCAGTGATCTCTTGTCCTACTAAACTCTCCCATAAAGGAATTTAGTTTATACTGTCTACCAGATCACACATTTATTTAAGCTAACAGCAGACAACAGTTTGACATGAAGTAATAATAAACAGTTTAGATTTACATAGGTGCTTATTGGTACTTGATGAGCTCAAGTGAGTTAAAAAAAAAAAAGCACATTAATACCTATTGCACATGTGACTTTTACAGAAAGAAGAGCTAAATCCTTTATTTGCATGGGTGGAAGGGAGAACTGATGTAAATTTACCTTAGCCAAGGAGGTCATGTTTTTTCCGCAATTTGGCCATTTGTTGGTTTTTTATTTGTCTGTGAGCAAGATTACTTAAAAAGTTCTTGATGAATTTTGATGAAATTTCTAGATGGTGATCCAGGAACTTTGTAAATGAATTATTTACATCATGAGGTAGGGCAGTTTTATATGGCTCATGTGAAAGCCACAAGTTCATGTGGTCATTGGAGATGATGAGAGAACAGGAAGAGTAACATTAAAACAAGAGGTTACATTCCCTGCCAGACGTTGATTTGTTGTAGACATCAATATTATTCCCAACGTTTCTGCTTTATTTTCAAATGACCTGGAAACTCTTAAGTTCTTGTTTTCCTGTGTTGGGTTGACATGCTTGGCAGAAATGGGGCCCCCTCTGAAAACAGACTCGCCATGTATTTGCATAAAACCAGCACAGAGCTACACTACCAGCATGCACTGTGACGGATTGGGGCGTAGACTATAGAAACCAGCTGACTGAAGAAACTGGGGGCAATTGGCGGCAGAGAGCACAGCATGTACAACGCTATGCAGGCGGACTATGTGGAAGTTGGGGGTAACAATGTCAGAAATGCCTCAGCCGAAGTTTTTAGTTCTTCAGTTTTTTTGTGATACTGTTTAATAAAATGTATCATCAATCAAACTGACCAAATATGTTCTTCTTATCTCTTTTTAATAAATTATGCCGTTTAATAGACCAAGCCACTACTGCGTAAGGCCTAGTCAAAGTCTCTTGACAAGCTCTACTGCTCACTTCTAGTCTTTAATTCAGGAGGCTTTACAGACAATCAAAGGCTACAGACCCTTTTCCAACATACTGTAAGTCACTGCTCTATTAGCTTGAGGCAAAACATAGCCAAACTAAAAGGAAAACATGAACAACCGCTAGATGCTATACATATACATTTATCAATGTTCTGTCAGTTAATATGTTCCACCGTAGTCTGCAGTGGAGCAATACGTAGGTTTTTCTATGGTTACTTGGCCTTATGATAATGAGATTTCTATCTTTTTTCAGAGTCCCAGATCATTTTTATTAGCTCAGTAAAAGCAACAGTATTTTGGGCTTTTAAACGCCTCTTCCTTTCGTATCAAGTTGTTTCTTCAGTATCCATTAATCAGCATCAAAATAGTTTTTCTTTAACAAATTTCAGCCAAACATTTATGTCTTTGGTTGACTGCAGCCTGCTTTTTTAAACCTTATTATGTGTAAGAAAAACAGTGCTGGTTAAATTCCTGTCCCTTGTCTTCAGCAGCCATGTTCTCCTGACCGCAGCCACCTCGGTGTCCTTCATCTGCTGCGTGTTGTCTTTCTCTCTGACCTCTTCTTCGTCATCTCTCCCTTCAGGTTTCTGCTTTATTTAAAGACCTGGTTGTGGTGAGGTCACCTCATTTTAAAATAGCAAAAACAGAAAATTCTGGAAAATATTTTGAATCTTTTCCATTAAAGCTTAGGCAGTATTTGCTTGTAGTTTCAGCAACTTGGCTGATCTTCTGCAATTATTCTGACAAATCATTACAATCCGAACAAGGGCCATTGTGTCCAAGCTTTACCTTTCCTCTGTTATTCAAGGACTACACTATAAAAATGGGAGTTATTTCTTTGCATTTTATCTTCAAATAATCTTTTTTTCTTAATGTTATTGTGTAAAAAGTGCTTTGGATAAAAGCCCACCTGATGTATTTAATTAAACAGTGAATACATATAATACATAATGACAACATCTACTATTTGATCTGCTTAAATATATGATTCAAACATGCCCTTCTCTCTAATCAACATCTTTCTGACCCAACTGCTGCGTATTTGTTCTCAAGGATGAGTGACCTCTCTGCCCTAATCAAGAGCAAAGCCTCGTGTTTTGGTTTGATATTGATGGGGAAGGACAGAAAAAAATAAGTACCACAGAAATAGTACAGAATGTAATCCAGAAAACGTCTATAAGGGGGACACGACAAAGAAATTTAGAACCATTGATGTAGAGAACTGGTCCATGGCCTGAAATACAATAAAGTTGTGGACTGCCTCTCTTGAAGATGGATAAACACACCTGTTGTGCGGAGCATAATGCTATAACTCCATCATAACGAAGGATCAGAGCGAGCCATGTGCTTGTCACCTAAAATAAAGAGATGTTCACAGGGACTTCCTCTGTGTTCATTAGGTGATTAACAATGACATTCAGGAATTTAGTTGGCTGAAGTCACCAGTTGACATAATTAAACTTCAACACCTTTTAAGTGTAATGGAAAATTATATTAAAACAGTGTATGTATGATGATGATGCTGTGTTTATTATCCATTAGCCATCAGTCTGAGCTGATCTGATGTTTTTATTGATTACTGGTGTTTATTTGATCAGTTCTTACCTCTGAGATGAATTGTTTTCCACCAGGAAGTCGAGCTCTCTCGTGTGCCTCAATTCTCATCATCAGAAAGCAGAGCATCTCAGGCTATGTTCACACATACGTTTTTTTTTTGTTTTTTTTTTAACTGAGGGTTTTCTGTGTGTTTTTGCCTTCTGTCGACATGTAAACAGCGCTGTAGGTCAATGAAAAGACTTATTTTTGAAAACTCCAGCTAAGGTGACAACTTATTTACATTGGCATTTAGGATGTCTCCATGTGGACGGTGAAAACAGAGTTATCGACCTGAAACATCCCACTCTGCGCCAACCTCTGCTGGTTGATGTCACTCTATGCAACTTTCTCACTGTTGTTTGCATGTGATGCTAAACTGTTGCTGTTTTTAACTGGGCTATTTACACGCTAACACATACTTTCTCTTGCTCATTCACTATGATGCTGGATTAAGAACACTCGACACAAACACTGCTGACATTTTGGAGGGGACCCTGTGGTATTGTTTCATAAGTGACCATGTTGACTGGTGACCCTTGGCTGCTTGCTCTGTAGTTGCCATAGTTTTAATAGTTTATGAAACTAATAAGAGTACCCACAAGAAGTTTTTATTAACAGGATTTGAGCAAGATTAACAGAAGTCTCAAAATAAAATATAAACAAAGAAATATTAATTCGATGCATCTGCTATCACCAGTTAACATAGTCACAAGTTAAACTGTAACACCAGTTGGAACATGGTGGTAGAAACGTGTATGAAAATGAAACAGCTTTTGAACAGAAGTTGTTAAAAAGGGCACGTCGTGGACATAGTAACAAAGTAATACACAGTGTTTTAACAGTGCATTTGTGCATTTTTGCATTTTCATGTTGATGAGGATTATTTTTATAATCGTATGGGGAAAACCTCAGTTTTTAAAAATACCCATCCACGTGTGGACATAGCCTCAGATGATAGAGAGAATACAAATGGATCAGGGGTAATTTGTGTATGAAAACTCGCCAATACTAAGAGCATTAGTGATTCTGAACATACCCTAGAACTCATTAAAGTGAACATAAGGACCTTATTTAAGGCAAAGTATGACCTCTTTAGAAAAAAAAAAATCATATCGAATGAAGCTCAAATCAAAAAGAGAATATTTTTAATATTCAGCTCATGTTGATTCTCTTCAAACCATGAGTTTGACATGTCTTGGCAAAAAGTTGCAAAGTTGCTTGTGTAAGTGAATTAAACCCTGTAAAGCAGTGGCTATGTTTTGTGGGAACATGATTTCAGCACGGTGGCACAACAGGTCAGTGCACGTGCCTCCCAGCAAGGAGATTGTTGTTCCCCATGTTGACGGGGTCTTTCTGTGTGGAGTTTGCATGGTCTCCCTGTGCATATGTGGTTCTTCTCTAGGCACTCGGGTTTCCTCCCACAGTCCAAAACATGCTTGGTAGGTGAACTGGTGACTCTAAGTTGCCATCAGGTTTGGAGTGTGAGTGAGATTGTCTGTCTCTGTGACCATGTGATCTGCTGGCTACTGGTTCATGGTGTACGCCGCCTCTTGCCCAAATTTAGTAAGGATATGCTCCAGGCCCCCACGAGCCCTGACAGGGATAAGCAGTATAGATGATGGATAGATGGATGATTGTTTGTCTTGAATCCGTGCAGAGGCAACAAAATGCAAAAGAGTCTCTTGGTGCTTTTGACCTTTGCACACATCCAAACAGGGCTACCACACAACCAGCCCATCAAAACCATCCTCTGCTCTTCTTTTTATGGCACCCTGTCCATCATTTCTGTCCTTTGTCACAATCAAACACATCCCCTCTCCCTCATTCCCCTTTTTTTTCCATTCTCACTCTGCACGCCCCCTCGTCTTTATCCTTTCCACTCCACCACCCCCCTCCTTACTCACACTTCATCCCCCCTCCACTCTCCCCCTCCCTCCGCTCCTGCCTCCCCGACTTTTGCCGGTCTCTCATCAGACCAGGAGACGTGTTGCTCTTTGGTGGAGTAGAACGGCCTGCAGACGCTCGGCCATGGGCAGGCTGTGAGTGCTCAGACATCATGACGGTGAACTTGGAGGGGCTGGAGATGATCGCCGTGCTGGTGGTGGTGGTCGTGTTTGTGAAGGTGCTGGAGCAGTTTGGGTTGTTAACAGACGGGTATGACGGTAAGGGAGCTGCAAACTCTTTGGCTTGTTTGGAGAAGGGTGCGTTTGTTTACATAGAAAGTGATGGACCACTTGTTGCAGCTGTAGTTATGAAAGGGAAGTTTTTTTACTCTTCTGAGGGATCTCTCATGCCATCTCTTGATTTTTGGCTTGAATAGTTTTTTTATGCCCGCAGATCTTTATAGAATAATTATTTACACCTTTTTACCGGTTTTAACCACAAGTGTATTTCTTTGTAAATGTCCAGTATGGCCCAGTATTCTTTATGTTCTGTAGAGGTAATAAAAAGAGATTAAAATATGCAGATTTTCTAGTGTTTTTTTTCAAAGGTTCAATAGATTTTTGCTTTATGTCTGATTCATTAGTGTTTTTTTTTTTTTACATAATAGTGGAAGGTTTATTTTACATCGGATCAACAAGTTTTCTAAGTTGTTTTAAGGTTGTTTAGTTTTTTAGATTCTTGTAGTCATTTAAAGTTTATTTAGTTGTTACTGTGATTTTATGACTTATTTTGATTATAGTTCAGTTTGCTTTGTGTGGATGCAAATGTTTTAGTTTAGGTTTTGTTTGGTTTATGGAAACACTCAAATGTATTCAGCTTTTTATTAATTTTATTGTGAGATTTAGTTTTTTTTGTTATAGCATTGCAAGTGTTTAAAGCAAAGAACTAGTTTAAGCCATCACTTTTAAGTCAAGCCTCCTTTTTTTTATCTTACTTTCATCCTCCAAAATGTTTTAATTTTTTTGCTTTTTTTCATGCTTTTTTAGTTCTATAATTACTCTTTTTTTAGTTAGACTGTGTTAACTCAGGGAACCTTGCTTGTCATGATGTCAGAATTTAGACACAACTTGTGCAAATATCAATACTTTTGTTGTTCTCATAGCAACTTAAATAGAAGTTTTTCCCTCATGCTTGGTAGTTCCTTGTTTTTGATGACTGAAAATGCAGTTAAACTTTTTTGCAGTGTTCATGATACAAGTTGGACACGCAACACAAAAATTGATTTTGCTGTTGATGTTGGTGGTAATTTTCATTCAAAATGAGAGAAAGTAGGGCTGGGAAATATGGACCAAATTTTTTTTAGGTGAATGCCAATATTCAATATATATCTCAATATTTTTTCCAGATATATTTAAAAAAAAAAAAAAAAAAAACAGGTTAATGAAGCTCAAAGTGGGTTTGTTTCAATGAAGAGGGCTATAAAGGCTTGAGGTTAGGGGCTGCAGCTCACCATTTTACATTGTCATCATATTGTACTTTATGTGGAACCTGGAAAAGACTTGTCTTTTTCAAGCTTTTTTACTGCCTGTTTTGGCATTGTCAGCACAAAACATCACTCTACTGCTCGTCTGAGATCTTAAACATGATTCATTGAAACATAATTTATTTGGTTTCACCATCCATCCTCCTCTTCAGTAAAGTTACTCATCTTTTTTGCCTCCATGTTGGCACTGCTGACAGGACTTGTTCTGACTGAGCAGGGTGTAGAAAATTACATGTAATGGTGCTTCGCTTAATGCTGTTTTAGCACTTCAACAACTATATCAATGCAAACAATTATGTCTAAATTTCTATCTTTTTTGAAAATATATCAATATTTTCAAAAACTTAACATTTTTCCCAGCCCTAAGAAAGACTGTGTTGTTTTGAAACTTAATTGGTTCCCCTTCACGTATATTTTAAAACCTGTTTTTTATTCAACATGTTGGATCTCAGTTTGATTGCACATAAATATCTGCTTATTGTCTCAACATGACAGAGACTAATGCAGGCCAAATCACATTCAGACATTTCCTTCTTAGTCCCCTGTTTTTCACTTGTCACCCTTAATATCATTCCAGGCGTCCGGCGTACATCCAATCACCCTTGTATCATCTTGGCACTTTGTTTCCACTCTGAGGGTTACTTTATTAAATATGAATGAAATGAGATTGGACATGAAAGATGGGATCATTTGTGGGTTGGCTAACTTGTTTAACCAAATGAGAGGAAGGGAGTCGAGGACAGTGAGAAGGTTTGATCCAAACAGGGCAGTGGTTTTCTGCAGGTTGCAAAATAAAAAACAGCAGGGGTGTGCTTGTTTCAAAGAAGAGTGATAAAATGTGTCAGAACAAACGTTGGTGTTAAGAAAGGCTGCCAGCTTTGATTGTAAGAATACTAAGGTAAGGTATTGATTTTATAAATAATTTAGGGACAGTGTTCATATGCACCATTTTAAAAATAAACCCATTGTAGTCCAGTGCTACAAGTGTTTGAGCGCTACAGCACCTTTAAGGTAAGCTGCATATTGCCCTTGCACTCCCAAGCTCAGACAGAAACAGTTCAACTTTTGATACACCGCTTGTCAGTACTTGTGAGTGTAAAATCTCCTTCACTGAACAATCAAAATCTAGAAGAGGCATCACTTCTGGAGTGCACTTGTGAGAAGGCAGAAGAGAAAGTGATCTGACTTATCTTTTTTAGCTCACAATTTCCTGGGTTACAGCTGCTGTTAGTGGTGGGACATGTTGTCTTGACATTGTTTCATGTTTATGGGTGATACCTCCATGAACTAAGGAAAACATAAGGCTCCTAGAGCTATCTAAAGCTATGTCAATGTGTAGGCGGGTATTTTTTCCTGCATATAAGTAACTAAAAATGTATATTTTGGAAAACTCCTGCCAAGTTGAAGATTTTTAGAAGCTTTGTTTTGGTTGTCCTTGTGCTACAGAGGGCATTACAAAACTGTTGCTGTTTTAAGTGTTGATCACTAGACTATTTACATGATCACACAAACTTTCTGTCGCTCCTTCATGCTTAATCTGAAGTGTTGACTGGAGACCCATGAACACTTGTGTTTTTGGATGCATAGTTACAACAGATGTTGAAACCAGCAAGAGTTTCCACAAAAAAATTCAATAACAGGATTTGATCAAGATTATTTGATGTGTCTCAAAAAGAAATATAAACAAAGATATATTTACTCAGTATGTCTGCTTACACCACTTAAGGTAGCTACAAGTCAAACTGTAACACCAGCTGGACTTGTGGTTGAAATAGTTATAAAAATTAAAATACTTTTTCATGGAAATTGCAAAAACATGTCAAAAACATCTTTACAAGATAATTAACTACGTTGATGATGACACTTTTGTGTAGACTGAGATATCTTTAAAAACTTCATGGGTGTGAACAGGATTATATTTTTAAAATGGAGGGGAAAACCTCAATTTTTTAACGCTAACATAACCTTACTTGTTTAACTGAGAGAAACAGAAATTACTATTGTAACCTAGCAAAATTAAACGCTGATGACAGGTTCTCTGAAATTGAGGTTGTCAGGGCTGTTTGCACAGAGATGGTAGCAGTTCGCAGTTCAGCCCTAATGTAAACACATTGTGGTGAAGATGCCATCAAGGCTACGGATGAATATTATTTACCTACGTATCAACCTGCTTTTACTGTGATAGAATATCAAGACACCACTAATCCTTTGAATGTGTCTTTTCACTGTTAGATAATGGAAATAAGCTACAGGTCAGTAGACAAATCAAAAGTAATATGCACCATGTGATATCAAAATGTCCCTTTTATAGTTCCCTTTAGGTCCTGTAGTGTTTCTATGAATAAGCTAATGTCATTGCTTAATAGGACATACTTATTTTCTTTTTTTGAAAGTCTAACTTACTTGAGCCAGTACAGTTCACAAAGTAAAAGTATAAAAAATAAAAACCACTGGAAAATCCCTAAGCTTCATTGTTAATTTCAATTTAGTGACAGGCAAGAGGGATGACTTTTCATTGTGAGTTAGGTCTTGAATATGTGTTTTAAAATAGAAAATAATATATTCTACCAAATTTGATGAATCATGACTTCCTGTCAAAAGTCATTAATTTACTATGACTGAGAAATAAACCATTTGCAGCCTGTAAGTTTAAGTAGAAGTGCAGTTTCATTAGTTTTTTATGCTTCCTTTGTTGTTCAGCAAAGAACAATAGCTGAATGTTTCCCCGCAGAAAAATTGCAGAGATACCACGCTGCTTCTTTCCCTTTTTAAAGTGTAAAAAGTATAAAGGAGTGTAGTCTGTCTGGCTCTGAAGACCACCTGTTATTTGTATACACTACTGACTGCCAAGCTGTTTGCCTTATGGCTGAGATTTCACACGAGAGACAAACAAACATTTCTCATCCAGGCAGAGCAGAGTCGAAGGAGAGACTTTCATAATGTCTCTTTATACTCTTTATTACCATGTCGTGATACTATTTTCTTCTATAGCATGGATTTTGTGTCAATTAACACATGACTGAAGCAACAATGTGATTGTGAAAGTAACACAAAAGCCCCTGCCCCTTATTCTGGTGCCTTCTGTTTGTCCAAGGATAAGTGAAGAGAATAGTTTACAACAACAGAAAATCAGTGACACATGATTGCTCAATAATGTACAGATCCCTTCAATTGAATGAATTTTGAGGGAAAATCTTGATTAATAATCAAATTCATAATTATACCCTGACATTAGATTTATTATGATTGGCATCTGGCATTTGGGAAATTTGCCCTCTAGTCTTATAATCACCTCAATGCCAGGAAGTCCATTATAATCACTGTTTGATATATTGATGTGTCACATTCTAATTTGAATTACTTATTAATTTGTGGAGGACTATTTAAAAAATAAGAAGAGGCAATAACTAAATTGATGTTTTCATTTTATGTGGTTTTCCCAAAGCTTAAATTAAGATATAACAAGTGAAGGGGTGGTATAATTACTCATAAATCCTTATTTTGCAGACTGAACAGAAGTATATTTCTAAAGGTTCTATTAGGGACATTAAATGCAAAAAAAAGGGATTTTAGAGTTAAAGTCATTTCTTTGTAAGGTTCAAGCCAATTACGACCCATGTCCTGGTGTGTTTTACCATTTACATCATGTCTTGAGTGTTTATGAAGGAAGGATTTGATTTAAGTGTAACCAAAAAGTGACAAATTTTGTCTCTTTAGGGGATCAGATGCACCTGATCCCCTTTGAAGGTGCCCGGAGCTGAGGAGGTGGGGAGGCAGCAGAGGCTGTGATAATGAACTCTGCGCTGATTGGCTGCCCAAACAATATCTGAGGAGGGAGGAGGGGTTACAGGCTGCAGAGTGGGCTTTCAGAACAGTCATGGCTTCTGCCTGCAACTAGCAGAAATGCAAATAAAGGTGGAGGCTGTATAGCCATCACATGATAGCCCATAGAAAGTGTTTGGGAACCTTTCAAAAACATATCCAGCAGGTAATTGCTCTGTCTACCACATACCCACAAAGCACTTAGCAATTAATTTCTCTTTGTCACAAAATTACGCCACAATTTTGACCACCTCTGCCTCTGTCTGCCATGATTACATCATAAACTACTTTGTCATGGAATCTACTGACTGCCTTTGGTAAGTGCGTGACATCCTTGATTTGCAAGGCATGCAGAACATAACAAATTAGTTGATAAGGGAATTGTTTAACAAAAAGGCTAACGGTATAAATTCCATGAGGGAGTTGTTATCGATTCTCAGATGCTATTAGTTTTCGATTCCCATCACTAACCTTAATTTCTTATTATTAAATGGTTGGGATTGCAGATGTTAAGTGGTTAGGTTGTAACTCTTGTATGATGGCTGTAGTCCTCAAAGGAGGTTGCTTGGGTTTAAGTCCAGCCAGTGGCTCCTTTTTTTTATGTTATTCCCCATTCAGTCTACACTGTCCTGTCCCAAAAAAGGCCCATAAGATACTTGATGTGAAAAGATGGACATAACCTCTCAACCACCTACAATCAACTCTTGGATTGGAACCAAACTCTGATAGAAAAATGAATTTTATTTTGTTATGTAAGCACCATAAAAACCAATAACTTCTAACATTAAACTTGTAAATGTTTGACTTTATTTCA
Source organism: Cetoscarus ocellatus (assembly GCA_037902135.1). NCBI lineage: Eukaryota > Metazoa > Chordata > Actinopteri > Labriformes > Labridae > Cetoscarus > Cetoscarus ocellatus. The sequence goes on along the minus strand of JBAMNC010000846.1, from coordinate 519,066 downwards.
AGAAAATTTGGCTTTTGTCTCAGAAATTCACATCTTACTTTATAGTTAAATGCTTCTCATAAAACTCAAAATAGTCGACTTGTTCACTTGTTATACCTTAATTTATTAGAAGTATTGCTGCTGTTGGGTCAAAACCTCTTATGTCTTTGTTTTTGTTTTTAATTTTAATTTCGTCATAAAACACTGCCATTGATCATCTTCCATGTTGGTGAATGGGTTATATAAATTACAATCACAACAACACAATAGTAATTCATTCAGTAGTAGAGTGCATGTTTTCTTCATTTCCTGCAGAGTATTAGTCATGGAGATCAGAGGTCTGCGCCCAACAGTGGTGATATGTTAATAGACTTCAGTAAAACCGTTTGTCGTGCTGCTCTGCATTTCCCTCCCACTTCAAGCCTCCTGGTTAAAAATAGACGTGAGCACAGCTGGACTCAAACGTCTCTTTAGAGTTTTGTGTACTCTGACAGTGAGTGACAGCAGTGTGCCGCCAGTGTTCAGGGACGTGACAGCTGACAAGAGCAGACTTTGATACGGCACATTTTACAAATTGTTCCCCTGCTGAAGGTGTGACTTTTATCAGTTGAGGAGCCACACAACAAATGAGTCCAATTAGAGATGGACCAAATAACAGAGCAGATCAGTCACTTGTGATTTCAAGGATTTGGCTGCAGTTTGAGGGGGAAGTGGACGAAATTCATCTGTTTTTACTCTCCCACTTGGGAATTACATTATTTTTTTGTGCACCATACTGTGTGGGGTTTCATTTTTATGCAAGATTTTGTCTTATCATCCCTTTCTAGCAAACATTTGAGTGAAGGAAATACAGCTTTTAAATTACTTAGAAGGTTATTGCCATTGGTGGTTTCACCATAAGGCAAAGGTGGAAAATCCTCTGGGACCTTGTGCTTCAGGGGGCCTCAAGAAAGAGTCTTTAATGTGATCAAGACTTATTTTAAAAGTACTCATTGTCTAAATAGGCTAAAGAGTGCCTTTTAGTTTTAAGATGGCATCACACACAAAAGAAAAAATTGCTCCCAAATACATAGATTTAACTATTTTGGGGAAAAATTTTAGCTTTTGGGAGTTGATGTGCTTGATGTAAGTTTTTGTTTTAAATGGGACATGATTGTTAAAATATGGGAGGGACTCTTGCACACTGTTCACACTGCAAAAATAAGTTAACAGAAGTGTAGAGAACAAGAGGGCTTAAGGAGGTTTTGCTGACATTTTCCCACTTCCAACCACATTTTCAAATGTTGCCAACATATTTGTTCAGTTTCATACACAGTTAAAGCAAAATGTTTGAGAAAAATTACTCTTAGTTGCTGAAATTTGCAGGACATTCTCCTGAAACTGACTTAATGAGTAAATTGAAATGCTAATGTTGGGAGATGTCTTTTTTGTAGTGGCCAGTTCAACCCACTGCAAAGTATTTTCTGCAATTTAGAGAGAGCTCACTCTCTTTGTTCAATAAGGACTGACGTTCGTTCAGTTTATGAACCTCAAAAGCTTCTATTAAAATTTGAAATATGCTTCAGCTAACTGCAGAAGGGCCTCATGTTGTTCTTTGCCAAGGGCCTCCAGAAACAACTTTCATTGCTCTATTGTCATACCACTCATCACTGCACTGTCTCAAACCACCTGAGCTCCACACTGCATTTTGGTTGAAGAGCATCACATGGGTGTCATATGTGACCGTTATGACACCCATTGTTGAGGTTTTACTCTCAGTAAAGCCTCCTGGGCTATATTTAGGTACATCCTGTGTTTCATTCTCTCATATAATATGTTCTTCTGTCAGGCTGTGTGTGCTGCATTAGAGGGTTTTAGAGGGTAAAGTGGTTTTCTCTAGTATGGAGCTTTTAAGTACTCAAAGATACATATGTAATGATTTCAGAGTGCATTGGCTCAATTTAACATCCATTTTTATCACAGAAGTACACGTGGTTCAGATTCATGAGGGTGGTTCAATTCTCCATAGCAGACAATAGGGTAAATTAATTGTAATGCATAGTAATGATACTCCATAAGAACATTTCCTCGTACAGGTGAAGACACACACAGGGCTATAGGTAAGAGGAGGTTTGATGTTTGTACCCAGCTACTTTAGTGTGGCTTTTAAATGTGTCTCAAATCTACTGATCATGACACTACATATTCCGTATTTATACAAATGCTTGAAGTCGAAAAGCCTGAATTTTTATTTTGTGTTTGCAGATTTGAACAGGGATTACATTGTAAAGGAATTGTGTGATTCTGTATCAAAGGAGGAATTGTTTTCCTAATTAGTCAAAAGTTTGCCATCAGTGTCTCCTGTAAATATGCATGTGGCTGTTAGTACCCTCTTTAAAAACCATCAGCAGTAAAATGTAAACTCTGGGAATGTAAAAATTTTGTTGGTATTTCTTTTCTTGTTCTTAATATAACATTAAACGTAAAGTTGTTTGTTTCAGCAATTGTTTTTGTATTAGTTTTGTTGTATGTATTTGACTTAGCTTCCTGTTATGGACCTCCAGTTGTCTATAGAGTAATGTGCCAAACAAAATGTGATGAGAGCACAGACCTCCTAACCTTACCCAGCAGCTGAACTCACCTGGTTCATTGTCTGTAATCAGGTAGATCCATCTTACCAAGCTACAATCTACAACGACCGTGAGAGGCCCAAAGAGGCACGGCCCAATCAGAGTCCTTCAGAGCAAGAAGAGGGTTGAGCTTCCAGCGAGACAACAGCAGGAAGTGACTGCACGTATAGGGATTAGCATAGATGCTAACAGCTTCAGTAGCAGTTATCAGATCATGACTGCATTTTTTATTAAATGAAAAACAAATATCAACACTACAAACTTCTCTATAGTAATGACATTTTCGCTCCACTTCTGAAATGTTTTGATGAGAGTTTGTTTTACGAAGTGGCGCATATTCTGTCACGCCATAGCTCCCGCCTACAACACTTTCTGATTGGCCCGTAATAAATGTTAATTGACAGAGCGATCATCCAATCACCTGCCCTATATGCTTTTGAAAGGTTCTGCCCTCCCCAAACACTTTCTGTGGGCGGTTTCCCAGATAGACTAGTGAGACATATTGAATGATCCTTCTGGTGTGTCAGGTTACAAACCTCCACCAAGGCATTTCCAACACTGTTGGGCGAGTTACTGTTAAAAACATGGAAAACTTGACTATCTTCCACTGTTAACAAATCCTTTAGTTCCTGAAAATGCCATTAACATCTCATGAGAAGTTATTGAGTCATAATTAGCTATTACTTAAACATGACATTTGATTTTTAAGAATAATTTTGCTGTCATGAGCAGGATCAGTTGTTTTCATTCTGGAGCCTGAATATAAAAAAAGGAATTCATTTATCAACAGATAATTTCTAAGTCTCCTCTTATGTCAGTACAATCTAGGCACCCAGAGAGATGTGGGGGTCGTCTGAGCTGTTTTTTTATGGAGGTGGAAGTGCTGCCTATTTTAGGATTTAAAATGAAACGTATTTTTGTCTCATGAGGATCAGCTCCATGTTGGAGTACACAGAAGTACCAGCAGAGGGAACCAGAGCAAAGCCACAGCCAGCCAAATAAGCCCCAAGCACCGAGGTGAGGAGCTGATAGGAGAGGCTTTGTTCGTGTCTCTTGTTTTCAGGAAGAAGGATCAGTTTGAGCTTCATTGATCTCAAAGAAAATTCAGATTCTGTGTTACTCCACCATTGCAGTTTAGTAAAGCAACACACGTACAGTGACCACCAACAGCCCCCCAGAACAGTATCGTATGATTAGGAGGAAAGGTATAATGTGGTTCTGTGGGTATCTTTTGAGTTGTTATTATTGTTGATAAATCTCTGCAGTTATTCAAGCAATCCAAAAACAACTGCGGTTCATATAACTTTATGAAGAGTGACTGAATGTTTAAGGCATTTTATAAATCACCTCTCAGCCATTGTTGGCTAATAATGTACTGGGAGTGTCAAAACAGTGTCAGTCAGTTTGTAGTATTTGGGTGATAGGTAGTCCTCTTATTTTATAAGACAATGAATTAAACACTTGTAAGAAAAAAGGAATCTAAAACAGTAGTATGTTATAAGACCAAATGTGTATTTTTTATTCAGTTGATTAAATATTCTTCCCCCATCAAATCTCTTAAGAATAATCATCCAGCCCTCGTGCAAATTAAGATAATGACCCCTGCCATATTAAATTAATTACAAGGACAAAATATGATAACATGAAGCATACTGCAGGGGTGGTCCTGCCTGACTGGCATTCAAAGTTACTTCAGTGAGTGAATGTGAGCGTTAATGGAAATGTGAATAGGTAGCTTTAACCTCTAGTGCAAAAGCGCTCTTAGTAGACACACTAGAAAAGCATTACTCAAGCTCAAGCCCATTTAGCATCTTACCATATAAAAGTCATCTGAAATATTAAAAATACTAATTAATTGATATTTAGGTAGTCACACAAAAGCCTGTCCCATCTCTTTTGTTTAGCAGCAAAAGGGTGCCTGCATGAGGGCCTTGACGTCATCTAAGAGGGAATGTTAAAAGCAGCTGAAGTCAAAGTTCACTGTTAAAAATGCAACTTTAAAACTTTTTTTGGCGGTCTGTCAGATTGAAAGTCTCATTCCCACCTTGGCTTTTTACTGTATTTTTACTTATGAGCCCAGGAAATTTAACATCAGTCAATTCAAAAGGAGCCAGGATCTTTTTTCAGTGTTACAGGAATGATGAAGTTGTTCAGAGATAGGTTTATAAAAGCTTTCAGCTTGAGCTGAAAAAGTGAGCCAAACTTGACAAACAAGAGACCAAGCATCCTCATGCATCTAAGATTAAGAACCCAAACCCATTTATTTTGTTTTCTAATGCTCGCTCTTTAATTCCTGTTCATGTCAGCTGTGCTAATGTGCTCTTTACTGCCTTCTTTCTGCGTTCTATACAAATTACTTCCATATTTTTCAGCAAGAGGAGTATTAAAAACTCCACAATTTATTATAATTTTTGATAATAGCCCGAGGACTCAGACAGGTCTTGCACGCGTAACGCTGTGCCTCATTTCTCTCCACTGAATTAAACAGTGTTAGTGCTGTTTCCACAGGCAGAAGCTTTACACTATCATCAATCACAGCGATGATGAGGGAGCCAACGCTGCTTGTTTTTCTCAATCTACATGTACAATGCTGTAATTAGTTAGAGGCTCTCTCTGCAGGAGGAGCTGTGAAAGGGCAGGTTTTGTTCTTCGTTGATTAAAAACACTTGATTTTTTAAGTATTTTGTATAAATTAAAGCCATACTCTTGATTAGAGAAGCTGGATCACCACATCACTTTGTATCAGTGAAGGTTGCTTTAGCGAGGCCATTGACTACAAGCGCTCATTTACAAACTGACATTTTTTGTGCCGAGAAAAAGATCATCACACATCTTTAAAGATGTGCACTTTAAACCAAAGTTATGCAGATTTTAACCTTTTTTATTTAAGTACACAATCAGGACCTTAACCTACTTACATGTTTAACATTTATGGAGCTACTGTTAGCTTATGGCTTCACTAATCTCCTCCTTGGATAGAAAAGCTCCAAAGACACAAATGTTTTCAGAGTTAGATTCATTAGTAAGAAAGAAAAAAAGAAAGAATTTAGGCTTTTATTTTGTCTCCTAAAAGCCAGAGATCGTTTTCCTACCTTGAAATTGCTGGGCAACATTGACCAAAATGTTTAAATAGCCCTTTTCACACATGCAACCCTAATAGTATCAGGATAATGCCTGAGTAATTCACCTACATGGTCTTCCACGCTTGCTCCTCTCACCGACAGGCGGCACACAACATCAAATATATGCAGTGGAAGTCAGTGTTCATAAAATAAAGAGAACAAACCATTCATACAACAATTAATATCCTTGAATCAGTGTTACATGTCTAAAAGCATATCAGTAGCATCAACTAAAGGGTTGAGAGGAACACTGTAGCATGTAGAAGTAAATGTGAAGCAGCATCACTACGTGCATGACAATCACGCCAGAGAAAGAAAGCTGCAGCGTTTTAGCTCTGTACAACAGCAGCATGAGGGACCCAGTGGTGATCGTTTTGGAGCAGATGATCTACAGAGCTCTTATGATGAATTTAGTGGAAACAACACTTTCAGTTTCCAGAAGCACAGTTGAGTTTGTGTTATCCCCTTAAATCAGATAAACTTCTCCCACAACAGCATTTGTTTTTATCCATCCTGTCAAGTCTCTCTTTTCCTGTTTCCTCACCAGTTGCAGCCCTCCCCACTTGCCTCAATTAATTACCCTGATAATTCACCGCTGCAGTCAGACATGAGCCTTCTCTGACTTTGTGCATATAAAATATTATGGTGTGCATGGAAGTTGTCCAGTGAAGTCTGATTGAGAGCTGGGCTGTTTGTGTTCACACATACGGCTCACCCAGATAATGTCCGGATAATTTCAGGATTCTTTTGCAAGTGTGAATGGAGTTTATGCATCACAATATATTCTTCTGTAAATAAATGATAATAAAAAACATATTAAAACACACCCCAAACAACCCAGGAAAGGCCCGCCTGTCACACGTCCAGGACAACTAGGTCAAAGACCCCACCAACAACTCTCTGCCAACCACCTTGAAAGTTTGCATATTAATGGTCTACAGAAGCTGTTTTTATCATGCTCGACCCCAGTCAGCTCATATTCAGTTTAAATTCAAATCCACAAGAAATGAATGACAATTGTCATATAGGCATATTATTCACCCAGTAAACATGTACATTAAAAGTGACACGAAAAGAAACTACCAGTTTTCAAATAAAAAAAAGAATGAAATGAATTTAAAAACATAGATTAAGTAAGATATAGTAATATAGTAAGTGAATAATTAAAAAAAAAAGTTAATTTTCTGCATACCAAATACATATTCTGCAAATAATCAAAATGTAAACAGAGCAGATACAAAACAAAAATAATATTTACTACACATGACAAAGTCGTGTGGTCCTGAAAAAAATGGCTGTTTGGAGACTGGCTCTTTTTAACTCCCCATCTTTCATATAATGTCGTATTACACTCGTGTGGCTCACAGGTCCTGCTGTGCACCAGCACCCTCCCTTGCTCTGTAGTACAATGCTGGCAGCACTTCACTAGCAAAACATATCCAACTTGGCATCTAGCAGCGCTTCTGCTCAGTACCAGCATGCACCTTGCTCCAGCTGTGGATTGTGGAAGCCTGTGCAGACAAACATTTATATATACAGTATATATGTGTACGCACCTCTAGGATTTTGCATGATATTGACCTTTGACAATTGTTAATTGGACTAGTACCAATAAATATACCTTCTTTCTTGTTTATCAGCATGAAGAGCATTTTCTTTTTCCTCTTGTTTTTTTTACTTTCTGCGATTATGTAGATTCTCACTCATTATCTTGCCTCCTTCCATTATAGCTCTTTCTGATCCCGTGCCAAACACCAATGTGATGTTATTTATTGCTACAAGGTACTGAGCAAGTGTCCCTGTTGTAACAAACTAAGAGATGGTGCTAACACAGCACAGCTTCAGTATTTCAAGATGAATCATATTTGTAAAGGGTTAATTGAGTTACTAACACATACTGTGTCAGTGTCAAAGAGCTCTAAGTTTGATTATCTAGCATGATAGATTCTCTGCTTGTAATTTACAGTAAATATTGATTCAGCCATGATGGACAGTACCTTCAGGTATTCTATAATGCAATTATATCAAGGATAGTGGGATTATATTCACTTAGTCTCTTTGGGTTGATAAAAATTGTGCTCTTTTTGATTGGCTTGATAAATCTGATATGCTACTTAGATCTCTAGTAAATATTTTCTCTCCCTCCAGATCCCTCCAAACAATTAACTATGATATGAAGCAGCATTGAATGCAGGAATATTGAGTAGTCAGGGGTTATTAACACCTTCCAAAGGTTGCTGCAGGGATAGTTTGTGCCTTGAATACAAAACAGGCAGACCATCTACATGTAGATTTATTTCATTTTGCATTTTCTAAGTTAAGAAGAAAATATGGGAATTGATTTTGATGTATTCCTAATTTTGAATAAGGAATTAAAGGTTGTTGTGTAAAAGTGGATTCTTGTCACAACAAAATAAAAGCAAGATTCACCAAGAAAAAATGGATGCACTGCTGTGTTAATGTAGGTGTGCTAATTATTGGAGCTACAATCTCAGAATCATATCTGCAATCATTGCTAAACAGTCAAGAGGCCCCCCTGCATGCGGATGTCAATCTCTTTGTAATCTGGTGTAGCTAGAGGGTAGTGTTATATGACTTTCAGTCAAGACTTTCTTTAAGAGGCTGTGCCCATGTATATTTTTGGTGGTTACATTCCCTCCGTTTGAGTGTTGCATGTTTGTCTGTTTTCTATGAGCTATAGGGGAATGAGACCAAAACTAAATCCAGTATACAGTGTGATGATGTACTTACAATTGGGTTTTCCGTGCTCTGCAAGTAAAGTACGCACTTATCCAACCACAGCAATATCAGCTTGCAGCCCACTGTTTAGCCAGACTCTCATCCAATATTTATTCAAGATCAGCATCTTATGCTGCCACTTTTTCTTCATGTCTTGGCTTTATCTGTCATTGCCCCCTCCCCTTTCTTAAGCTTTAGTCTTTTTTGTAACAGATAAAAACATGGCGCAGTGGCTTGGTTGCAGTTGCCTGGTCTGTGAACCAGTACTGTAAAGCTGTCACACTTCTCACAAGTGAAGATCAAATAAGGGGCTGTAAATAGTGGGGGAAATGGATTTTTGTCAAAATCTGATATTTTTTTAACTTATCATTGCTTGTACTAATATTTTTGTCAAGGGTGCAAAGCCTCCACTAAACTAAAATTGACCTTACAATTTGTTTTTGTTAGAAAGAGATGTTAGACAAGAAAAAAAAACTTGTTATTCTGAAATAAATGATGCTTTTGATTTTTAAGTTGGACATCCAATGTCAATGACAGAGACAGTTATGGTACATTTGTTCATCCTGCCAACATATGGGATATTTCTGGTCAATTTGTGCAGCCAAATGTTGTTTGTAAATGTTCAAAAATTTTCATATCTGCCAATACTGATACTCAGCTTTTTGGGCTTTTATCTGCTGATGCCAACATTGTTTTGATAATATTGTGCATCCCTAGTAAATACTGTAGTTTCATACATTATGTACAACCTTATGTCCCAGCTAACTCAGTTTTTCTGATGCTAGTACTTGTTGTTGGACATCTTTTATTGCAGAGGGCCATATCAGGAAATGTGGTGTTCAGTAGCAGCTTAACATGTTTTAGATGAAGCGAAAACCTTATTCAACAGATGTTGCAAGTAGCAATGTAACAGATCATCAGCTGAGTATGCTTTTACAGGAATGCCATTATGACAGCAAATAAGCCACTATCCACCCATCCATCCATCCATCTAACCAACATCTATGCTGCCAGTCACTGGTGGCTGGAGCCTGTCCCTGCTGACATTGGGTGAGAGGTGGGGTTCTCCCTGAATTGGCCACCAGCCAATCACAGAGCCACACAGAGAGACAGACAACCATTCATGCTCACATTCATACCTATGGGTAATTTAGACTCTCCAGTTAACCGAATGAGCATGACTTTGGTCTGTGGGAGGAAACTGCAGTGCCCAGAGAAAACCCATGCAGACACAGGGAGACTTTGCAAACTCCACAGAAAGACCCTGGTTGACACTGGAGGTCAAACCAGCAATCTTCTAGCTATGAAGCACACAAACGAACCAGCCCGTAAGAAATAACTGGACCCTAAATTTGAATATATGCTAGTGATGATTCAAGACTTACAAATATCTCTTAGTTTTATAGTTTGCTCTTCCGTCTGTCCTTCTTCTCGTACCCCCTGAGAGGGGTTACTGTTTGCTTTCAACCAAGTAAGACATTTGAATGTAAGAGACACTGATGCTTATACTGACCAAAAATTCATGTGCATCTGACAAAGAAGCAATGCAGTGTTTGTGGTATCTGGTTGCATGGTTGGTACTTAATTCTTTTTATGAATACTGAGACGGCTTCAGCACAAGCAAGATGAAAACATCCATTTTAGAAGCTCCATCAAAACTGTCATGGCTCATCTCTACTAGATATGAATTTCCCTTCAAGTAGAGGCTCACTTACTTCATCCTTGCATGTCTCAGAGTGAACCCTTGAACTCTGTCCATAACAATAATCCATATTTGCAGCCATTGTCTTCCCTAACTTTTCATTTAGTGCTTTATGTAAACAAGTGTACTGTTAATTGTATTTCCACTGATGTCATAATCTGTTTTTACATTCATGCAAGGTTTATGGTTCTTTTAGAAAAAAAGGACACAAGTATTGATTTCCTCTCTATTTTTTTTCTCACTGAAGAACGGCCCTCTTCATATCTCATCCTTTAGACAGTGGCTCCAGCTGCCTTGTACCCTGTCTGCCTTTTTATGTCCCTCTGTGTCTTCTTCCTCCATTTACTGTCCCTGCTAATGCATATATCCTATTGACCTCTGCACCTCGAGCTCAGTTTGACTGGCACTTTGCAGCTGAAGGATAGCACACCTTAAATCGCATGACAGACTGGCTGTGCAGACACGACCCGTGTCTTGTTCTTCACCTGCATGTGACGTCCACAGTGAGCTGTCAGACAGCCATGGTGGAGCTAATATGGCTAAAGACAGGCAGAAAAACAGGTCAATGTTATCAGCTCTGGCACACTGCACTAAGCTTTGTAGGGCTGTCCATTCGCAGACAGTACCATTGACTTTCCCTTTTACACCTAGAGTAATCATCTGGAACGTATCAGGGTGTTGATAAAAATCGAAAGGTGCTGCTGCAGAGATGAGGCAGACTTGACTGGTGAGAATGGACAGCATGGAAGAAGAGAGGTTCATATTTTGAGACAGGGACTTCTTGGCTATAGTTATAAGGTTGTCTTTGAGATTTAGCACAAGGACATCATCATTTGTTGCTACCTCAGCATAACATGGAGACATATCAATCAAACTTTTGAACCTTTTGAACCAGCTCTTTACCATTTAACCTCAACAAAGACTTTTCACTTCACTTTTAAGTCCCCTAACAATAGCTTTACCATAATTGAAGGGAACATCCTTTATCCTTCCCTGCCCTAATTTATTAACTATACCACAACATTTCCAGAAACAACCATCAGGATTTTTGTTAGAAAAAGTGGTCTTGGGTCAAGTTGCTATTTGAATTTTCGATATCACCGCTGTGCAAATGATTGAACTCAACTGAATAAACTGTTTATAATGGGGAAACGATCACCACAGAGGGGACCAGCTCATGTTTACTATACATTTAACCTTAAATGATCTCCAGAAACACAGATATGCAGTCTTTTATCAAACTAAAAAAACCAATTTCCACTGAAGGTGAGACATTGTTTAAAACATAAATAAAAGTAGAATATGATGATTTGCAAATCCTTTGTGACCTATGTTCAACTGAGTACACTACAAAGACAAGATATATTGTATTCTGTATTTCTTTACAATTTACACAGTGTCTTAACTTCATCAGAATTGGGGTTTGTAAGTGGACTGTTTAAAGGACACCACCTGAGATGGGAAAGTCCACTCATACTCGCCAAATTTGCCTTTCCATCAACCATTTGAGTCCTGTGTATGGAGGTTCAAGGTTGATTTTGTGCATCTTCTTGCACCTGGAAAGTGAGTCCACAAAGTAAGTCCTCAATATCTGAGTCACCCCATGGCACTGCACGCTTGATTGCACACGCTGCTTCCCTGAGGGTTGCCCCCGGTTCACAGCTTGTAATTGCCTTCCCTATTTCACAGGTGCCGCTTCGGGAAATATGACAGCCTCATTTTAATGTGCCACGCAAAACACAACCCAAACACTAATGCAGCTTTGCATGCCTGAGCAAATCGCTGCAGGTGTCGCCTAATTATAACACCCACTTGCACCCTGAGCTGATCTGTAAACAGCGGGACAATCTCATCTTCGCCTCTAGCTTGTCCACCAATCAGCTCTGTTTTGATTGATTACATTGAAGCTCAGACCAGTACAGTCCCACAGCTCGCTTTGTGACTTAAGAATGATAACGCTTGTCCAATATGTTATGGAAGAGTTGGTTTTGGTGTTTGTCTGGTAAGTGACATTTGCAGCTGTGTGGATAAAGTAATGAAAATCCAGAGGTTGTTGTAGTCTCAGAAAATATTTGTTTAATTCTCCTGCACCTGTGGTGTTCAATCTAGTTTTATCACAGTTCACTGTTCAACATTGTTAACTTAATGTCGTAGGGGTTTTGGAGGAAACTATTAAACTGCTGCCACCATTTACTTCACATTTAAGGCTTGTTCTATCAGAAGAGAAAACTTTTCTGGTTTTATCATTCCACCAATCCATTGATCCTTCGTTCCTCACCGCCCAGACATGAAGTGATAAGATCCTCCCCTCGGGAATATTGAAGATGGGAGGTAACAAGACAGGTGCCAGATATGAGTGAGAAATATGTAATCTGTCCCAAAATCAATGAGTATCAGTCCTCAGAGCATGATGAACAAAGGCTGCAGTCTTGTCACTTATCTGATCTCTTCACAGAAAAGAGTTCGGAGCACAAAGGTATGTTAACACGGCAGACGTCAGAGCTGTTTGACATTTTAGACTTGGATCAGAATGAGATAGCACCTGTCAGTTTGGGAGGATGGATGGTGTCTTTTTATACTCTTCGCTTAAGTTTTGAAGGCATGTTGTGATTAAGTTGCTGCAGGCTGTCATTTTTGAGATAGGACATTTTGATGTTGCTATCAAAAGTTTAAATGAAAAGAGTCTTTCTAATAGAAACTGTTTTGGAAATGGCCAAACAGAACCTAATCTAACTCTGTTTTGACTCCTGCAGCTTCTGACTTTATGCACTGTACATTCAGTCACATGAAATTACCATATGCTGCATACATTTATACCTCCTATATTTGGGACCAGGTCACTTTCATATTTTATGTAAGGGGTAATGTATATTTAGTGGGTCATTATTGCATAAAAGCTTTGAGGGTTGATCTGCATGACCTTCGTCTTAACCTTTACATGATTTATTCTCCAATAGTGGCCCCCTTGCTGCACATTATCCTGCTTTTAGCTATTCACCAAACAAATCAATGAATTGACTGAAAATAACGATTAAAAACACAGCCAAATTATTTCTTGACATGAGGGTGAGGACCTTCAGAGTCAAGGACTGATGCTCAACCACAGCAACAATTTGTTATCCACAAATGCAACCTGTTTTTGAGAAAACCAACCACACAATAATTTACAAAGACTTATACTGAAAAGAACAATGAGAGATAATACAGAAGAAATTATTTCTTAATTAGTATGTGCTTATTTTACCTAGAGGGCCATGTAAAATGACCATGCTTAAATGCTATGACGCTGCAGTCAGAGGAAGAATGTAGGAACAAGTACTGTATGTTGCATGAGGAACAGCAAACTGACTTAAAAACTGAGAAAATACCAAGAAGTGTTCTTTAATGTTAGTTTATTTACAGCTGTGTATGCCATAGGAAAAATACTGAGCAAGTAATAGCTTGTAAAAATTCTAAAATCATCAGGACTTGACAGTTATGAATCACTGTTTGTTTTTCTCTGTATTTGCATTTTGCTTTTTGTATTGCAAAATGAAAAGATGTAGCAATTTCATATTTTCTGCTTTTTAATGTGCAACCACTGTTGAATGCTGTGATTAGCCAACTAGAATCCAGATTGAAAAAATGATGAAAAGAATAACTCATAAAACTATATATTACATCACAATCAAATTACAGTATGATATGATACAATTCTCCAGGATGCATTATCATATGATTAAAATACAATATGATGTGATACAATATAAGAATCAGAATCAGAATCAGCTTTATTGGCTATGTATGTTAGACATACAAGGGATTTGTCACTGGTTCACTTCACTCTCCAAGTACAAAAATAGGTACAAATCCTATATTATAAACAAGACATAGGCAGAATAACAAGGTGGGAATTAACATTTTAAATGAGAAGTTTAAAAAATTAAGTTAAGGTGAGACGAAAAAAATAGAATAGAGTATGTACAATATGTAAAGAAACAAGGTGCACAGGTACATATAAATGAGATGATGATATGTGCAATGAATGGTCATATATAGGGACAATAGACTACGAGAGAGCGAAGCACCGAGGCAGCTGTCTGTGGTGCCATCTTGGATTATCACAATATGATCGAAAAACAATGCAATGCACTATATTGTTATGCACTGTGATTAAAAACTATACAAAACAATACTAATCAATACTCTGAGATGAGACAACACTGTAGGAATTGAATACAATAGTATTTCTGCTATGATACATAGAAGGATAAAATGCAAGCAACACAATAAAATATATAGAAAACTAGAAGGGCTCATGGAGTTCACAAGGCACAACCCTCTGCGCAGGCATCTCTGATATTCTTTGGCCGATTATCAGCAAAAATGTGGAAAACTGCTATATCTTGCAATGCTAACAGATCCTTTAAAAGAATTCCCAGATCTTCATCCAGATCACCACCAAAATTGTTTGACTCATTCCTTATGCCGTGACCAACACTCTCTGAAATGTAATAAAAATCCATGAAAAACTTTTTGAGTTGTCTTGCTCACAAACAGTGACAAAAAATGAACCTCCTTAGTGGAGGTAAAAAATGGTAAAGTGCATTACATTGCCATATGACACATCACAGAATAGCAGCAATACTATATGAGATATTGTATCCAATATCAACTGCCATGTGAGACACAGTAAGACATAGCTAAGCTAGGATAGGATCCAAAACAGTATGATACAGTTCAATAGAATACAATGGTACAGCGGAGGCTATGCAACAAAATGATTTGTTTCAATGTAATTTGATAAAATACAATTTAATCACTTCTGATATGATTTGACATAACATGATATGACACAAAACAGGACTATATAACACAATACGTACAAATATGAGATGACATAATATGAAAGAATAAGGCAGGAAACAATACGATAAAACGTGATGGGGTAAAATCAACTACATTTTGTTATGGTTAAATACAATATAATATAATGTATCATAACAGTACTCTTTTTGTTTGCTCTGTTGTTTGTCTGTCTGTCCGTTTATATGAGCAAGATAACTCAAAAAGTTCTCAGTTGATTTTGATGCTATTTTTAGGAAATGTTGGTCAGGGCACAAGGAAGGAGTCATTAGTTTTGGGTGGTGATTGGAATTAGGATGTGAATCCTGGAACTTTTTAAAGGGTTTGCTAGCATTGCGCAATATGTAGTTTTCCATATTTTTGTTAATAACTTGTCTAACAATGTCAGAAACTCTTTGGTGGAGGTTTGTGTTCCCATTTTATGACTTAATATGCAATAATTTACAATATTTATGGAATATGGGGGTAATAGGATACAATACAATGTGATTCAATAAAATACAACAGGATTTTTGATGATTCAATATAATTTCATACAATAATAAAGTAAGATGCAATATAATATGGTACAACTTGATATGATGCAGTACAGACTACATGATAAGACATGGCACGGGATAGTGTGCAATGTAATAAAAAATTAAATACAATTTGACACAGTATGATACGAAACACACAAAACAGTATTATGGGATATTATACAATACAACATTATACAATACAGTACAGTTTGATACAATGATTAATAAAGTGAAATATATAGTATGGTATGCATTACTATTAATACTACAGAGAGTGATACAGCATTTGGTACCTGACACACAATACTAATGATGACACAAAACAGCAATTTTGCCACGACTGGTGTATTTGCAAGAAAATCCAATACAACAAGATGTCTGGTCCTGACATTTCCTTCTTCTCAAGCCAGATAACTTCTGTTTAAGTTCCCTTGCCAAGTGATAACACCACCATAAGAATCATGAAGTGGTAATGCAGCACGTTAAATAAAACATTTATATACAACTGTCATTGATCAAATGATCATATCAGTTTGAGTTTAACACAAAATCACATGTCAATGTTTGACTACTAAGTGTGTTTTATTATCCCCCTCTTTGTGTCACTAAGCATTGCAGTTCTCTCTTTAGCAAAAAAAAAAGTCTACAAGCCCATCAAACAACCTTAATCATGACATTTTTCTCTTAAAATACAGCTTTCACATCATCAAAATATCCACAGCTCCTCTTTTCTTGGCCCCACATAAAAACAAAACAATTTAGTCATTTTATCTTGAAAGAAACAAATTTGCCTGGACGGGTTGTTTAAAGCTGAATTTGAGGCTTCACTTTCTGTCAGAGCTGCCTTAGTGTAATTTTTTAGAGTGGTGACTATTCAGAGTTTGTTCAACTTTAATGGGAGCTGTGCACTGCCATATTTACCCGTCAATATACCTGTCAGCTACATCAACATGATCATGGTTCCTGTATTTGTTTGGTGGATGCTGAAGGCACAAAACCTGCATTCCTTCTCTTTCTCTTCATGTGTCACCTTCTCACCTCCGGCCTCTCTGCTTTAAAGATTTATTAGGTGGATATATATAGTTAGGATTGGTCAATCATATCAGCATGTTTTATTTACCATTGGTCTACGAGGGACTGTATGGATATAGTTGTGGCAGATTAAAGCCTGAGGCGATGCAGCCCCTTTGGCTTCTGGAAGCTTGGCTGCATTCAGGCTTTCTGCTGGCCCGTCCTCAGTGTGTTTGTGTGGTTTTAATGCTCTGTGATGTGACTGTGACTTTATTGATGCAGCTCCCACATGTTGGCAGTGCAGGATGTCGCAGACAGCCCAGAAGTCACTGAAGCATCCACCAGTTCGGTCAGCTTCCTCTCAATACACCGCAGTGAACTTGGCAGCTTTGAAACATAATGCTTTGAACCAGTGCTGCAACTCCTCCTCCATGGGGGTTCGGTATTGACTTTGATCCAGTACACTGTGGTGCTACAATGATATTTGATGTTTTAGCGCCAAAGCATTCTCGACTTAACACTCTGAGATGTGCCAAACAAAGTGTTGATATAAAAAAGACCCTTTACAAATTTCATTTTCGCAATTATTAAACAGGCAATCAGGGGATTCATCAGCTATTCACTAATGCACTCAAGCTTCTTGAAGTGACGGCCAATTACTTTCTGCAGTAGCTGTTGGTTACTGATAATGGATGCTCAGTGAATTTATCCTTCTCCATGTGGATCATGGTTTAAACACCACATATAAACTTCAGAAGTGAGACTGGAGTAAAAGTTGAGGTACTTCAACAACATAGATCAGATTGTTTGTGAGGCTTGCCTGAAGATAGCTGACCAAAAAGATACATTGAGAACAAAAATAAATGCGTAAAGTGCCTACATGCAGAATAAATACTAATTATCAAGAAAGTTTGGCCTGTATGAACATATTTTTTTGTCGTTTTGGAGCTTCAGAAAATCCCCACTCCTGAAATATTACCTGTTGTAGATCCCTGTGTTGGTTTTCATGAATAATTTTTTGCTCTTTGGCTGATCCATTTTGAGCTCATGCTTTCTATGTCGAAAAGAGTTTTGTCATTGGGGCGCTGGCATGTGTGATGTTGCAAATCGATTCCATGTACCAGTTTCCTGCATCAACAATATCAACATCTTCGTATTATTGCAAAAACCAGGCCTATCTTGTCTCAGAGTGACGCTGAAAAGCTGTTCTATGCTTCTGCTACCTCTAGACTGGGTTATTGTATTTCTCTTTTATCAGGCTGTCCTAGTAAATCACTTAAGACACTTCAGCTGATTCAAAATACTGCAGCATGTGTACTGACTAGAACTAGGAGAAGAGATCACATTACTCCTGTATTAGCTTCCCTGCACTGGTTTCCCATTATATCTAGAATAGAATTCAAGATTCTTCTTCTAACCTATAAAGCTCTCAGTGGACAGACACCAATTTATCTTAAAGAGCTTGTAGTGTCGTACAACCCCTCTAGAATGTTACACTCCCAAAATGCTGGCCTGCTCGTGGTACCATCAGTCTCCAAAAGTAGTATGGAAGGTAGAGCCTTCAGTTATCAGGCTCCTCTTCTTTGGACTCATTTACCAACCACAGTTCGGGGTGCAGACACCCTCTCTACCTTTAAGGTTGGCCTTAAAACATTTATTTTTGATAAAAATTTCAGTTAGGGTCGGCTCAGGCCTGGACCAGCTCATCGCTAAGCTGCAATAGACTTAGACTGTCGGGGGATTTCGCCCACTGAGCTCTTCCCTCTCTATCTCTCTTGTCATATTCCAGTTGAGAATCAATAACTGTTCCCTCAAAGAATTAATATCACCTAGTCTTGTTGCTGATCATTTTCCTTATCAATTCCTTCCACTGACGGGTCAGAAGTGGTCAGATTTGTGGCTTAATTTTTGACAAAAAGGTGCTTACTATACAACCTTTATTAAGTGGAAACACCACCAACTTGCAACACATTTATGTATGCAGCACAACATTGAATCAGGAGTGTCATGTGTTTGATATTGTTGCTATTGATAACATACAGACTCACTTCTGCCCACACAGAACATCAGCAGGAATTGAAAAAGGAATTGTTTAAGAATCAAATCAATTAGCAGGACAATTAATGGCACTGGTATTAATAACATCATATCAATTTCAATCCTGACTTTTTACAGCCCATGTGATAAGGCCTCTGTGAGTGAATAACAATGTCAGAAAAGATTCAGCATCTTTGTCTCTTAAATCTGGTGAATGATTATAATCCAAAGCACTGAAATCTTTATTGTGACTTTGTTAGATGGGTCTGTTGATTTTGGAACCACCAGATTGTGATCCCCATCCCTGTTTGGACAACTTCTCAATATCACGAGGAGGCTCTGTGGCCGCTGCTTACTGCCCAGTAAACAAGCTAATTTTCTATAGGGAATTCACATCACAACATCACTGCCTAAAAATGCATTTTCCCCTACTCCTATTTTCAGAACATGTAATCAAACTTTCCTTGGTTATTGCATATAATAATACAAACTCACCCTTCAGCCTTCCCTTCATATTCCCCATCCATGCTCCTTATTGTCAGTGTTCCGTCTTTCTTTTTTGGTGGATGAGACTCGCATAACAATGACACTCACATGGCCAAGGACCATTTAGATTAAACAGGCGTTGTCTTCTGGATGTTTTTTTTTTTCTTTCAAAAAGCATCCCACTGTATTATACAAAAAGATATTTTCTACTCTAAGCAGAATTACATCCCTCTCTTTTCCCTTTTCTACTTGCTTACGGACTGAGTATAAATGAATGCATGTGCATTTTTCCATCTCGGGAATAAGCACGTCCTTGTTGAACATTTATCATTGAACAATTGAGTAAGTGGTGAGTAACCGTTTCTCTCACGGCGTTCAAATAATACACTGCCACTAGGATTGTAATTAAGGTGGCTTTGTGCATTAACATTAATAATATACGGCTGACTTAACTTTAAATAGAATAAGAGCAGGAACAACAAAGCAGGGAGTGTTTCTCATTCTGTTTGGGGCGGCAAATGATTAAAAAACATCCATGAGCTTTTTTTCTTTGGGTGTTTTTAAAGTATACTTAGATTTAATTATATTTACAAAGGGTATTTTATGAAGAGATAAATATTTCAGACAGTTTTTGATATGTGAAGAAATAATCTTTCTTAAGGTCTGTTCATAAGGACTATGAATGAACAAGGACAGTAGATGGTGTTGTCTTCACTTATCTGACTGTATAAATCAGCCTCAGCCTCTCCACACACTTACTGTAGACTCTGCTGTCTTCATCAGTGCGTTACATCTCACTGGAATCTAACTCCTCTGAAAGAAAGTGCTTCCACTTAATGAGGTTGTTGCAATCAATTCCAATTTCTCCCCACTTTCTTTTCTCTTACAGCGGTTTGTGCAAAGACCACTTGAACATATTGACTTGGCCATCTTTCTTTCCCACTAAACTCTAACATAACTCACAATGGGAGGCAGTCGAACATAATACCACACAGTAGGATGAAATAAGTAAGTTATGTTTGATAAGATATAACACAGTCCACAAGATCAGTGGTATTGGTTACAATTGAATGCAAATAATTTAATGCTATACATGATCAGTACATGATGAAATAAATATGACGAAATGTGATATTCAATGTGAAATGAAACAGTAAATAAAGTGTGTAAAAAACAACACAATAAATATAAAACATGGTGTAAAACATTCATGTGGGACACCGCATTTACACATTTACACTGTAAATGATAAAGTTTAACACAAACAGGTTATAATAAAGTGAATATGGTAAAAGACATGATAGATAGTAAAACGTTAAAAACATTAGATTCAAAATAAATTGTTAAATACCATAAGATATGAAGCAGAATGAATAATAAAGTTCAATAGTCATAATATAATAAGTTGTTTATGACATAGTACAGTGGATATGATACAATACATGTCAAATGATGGACTGCAATAAATAAGATATAGTACATGATAATGATATAGAACAAGAAATGTATGATACGTAGTAAATGATTAATTTGAATAAATTTTACAATAGAATAATATAATAATAGTGCATGCATGTAAAGATGCATATTAAGTACATGGCAGATGATATAATAAAACAAATATGAGATACCAGATACAGTTTTAAATACAGTGTAATATAATGCATAGTAAATTATACAGTGCAACTCATATTATAAAATACATAATTTATGTCACAATAGATGTGATACATTACAAGCTAAATGATAAAGTACAATCAGTATGATGCAGTATGCAATACAAGAAATCTATGACTTGTAATAACTGGTAATAAATTATGCCATACAGTAATTATTATATTGTATAGTAAATATGATTCTATGCAATAGATGAAAAATACATACAAAAAAAGATACAATTATGTTTCATACAAAGCCAATCACAGGGCTGACATCGAGACATAAACAACCATTGACACGCTTACTCAAACCTTTGGGCAATTTATTGTAAAAAAAATAACCTATTGAGCATGTTTTTAGTCTGCGGGAGGAAACTGGAGCATATGAAGAAAACCTACACATGCACGGGGAGAACATGCAAACCCCATACAGACCGGTCCTGTCCAACTGGGAAGTAAATCCTCTGGATCCTCTTCCTGTTAGTCACCAACACTCTCTGCTACACCGTCATGCAGCCATTAATGTAATGTAATATAATGCATGAGAAATGATACAGAGGAGTTATTGAGGAAGGACATGTTGTAACTGATACGATACAATAAATATGATTGCAACACAGATTTGATTGATGGTGCAGATATTAAACAATAATTGAGACAACACATAGTAAAAGGAGGGTGATACCGCATGATATGAAACATGTTCTATGATAGATTCAGTGTGCTACATTACATAAGAGAAAATAAACAAATCAGACGTGTGAGTAAGGGTAAGCTCCAAAATATTGATCATGATTAATTTTAACCAGTAAAAAAACTATACAATCATTATGACTGGATAAAGTGTATGTCATAGATTCTGATGAAATAAATTAAATAAGTAATACACTGCATGGGAAAATAGATAAGAAACATGATAAAACCAACATGATACAATATAATGTATATGATTTGTGAAATGGTACTAGAAAACAAATTATACGATGCATAAGGAACCATGCAGGGCATTAAATATAATACATGTAATATGAACAATTAAAGATAATACAAAACACGTAATTGGATATATTATAACACAATTCCAGAGATACATACAACCAAGATTATTCATAATTTGATACCCTGTAATATAAATGTAATGCAATGATGCAGTACATGTCCTTATTTTCATGGGTAAATTTGGATTGCTACATTATACCAACATAAAACATAACTGTAGCATTTAAAAAGCCACAAATAATAAACTTTATGTATATTTATATGCAGAAGGAAGACTCAATCATCACATTTTCACTTCTGTTGCAATAATATTACACATTCTTTTTGTTTTTCCATCATCCGTTGTTTAATGTTTAAAAAGAAAAAGTGTTGCAGTTCTGTCAAATCTTAACATTTTAAATAACCACATTTCCAAAACTCTCCAGAAGCCTCTATTCTGTTATTTTCATAAGAAAAGATAACAATAAGCAGCTTCTTAAGAGCGCCTCTGTTTTTGCTGTCTGTCCTTCTTAGTGGAATTATTTTTGTCCCATTTCTTTTCTGCATCTTTGACTTAAATCCTTTCTTTGGCCTTGAATAGAGCAATTTTCACCACATAATGATTAGACTATAAAGTGTTTAAAGCACAAATAAAAACACAGTTACCAGAAACTGGCTTACCTTCAAGAAGTGTTGTGCTTTATTTGGCATGTCTGTCAGAGTTTATAGATGAAGATGTGGGGCAGGGCATTATAATGTGTTTTTAAATGATATATGTGGATATACAGTTTCTTAGATTGAGATATAGGACAGGACAGTATTTTTCAGACAAATCTCTGTGAAAATTTTGTGATATGTATGCTCTCCATTAGGCCATAGAAAGTTTGAAACAATGTCAAATGCTTGTGAATGCTTCCCACGGGGCAAAGACACACTTTCCTCAGCTTTACACTCTGGAGGAGTTGATGGTCTCTGATGCTAACAAGTTGGTCCTTGTTGACCACGTTTTCTTTCTGAATTGTTTTTCTTTTTTTTGAGTGAAAGACACTTTGCGCCTTTTAAGTAACTCAACTTAAGTGTGTAAAAGTTACTGATTTGAGGATGGCCTATGGCATTCAAGGGAGCCCCTTGTTGACCGTGTTATTGGATATTTGAGGGGAGGTGCATGTCATTCATGTATGCATTCAGACGCAAAACAAGAGCAAGATGTACTAAGCTGCTGAACTTGTTACGGTAGTGTTATTAGCTGACAA
The DNA here is from genome assembly GCA_037902135.1 of Cetoscarus ocellatus. Taxonomy (NCBI): domain Eukaryota; kingdom Metazoa; phylum Chordata; class Actinopteri; order Labriformes; family Labridae; genus Cetoscarus; species Cetoscarus ocellatus. The sequence goes on along the minus strand of JBAMNC010000846.1, from coordinate 496,126 downwards.
TCAGTGCAATATTTACTTTGTAAATCTGACTTCAGTATGGAGCAAAAGATGTAGAAAATGATCATGATCTGCAGGACATATTTAGCTTGCCTTTCTGTCTGTTGTGACCCTCTGTTGACATGTAAACAACACTTGAGGTCACTAAAAATGTACATTTTGGAAAACTCCTGCTAACGTGAAGACTCTCAAAAACTTTGTTTGGGTTGACTCCATGTGTACAGGGAAAACAGCATGTTGGCCCTAAAATGTCTCTCTCTGCCGACCTCTCCTCAGGATGATGTTACACTATGTAGCATTACTACTGTTGTTTACATTAGTAATACTGGACATTACTAAACTTTTGTTGTTTGTTTTGCTGACTGAACTCTTTTACACAATCACACATACAGTGCTTAACAAAAACACATGAGCCCACCTGTCATAAAAAGAAGAAAATATAAATTTTGTAGAAATCTTTCAAACAGTTGTTTAAAACTGAAAATATCATTGTTATTGGCCTTACATTTTGAACTGAAATTAGGAATTTTTATACTCAAATTTGAACCACCTCCCTGGGATTCTCTGAGAAGTCAGAAATTAACATAACATTCAACCACTAAAATCTATTTTTCTGTTCAGTCATGCAAGTGAATAACTGTGATTTGACATCTGAATCAAGAGGTAATCACGTGCTTCACTATTTTTTCTGTTTTTTTGTAAAACAATTTAAAAATATTTGTATAAGAATAAAATTATATTTATATTTATTTAACGCTATCAACGTTTAGAACAAGGCCCAGTATTACTGTTTCACTAGTGACTGTGTTGACTGGAAACCTATGGCTGCCTGCCTCTTTGGTTGCCATGGTAACAACTGATGTTGAAACCGACAAGATTACTCATAAATACACAATTTGATAAAAACAGAGTTGTCTCAAATTGAAATGTAAATTAAGAAGTATTTACTCGAAACTCCTTCGTGCACCAGGTAAACTGTAATGCCAGCCGGACTTGTGTTTAGAATAAATATGAAAATAAAACAGCTTTGCCTGGAAATTGCAAGAAAAAAGAATATTACGGACATTGTAACATGGTCATTTAACAGTGCATTAATGTGTTTTCATACAAACAAGGATGCTCTCTAAACTTCTCATGTGCAGACTGGATAGTTTTTTTCAAAATACATGCCTATGTGTTGACATAGCCTTGGACAGTATAGGAGTTTTTCTACAATTTTCATAATCAAAAATAACAAGTTGCCCTCTGTTAGGTGTCTTGAAATGAAAATATGGATATCTGTTGTGTATCACCATTGACAAAGGGGTATGTAGGTATTATTTTTTGGCCCATGTTTTCCAGCCCTATAAAGATGTAGAGCTCTTGAGCGGTTGTGCGTCCTCCTCTGTAGCACAACACCTCCTCCTCCTCTGGCTCCGTCTCATCTCCCCTCCCTCCTCGTCAAATCCACTCCCTCTCATCTTCCCTCCCTGTACTTTGCAGAGAAGCAGCCAGTGTGCCTGAAAGAGCGAGAGAGAGCCGGGAACTGTCAGAAGAGCAGAGTTTTCTCCTGCTGCTCACACTTGTATGAGAGGTGAGGGCAGAAAATAAGAGGACACTTCAAAACCAGCATGTTTGAGCTACTTTGAATCAACTGTCTGAAGGTCTGGGTAACTCAGGAAGATCTTATTGGACTTCTGAAAAACTCTTCAAATCCTCCTACTTTGACTTCACTCAGACTGGATTTAGGAAGCAAGCGGGTACTCGCAGCGGCGCCCGGCCCGTGCGTGTGGGCCGGTGTAGCACTGGAGTGGGTGCAGGGGAACTGGAGTGCAGGGCCGGGTGGGGGTAGCTCTGGTCCTGGCGGGGGCGGCGGCTCTGAGGGCGAGGAGGCTGGCTCTGGCTCAGGCTCCGGGTTCGGGTCAGGGTATGGTGGCGGAGGAGGCCCGGATTGGGCTGAGGGTGGAGCAATGCTGAGTGCTATATGGGAGACGGAGGGGCTGCAGACTGTGGGCATCGTGGTGCTGGTGTTCGCCTCCATCAAGCTGCTGCACCTCCTCGGGCTCATCAGCTTCTCAGAGGGTAAGAGACTTGGGGGGTGGGGTGGTGGGGGGGGGTTGGAGGGGGATGGAGATGGAAATGAAGAAGAGATGACAGAAACCACAACAAAAAAGTGCTCCCTCGTGGAGATGTAATGTGTTGTGGAAATTGCATTTTAACTCACTTAACAACACATTCTGTTGCCGTGACGCATCAGGGGTCATTCTTTGGTCGCTAGAACTTTTCCTAAGCAAGATTGGAGCAGCCAGAGAACTTTAAAAGTTAATGGAGGTCATGATACTAGAGCAAGAGAGAATCAATGACTTGGAAAGAAATCTAATGGTCTGTCCTTTTTTTTATGCAGTATGAAAACAGAAATTTGTGTGAGTTTGTTGTGGAGGGAAGAAGAATCAAACAGGAAAATGTGTCAGTTCACAGAGATTGGAAAAGCTTAAGAGCCGAGCTTTGATCGAATTTTTGGACCTTAAAATTCAAGAGACTGTTAATGCTATTTTCAAGCATCTGAGTTCATTTTCCTTTGGCATTTGAAGGAGTTATTCCTCTGTTATTGTATCCTAAGTATGTGAGAGGTGTGAATTACAGTTTAGTTTGACCACATACAGCTCCCTTATTATGAGAAGAAGTACAGTAAGCAGTTTGAGCATTAACCCTTTAGACATTCATTAAGTAAACATGGTCAAACTAAGGCAATCTCTTACTTATCTTACACTATTTGTTGATTTAAAGTCACAGTATATGGTAACAGTGGGGCTGGGCAACATGAACCAAATATCATATCTTATGTCTTGACATATAACTAGCAAAAATGTACTATTCCAGTAAAAGTCAAACAATATTAACACCACTTGATACAGCAGCAGCAGAAATAGAAGTCTCATACCGAATATTGGACATTTTTTATCATCAGAAATAGGCAAAAGCTGGCAGTGTAGGACTGATAAGTAGTGCTGGTGCCTCACTACAAGAGGGTCACTGGTTTGACTAACAGAGTGTGTCGAGGCTTTTCAGTCTGGGGTTTGCATGTTCTCCCTGTGCATGTGTAGGTACCCCGGTTTCCTCCAAAAATATATTGACTGAATTGATTCATTTACATTTTTTTGTCGTGGAAAGATTCTAAAATTAGTTTTTTTTTTTTGTTTGCTAACTCCAACGCCCCTTTTGTGCCTCCTGGGCTCTGGTTGTTAACACACTCGCCCACTTTTCCTGAAATCAAAGACACAACAACAACTTGAACACTACAGCATAGTGAAAATTTTTAATATTTTTTATCATCATCGTGCTAGCCATTTTTTGCACATGCTTACACCCAGGCCTGTATTATTATAAGTCAACTAAAGATAATATTTATTCAAATGTGATGAGAAAATAGTGCAGCTTTCAGTGTCAATGTAGACAAACCTCCCTATGTTAAACTACATGGTGAACCTTTGATAGCAGAAGCAAATTCTTCGCTTTAAGTCCAAGGGGGAAATTTAGTTCACTTAAAATAATGTTTTTTTAGATAAATCAGAGGGAAAAAAATAAAATGAAATGAAATAAATAGATACCTAGATATTTAGGTGCTTTATTTATCTCCATCTGGGAAATGTGGAATTTTATTTTATTTTTTTTAATTTCTAGGTAGTACTGCCTAACCCTACCAAAAACATGCTCATTATTAATTGCTGACCCTTAATTGCCCGTAGACGTGAGTATGTGCAAGTGGTTGTCTGCGTTTATGCGTGTGAAGCCTGTGATTGGCCGTTGACCAATTCAGGGTGACCCCGCCTCTCACCCAATGACATCTAGGATAAACCCCAGTCCCCTGCAACCCTAAACACTATAAATTTATTTCAAGTTTTATAGAAATTGCACAAAAAAATTGCACACTTGGAACTCCTCACCAGTTTCACCAACTCCCCCTTTAGTTGACCATTTGTTTGTACGAAGTTGGAAGTTTTCAACAATTTTTGGTCTTTTACCAAAACATTAGATGTTTCCAACTTATATTGCCTTGGTGACCAACAGGCTTCAAATAATTTGTTTTATTTTTTTCTGTTTATGGTATAGATAATGGATGGATAAAAAAAGATAATGTTGTTTTTAGACCTAAAGTTTGCAAATAGATTTTCTTATAATCAGTAAGGTTATTACAACAACTGCTTGATTTAATGCTACATAAATAGTATCAATAAACAATATTATCTTATCCTGTGTCTGGTTTAAAAAATACTTGTCGTCTTAGAAATTTAAACATTTTTCCAAGGACAATGTGAGAGTGTGTAGCAGATGGAAAAAGCTGACCTGACCTGAGAGCTTGTAAAGACAAATCTCTGAGGTGTCAGCCGTCCGTAGATTATCTGTCCTTGTGTAACTTCTGGGCTCATGGGTGCTGTGTTTTTAGATTTGTACTCAGCGTCACAGTTTCATGCTTCACTGACCAGCGGCGACTCCAAACTTGCTTTCTCCTCGCTCTTTATTAACAATTGCTGCTGACATCGTATTGATTATTTTCCCTGGTGAGATAATATAGATGTCAAACACAGTGTGTGGAGCGCTGTGTTGCGGCTGCTGTGATCTGTATTCCTCACAGGTGTGTGACAGCACGATTACTTTGAAAATATCTGCCGTCAGAGCCTGTGGTTCCTGACAAGCAGTCAATACAGGTATTGATGATGTGTATGTGTTTGAGGTCATGTTCGGAGGAACAAGAGGGGCATGTGTGGATAAATGGAACAATTGACTGATTATTTCAGTGCTAATGCACAGCTCACTTGAGATGTGTTTAGTATTTCTCACATGGATTCTGTCGAGTGTTTTTCTGATTAATCATTCAGCCTCAATCTTAGAGAATGATAGAAAATAGGAAACTATCTTTTAAGACTGAAGGATGACATCTCTAAGGAGCTTTTTATGGTGAGCGAATGATTCATGACCCCACACCATTCATCTCAAGTGCAGACTTGAACTTGTGTCTATACCTCTGTGATTATACAAATGCCCACCTGTGAAACTACAGTGGTGGGTTAAGAAAGGGGGCTATGGTGATTTTTTTTTTGATGCATGATTGATATAAAATATTGTTCCTTCAGTGGAATAAATACATTTTGAAAGAAGATTTTGAACACAGTGATTAATCTTCAAAAGTTCAATCTTAAGTCAAATGTGAAGATCATGTGAGCTTGACATTCGACCCATGACCTTTTAAGATCCATCTAGTCATTTCCTTTGAAGTCATAAGAGGACAATAATGCTTACAATACTCTGCTTACAAGCCAGGTATAACCACAAAGCTCACAGTACCTTGACCTTTGACCCTTGACCTACAATATCTAATTACTTCAACCCAAGGCCAGGAAAAAAAATGTGTTTAATGTTGGAAAAGAAACCAATTGAGACATTGCATAACAAGCAAAAAAAAAATGAGCATCAGGTCCCTCAACCTTAACCTTTGACCTTGACCTTTGACCTGTGACATCAAAAAACTTGTCAATACACTCAGATCTAAACAAAGTTTAAAGAAAAACCCTTCAAAGACTCCTGTAAGATATGATATTTAAAAGCAAGGGATAAATATGAGACCCATGACCTCAACTTTTGACCTATTACCTTTAAAACCTGATCTGTTCATGGTTTTATCAGACTGGACATTTCTGCAAAGAAAGTCCCTCAAAGAGTAACTTAGGAAAGGCATTTAAAAAAGGATGTACATTAAACACGTTGATCAGGACCTATGACCTTGTGTCAAAGTGGACATTGATGTAAAGTTGGAGAATCCCAGAGTTTTTAAGCTCTGACCTTACCGAGGATGTTCTGGTAGGACTGATGACCATATTGATGGATGACTGGCTTAGATTCACTTGTGTAGTTGTTAGCTCATGGCTGAAAGGTCAGAGGTCACATGCCAATGTAAATTTTGGAAAGATATTTCCTCACAACTTTCTGCTCCTGCTGCTATAGTAACTTGTTTGTATCTATGAATGTGTATGGATGATTAAAGCTAATAATGGTGGACAACTTACATAACTTCCACCATCAGCATGTGCTTGTTAAGTTAATGTGTAATAGTGACCTATAGTGATATCTTAATATCTTCAGAAGTCAAACTGCTTGAAAATTGCGATACAGCTCTTCTTAATTTACTGTTTACGGTAGGCATCCTAAGAACATAACACCTCTGGTTGGCTCTGGCTATCATCATTATGCAGGTATAACAGTCAAAGTAATAAATTGTTGTAGAAAATGCTCAAACAAGCAATAAATGTTACTACATGAGACTCAAAGAATGAATTTCTTGTCCATCTAATACTGCAAAAGGAATTGATAACTAAAAACCTTAGTACTAATTCAGCACCTTCTTGTGTTAAAGTGACACATGAGCTTTGTCACCCTTTTTCTTCTTTATGTATATAAATTCACCTGTCAAGAGAATTTTCTTTGTTTACATCTCTTTGACAAAAATCCCTTCTTGCAGCTGTCACCGTCTCTAATCACTCAGAATGTTTGTTTTTCACCTTTTTGTGTCTGTAAAGCCTCTCTGGAGGTGCTTCTCTGAGTGTGCACGCACTGCTGAACATTCATACAGTCAGACATGATCACAGCTGGGAACTGCCCAGAATGATCTCATCCCTCTACATCCACCTGAGCAGCCCCACTGATTCTCCAGAGGCAAAATAGAGGACTTACTTTGAAAGTGGGACTGTTGAGTAAATACTGAAGGGAGTATCTCAGCGGGGCTGCAGATTTAAACTGGCAAGTTTCCAGTAGCAGTGCTGAGAGCACGCTCAGGATGGATTGTATGCTTTCCCCGATCTCTATTGAAGCCTCAGCTGGCAGTTAATAAAAACTGAAAGCTTTGTTCAGATCAAGTCCTCTCAGACTAAACATTGCAAAGAGAAGGAGGGGGTGATGGCTCGTGTGCAGGGAGTAGACAACAGTCCAATCACATCTGCTGCAGACATGAAAACATCATTTGTCTAGATACAGCTTTTTTCTGCCACTGGCATGCTTCAGTGTAGGAGAATATAAACAAGATCTTTGCAGCAGCCTGTAAATATTCACAAGATTAAGCATGAGGAGGGCTAGATAATATATCAGGGTTGTAAGATAAAATAATCAAGGAGGTATTTGTTATGAAACTCTTCATTTTGAACTTTGATTATAAGAACAACCATTGACACATTCACGTGTAGGTGTCGAAGCCTGGTAGTATGCTCCACTATCAATCAGAAGGTTGAGGGTTTGAGCTCAGCTCCAGCTGTTACATGTTGATGCTCCCACTCCTGCGTCAGTAGCTTGTATATGATATAAAGCTGGGGATAAACTTGCTGCTTGTCCTAGCGTTTGCCTTTATGCCCATTGGCATCATGACGCATGTTACTTGAGGACACCACTAGAGGGCTCAAAAGACCTCAGGCTGTATGACTTAGACTTAGACTTAGACTTAGACAGACTTTATTGTCATTCAGTATGCAGCAGGTGTATACAGAACAAAATTCTGTTGCAAAGGCTACAGTTTACAGATTTCAAGTACACTATAAATAAATAAAAGTAGATGATAAGGTGCAAGTTCTATAAAAATAGAACATGTATGTAACTACCTATTAGATTAGAATTAAACTGCAAACAAGGCAGTATTTCTGACAGTAAAAGTGAAAAGTAAACACAAAACTCAATGTCATCATCAAATATTTGTTAGCAAAGCTGTCACACTGTAGGGGTGTAATGAGTGATCATTTTAACTGATAACTTGCAGCTGAATGTGCTGATAGATGTCAAGTCAAAGCACCAGCAAAACAGAAGGTGTAGGGTAGTGAAGTGTTTTATTCATTATTTTATCAAAAATACCAACATATGTGAGCAAATACAGCCAAAGGACCAAAGAAATACAAAAACATCCATGAACAAAGTCAACCATGGTGTCAACTCAAAGTCACAAATTTGCACGGTCGCTAGTTGAATTACTACACCAAACTTATTTCCTTGTTTTTGGAATTCTATAATAGAGTCTGTCTGTAGTTTAGAGCCATCAGTGAGTGAATATGATTGGTGGGATAGGGTAGATGTGACCTGTGGTGTAAAAGCGTTATTAATAGGTCAATAAGACTAAAAAGCACAATATAAGCTCAAGTCCATTTACCATTTACATTTACTTTCAGCAAAAAGTCACCAGTTAACACAATCAAGCTCCAAACTTTAATGCTTAGCCAGCAGAAGCAACATAAAACACAGCTTTGAGATTAGAATTTTTGGCCCATATTGTCTGGCCATAAGCATGAGCAACATAGAAATGTTTGGACAGCGGCACTGAGGGGCCTTAGCTAGAATTATGTGCGATTGTGTATTCCTGGTAACATCCCAAATTGGCTTTAGCATCCTACTGCTACCATTAGTTCCTATTTAAAGCACTCTTTTGTGAAATTTTGCAGCTTTTGTAGAAATTTTGAATAATTAATCTTCACATTTTGTAGTCTTGACTAAAATGCACTGCAGCAAGCAGGCACACAAACCTTGTTCCTTTGCACACACATGTTCAGTTGTTGTTAGCCTAAAGTGCTGAGCAAAGCCTCATAGGGTGCAAACTAATCAGAGTGTCACACAATGATAAATAATTCTCTGTTTCAGCCATGCACAGCAACTCCCTCCAAATCCCAACCCCTTATCCCCTCTATTACACAAACACGCCAACAACCACAAGTACACAATAACTGCAGGGATGCAGAGTCTTGTCAGATTGGTCTTCCTGTTTGTTATTATGAGAGAGCAGAGTGAGTCTTAGAGCTGATATCTATCTAACAAAGTTCTTGTGCTCTCAATGTCCTTGATGGGATTTATGGCCAGGCAGAAGAGAGAGTTGGTGTCAGTGCTGATCTGCTGACAATGGTCTGTTTTCACTAACAGTAATAAATGAGTCCAGGCTGTGTGAGGCCAGCTGGTTGTAACATAGGTGCTTAAGTCAAACCTTTAGCATGTTTGAGGTATATTTAGATGCAACTGCTGTCTCATCGACCACATAAGTACCACCACAGGGATGCTTTATGTTGCATTTGATTGTGTTAGAATGTATTTTTTCATTCTTTTAATTGCTGAAAACACATTTTACATGCACTTGGTAAGAATGGTGCACATGATAGTAATTAGACTGCAAACAAAGTCTTGTATGATATCAGACTTAGAAGACCACCATTTTGGGTAATGTTCAGTACAAAGATGTAACCTTAAAGTGGTAGTTTCGCTATCTTAAAGTGGACTTTTATGGGGTTAATTTCAATTGTGACAGCAATATGTCACAGTTATTTTGACCATGTTCTGCCTTTGTAAGGAGAAAACAGGTGCAAAGATGTGGCCATACACGGCTGCAGATGGGGCCAAGAGCTTGAGTAACTGAGTACTGAACTTTTCATGAAAAAAAAATAAAAAATAAAAACATTGTTGAGGTGAAATGTTGACTGTACTGAAAGAAATCACGTTTTATTTGTATACTAGCAAGCCCCTGTGTTTTGGTACAAGTTCAGTCCCCTATACAGCTTGTGTGTCAAACTGCCTGGAGCAGGAAAGAGCAAAAACCAAGGAGCTTGCTAGCATAAAAGTAAAGAATCGGAAGTGTTTATTTGTTTATCTATTTATTTGCACTCACCTTGAATTAAGTACACTAAGCTGAATTCTTTGCCCAATCTGCAGCCGTGTATAGCCACATGAATAGCTGAATTACTGGTCCATACACATCTAAGGCTGCTTTCACACCTAAAACGGTTGGTCTGGACCAAATCAACTCTGGTTTGCTTTTTGGAAAGTTTCTCTGCTCCACCTGAAGACAGGGGGTCTCAGTTTGCTTATGATAGAACCAGAGTTCTATCTATCAGAGTGGTGGGTGTAAAAGCCTTCCAAAACTTGTTTGAATACAACAACAGTTATCAAGATAATGTAGCGCTCACTGACAACATTACTAGCATCCCCAGGATCTGGTTCTCTTAACAGGTTAACATCAACCAGTATGTGTGGAAAATGATTAGAAATGTCTCTGGTGAATATGCCATTTTTATCCAAGTCGCCTAAATACCACTTAATCTTTATTTTTTCACTAAAAATACTGCCTAGCTGCTTTGAGCCTAATACTGTTATTACTCAAAGCCAGTTGTGTATTCCCAGGTCATTGTGCAACAGTAGGCCTGATGGCAGGAACAAAGGTCATGGCTACAGTTCCAACTTGTGGCGGATGGCTACATTACAGAAAAAGGAAACAATGTTGTAACTCCACCCCTGAACTGAAGTGAGACCACCAAAATTTAGGTGTGAAAGCGGCCTAACTTACCTAAAACTGCCCATATACTATAACTGCAGATTTTTATCCTTGGTGAGGTGCAAGGAGAAGGATTCTCCATCATTAAGATTTGGAAAAATCACCCAGATAGTAACCCCAGATGCCTTAAATCCACAGTTTAGTATCTCTGCGTTTCTGCAGTTGTCTTGGAATACAGATGTGTTATTATTGTATGGATGGAAAAGAAAAAGCTTGTGCTGCAGTTCCAAACAGTGGGTAATGCTAGCATACACTTTTTTGTCCTTAAGCCTCCTGTGCAGATCATATAACTAAAAGCCATTGATACAAGAAAATGATGATTTCAGCCAATATGTGTACATTGTAACTTACATGAGGGTCCTGTGTGAAATGGTTATACCCTATTTGACGCATCTGGACGCAAACAGCTAAATTTATTTTGTCATGAAATTCTAGGACACTGTCTAAATATTAATAAAGGAATTCATATTTATTTGACAGCTGGTCCTCATTGAAAATTTGGCTGGCTGTGGGTCTATAGTCAGTCTTTACCAAAAGGGTGGGTGATTGATCAACACTCAAATGAGGCTGTTGAGTGTTATTCCTAAAATTATGAATAACTATTTGCTTTTGTTGGCATTTAGTTGTGCTCTAACAGTTCTGCTATGATTGTCACATCATGTTGGTTGTTACAAAGTTGCCTCTACAGAAAGAACGGCGCTGCATGTCATTAATACAAACAGTCTGAAGCGTCTTTAAGTCCTGATGCCTTTACAGGTTTAACACAAGCCACAAGTGTGGAATTTAAAAAACTATAAAAGCCTCAAATGGGTCTTTCATTATGTTGAGTGCAGCAGTGTGTGCACTTCCAGTAAACACACTCTCATTAATGGATGTGTTATAAACTTCACTGCATATTTATGGGACTGTTTCTTTGTTGAGTCGCACATCCATCATCAAGAGTTCAGTCAGCAGAATTGTTATCATCTTTTTCATCATTTCCCATTCTGGCATTTAAGATCCCTCCTGTTAATTTAATGGGAATCTTCACAGGGGAAGTAAGTCTTATTAATGCATAACCAGGCAAGAAGAATTTTATAGACTTAAGACACTGATACACCAGCTCATTGGGACATTGTGTAAAATGTACGTAAAGAGGAGAATAAAATGACTCTTGACCTAGTTTAAATTGAATATGGCAAGAAGACAAGACATTGTATCTCTGAAATGGCAGACTATTTTCCAATACAAATATTTGACAACTTCCATATGTTCCAAAAAAGTTAGGACAGGGGAAGGAAAGGGCTTGGAAAGTGATGTAATGCTCCAAAGACACCTGGAACATTTCAGTGGTAAAAAGGTTAAGAGCTTACAACATCATGTCTCAGTTTAAAAGAAGCACTTCTGAAACACTCAGCTGTTGACAATGAGGACCAAGTACTGAAAGACTGCATGAGCTAATTGTTCAGCAGTTTATGAATACTGTTCTTTAACAGGGAGTTGCAAGAAGTTTAATGATTGAACCATCCACTGCCCTCATGAAGAAATCTCTGCATATAAGGAGTGAGTCCAAACAAACATTGAATACCTAACTTTAGATCCTTCAGTCAGCATTGCATTAAAAACTCATTCTGTGATGGATTTTGTAATGTGGGCTCCAGAACACTTCAGAGAACCCTTTTAATCTCAGGAAAGACTCTGCCATGAAAGTAAGAGCTATACATCAATAACATCCAGGAGCACAACAAACTTTTGGCCCAAAGCTAAAGCACTGTGGACTTATGAGTCTACATTTCATGTTGTTTTGGAAATAATGGCCATCTAGTCATCCAGACTATGGAAGAAAAGGATCAACTAAGCTAGGGTGGTGTAGCAAATTTTTCATGGGCGCAACCCACATACTTAGCCCTGCTGCTCATCCAACAAATGCATGTTCCTTACAAATTTGGCACCATTTAGAAGGGAAGAAAAATTTATTGTCAAGAAGTGTAATTACAACTAATAAATAATCTACCAAACACAAATGTCCTTACTTTTTGAGCTTAGTTTAGAATGTTGTCACTGCAAAGTTCAACAGCCAGCATTGATAATGCTATGGGATTGTATTGATGCTCATGACATGGTTAACTTGCATATTTGTGAGGAAACCATTGATGCCTAGTGAAACATAATGACAAAATTCATCCAGGCACGTTTTTTCCAGAGACATCCCTGCTTATGTCAGCAAGGCAATGCCAGGTCACATTCTACATGAATTACACCAGCATGACTTCACTGTAATACAGTGGGTACCAGACTGGCCTGTATGAAGTTTGAAGCTTAGCTACTGTCAAGCAAGTGAAGATGTACATCAAGCAAAAACAAAAAAGATTCTCTCTTTAAATACTTTAACAATTACTGTTTTAAGTCCCCAGATGCTTACAGAGTGTAACCAGGAGGAAAGGTAATAAAACAAAGACGCAATGTCCCAGCTCTTTTGGATCAGAGTTGTTTGGAGAAGTGACTTGGTAGTAACATTTAGAAAATACAGGAGATACTTCATCTGCAAGCTGTAAACATTCATCCACTCAGCAACCCATCAACAGGACACTAATCAACTGGCCCAACTGTCCCCTTGGTAATTTTCCATGATGCCTCTTCAGAGCACTGACATGATGATTGACTTAACCTTTGCTTGATGGTGCTAACATATGGGTCCCTTTGGTGTCTTTAGTGAGAAGAAGGGCACAGCATGTGGAGATTATTGAAAGGAAGAGGACTCAGGATGTCAATTTGCAGTGAAAAGCAAGGACAAGTATCACTCCAGCAATCAATTTGGATAAAAACATCATGGAAAACAACTTGTTATAGAATAAGGATGACAGATGTGTCCTAGCTGAGTATCTGATAGGGATGATTACAGCGCTTAAAGGCTTCCCATGGAGGAGGCAGGTTGTATTCTTAAAGATGTATTTAATTAAATGACCTGCAGGGATGCTGTATAATGTACAGCAACCCCAATGCACCATCCTGTGATATCCTCTGGTGGTGTATGCTGCAATTTTCCTATGTAGATTGTGAGGCTGTTATTAAACGAAAATGCTGCATGCTTTATGCTTCGGAATATAATAAAAAAAAAGTCTCTAGAGCTTTGAAGCTGCACACGTGGGGTTTATTTTTCAATCAAGGTTATACGACCGCTCATTCAGCATAATCATGTCTTTAATTAGCAGACAAACTGAATAATCATGTTGCCACATGCATCCAGCAACAATATTTTCCATAATTAAAGCAAGGACATAGGCTCTCATGCATAATGCAGCAGATCTTTGCCTCTAACTGGATTGAAAATCCCAGCTTTATAGTTTCTTCTGATATCCATAGATGGAAAGAAAATGTTCGTTTTGTGAAGTCTTCACTCTCCACAATTTTGATTGTTATTCTTTGTGTTTGACTTTATGCAAATCAAATGAGGGTTTTTTTAAGTCCTTTTTTTCTTGGCCGATGTGATGAAAGTGAACTGATGGAAATAGCCGGATCTTTCTGCAAACTTCATCAGTTTAATGTGAAGGGAACTGGGACGCTAGGTTGAAAAGTGCTGACTTGTATTTATGGTGAACTTATCTCATTACCAGGAACTTCTATAGGATATTGTAACTGCATGAAACTCACTTTTAATACACAATGGAGTCTTGGAAAATATACATCATTTACTGTGAAGCCAGCCGGTCCTTATGCACTATAAAGCAATATTACCTTTAGAAGCTCACAAAGGGCTGTATTGAAAAGTCACAAATCTATACAGAATAATACAGAAGAAACTAGAACTACAGCTTGATGGTTTTATGCTTCAGAGAGGATACAAGCACTGGACGGTGTAAGTACAGAAATGGGTCATGAAGAAGGCCTGAGTGGTTTTTGTGGTGATGTGCTTAATATAAATTTTATAAGCAAGGCACAAATACCAAGATTTTTAAAGTCCAAAACCGGATCAAATAAACCTTAGACAGGTTTGCCATTTGCGCAGATTTTTAGGGATTGTTCTCAAGTATTCAAATGCACAATATAGCTAATAAAGCTGTAATCATGAGGCCCAATGACCAGTTTGTACCTCTAGTGTTAGTTCATCCTTGGGTTTGACATATAGTTGCCAACTTTGGTTAAATCCCTCAAAGTATTTCTGAGACATTAGGTAAACAAGCAAGAGATGAATATTTAGCACTTTGACTGCAATATATGACCACCAAACTCAAATCAGTTATGGTTCAGTCACAAGAGGATATATATGCAAAGTTTAACAAATAGAATTTTGAGATATCATGCTCACAAGCTAGGGCAAAACATCAGTCTATATGACCCAGAGTTTGACCTATGGCCTTGAAAGTGTAATATGTTTATCCAAAAATCAGATTGGATTTTTGTGGAAATTTTTTTTTAATGCTCTGAAGTGTTCTTGAGATATTGTCAGGCATGTCCCATGTACATGCTTTGGCTGGCCCAGGTTCAGTTCCTGTTTGTCGGTTGTCCTTCCCTGCTCTCTCTCCCCCTGTCACAGTCAGACGGGTGGACGGGCATTCAAAAATCATCATAATGCCTTCAGCCTTGCTTGTGACGTGGAAGCATAACAACACCAATGATAAGGATAGTTTCTATTGTTTTGGTAAAATTAGCTTTCATAGTGGTTGTTTTATCACTCTGTTACAAAATTGGTTTTCACCATTTATCTCTAACAGTGATTAAACCCCCTTGTAGCCTAAAAAGTAACTAAGTTAGTTAAAATCTAATAAGCACCCCAAGCCAATTTTGTGCCAATTTTAGTGATTTTCATGCAGAATTGGTCCACAGTCTCACAAGGAAACAGATGCTGTATTGCCCCAGCTTGGATATTGAGTTTGTCTTTTGGTTGAGCTGCAGTGCATTGAGAAAATTAGATCCCAGCCAAAAGGGTTGTTTTGGGAACTGTAGCTGTTCATGTGAAATATAAACAGTAAATATGGTGTCAGAATAAAATCCATTAATCCATCAGTGCACGTTTATGAATGCATCAGTGTGGGTTTCCTGTGGAAGAGTGGAACACAGATGACTCACATGAATATGAATCATAAAGATTTGCTCCTCCTTGAATATGTTTCTCGAAACTCTGAACCTAAAGTGGATAAAATCATCCCACCTTGTAATATTCTAAATGAGAGGTGTAAAAAGGGCAGAGGATCTCTCCCTTTAGTGCTCCAGCAAGGTTTTCTCACAGAGGCTATTATTGAAATACTCCAGCTGATAAATGATTGCAATTAAAAGCATAGGCTGCTCTTTCCCCTTGATTCCCATAAATGCCTCGGCCCTCTGATAGGGTGTCATTGTGGCCAGCATGAACATGCTCCCCCGATAAAGAACCATGGCTCCAGGCCTCAGCTCTGCAGTCAGTCAGTCAGTCGGTTTAGAGCTGAGAAGGACGACATGTTACTTGATGAGTATCTTAAAGCTCTTGAGAGGACTTTGGAGTTGGTAATGAAACAGTAGAGGATTGCCTTCACACCTAAAATTCAGCAGACTTGGTTTGGTCTAGAGGTGAGGTTGCAACATCGTTTCATTTTCCATTTGCATTAGTTTCCTTTCACACTCCACTGTGATAAGCAGACCAAAGCCTGTCAAATGTGTCATATAGCCACCCACCACCAGTTGGGGCTGTAGCTGGAGTCTTAGTTTTTGCCATTTGGCCCATTGTTGCACTGACCCGGAAACACGCATCTAGCTTGTTTTTAGGCTGCTAAGATAAAACTGGCATATTTACTGCAGCTATTTGTAATCCTTATCCTCACAGACTTGTAGAAGTAAACCTGTTACAAGATGCGGAGGCTGGCGGTGCCGGTAATGCTAGCATTAGTTGCATTCTGCTTATGTTACATTGCTTACTGTTCTTGTATACAAACAAATTCAAGCTACAATGCTCTGCTTTTGGTTTGCTTGCTTCATTTTGCCCTGGTTTGGTCCCACCAAAAATCTAACTCTGGTTCTCTCGGAAGCAAACTGAGTCCCCCATCTGTCTTCAGGTGTACCAGAGGTCGGTTTGTTGGTTTGCATCAGAGTTTGTGTAAACTGTCACACCAGCTCAGATCAAACAAACTTTTCAAAAAGGCAAACTAGAGTTTGTTTGGTCTGGACTAAATAAATTAGGTGTGAAAGAGACCTATAGGTAAAGCTAAAGTCTCTTCGTGATCTAAAAATGGGATAGGAAATGAGTCTGCAAACATTTAGATTTATTCTTTCTGTTTTTGTTGTTTTGATGCATGTTAATGCTACTAAGGCATATTAGCACTACCAATATAGATTTTTTTTATTTTAAGCAGTAAAGTGTCAGTGAGGTTAATTTTTGACAAAACAAAGATAGCAGGTTGAGATATTTGTCAGAAAATGTGACCTTTGTGTTTAAATGGCAAAATTAGCGCTGGGGAAAAAAAAATATTTTTTGCCCAGAGGAGATATTGAAATCATCTGAGAGTTCCTTGTTTGGAGTTTTAGGACCTGTTGACAAAGCTGCTTGTTTTGGACAGGCAGTGCTCATTTTCAACACAAAACCAATGTAGTCTGGCATTTTAGATGCTTTTTGAGTGCCAAAATGCCTCCAGTGTCAGCTATTATTTGCCACTGTGCTCACGGTGTTCTCTTTTAAAAACAAGTTAACTTTTTGGAACAGTGCCCCCATTATCTGTGTCACTTCTCCCCTCACAAACTGCTCAATACCAAGGACTCAGTGCTGGTCAGTAAGCTGGTGTTAAAACAGTATCTGTTATTTTTTTGTGCCCAGAATCCTATTTTTTTATTTTTGATGCAATCAGCACCAGTTGAAACACACACAATATGTTGTTGCACTTCTAGCCCACAACCGTGCACCCTGGTGATGGATAAATAAAGAAAGCATCAACAGTGTTATTTGTAGTAGACAGTTCACTTTGAGTCCCATCTTCATCATGCTTCACTCTTATAACCACAAAAACACCTTTTTTATTTCGTGTATAGTACTTTGTTTGTTTACGATGAATAAGAGTTAAGGTGCGTTCACACCGAACGCGACTCGGGGGACCTCGGTGGCCACTCTCCACGCAGAGTCAATGTACAGCCACGATCAGCCACGACCACGCGCGACCAGATCTCAGGCGTTGCGACGGACGCATTCTGGGCGACTTGGCCGCATCTTTGGAGACATGGGGGATGCGCCCCTGTTGCTGCAGATGGGAACTCTGGGGTCGCTTTGGACGCGGAGCAGGTCGCTGTGCTCTGTCACCAAAGTTGAAATATTTGAACTTTTCAGGTGATGTCGCGCAGTGAGAGCCAATCAGCGTTTTGTGGGTGCGTGATTGACACCCGTGACAGACTGTTTTTATTCCAGTCCACAGAGCAACAATCTATGTCCGTGTGGGGAACATTAGTTAGTAAGTACATTAGTTCCGCCTAGACGGACCCCATTGAACTCACAGAAGATGCTGCTGCAGGGCCATCAGCTGCAGTGTTTTGTGGTTGGCAGGTGAGTGAAAAGGATAAAGTTGGAATAATGTCAGCTACTACCTCCTATTATATGATATATGATATGATCGCGGGGTGAAACTCGAGCAGGCAGGAGGATACTGAGCATTGTCGACGATGACAAAATGAGCTAATAACAGGCGACAGGACGTGGGTTTGCGACGTGATCTTGGTCGCCAAAGTCACGTTCGGTGTGAACGCACCTTTATTGTTCAGCAATGTGGTAAATGCGGGCTCTCTTCTATGAAAGTTTGATTTCTGTAAATTAAACATTATGAGCATGCTTGCTTTGCTGAGTGTCTCTCTGTGTGTGTGGCTTTACCCAAGGATATGCGCTGGAATGGATCAATGCAGTTTTGATCCAGCACTGCAGTGATTTTAGCCTCCATAAGCTGCTTATAGACATGTTTAAACCCATGACTTCCTTGCTCTAAGTCCAACATGACTCATATACACAGGCTGATGGTCCAATCATAATGAAAGAAGTGACTGAATATCATGAATTCCTAAAAGTTCTTTTCTTTTTTTTCAAAATGAAAATTGTGACTTGTAATTAAGATTGAGTGCTTTTAAACTGCCAAATCAAGATGTTTAATGCTTTGTTAACTAACAACCCAGGAGAGAAAAGGAAAACAGCACATTCAGTACAGCTATGTCATCAGAAAGTGCATATAAATGAGCTCAAAAAATATATTTATGTGATTTATTGCACACACAACTTGATTATAACATAACAGTCTTGTTTTAAAGTAAATGATGTGATGCCAGTGGATCATATCTTTACCACAAACCACAAGTACCACTGTAAATTGGTACCTAGTTCATATTATATTAGTTCTGGTAACAACATGAGCAGAAAAGAAACTGATCTGACTGGTCTTATTGATGGTACAACTGCCAGGTCTACAGTTCAGGCTAATGCCAGAACATGGATTCTTTACTGTTTTCATATTTTCTGGATGAAAATTCCTTCAATAGGGGAAAATGAAGTTCACAGGGGTACTTGGAAAAGTCCACATAGTCACCACCAGAGTTGGAAATTGGTACCAACCACCAGCTAGAAGTGGGTGTTTTTGTGAAGTGCCTGGTGGTTTCACCCACAGTGATGAGTTAAAAATATGAGTTTTTGTGACAAAAATGAGAAAACATAAGCTTGGAAATATGAGCTATTCATGTAAAACTTCAATAGACAGATTTTCTTGAAAGGTTCTGCCCTTCCAGATCACTTACGATGGCATGCTGCACAGATGGACTTGACAGACATTTCATGGATATGTGAAGAAAAACTTCACTGGTGTGTCAGGTTAGTTAAATCAACCTTCAAGGTCATGATTTTACATGTAGTCTCAAACCAGTCTTGAAATGCTAAAGTTATAAGTAACTGAGAAGTTGTTTTTCTCTTCATGAGTAATACAAAGTCCAACAGAAAAGCATTTGCCACACAAAATGATATTTTAATTGAATGGTGGTAATCATGGTTATGTTGCGCTGACTCTTAAAACAAAAAGTGGCTCGTAGATTTTGAAATTCATTGGACATCATGGTGAGTAGACAGTTAAGTGTCATCTGAAATCACCTGAAAGGAACACAGACAACAACCTAAGCAACAAAAAGGACTCTGGGACTGAGGTAATGATTGTTGCTAGTACAAAAAGTGCCACCTATGAATACTGGCCTTAAGGTGAAAAAAAAAAAAAAAGGTTCTTGGACTTATCAACCTTCTGGTTTCCTATATTTCTAAACTGGATGGTTTATGTGACTCAAACAACCAATATACTGGAACCATTTACACAAATAGCAGCAAATATCACTAATGTTCTCTTCAAATATTGCATTGGAGTTCTCACTTCTGTTTCTTTGCCTTCATTTTGACTAGAGGAAGGGTCTAATCATCAAGGCCAGTCTCTATATTGGCTGATTGGCTATATTCCCAGTCTACTTGACTTTGGGGTTTTTGGCAGTAACTTGCTAAATTTTGAGAAAATGCATTTCTTCACTGATATATTTGAAATTTAAGCCGTTTTTCTATTCAGGGCATTTGGATTAAAAGTCAGTCTTCGTGGTCTTAAAGATTAACTCACATGGCTTTTCTTCAAACAAAAGCCTTGCAGTGACTCTTCACCTTGTGCCTCAGTTGAAACTTGAGGCTGTTTTATTAAAGCACAGCTGTGACATATCACTCTTCTAGGCTGCAATCTTTTGTTTTTGCCTCCTCTAGATGGAAAAAATGTCAGATCTATATCTACCTCCCTCAGTGTCCGTTCATGAGATTTATGTGATATAGAAGAAGTATTTCTCTGCACCCTGTGGGAGCTGTTTGTTTGAATGACTTTTCTTTCATTGACTTGGATCTGCAGATCTAACACTTGCAAAAATGGCAGAATTGTAATCAGCAGATGTCCAGTGCTGGCAGCCTTAGCATTGAGGGTGTCAGCTGTGATTTGTTTTGGAGCATTAGGAAATATTTATATTCATTACACCTCAGGAAAAGCAGAGTCAGCTGCTGCAGGGGAGCTAGACATTTTAAATCTTTTTTGACCCTGGGCAGATGCATTTATTTTGCACTCCTTTTTACCTTTTTAGAGTTCACTCTTTGATAAAGGTGGGTGTAAATCTGTTGGGATTTTTCTTTCAGGGGGGAAAGTTTAAACAGTGAAATGTTTTATTTTGCCACTGCCTTTTTAAGTGTTGTAGTGCAGGTTCTCAACCACATATAATAATTGTTTTACCAAAACAATATTTGTCAGAAAGGTTCAGAGCTTGTATAAAATTATCTTGAACTGTTGTATAGTATTTATGCAGGCTGTTTAATTTGAATGCAATTTCAAATCTGCAATCCAATTAAAATGTTAAAAACACAGATTGGGAGGTAACCGCCTTAATTCTTCATGGCACTGATTCAACAAGGTGTTGAAAACATTCCTCTGAGATTTTGGTCCATCATTGACATGACAGCATCACACAGTTGCTGCAGATTTGTTTGCTGCACATCCATTATGCGAGTCTCCTGTGTCAACACATCCCAAATTGGCTCAGTTAGATTGAGATCTGGTGACTGTGGAGGCCACTGGAGTACAGTGAACTTATTGTTACATTTAAGAAACCAGTTTGAGGTGATTTGAGCTTTGTGACAAGGCACAACATCCAGCGTGATGTAGCCATCAGAAGATGTACAATATGGTAAAGAGATGGACATGGTCAGCAACAATACTTAGGTAGGCTGTGGCATTTACCGAGTACTCAATTGGTAATAAGGAGTCTAAACTGTTACACCACCGGACTGACCTGTTGATCCAAGGCAGGATAGATTCATGCTTTTATGTTGTTTACACCAAATCATGAACCTATCATTCGAATATCAAAAAAGAATTCAAAACTCATTAGACCAGGCAACATTTTTCCAATCTTCTGTTGTCCAAATTTGGTGAGCCCATTTAAATTGTAGTTTTAATTCCCTGTTTTAGCTGGCAGGAATGGGATGTTATCTGCTACTGTCGCCCATCTGCTTCAAGATTTGATAAGTTGTGAATTCAGAAATGCTCTTTTACATATCCTGGTTGTAACAAGTGGTTATTTGAGTTACTGTTGCCTTTCTGTGACCTCGAACCATTCTTGCCATTCTCTTCTGATCCAAGGCATTGACATTTTAACCCAGAGAAATGATGCTCACTGGATTTTTCTGTCGTCTGATCCATTCTCATGAAACCACAGAGATGGTTGTTTAAAATCCCAGTCGATGTTTCTGAAATCCTCAGACCAGCCCATCTGGTACCAACAACCATGCCATATTTAAAGTCACCTAAATCACCTGTCTTGTCTGTTCTTATGCTCGGTTTGATCTTTAGCAGGTAATCTTGACCAAGTCCATGTGCCACAATGCATTGAGTCGCTGTCCTGTGATTGGGTGATAAGCTATTTGCATGATTGAGCAGTTCAACAGGGGCACCAGAATCTATAAAACCATCTGTCTGGCATATCAAGTTATCTCCTCTTCTGACATCCATTTAACTCAATCATTTATATTAGGCTCCCACTTCTTCTGCGAAACAGTTGAATCAAAATTATATTTTGACACATGTTTGACCTTCAAGAAAGTATTATGATTTAAAGTTTCAGTGAACCATATAAAAAATAACGAAAATGTCATTAATTGTTCAACCCTAGTTGTAGGTTATGTTAGGGTGAGGACCAACAGTCCAAATGAATGGAAGGGGAAACGCTGCACCTTTTTTAAAAAAATAATATTTAGTAATAATGCCCTCACTAAAATTATTGAGTTTCTGAATTTAAGAACAATTCCTCTCTAAACTTTTAGAGATTTACAGTCAAAGTTAGTGTATTTACATCTCCATATAATCTCAAGCAACAGACATACTGGCATATTAAGAATTGCTGTGATATCTATCTATTTATTGTTTATACCGCTTGTTCCTTTCTGGGTCATGGGAGCTTGAGCCTGTCCCCGCAAACTTTGGACAAGAGGCGAGGGTTCCACCCTGCCATTAACAGGGCAGACATACAGAAACATGCAACCACATTGCACCGATGGGCAATTAAGCAGGACCAGTTAATCCAACAAGCATGGTTTTGGTCTTTGGGAGGAAACTGTAGTGCCCAGAGAAAACTTGGGTATGCACAATGGAAACATGCAAACTCCACATAGACTCAGGAGTAGAACCTTCGTGCTCTAAGGCATAAACACTACCTGCTGCACCACCATACTGCCTGCAGTGCTACACTGCAATCTCCATAATCAAGAGAATCAACTCCACATAACCCCCTAGAGCTAAAACTTAGATTACTTGTTAATTGTTCTATTTCCGCCGCTCTGTGATAAACAACTCATCACTAAGATTTGTCCATATAAAATCAATTTACACCAGTTAATTCCCCCCATATTTGAATGAAACAGGTAGAGATCATTCATTAGCAGATGTGTTATTGACCGAGCAATCAATCACAACATCTACACAACACTTAAACCAATTTAGCATTCTGTTGGCAGCATCACGAGCAGGTCACACTGATATCACACTGTCTTTTTTTTGTTTTCGGCCTCGTGCCAACATGAATAAAATCCAGCCTGCCAGACCCCCGATCGTCTGCTGTCCTTGTCCCCTGTCTGTCCAGGTTTCATTTCAGTTAATTGCCGGCTGCTGTGTGTCTGTCACATTTGTCCCTGTTATTTTTTGTATAGAAACAGGAGTTTGACACTGCGATAAGGTGTTATGGTGAACCTGGTGTCCTCATGAAAACCCTGTAAATATTTTCTTAGAAATAAAAGGCTTCTGTCCCTTTTGCTCTTGCTGATTGATGCAGATTTAATTTAGCCACAAGGCTTCTGCCTCTGCATTTGTGTAATTGACCATATGACGATATGACCTTCTCTAGATGTTCCCTGTGTACACTGTTGCTAATACCGAGTTGACCTTTACAGAGATGGGAGAGTTTAGATTTGAAATCGACAGAGGTATTGAACGGTCTGCAAAGCATGTCTACAATCATTAGTTTCGACCCAAATATAATCCGCTTTACCAATAAGTTTATATCATCAATTAGGTCTAGATGTAGACTTGGTATGATAGATTTAGTTTCTTAAATTAATGGGATTTATTTCTCTTTAGCTGGCAATGGATGGACCTTCTGATTGATCTTTGGAAAGTCTCAGTAGGATCTTTTAATTTGACTTTGATACCATCTGCCTGGAGATCAACAGGAAGCAGATTAAGGTATTAAGAGATTAACACCTGGGAACTGCTGACGTTTACCACCCCGTAATATCCACAGATAGATCAAGTTTTGTTGGTACTACTCAAGTTTAGTCAACAGACGTAGATAAACCAATTTATTGTGCCTTACACAGTTGAAAAGATAAGATTTTTAGTATTAGAAATTATAATTGATCAAAGGTAAGTACTTCAGATATAAATGCATGAAAATATCCATGAATTTGGTCTCGGATAATGCTTTTGTTCTGTGTGACCTAATTCTAATTTCCCCATCGTCTGTCTGCATCGCACTTTGTCCACTCTGAAAGAAAATTGTTCAGGAGCAAATGACCCATTTTCTTTGAATTTTTCAGGTTTCCACATTAGTGTCACAGGTGCTCTGCTCAGTATAAGATGCAATTAAAAGTCAGAAACAGAGATACACTGGGTTTTTAGTCATTTAAAGAAAAATAACATACAGACACCCAATAACAGCTCAAAGAGCACAAAACTCCACCAAGGCATGTCCAACATTGTCAAGCAAGTTATTGTCAAAATTTTGGAAAACTGCCCTATCTCGAATTATTAACCAGTCCTTGAAAAAAATCTGGATCCACATCTGGATCACCAGATTGGTGAGATCACCACCAAAATCTAGTCAGTATTCCATTGTGCAATGACCAACTTTTCCTGAACATGTCATCAAAACCTGCTGAGAACTTTTTCTAGTTTTCAGCAAAAATGTGGAAAACTGCCCTGTCCTGCAATGTTAATAAATCCATGAAAAAATTCCTGTCTCTGCATCTGGATGCAGATCACCACCAATGTCTTACGTGTTCCTCTTTGTATGTTTGAGTTTTTGAGACTCCATAAACATAAACTTCCCGGCAGAGGTGATAAAATGAGCGTGCTGTGTTGTGCTCCAATCTTGCTTTAGAGACAAACCCCATAGGTGAGGGCATGTGCTGTTAGTCAGACCAAAATGTATGCCAACAGCAAAATTACCTACTTGTCTTTCGAATATAAATTGTCTGTTCTTTAACAATTTACCCCAGAACAAAGTCCTGTACTTAAGCATTGGCTGATTTATACCTTCTCTGTTGAAGCCGCTCTGTAACCTCTGCTCTAGGTCCACACAGCCCAAACCTAAAGGAACTTTGGCCATGTATTATCCATGCAAACAGCACCATATTCGTACCATAGCACCATAGTAGTTGATAGTGACCTCCAAATGGTGTCCAGCATTTTTTGAGATCCCAATTGAGATTCAGCTCCCCAGCAACTCCCACAGTGCACAAAAAGCCTCGTTCTCTATCCACCTTATCTTCGAGGGGAATATTAGAACATGGTGTCCGTGGTCCTCCTGCATAACTTGGGGAAATATGTTTTTGATTGTATCTCTGTATCTGGTTTTGGCAGAGAATTATGATGCAGAGTGTCCCAGAATTGCAAAGAATTACCCGGTGCAAAAGCAAGTGCCTGAGGTCCAGATTTATGAAGAACTATTTATCACCCCTGAAATGGGGAGCTGTTTGAAGCGGAACCAAGGAGTCACATTAAGATATGGAGAGATGGGAGGGCAGCCCTTATGTCCACTGCGGGATAAGATCACTCACAGAAGGGGGCTGAAATGGCCAGAAATGCTGACACCACGCCTACAGCATCGATAAAAAATCCAACTGACACCCAGGAATTTCTGTTCCAATTTCAGTTTCCCATGGATATGAAATATTGCAGTCTGCTCAGAGGCTGAAAGTAACTCTTGATACTATCCTACACATGCTGCATTTTTCTGCCACCACAACAATCCATACATGTTTTGAGAATGTGTTGACATATTTTGCCCTTGTATGGATGACTGTGGTCACAGTGCAGTCTCATGTAGATCTTAAAACTTTAAGATCAGAGGTTGATTGCTCTTTGTTTTATTGCCAGGACTGAATTCAGGCTATGTAAGGAGTGAGATGGTTCAGATAGGATCCACTGTGGCTCAAATGAGCATTAAACTTGCCAGGATATTATCCTAAGAGGATAATCAATGAGGAGTCAGGCTTTAATGGTGTCATCAGCTATTTTGGCCCCATTGTGACAATAAGTTAATTGAATAAAAAAAACTGCAGCATCTACAAAGATAAAGCAACAATTTTAAGATTTTTGTATTTCTGAATTTTGCATAAATATGACTCTGCTTGTGTGTACAACCCATTCTGTAGTGTTTGCATGTGTAGAATAAACATATCATCAGCTTGATGTTGGACTTGCAGAATGTTCTTGCCAACATGTCAAAGCCTGCCCAACATATACTTTAGCCTGTTGTCTTTCATTCTGTCTTTTTCTCTTCTTAGTGTCATCCGTCTTGTCCTCTGTAGTCTCTTGTATTCACAGTACAGAGGAGGGCCTCTTACTGAGAACTAGTATGACCTACTGCTCCAGCAGCAAGGGACCACGTCCCACTGTCAAAGTTAGGTAGTGTTGGAAGCAGATGGCAGGGCACTTAGGTGCTAAATTTGAATGTGTAGACATATTAATGGGGTTTGTTGCCTTTATTTGATTGACAGGACAGTAGATAGAGCCTGATACCAGGAAGAAGGAGAGATTGGTAATCAAAATGCAGTGAAGGAGCAACAGGCCAGAATTAATCCCAGCTTCCTGAGTAACAGCAACCTCCGCATGAGGTGTGCATATATACCTGCTTGGCCATCACTGCTTGGCAGTCAGCACCCCAGTGTACAAATATGACTCTGCTAGTGTTTACCATGCTTTTAGATAGGCTTGGAATCTACTTTTTGTAAGGAAGATAGATTATTTTACTTGTCTGGTTACAAAGTATTTTATCTGCTTTCTATTTATGGAATTTAAAGAAAAAGATGTAAAGTCATTAATATGTTGTTTTTTTTTTCAATTAAGGTTTGAGCTGTGTGTTGCACTATGCTTTTTTAAAGAACTGAGATACAGATATTTGGCAGCTGTTATTCAGTGGTCAGGATTGTTATTAATTGCCATATGGATATGTTACCTCTCTTTAGAAGTACTCGGAACTGGATAGGTTGTACAGTTTGGATCACCACCACCAGCCATGCTGTCTCAAAGTTTTAAACAAATTTCTCCTTCTCCATCTTTGGTTTAATGTGGACGATAATGCCAGACTAATAATTTGCTACTATTGTGTGCTGTGTTGATTGTTACCATCCATCCGTCTTCTCCCGCTTATCCGTGGTTGGGTCGCGGGGGCAGCAGCCTAAGCAGGGAAGCCCAGACTTCCCTCTCCCCAGTCACTTCATCCAGCTCTTTCCGGGGGATCCTGAGGCGCTCCCGGGCCAGCTGAGAGACAAAGTCCCTCCAGCGTGTCCTGGGTCTTCCCCAAGGCCTCCTACTGATGGGACTTGACCTCACCAGGGAGGCGTCCAGGAGGCATCCTGATTAGATGCCCGAGCCAACTCATCTAGCTCCTCTCAACACGGAGGATCAGCTGCTCTACTCCGAGCCCCTCCTGGATGACCGAGCTTCTCACCCTATCTCTAAGGGAGAGTTCAGACATCCTGCAGAGGAAACTCATTTCAGCCACTTGCACCCGCAATCTTGTTCCTTCTGTCACTACCCACAGCTCGTGACCATAGGTGAGGGTAGGAACAAAGATTGGGCGGTAAATCGAGAGCTTTACCTTTCGACTCAGTTCCCTCTTTACCACGATGGACCAGTGCAGAGTCCGTATCACTGCTGACGACGCACCGATCTGTCTGTTGATCTCCCGTTCCATCCTTCCCTCACTCGTGAACAAGACCCCCAAATCTCTTCCCCGATTGTTACATATATGCAAATTGGCAAATATTAGCACAGTTTCAAAGATTCATTTGAATAATTCTTCCATCAACAGCAAATTAAATGAAAATATACTTATGCACACAGCAGCAGCATATTTCTTCATCGACCTCATTCATGAACTCATGTCTTGCAGTTGCTGTACTTGGAGCCCATATTAAGCATTTCTCCATGGTTAGCTCAATTTGTTTATCTTCTCAAAGCTTGTAGTTGCGGCAGTTTTTGTGGATGATATAAATATTTCCAAATTTTTAAACACATATACTGAGTTATTAATGTAGCCATGATTAAAAGAAGGCTGAAGAAAGAGCAAAATGAGCTGAAAGTCTCCATTCAATATGGTCACTTCTGAACTGTAACACCACTGTGTTCTTGGCAAGCATTATCAGTAGGCTTTTCCATTATACATGCAAGTAACCCACAACTTCACTGCTCTCTGGGTAAGACTACAAATGGTGATATCAGACTGGTTTTATTGTGGAAATTCAGGAGAACAAGATAAAAGGCAGTTTTGTTTTCCATCAAGCAACCCAAATGGCAGCATGACCTGCTGTGATCATAACTGACATTGTATGTACTGTGATGGAACAACTGTACATGTGCACTGTGCGTTTGCAGTGTTTAAACTATATTGTTCTGCCTTCATGTTTCCTTTGACTCAAGACATACTATTCTAATATGCCATTCAACAAAATGTGCAATTTATTCCTTTTAAACAGCTTTTTTGAGAGCATATCAGTAGGTTTGTGAAAGAGATATTTAGAGATGTGGCATGTCTAAGAAAGTGTACCGCAGACGGTAAACTGCAAGCTATTAGCCTTCCTTTTCAGGCTGTATTGAGTTTGTGTGTCTTTGGTATTCCTAAGATTGATGATAGCAATGTCTCAAAATCATACAAACAGCCCCACTTTAGCTTTTTCATTATTTAAAGGGCTTTTCATATGACCGGAGTGGAAACAGGCTTTTCTTTTCAAAGCCTTAAGTGAAACTAAGAGAGGTCACTGAGACTCATTCAGTTACACAGAGACAGCCATCATGTGTAACTCTGAGCTGCTGTCCCAGTGGTCAAAGATCTCCAGACCATTACTGAAGCTTTACGCCGCTGCCTGTAACACTATCATGTAAACTGTCAGAGGATAAGTTGTGCTGCCTTTGGAGTCATGGCCTACTTTAGCAAGCTCCACCTTTTTTGGCGCCATAGTGCTAAATTAAAAACAAAGAGAAGGGAATACAACTGTAGATGTAAAGACCTCAGCTTAAGACATGCAGAAAACACAAAAACACAAAGAGAGGGAGGTTGTAAAGAGAAGTAATAAAGTCTGCATTGAGGACTTTACTAGTTAGTTGCTGTGTGACACTGAAGTGCAACACATAACTGCAGATGAAAAAAACAGCATAAAAATAACAAAAGAGAATACCAGTCATTTTCAAATTCAGTGACACATACAAAACACAACAACTATGTTAACAACAAATACAAATGCAACAATTAGAACACACATAAAAAAATAAAGCACCACTAAAACATGGTGAAAAAAATAACAAAGAAACAAAACATAGTGTAACAAATAAAAAAGCACAACAAATGAATAATACAATACAAAAATAACACAGTGACAAAAAAGGAATAGACACCATTTAAAAAAATACACCTTATAACGAAAAAACAGCCAATAGACACTACAACAAATGATTCAAAGTTTGATATGTTTTAATTTTTTCAATTTTATTTTGTGCCTTTTAAATTTGTTTTAGTATCTTATTTGGTGTCTTACTTTTTTGTGATATTCAGTTGTGTTTTAGGATTTGTTGTTTTTTTTCCTTTTTTTTTTCTTTTTTTATGTAATGTTGTTGTCGCATTTGTTCAGTTGCCATGACAGATTAATAAGTTTATGTGTTTTGTATTTGCTGATGTATTTTCCCTCTCCTAGGTTGTTTATTTTCTTGTTATGTTCATTATGAATTTGTGTTGCATTTTAAAAATGGTTCCAGTGTATTTTTGTTTTTGTTGTTTTTGTTTGATTTACTGTGGGTTTTTTTGGTATTGCTTTTTATTGTATGTTGTTGCTCTTGCAATTTTTTATTACTCGTCATGTTTTTTTGTAATGTTTTAGGTTTCTTTTTCATTTCAGTTTTTTTGTTCGCATGTATGTTTTTTTTATTTGTAGTTGCATTTTGGGGATTTGCAGATATGTTTTTAATTTTTAGGCTGTTTTTTTATTTTTTAGTATTTTTTAAGCATTTTTAGCTTGTTTTTGTGGATTATTTGATCTATATGTTAAATGCTTTTTAACCATTGTTGGTTTTTTGTATTCATTATTTTGTTTACTGATTTTTTGTTGTGTTCTGCACATCAGAGCCACCATAAATTTTACACAGACTAATCAAATCAAATCAAACTTTATTTATAAAGCATTTTTCATACATAAAAAATGCAGCACAAAGTGCAATACAACTAAACCCTTTATTCCCAGATCATTACACCATTTACTCTTTTAATCTGCCACGTCAGATCCCTTTGCTCTTTTTTTATTAAATCATCAGTCCCATGTGGACCCCCAGGGTATCATTTGCTTCTGTACTTGCACAAAGAAGCAGCAAACTCAGCAGCAGCAGCAGCATCAATCTGTGTGTTCAGCACAAGAACTGACCCGACCTCTGTTAAGATGGAGCAGCCATGCACGGTCACCTCACTTTATAGTTTGTTCAGAAAATAAATGACACAGAAATGTATCAGCAGTTTGTTTGGCCTTATGGATCCCATTGATTTAGAACGAATGAGGCTGTACCCTGTGGCTTGATTTTGGCTTTTTAAATATGACTTTTTGATCACAAACCCGAAGGGAGTGAAGCATTTGAACTATGATTGATCAGCACAGACTCTTTAAGGTTTTATCCTCACATTTTTACTTGATTTGTTGCCTTGTTGAAGAAAAAGATGCTGGAGTGTTGTATTAGAGCAACTGTCTATTAAAGATGGCGACACCTCTCCTTTTAGGGATCATATTTTTTCTTGTTTGTGAGCTGCACAGGCCCATTCAATTTCATTTTCTTGTATTGCCTTAGGCTAGAATGGCTGAGGCAGCTTTGTTATTTGGAGAGTTTGATGAATTACATTTCTGATGAGTTGTGCATTCAGATTTGAGCAGCAGTCGCTCAACAACATGCTACATTCTGTGTTTTTTATTTCGAGGAAGGCAAAAGTGTGGCATGATTTTGTTTGTGTGCACGTAATGGTTGAAACAGTAGATGTGTAGACTCTAAAGCAGGGATGGGCAACTGGTCACTTGTAACGGAGGCCTATAAGTCAAGTTTAAATCGCAATATATTATAAATATCAGGAAAACAGGACAAAAACAACCGAATAAGTTATTCACCAACAAATTCAAATACAAAACTATGCACGAATTATAGATACATCTATACTGCCTTTAACTGATGATTTTTTGTTCTTTGCTAAACAGTTTTGAACATAATTAGCTGTTTTTCTTACTAGCATTAGCATGGTCATATCAATTTGGAAAAAAAATATTAGGGTGCCCCACAGATTTCCACAAATAAATCTGATTGGTGAGATTTGTGTTATCATCACCCAGTAAGTGATTAAAAATAGGTTGAGTAGTGCTGTAAAGAGTCTAAAAAACGCAGAAATGAACCAGCATTTTTAGGATTTTATTATCCAACATGTGAGCTCTAAGGTATGTCCCAACATTAGGTCTGGGTGAACAAAAGCGTAAGAGATTTAAACATTTTCCTACAACACAAAATACATCTGAATGTGCCCCATTTGTAAATTTTAAAGCATCATTGTGTCTTACAAAGGACTGTTGCTACATGTTGCTGATGAGGAGAGAAGACAACTTATTCTTCAGAGCCTCATTTCAGAGAGCACCCGAAGAGGGGAAATAGTGGATTAATGCTGTTAGAGTCTTCACTGTGTCTGTAAGTCATGAAGACAGTAGTGCTGACAGACCTGAAAGACATTGTAAGTCAGCTTGATAAGAATATTACCTCCTTTAATAAGATTACTGTCCAAACATGTTGACTGGAATTGACAGCTGATAGTTTTCTTATTGTCAAGTTTATGAAAGCCCATTACCCAATGATGTTTTGATGGTAGAGATTTCCCTGCTTTTTTCATTCATCCATATATATATATATATATATGGAGAGAGAGAGAGATTGGAAATACATAAAACTTCCCATTTATCTGGCAGTGGTGTGTTATGGTGAAGCCCCACTACACTTCTCCCTGAATGTTCAGTGCCTCGACACCAACTGTCTTATTTAATTGGAGGAGCCTTTTCAACCAAAAGTTGTCCTCCATAAGGTGAATTTACCTTTCTCATTTCTTGAGAAATTTAAATATGTTGATGAAGAAAAATGCTTTGAATGTGTCAATGCTTTGCAAGTGGCTTGCGGTGAGAGGCAGGAAAGCATAGTCACCTACAACTTGTTTTTCTTGCTGAAAATGAAATGCAGGCAATAAATAAGAATAATGGTTTGCTAGTAACAGCATAAGCAATTCAAATTCACATTTTCAAGTAAGCATCTGGGTGAGTGGTGTGGTGTGCTGTAGCCAGCAGGAGTGTAGTAGGGGCTTCACCCTAAGGAGAAGGATTCTCTCTTGTCATGGTATGGTAAAATAACTGAATTGGCATTCTGGTCTTAAGTAATCGAAATGTGTCCCAGGTGCTGGAAAAGTGTCCACAGTCCCAATGAATATAAGTTCAGTTAATATCTTTTCTGTTTTTCTGGGGTTTAAATAGGATGCCAACATGAGTTGTTTAATAAACATAATTACAGCATAAAATTTAAAAGCCCATGCTGCAGCTCCAAACTTTAGTCAATGCTTACTGACACTCTATCTGCCCTCTAGCCCTCCATGCTGGCCATGTGACTAAAAGCTAATAAGTGACACAAGCTTGATTAGGATTGGGAATCAAAAACCAATTCCAGCTGAGAATCGGTATCAATTAGTGAATGAATCATTACAATCAGTCTTTTTTCTGAGCAATTCCCTTGTCAATTCCTTACAAGGATCTAGCTGCCTTGCAAATCAAGGATATAATGTTGTCTTTAGAGGTGGCTGAAAGGGCATCAAAATAGTATGGCAGACAGGAGACAGAAACTGTCCAAAGTATGGCATACTTTTACACAATGTAGTGCTAACTGCATAACATCCAGTGTGGTTTCAAGCAAGGGTGGAAATACCAGCAACATGCTTAAGCTGTTCTCTAAGCAGAATAGCCGTGAGTATCAGGAGAGCCATATCTTTGGATGTTGTTGACCCTAAACATCGTTAGACCTGCTTGTTTTTTTCAGAAAATCCACAGGGATCAACAATGTATTGGACCAATAAACGGCATTGGTATTAATTAAATCTTATCAATCCATGTTGTTGTTCCGTCGCAGCCTTTTACCTCTGCAGTTTGCATGGTTTTCATGGTCATACACAGATTTTCTCATTGAAAAAGGTGTGAGTTTTTTATGTGGTGTGTATTCTTTGCAATAATATAAAAGCCCACTGATAAAAAAAAAAAAGTGTATTTTTTGTTGTTGGGTCCAGCTAGATGCTTATGTGTGCTTTGGCCTACAAAATGTTTATTCATGCTCCACCCTGTAAACTAAACCATTATTTAACAGTTGAAAATAAAAAAACTGAAGAGACATCATGAGTTTAGGGAGTTTTATAAGTTTAATGATGTAGTTAATCTCTTATTTTGCGCTAAAGTATTAGTAAAAGCATCCAAGTTACTTAATATTGCTCTTCATGATTAATTTATTGCGCCAAGAGAGGCTACAAGTCATGATTTATTTTAGGAAAAAAAGTAAAATTCATGTAAAATATGACCTCTGACTTCCCCATATAGCTAAAACTGATTGATCCTTCTTTGGTAAGCAGGTATTCATCTCTGAGATTGGCAGTGGGATGAGTCTCCATTAAACAAATTGTTAAGTACGTGACCATAAGGAACAAAATTTGGTAAAAACATACTTAAATAGCTTGTGAATCCTGTTCAATGCATTAAAACATAGCTTGAGTTGACTTTAATTCTTTTTTAGTCTCCTTAAATTGAGCATTTCCCTCTCTATTTATCTAAAATTGTCATTGAGACATGAAGATTAGCATTTATGTGGCCCTCTTGGTGACCAAAGTTGCCCATCCCTGCTAAAAGAATTCACTTTTATGTTTCATATTCTTCTTCAGGACAACACACAGACTTCTCAGCCAATGTATGTGTTTCTTTCTTTTTCCAAGCCAAACAGTAACCTTTGATTTTTATGTGTGACCGCACCAACAGAGCTGCACAGCACGAGCAGCACACATTATCACACACATACTGAGGCGTCAGATCCATTTTGTCAATAAAGTAAAAGGGCAAACATTAATCAGACAGCCATGACTGCATGCTCTTTTCCTGCCTGATTAGACAGCATGTCACTCACACTGCGTTAATTTTCACTTCAGAGATCAGTTTTTATTTCCTTTAGCTTTCACCAACAATTAAGCGTTTTATTTGTCTTGTTTTATGGCTGTTTGTCCCTTTAGTAGTAGTTTTCAGCTAAAAATATTGCAGCCTAACACATTGTCCTTGAGTTTGAAGCTTAGAGAGGCATTTCTTTGTCTCACACTTAAGCCAGCTTGCTGTCAACACTAATATCACCTGTTAACAAAAGCAGCATCTGTCCGGGTCATCCTTAGAGAGGGCACTCAGACGTCTCCTCTCAACTCAGGTGAAGGTGAATGAGGGATAAACATCATCTCTTTATCCTTGAAGTTTCAGAAGTATCATGTAGTTTCAGAGGACACTAAAAACAGGCAGTTTGCTGACAAAAGCTCTGAGAGTCCACAGCGACCTTTCCTATTTGAGAATTTAGTTTCTCCAGTAATGTCAGTGAATGTGTTCATTATGTCAAATCTGAGCCAAAGGCCGTTAACCATCTGCTCTTTAAATGTGCTGTCTTTAGCTTTGTTCGTAATAAGTGCAAGCTTGTGGCCTTTTCAGGATGGTGAGGAGGAGTGAGCAAAGTGTGAAATAAGGAAAGTGAGCTGCTTAAAGGCAGTTCATTTTAGTTCAGCCCGGTGTCAGACTTAATTATTTCTGCACTGCATATACTAGGAATATTTAACAGATGTGGAGAAACAATGCTATAAATCATAGAGATGCCCAATACTGAATATATGCAGATATTTCCAAAATCAGGGTCACGGATACTGATATCAATACCAATATTTTTTGTCAAGAGTACAAAGCCGCCATATAACTAAAATTTACCTGGTTCTTTCATGGTTACAGTGCTATCTGTGTAAGAAAAAGAGGTGAATCAAGAAAAACAAGATTTTATTCTTTAATAAATGATACTTTTGATTTATAAGAGTAGACATCCAGTGATGAGGTAAACCAAAATGGTGCATTTGTACATCCTGCTAATATTACAGCCAATATATAGGAAATATATGTCCAATTTGTACAGTTAAAATATCATCTGTAAATGTCTGCAAATTGTTTATTTCTTCCAACACTGATAAACACCATATGTAGGCAGTTATCTGACAATATACAAGGTGTGTCAGAAAAGTTCCAGGACTGGTGTCACAAAAGATTTATTTCAAACCCAAACTTCAAACTGAGAGTTTTCTCCTTCAAAGGATCAACCAGCATGTCTACAAAGAGATACTGCGGCGTTTGCTTCGTTCAGTGCCCGAGAAGAGGCGAGAGTTGTGGCAGGACAAGTTGTGGCTGCTTCACCATGCCCTGAGCGTCTGACAGTTCCTGGACGAGAAGAACATCGTCGTGCTGGAGCAACCTCCCTACTCACCCGACCTGACTCCGTGTGATCAAGGGGGTCATCAAGGGGACCCATTTTGAAGACGTGGACGCCGTCAAAAAGGCTGTGACGATGGAGCTGCGGAGGATTCCGCAAGAATCCTTCCAGGAGTGCATGTAAGCGTGGCAGAGAAGGATGGGAAAGTGCATTAGACTCCAGGGGGATTACTTCGAAGGGGAAAACTTGTAGTTTGTAATTTGGATTCTAAGTAAATCTTTTGTGACACCAGTCCTGGAACTTTTCCGGCACACCTCGTAGATATTGATTTGATTATATTGTGTATCCCGAATAAATCATATTATTCCAAATAAAAAGTAAGAATAAAGAACAGAAGGATTACGTCTGCACCCAATCAGCAGAGGTTTTTATCCTTTATTCAGGCTTGAGTGAGTCAGGTTTGACCTCAACTTGTGGCTCCTTTCTTGCATGTCATTTCCTGGTCTCTCTTACCATGGTTTCCAACACTATCCTCTGTATTATCCTTTACTCATAATGGCACAAAGATCCCAACAAATGGGTAATAACCCTTTAAAGGGTTATTTACCCTTGTAAATGCTGCATAGGAGGCATGAGTGGTGACTTCTGTAAATCCAAAGTCATCAGTCAGTGAAAACTACAACAGTTTTCGGAGCCATTATCACAATTAACAGGTTGGAGACAATTGTGAATCAGTTTGGAGGGAAATCACTGTTTATTAATAACACAGTGAAGAGGTGCAGTCATCAGGTCATTAAATAACAGAAAAAGACAAAGCATACAATCAAAATGGAGCCTTACACTGTTGACTTCCTTATTTAAGACACAAGCTATTTGACTAAACATAGATAAATGAATTAGCAAAGAAATTGTCTATTTCATTTCACAAAGTTACATAAAAGCAAACATTATTGAGTAAGGCTGGTAGATATATCAATTTAAAAAAAAAAAACTTTGATATATTTTCAAACAAGATAGAAGTTTAGACCATAACATTAATATTGTTGCTGATGCATTAAAATAGCATGAAGCGAGCCACCATTTGGGTCATACCACTACTTTCTTCTTCACCACAAAATCTTAATTAAAAGAACACAACAGCCCACCCCATCCCAGAGTAACCCTTCTAAAGAGAAGTCTGGATAGTAAAATGAAAAATAGTGGCTTTATAATTCATGTTCAAGTGTCTGCCCGTCAAACTCTGCCCTCCCCAAACACTTTCTATGGGCTCTTTCCCAGATGGACTAGTGAAATGTATTGGACGGTCCATCTGGTGTGTCCTGTTATGCAATACGATGACTATGTAAACTGGCGAGCTGCTGCCCCAAAACTTGTGCAGTTGCAGCCCTTTGCATTGAAATAATCATACTTTAAGCTTTATTGGTCTGTATTCTTTAACCATTTATCCGGAAAAGTATATTGATAATGCCATTCGCCTGAAAAAATATTGAGAAATAAATTTGTTCCATATTTCCCAGTGTTATTTCTAAGTGGAATTATCCAATTTATTGATCAGCCTATTAGTGGTAATTTTTATTTTATCCTAGTCAAGTGAAATTAATTCGAATTATTGACTGATTTTTGTGTATGGCAATTCTGATTGTTATGTTGGCTGTGCACATCTCTGTCGTCTATATTGTTGCACTGTTTATTTTATCTTTAATAGCAGACTTCACCTTTTCCAATTTTTTCTCTGGCATAGCACCGACCTGCCCTGCAGTTTTAAACTGAGTCATACTTATTCACACACACAATCTGTTTTTTACTGGACAGCCATGATATTTGCAGACCCAAGGTTGCAGATTTATAACCCAATTTTTCCCAGCCTTTATTCAATGATGTAACTGTTCGCACTGTGTCCCTTTATAGCCCTGCTTTATGGAGGCCTCTTACTGCTCCATTGGCCATCCTGACGCTGGGTTGTCTGATTATAAACATGCCTTAGAGCTCCTCCTTGGCTATTACTTCTACCTGCCATCACAACCTTGAAATAAATTGAGTGCTGAGGTGATTGACAAATGGTTTGCAACTCTCAGGAACACAATGCTGCTATCAGTCCCCATGCTTGGCTTTCAGAATAACTCAGAGCGGGAGAGGAAATGGGCAGGTGCTAACTTATTATTTAATAAAGTTCATAATCACAGTGGTGCCGCAAATGAAATTTTTATTTAATTGTGTCCTGTGGTGGTTATGTCTTAAGAAAGCAGTGTTAGTTTCCAGTCATGTAATAAGGTGACTTTTTCACACTGACATGAGGAAAAAACACTTAAGAGGGGGGACACATGAGGAGGTTTTAAATTACACATTCACGTGAGAACAAAGGCTCCAAATCATGAGTACAGCTCATCTTTTATCCCAGTGACCTACAGAGTGCTAAGAGACTCATCAATAAGTGATGTAACCCAGTGAACTACTTTTTCAGGACAAACACTGATGCTATATTTACACTGACTTGAACTAGACTGCTATCTCTATAGAGTTACATGTGCATTACACTGGTGCAGAAGCTTTTTCATGGAAGTTTGTTTGAAGGTTTAGGGTTTGTTGTATTGAACTGACTTAAATCAAGTCCAGTGGTAGTATTTTGTCAGCATGCCATCACATTTGTTGTGAGGAAATATAATTCTTTGTTGACCCTATATGGAAAATTCTGACATCACGGAAGCACAAAAACAACAAAAGCAAGTGCTGGAATACACAGGATGGGTGATGATATTTTGACATTGTCATTCTATGAAAATACAAAGATTTCATACGTGATTTTTATTTTTCCACACAAAACAGTAACTGCAGCACTGATAAAGGCAGGTTGCCAACTGCAATTAACCTTTGAGGCCCCTTAAAAATAAAGTTACACTTTTACCCTTTGATCCAAAACTGTCCCTCTCATAAAAGTGTATAAAAAAAATGTTATTTTTTCCACATTCACCGCATCAAGTCTTTTCAACTTCAGACCTAACCAGAGATATGATTTTCTAAATCACCTTTTAAAAATAGTTTTTAATGTTTTTATGCTGTTTTTGTCCTGAAAACCCATGATTTTTTTTCAATGGGACAAACACAAAATATGTCATATTTTCCAAATATGAGGCACAAAGTAGAACATTTCAGATTAGGTTACTACAGCCTTGACTCGGTCAATAATTCAATTCAATTCAAAAATCTTTATGTCCCCAAAGAGCAATTCAAAGGCACGTAGAGCAGGAGCATGACAAAAACAGACAGATAATGCTAAGAAAGTATTAAAATATATGTTTACATACTTGAAAATTAGAAAAATACTCATCATTGTATACAAAGTAAACAGTCATGTAACACTGAAACAGATATATACAGTTTATATGTGTGTATGTATATATATATATGGTTTTAAACAATCTAATAAGGCAGAAAGATATGTATAAAAAGAACTGAAAAGATGTGTTATTTACGCTGGGTAAAGTAAAGGGATCATAGTGCAATGCTGGACAGAAATATTAAGGCAAGTATTATGTAAACAACAGAACTGAAGTTTTTTGTCACCACATGAGTCAAGGGATTATAGAGCAGTGAAATATAGAAAGAAATAACTGATTTGGTTTGCTGTCCCTGGTGGTTTGGGGGACTTCATTGCTCCTAAAACCTGTTTTACTTGTATTTTGAAGGTAGAGGCTTAGATTTATTACTGTATGTCCTTTAAACTATTAACCTTTTAAACTGACCAATACATTGAGAATCAAAAAATGTAAATAAACAGAATGTACATGTTTGGTCCCTAAGGTTCCTTGAGGGCTAAGTAAGAAAATAAGTATGCTGTAGTACTCTGTGACACCCCTGGGCACCCAAGTGGCCAACCTCTTTTATCTAAACTTAAATGATAATCTACGAAGTATTTAATTCAACATTTTTATGTAAAATATCATTTAAACAGTCTATTGAACCAAATAGTGTCCCTCAAAATAGATTGTGCCTTCACAGGTGTGTAAGTAACCCATGCCATGGGCACTAACACACCCTAATACCATTACAGATGCTGGCTTTTGAACTTATGTGCAGAGATTTCTCCAGGTTCTCTGAATCTTTTGATTATATTATGGACTGTAGATGATGACGTGTCATTTTTTTTCTGAAACATTTTTTTCATGAGGCAAACACCCATGCCAATCGTTAGCTAATAAGAGAAGTGCAGGGATGACATATTTTTGTAAGCCAACACAGAAGGCAGCATCATGCTGGTTCTCTCAACTAAAAGCCTGTAGGATTTTTTACTGTGGCCGTGGATCATTGCTGATAATCAGTCTGTAACAAGCAAAAAATTATAAAACTTACATATTTTGTCGTTTGGGATAATCTTGAAGAATAAATCGAACTTTCATGATTTTTTTAAGGTTTAAATGTAAACAAGAGTAAAAAGCTTTTACTAAGCCACAACTAAACTACAACATGGCATTTCAACTTAGAAGCAGTTACAGTACTTGCAATGAATTAAGTATTGTTGTAACTTGTTTGAGAATTACCTCATCATCAAGTGACCTGATCAAATTGGGCATGACTGAAACAATGGTGTGAATTAATGTAAAAAAAAAAAAAAATGATCAAATGCTTGCATTGAGGTACTCAGCCATTTTTGTAGTCTTTATTAGCAGCTCCGTAGCAACCGTCCTTCTAAACACACAAGAAGCGGGCAATATCAGATGAATTGTATTATTTACATTAATCACTGTATTCTTGTTTGCTTGTGTTCATCAACCTTATTTCAGGTATTTACCTATGAGGCCATTCTAAAATCCTGTATACCATCAGCCACTTTTTCACAGACTTATTTATTTTATTACATGTTTTTTAATATTGAACAATGTTATGTCACACTGACTGTGAAGGCTGACCTCTTGCAGGTTTATGATTTATGGGGTTTTTAGATTTGACAATTACCTCTAGCCGTGATTAAAAGAAATGCATCACAGCATGTACTGCCCTGTTGTCCTAAAGAAGCAGCTATGTCCTCGCCTTGTGACTGTTTGACCACAAAACCCCTCGCTTCATGCATGCCCACTTTCCTTGAGTGAACTGAAGCTGTTTCTTGGGCGACAAATTAAAACCCCTAACACTGTATTTCCCAGTTTACCCTCAGATCGTCCACAAGCGCGGAGTGAGAGCTCGACTCATGAGGCTCTTTCCTTTCGCCACCACCAAAAAGTCATCCTCCAGTAATCAAAGCAAGTGGTTGTATGTGGGCTGTCTCCCTCTTTCTCTCTCCCTCTCTCTCTTTTTCTTTGTTTTTGTCTCTTTTAAGTTTTTTCTGTCTATAATTGTTTTTGTCTGAATTGCTGTTTTTGTCAATGGTTTCTCTTTGCTACGAGGGCAAACAGAAAATGGGCTTTCTGCATGATTACTCAAGCAGCAGTTCATCTTCAAGAGTTACTTTTAGAAAATAGTTATTGAATTTTTGGTGTTGGAGTCGGAAGACTGCATACTTGTTGAATGTGTGATCTAGAGGACATTATAAATGCAGATTAAAGTACTTGTCTTTTTCTCACTGTTTGCTGATAAATGTGTCTTGATTTTCCACAACTTCTGTACAGCTGCTTTTTTATTTTTAAATTATCCACATAAATAAGGACAAAGGGCATGTACAGTAATTGATAATGCCTATCTAACACAGGATGACAGCAACAGACAATTAACGATGTGAAGTTAGTTTGCAGAGTAGAGTGTGGCTAAGGTAAGCAGTGTGAGCACTGGTGGCCTTAGATCCACTGTGCAGAGTATGGTTACACACCAGAGTGACCATCCAGTCTGTATACCACAGGATATATTCATCGGTAAGTTCATCTGGATGGAAAGTGTTTGGGGAGGGCCGAACCATTCAAAGGGTCCCGAAAGAGGATAGGACAATCGCTCTGTCAACTACATTCATTACAGCCAGTCAAATATTGTAAACTAGTTGAGCGAAAGTATCTATACCTTCCAGAAATGCTTTCACTGTTTTTTTATTCCTTATTTATGAAATATTGTTCTGTTCTGATAAACTGAAGCACATAGCATCTATGGTTATTGCTGTACAAGCTTCTTACATGCTTGCAGTTGCTGTCATCAACCTGCAGCTCCCACCTATTCCTCTTGAAAGGACACTGATTAAGCAGTGCCTTTACAGACTACGCTCAGTCATTCCAGCTTGGAGCTATGCAAGGTGGATTTTCCTGATTATAGACAATAATCAGGCAGATCCAGCTGCACTGCAAGGTTAGTCACATGGTTACATAGGAGTACAACTGAGCCCAGTCTACAATACCACTTCAACAAAATGCTGGCAATGCTGTACCTTTGACGTGCAACCAGTCATGATGTTTTTGTCTTCTTGTAGCATAACAACAGGCCAAAATGATTGCATATATAATTTTACTAAAAGTGAGGCATGTAGTTTGTATGAAAGTGAAGAACTGTTCATATTTAACACATAAAACCCTTTAGCTATCGGCAAACTGGGTCACTGAGTGTCAGTAATTTGCTGAATTGGGGACATATTGCCCACCACTGTCGCAGAAGCGGGACAAGGACAACACTTTATTTGAACTGGCTTGTCAAGCTCTTACTATGACTTAACTGTGTATGTAAACCCACAGACTGCTGTCACTTCAGTCTGCTTCATTTGCATCTTGGTTGTGTGCAGTGTGTAGCAATTTTGCCCTTATGCTCTAATGATACCCATCCCTGGTTTAGAAAGCATATTTAACCAGAATCATTGGTCTGAACGAATTAAAAGTGAGTCTAGTGAATCTTTTCAGGCTAATTTCTGCTATCTGACTTTCAGCAAGCAAGCTAGACTCATCTGCACTGCTTGATGAGTGTGATAGAGGAAGAAATTTAAAAGCCTTCAATAACCGGTAATTATCTGCTTAGTGCTTTAAAAGATATCTGAAATTAGCTTGATTGACTAAGTAATCGACTGAGATAAAAGCTTCACATTCGGTCTTATTATTAAACACCATATTATCACTAAAAGTTTTACATCATGATTACAATGCATGTAGCTCTCAGTGTTTTTCATTCCCAGGATAAAAGCATTAATCAAACACAACTTTCCGGCTAATTTGATAATTAGAATGAGATTAGACAGCTTATCATACACAAGTTAACATCACTTCTGAATACAATGCATTGACTCACGCAGCAGGCTAATTGTCGCCTGTTAGAGGACCTTTAGTCTGCTCAGGGCCACCATCAAGCCCTCAGAGCTAATGAGCCATTTAGACTCTGTGTCACACCTCAGGTATGTGGGAGGCCATTTGCCAATAAGATGAGCCAAATGCCGTGCTGTGAGGACGAAATGGTCGGTGACAGGGTCCAGACAGCATCTGCCAACGTGACAGGGCCATTAAAAAGTTTCACAGGGTGCAGTCGTCCTCCTTCATGAAGAGGGTCTCTGCCACGAGGACTTTGTTCTCCAGTCGCGAGAAGTCTAATTACCTCTGCTGTCCTATTAGTGTAGGAGATGGGGAGCCAGTTTTTATCTTTGCTTTTGTGAAATAAATTAAAGGACTTGAAACGGGGGTGAGAAAGAGGGCACCAGAATTTAGTTTATATATTTATTGAACCTTATTTTAGAAAGGATGTTTCTGTTGTGACACAAGTTCCCTTTTACAAGCCTGAGACAAAAAAAACAATGTAAAATAAGATAGGAACATTATATTCTCCAAAATTACACTAAACAAATAAGCATGGAAGGTTAAGTCAACCAAAAGTTGATTCTGTTAAACTTTTCGGATTTAATATAGATTACACGAGACTAAATATCAATAATATTATCAAAGCAAAGGGGCCAAATATTAGTAATTTTATGTTTGAATAATACACAAGATTCCCTGGTCAATCTGACCACAGCTCTACCTATTGTCCTCTTGTGGTGGTGCTAATTACCCATAGTAGGACAAAAGTAAGTTAAGTGAGAAGAAGGACTAAACAATGTAGGACACAAGTTGAAGCATCCATGATTGTAAAGCCAAGCCAGAGCAGGGGAATCAAAATGTGCCATTTCTTAACTGTCCAGGTAAGACTGTTATCAAAAGCATAAAAGTCATATACCACATTTAAAAGGCCCATGTTTACAGCACTTGCAATATGTTTACAGCGTTGTTCTGAAAATAATTTTGGTCTGAACAATTGTCTTTATTGGCACACCCTGTCCAGCAGTTAATTTTTTTCTAACTTATCTGCCTTAGGTTCCTGAAGGTCTGCATCACTGATTGGTTGGTTGGTTTGGTAGTTTGGTGGGTGCTTTGTTTATTTGGTTTGTTTGGTGGTTGGTTGGTTGGTCAGTTGGTTGCACAGTTTGCTGGGTGGCTGGGTGGTTCATTTGTTGTTTTGGTTGGTTGGTGTGGAAAGATGGGTATTTGGGGGTTGGTTAGTTGGTTGGGTATATACCGTAGCTTAATTAGTTATACAGTAGTTGGCCGGTAAGCTGTTTAGTTAGTTTTGAAGCTTGCAGCTGACAAAAGGTGGTAAGAAAGAACATGCTAACTTGGCCTGCAGAGTTCATCTGGGCCAATAAACATGGCTGTGCTCAAGATATAAGCTTAGTAGTGGTGACCAAGTCAGTTGATTATTGTAAAATTCCCTTAAAGCTGATAATTAGCCTTTTACTGGCTTCAAAATATCTCTTCTGTAACCACTCAGCGATATCACTGACACAATGTCTTGGTTTGTTTTAAAGGAATGAAGCATTATGAATGGTGAAACTGAAATCAACTGCAGTGGTAAAAACATTCCTCTTTTACAGTAATTTCTGTCGGAGCTTTGTATATTTTTCGGTTAATTAGATATTGTGAAGATGCATGAGATATGCCATCAGAAGATTGTCTTTCAATGTACTTAATATCACAGCATTGCTGTATTGTGGAATTATTGTTACCTTTTTTGTTTTTTGTAGCATAATGAGGGCAATGAAATGTCTTAACTTAAATTTGAACTTTCACCCATTATATTTACATCTGCTCCTCTTCCTTCTCTACAGACAGCGTTGAAGATGAGCTGGAACTTTCCGCAGTCCGCCATCGCCCGGAGGGCCTGGAGCAGCTCGAAGCGCAGACTCGCTTCTCCCGCAAGGAGCTACAGATCCTCTACCGGGGGTTCAAGAACGTAAGTGATTAGGCCCCCAGTGGCACTGGCATTATACATAATGTAAAGCTCAGTGGGCTTTGTTCTCTGCTGGACATGGCTTCCTGGGCATTTTCCCTTTGATTTGATATTTATTCTTTTTTATCACCTTCTATTGCAGACAGGAGTGCCGCAGTTTTTAAAGTTTCAGTTTGATCTGGTTCGTACGACTGTTGACAATGAATTTTATTTCTGTGGCCAGAAAATTAAATTCAAGCCTCTTGTTAATGCTATTTTTCTGAATCATCTAGATCTTGTGTTAAAAGTTATAACGACTAATAGTGCTGATCACAGAAAATCTGAATTTTATTCCTTATTCACCATGCTAAAGAGAATTAGGTCATTTCTGCTCATTGTGGGAGATAACTGATGAGCAATCAGGTCAAAGTCCTCCAGAGCAGCTCATAGAAACCTCATTGTCACCTCTGGTGTGAGGTGTAATGAGATGACCCAGAATCAACTCAACCCAAATTGTCTGGCAGTGA
Organism: Cetoscarus ocellatus; assembly: GCA_037902135.1. Classification (NCBI taxonomy): domain Eukaryota; kingdom Metazoa; phylum Chordata; class Actinopteri; order Labriformes; family Labridae; genus Cetoscarus; species Cetoscarus ocellatus. Next base: position 451,382 of record JBAMNC010000846.1, on the reverse strand, counting down.
AAGAGAGCAGGACAGCAAGAGTCCTGTGATGGTTTGAAGTCCCATGAGGCTTCAGTTTCCTGTTGAGCTCACACTATGTTCCTGCAAAGTCCCTGCAAAGCCTGCCCATTAGTCCACTTCCACTTGAGACAGAGTGCGAGGTAAGAAGTGCACTAATGAGGCTTTTAATTTGTGCCACACACTCTGCCTGACTTCCTCTGAGGGAGAGAGTATCATTATGCTTATAGACATCCTCTCAATATTTTTCACAAAGAAAATTTAGTGTTGTATTTCAAGCTGTCCTCGAGGGATGGTATTGTCTGTCAGTCCACTGCTGGAAGCTTTTGGAAATTTTAATAACTGAGGGATGTCCCTAGGTGATGCGTCTAATTAACGTTGGTCCACCCTTGAGTCTTTTTAGCAAGCATCACCAGCATATTCTGACTTTTCCAGTAAATTATGAAGATATATTGGCATATTATTTGAAACAGACACATTTTTTAAGGCAACAATCCTCGGGGTCCAATTGTTCAAAATCAGTCTGGTCAGATTGAAGACATCTGATGGATAAGATCAGTGATCTAAAGAATTCCTTCAGAGTTAAAACTTTGAATGAGATTAGGATTACTTTGATGTAGAGAAGTAGGATTATACTGATCCCAACAGGGGGTTTGATTCAGGCTGGATTACAGAAGCAAATTTTAAGTAGGTCAAACAAAAGAGTTATACAATGATGTGTTGTCTGATATTTTGGCAATGTTCTGTCTTTTGCCCTGGTTAGATTAATGACTTCTGGACTGTAATGATCAGGCTCTGTGCTGTAAATACTGAGCAAGTCTGAGTGAAATTTTCTGTTTTTTGTTTTGTTAAGATGGTTATGTTTTGCACAGAAGAATAGTACGAAAAAGCTCTGAAGAAGCAAAGCATTAAGTATCTGAATTACACAATTCATGTTAATTAATTAATACAATCATTAGAATCATTAGCAGACTACAAAAAAATGATCAAACCTGTCTAATAGGCCAAACAGTGCAAATGTTCTGAATATAAAAGGCAACAAGCCTCAGAACATGATGCAGTTGATGCAATTATTTCACATTGCTACCAAAAAAAAAAAGAAAAACAGATTTTAACTCCAAACAATTATATTTATTCATGATCTCAACCAAAACCCCAGATTTCTCTTCTTGAAAATACATAGATGTGTTCAGGCACTAACCTTTGTGGAATAGCCATTTTATTATGCCAACATAAATTCAACATTTTGGGCTCTAATTTCCTGGCGCAACTCAGGGTGGCACAGCCTGGCGCACCCTGCGCAGTGGTAATTTCGTCCGGTGTACGGCCGTGCGCAGCCAATTTGGCAGTTTGGTAGACCGGCTGCGCCGAGATGGGTGTGACAGCACACCAGGGGGAGGTGTCGAAAGATTCAGCTTGGCGCAGTGACAATTTCGTGCCAAAAAAACGCACGGAAGGTGCGCTGAAAGCCCGCCAGCTCCAACCTGGTCTATTCTCGGCGCAGGAGAGGCACACCCTGTGCAGTGGTAATTTGGCTGACAGGCGCACAGTGCGCACACGTCACCAAAACCTCACAGGCAGGTGTCCAGAGTGTCAGGCACATTTCAATGCATTAATACAATCGCAGCAACCACTATTTAATGTAACCGTCTGAACCAGCACATGCATTTGTATCTATATTAATTGTCCCGTCACATCTGATGTCAGATCAGAGACGTTTGTCATAACTAGCGAGTTCACATCTCTAAAGCCAACCACAAACAGCCACATCATCCGATACGGAGTATCCAGCTTCTCTCATCTCATGAAATTCAAAAGAAAAGAAAAAAGAGAGAGACGCTCGCTGAATAAATGTAAGTCACTCAGTGTCTTAAGGATTTACCTGTGATTGCCCATATGTCTCTCTTTTAATCTTTATTCGTAATGTGATCTAAAAAGATGGAGTACATTATTGGAAGGAGGATGAGGAGGAGATATATTTTCACCTAAGGTTCTGCTATTTGGCGATGACAGACCAGGAATGCAGGTGGATCACAAGCATGATGAATGGATCAGCCTGCTGCTGTGTTTAAATGTAATTATCACTTGATTTTGTACTCCTATTATGACACAGGAACAGATTATATCTGTCCCGCGAGGTGGTCCACACGGTGACGCACATTGTGGCCTCCGATGCGCGGCCCATTGGCCCCTGCGCTCTCCCAGTTGCTGCAAAAGTGCCAGCAGCTCTGACCATCTTCACCACTGAGGTGAAATTGTCAATGTGCCTCGCCCGGGGCGCATTTAAAGGAGAGGAGAGGCGTTCATTTAATTGGTGAAGATTGCACTCGGCTGTGTTAAACCCACTCACGCCTCCTCTCCTCCCTCTCTGCCATTTGCGACAGTGGGAGAGACAGAGGTGTGGGTGCGCCTCCCTGCGCCAGACTGCGCCGCGCACGAAACTTGCAAAATGCCCTGGACACACCCTGTTGGCGCGGCGCAGGGCAGGTGCGCCCCGCCTGCGTCTGGTCTATGAAATTAGAGCCCCAAGTTGCCAAGTGGACCTTGAAAGTATCACAACAAAACATTTTTAGGTCGTTTTGCTTATCCAACTAACTTTTGCCCTGCTGGTATTTGCATTGATTTAAACATGGATTACAACACTGAATTGATACTTTTAATTTACAGGACTTTAAGTGGATGACAAATAAGCAGAAGAAGCAGCAACAGGGACAGATGGTCAGACCAGTTTTTTTCCAAACTGAAAGTGCTGCATTGAGTATAAACCACAGGTTACAATATCAGTAACAATAGGCATTATCTCTTAACTGCAAATCATCTTTTTTGATAAATGTCAGCCAATAAAGTTCATGATCAATGATCAATAAAGAGACCTCTCTGGGAAAGTAACAGAGTTTAAAACTCAGGTTATTCTTCTCGAGATCAAACCCTTTTAACAAATGGGTCTCGAGTTCCTTGTAAAGTCACATTTTCATTGATGCAAGAGTAAAAAAAGGATTGCCATTTAGATTTACATAGTTAATAACGCCCCTTCAACATAAATTAATATTGTTTAATCTTTTAAATTAGCTTTCTACCGCATTATAATGTGCAGTGTGAACTGCAACACTTCATCCTGACTTTGTTTACATACTAAATACATTGGTTGCCACTAAGTGAAAATGCCAATAATCACTGTCAATGGCATCGGTTTTCTGGCCAAAATTGTGATTATAATTAAAATACAATATATTTTTCAGTCTTATGATGTTCCATCTTTTCATTTTGATTTTCTCAAAGTGCTTGCCTCTTATGTGTCATTAGGCTAATGTGGCAGAAATCCAAACTCTACATAAAGAAACAGTCATAGCACTTTGCAGTTGTCATATTGCTCTGCTAAATCACTTTTGTCCATCACAGAGTCCATGCACCTTTCAGGGTCACATAACTCATCCATGACTCCCACCAAACCGGCGACATTGGTAAAATAAAGGCAGGCTTTTAAGGCCAGCCAGACTAATAAGAGTTGGCATGGTTCCCAAGATGAGAAATTTGGCCCTTTGTCCTTGTCGTGCACGGCTTCAGAGAAAATCAAATACCTCTTAATGCGGTCGGCAGGAGAAGGTCATTTGTCTTGACAACAAACTTGTCATTCACTTATAGCTCAAATTCCAGCTGTGTCTCACATCCAGAAATGAGTCTATCAGACACAACAAGGCCTCTGACTCTGGGATTTCCTTTAAAGGTGAAATCTCTGCAAAGTCCACCCTAAAGAAATAAAAGATCTTATTGTTTCATAAATCCCTTTGACCCCAGACAAAAGAAAATAACACAATATTGTCCTCATGTCTGCTTAAATCTACTGGGCTTTCATAGTTTGTGGTGCTGGGTATTGCCTCAGGCATTAGGTTAAGATCACACGGTCTCTATTCCATCAAAGATGATGCAGCCCCTGTTCACAGGTTCATTTCATTCCCCACACTGCTTATTGCTGCATCGCTCCACTGGTCCAGAAAGGAATTTCACAGATTGTATTTTTGATTTTCTTATCATAGGTAGGCCAAGTTTACAAGCATGCCAAATGAATACAAATACATTCTCTGCCTATAGACCATGAGAGTAGTGAGCTTGAATTGAGAGAAGTAACCTTGATTCATTAAATGCAATGGTAAATATCTTAAATATAGATACAGTTATCACGTGAATGATTTCATGGCTCTAAATGCGAAGATTTATTTTTTAATCCCACCATCAGAGGGCTCTCAGTCAAAACACCATTTTGTTATGTAAATTTATTTCATTTTTGAGGGAGACAAACTATTTCAAAGTAGGTATGCACTACTCAGATTCGCCGCAGCTGTTCCAAGAAGTTTTGCCAGTTTTTCTACCTCATTATGTGAAATTTATCCATGAAAGGAAAACTGTAGTTCACTCTTTAGATACACAGTTGAACAGAGTGCAGTTTGCAATTAAAAAGAATTCTTACTTTGATTTTTTTTTTTAAATAGAAGAAGATGGATGGGGCATAGCAGCAAATCTCTGCATGATATACATGAAAATATCTAAATGGCCACATTGATTCTGGGGTATGGGGTTTGGGGTATGATAAATAAGCATGGTCTGTCACAAGTAAGCAATAGAATACATGAATGGATACAGAAACATGAGGGCAGCATCTAGTAGCAGTTTCCACTTTTCTTTTGTAGCAGTTTTTGATTTAACATCTGGTGTTTCCAACAATGAATATGTTGTTATAATAATAAATGTGAAAACTTAATAGTTGGCACAAGATAATCTTTGTATATTTTGATCAATATAGGCTTGAAATCTTGGTCAAACTCTTCATCTGAACTGAAACACAGCTGTCTGCCACCTGCAGCCACAGTATCTCCACATACTTTCCGCTGCCTTGTGGCTGAAATGGAGCGGGAGTGCTGAGCAACAGAAGAATCGCATCAATCGCATCTCAAAGATTTGGTACACTGTAAATTTTTTGATGGAGCTCTAAATATGTGGACCTTTATTTAAAGTATGACATTGTGAAGTCAGTGCATTAGTGCTTGTAGTAGTAGCTAGGAGTCTTACCATATTTGTGCTGTCAGTTTGATTTTTTTTTCATTTGTCCAGTGTTGTGGGAACTCCAGTCGCTTTCAGACACATGGATAATTTGGCCCAGCATTAGAAAAAGAGCCACACTTTTTTGCTGATTATTTAGTTCAGTTTGGATTTTGGGGGGGGTTTGGAGTTTTGATGTCTATCATTTAACAAAAAAATATGGAATAAATGAGAACCATCTCTCAAACGGAAGCTTCTGCTTTCACAGTAAAGGGGTGATTCAGTGGCAGTGTAAATTTTGACAACACTTTTTAGTTTAGTTTTATTTTTAGTCTTTTGCCTGAACTGTCTTTTAGTTTTAGTCATAATTTAATCATCAAAAATGTTTTAATTTTAGTCTAGTTTTGGTTGATGAAATTTCACAACATTTTAGTCGACTAAATCTACTGTAAATTTAGTTGACTAAAATATGAAGTGTAAAGGGTAAGGCATTTTTTATGTTTTCTTGAATTCTCAAGTCATGTTTTACACTTGGATAAAATTAAACATCTTATAACTCTTAATTGAATGCTAGTAAAGTTTGAATGTATAAATTGACAAAAACAAATTTAACTTTTGTGTGAAATGCAGTCATCTTTATGCAGGCTACCTGGCAGAGCATCTCAGTTACAATACCAGAATTGACTACAACCAGTTAAACTGCTCTACATGAATATATCAGTTCATAAAGAGACTAGCTCTGATTGGATCGTTCCCCAATTTATCCCACCACCATGAAGATAAAGCAGTTGTGATTGAATGTCTCTTAACTCATTCAACCTTTCCACACAACCAAAGTGTGATTGGATATACTCCTAACTTTTCCCTGCTTTCTACATGACCAAATTAGGTCTGATTGGATTAAGTGTCTGTCAAACAGTCTAGTTTTTATTTGTTGACAAAAACATCAGTTGATATAGTTTTAGTTTTTGTCCCTGTGCCCTCGTTTTTTTAAGTTATAGTCTAGTTTTCATCAGGTTGTTGATGAAAACTTTGACGAAAATAATAAGTCAACAAAATGAACACTACTCAGTGGCATCTTGCTTGCAAGCATCACACTACTGCTCTTAAACTGAGTTGTTATTACAATTTACCAAGCGGTGTTACTCTTAATCATATGTCACAGTTTTATTTAATAGCACATTTTATATTTACATGTGGAAGAAAAGCTGCTAGAGAGTGCTGCTAGCCTGTCAGGTTGTAACTTATTTTCCCAATTTTAATTTTCTGCTAATGGCATTTAGAAATACTTCCTACAAGTGGAGGCTAGGGAAATGTAAATAGACCCCAAGCTGTCACTGAAGACATAATTATAAGTGCAGTAAACTTGGTATCCAAAAGCCAATGTTGTAATGCTCCTGAACAGGCCCTAAAAGGGTTCATTTTAATGACTTGAAGCTGAAATGTACTCAGTCGACCTCCAGTTGTCATTGGTAACCTTTTAAAATTGCACTTTCTGCCCTGCAGAGTAATGGACCTCATATATCAAGACAGATATGCATCATCTTTGGCCAAAAATTACTTGCTAGCCAGCACTGGCTCTTTGCAAACTGTTTTACCACTAGCTAAGCCCTACCCACTAAAAGCCATCACATTCTTTAAAAAAACACAAAGAGGGGTGTATATTAGGTCCCTTTATGTCATACTTGAATTAAATTACTTACCTAAAATGTTGTGTCACTGCATTCAGTACAGTCATGTCAAGATGCAGGCAGAAAGAGTGCTATAAAACTGTGGTACATAAATACTGCCTAATTTGGACTGTTTACTGGATGTTTTATCAACTTGAGACAAGTCAGCCAAGCAAAATTCAAGTTTGCACTCAGATGGACTTAAAATTACTTTGTTTTGGTGACTACCAAGATAACCTGGACCACTGTGAAAAACTGGATTTCTTTGGCTTTGAAAACATTTTAAAACATTGAGGATCTAAATTCACTCCTTAAAAAATATGTATACGGCTAGCAATTTTTAAGACATTATTAGTAAGTGAGAAAAAAATCAACATTTTACCTTTAAAGGTGAACTTAATTCATATTTCTGTGCTTCCTGGTGCAGCCTTCCCAAAGCTCAATATTAATGACTTCTCTAAAGAACAGTGAGTGAATGAGGCCCTGACTTTTAGCTTAGTGACATCAAAGTTTATCCTGACGGGGGCTTAAGGCAGCGCAGGCATCAACTGAGTATAAGGATTTCACTGAACTTTAAATTGAATTGCAGGGGCAGAGTGTTGTACGTGATGATAACTTGATAACACACAGGCTTCACTCTCGATTGAAAAACTGCCTCCCTCGCCAATACCATTACGAGGCGGGGAAAAATCCGATATAATCCGATCAGTGGAATTTTTATTCCAGTGTGAAACTCAGTTCAGCTATTCGAAAGTTTTCTGACCTTTAATTTCCCTTCAGGTTTGTGAGGAGGAGTCTGAAAGGTTCATGAATTATTGTCAGATTTAATCAGAGTGTTTTAGTGCTGACGGTCGTAATTGACCATCTGTGGACAAAAACAAACATTTACATACAGGCGTGGACTGACTTCACTGCTAAGGTGAAATTAGCTGCTATAAGAAATATTTAATTACATGACATTTCCCTGCACTACTTCAACAAAAGGTTGACTGTTCGACAGGCGTTCACTGCAGTGTTGTCGAACATAAACACAGCTCTAATTAACAGGAGCTCCACCAAACAAAACAGAAATGCAGGCTGTGATTTCAGATGTACATAGATGCTGTGGAGCAAGCTCGCTTTTTGAGTGGGTTTGTTTTATGTTCAAGGTTTTCTCCCTGTGAGAAACATTTCTGCAGACTCGGCTGGAAAATAGTTCTACAGTTGGTCTGTAAACTGAGAAACTCAGTTAATGGAACATTAGAAATTGAGTGAAATACTTAATTCGCTTTTTGCAAGAATAATGTAAGATCTATATGGAGTTGAGTTAAATACATGGCTAAATGGAACAATGCACTATGTTTTGTGTCCATCAGCCTAACATTTAGTTCAAAAATGCTTATTAACAAATATAAACAAGCTAACATGAGACAATGGCTCTGTCCAAAACCCTTAACTATACACTGGACCTGTGCAATTAATTAAATTTTAGTCTAGATTACAATTACTGCATTACAAAATAATGAAAACTGGGATTTAAAGATTACTGTGCCAAATGACATGTTTAACTTTTTATTTTTCTTTCCCATTATAATCATTATTAGCATTATTTTGGGAAGTGCGTATTTTACAAGTATATGTCTGTGTATTGCCTGTTCTTTATTGTTAAAATGGTAGTGGCAAATACGTTCAGTAATAGCATAGTGTTGCATGTTTTAAATCAGCGAATAATCATGTCTCATAATCTTGATCTTAATAACTATTTTAAAAAGTCGTGATTATGATTATTGTTTTAATCGAGCAGCTATACTATACACAATTTACCAGTCACACATAACAGTGGTGGGCGGCACGGTGGCGCAGCAGGTAGTGCACATGCCTAATCTCCAAACCAAAGACTGTGCTCATATACTGTGGGATGTCAGAGAGGCCTCAGTAAACAAAGAAGCATCTGTTATCATCCTGACTGTAACCGTGGACACTTAAAGTCACAGGGCTCCATGGTCACTCCTTACGCTGTAATCCTCAGATCACTGGCCTCATGTTTGAGGCAGATACTCAGCAGTGCAACATGCTAAGCTTTGTAGCCAACTGTTAGGGGTGAACTTCAACATCATCTTTTATGACAGTCCATGGTTGAAAGTCCTTTTGGCTTTCCTAGCCTGTCACGTCCTGAATGTTGGGATTAGAAGGAGCTCTTTCCTGTTTTTGTTTTTTGTTTTGTTTTATTTTTTTTACAAATCTAAATGAAGTTTTCTGTATCATGTATTTTTCATATTTAAAGCAAAGACAACAAGCTGTATAAGCTCTATAAGATTCACAGCAGAGAAGCTAAAATGTGTTCTCAAATGTGTCAAGTGTCTTTTTCCACACTTCTATTCTTAAAGGGGCTGAATTTTCATTATCATCCTCAAAATCTTAAAAGTTTGCTTAGCCTGCCCCGGCAAACACCACATTAATAAGGATCCCACTGCCCACCATGGAGACTTGTTTCACCCCCAAACATCATTAGGATTTATAGGCTAGTTTACAAAAACAGGAGCACATCCCTCTCAGCCTCTCAGACTTCATTAAATCAGGTCACACTCTGCCAACACTTCAATATGGAGACGCTTTTGTGCTCATTCTGTCTCCCAAACTTCCCCTAAAATTTCTTGACCTCACCTCACCCAACGAGACATAAAACTAGGGCTGTGAGACAACAGAGGAAGAAATGTCTAGGGACCCACACAGACAACCTTGCAGCTTCCTCTTCACTTGAAATAGGAGGAGGCCCCTTTGAAGCGAGACAACAAGGTCTCATCTTAAGTTTTACTGCCTCGTAGTTTCCCAAAGAGGTTGTTCAGACGTGTCACAGGAAGGAGGAGAAACTTGTTTAATCTTAAAAATCATTTCATATCCTATTGTGTCAGAGATGTAGGGCAAAAACTGGCTTAGGCAAACTTAGGCAAATAAAACTAAAAACACTAGGATGGAGCCACACAACTTTCATGCTGAATTAAAAGCCAACAATTAAAATAGATTTTAAGATGAAATTTTAAAGCAGGTAACGTCAGGGACATTCTGATTTCAGGAGGTAGGTTGTCCCATACTTAAGTGTTCACAACGGGAAGAGTTTTTATAAGAAAGCTGTAATATTCTTTGAAAGGTTAACTGAATAACTAAGAGTAAGTGCTCATATGACAGTAAAAGGTAGGTTCATAGTCAGTATTTAGATGTTTGACATGTTTATAACAGCCCACGTCTTAAAAAGCTGGGTTTATGTTCTCTGTGTATCTTCGACATCTTATTGTTTTTAGAGTTCACTGGGGCCTCTCAGCCTCTCAGCAGGTTTTGAAGACGGACAGTTTCATGGCAAATGTGTCCTTATTTAGGCTTTCATTAAAATTGAATCTGATGTGCCTGTCTGGCTTTATAGTAACAAAGACATTTAAAATCATTATAAACGTATCTGTTATTGTGGAAACAACAGATGCAATCCTTTGAAAGTCAGCGGATGGCACACACTTTTTAAGTGATGTGGTTAGCTCAGAAGCCCTTAAGTTAGTCATGAATATAACCCTTATGCAGACTAATAACTCTCTATGGTGCCCTCTGGCTATGATTGGGTCAGTGATGCAGGAACGATTAACTCCTTTATATGAGTGTAGAAGATGAAATACTTCAAGTGTTTGTAAGTTTTAGGACCTGGGGATGGTACATTCGCCACCATTTTAATGCTATGGTTTGTTTTCCTGTTGCTTTATGGCTGTTGTTTTCTGATACTATTCTCAACAGAGATGTTAAAGGGAGCAGGATGACCTCCTCAACAAACTCTGATCCAGAAATCAAAAGACAGTCCTTGCATAGCACAAAAAATTAAGTGAGTAACTAAACACATAGTTAAAAAAAAATCCATCTCCCAAATTGTGACATGGTTTTTGCTGTATCAAACTGGAGCTGGTAAAATGAAGTCTTTCTTAGAAACCTATCAATGTTTATAACTCTCTTTACAGATAAATAATTTAAGATTCATAGTGGCAGTTGCCATTCAGCTTAAAAATATTGAGAAGTGGTTCCTTGTCAATATTTTCCAGCCCTACAGCATAGAGAACATACACATACAGAGATGCATTCCTATATCAACCTTTATTTTCATGTATCCATATCAAAAAACAGCTGATTCCTTATCTGGGAAGTCTACTGACCTGCCACGATTATTTACTTTTTGTGAAAAATTGAAATTGTCCGTACAGGAGGAACATTTCCTCTGCTCTGAAGATTCAATATCCTGCCTGAGTGTGCAGTGTGCAGCCTCGCAGCAAGCAGAAATTGAACCTGCAAAGCCAGCAGCCTTTATCACCACGCAGCTGTGAGCAAGGTCGTCAACCACGTCTTTGGTCGGCCCTTTTCTTTCAAGACAGAAAAGCCTCCTTCTCTCAGATGTTCTGTGAGACTATTCAGTGATTTCAACTAAATGCTTGCAGACTGCCGCAGGTGGGTCGCTCTGGCTGCCAATGGACAAGATGTCCTCTGAAGCTTGAATGGTTTGAGGTCAAAACTGTTGAACAAAAGTGTTAATCTGTGAAGAGCCAAAAAATGCAGCAACAAACCTTGATGGACTGAATCGTCACCTTGTACAGAGAATTGTTCCCCTGATTGGATGAATGAATGCAAGATCTCAAGAGATGAACACTCCTTTATTTATCTTTTCAAAGACTCCTCAAACTTTAATTCACAGAAAGCCTCTTATTATGTTATCATCTAGCTTTTAAATGTGGCACGTCCGTATGAGTATTATTGCAATCAGATAAAGGTCCAAAGTTATTCAATAAATTCAGTCATTTTAGTTGCAAATATGACATGTCAATTTGGCATTGGGGCACCATAATTAGGCTATCTTAGCAGGGCTGCAGCTGGACACTACTTACCTCGGACTCCTGCTCTCACAGTGATAGAAAGTAAGGACCCCACTGCTCCTCTTTATGTCTCTTTTCACTTTAATTATTTCACAGTCAGTGTAGCCAACAAGTCAAAAGTAATATGTACTTTGAGTTATACCACATTTAACTATTTACTGTTTGCTTTAGCTATTTTTATTTCTTCCCAATTTTCAGAATTTTCTTTTTTCTCTGGTTAAGCAATGTCGTTGCCAATCTGAGGCTCTTTATATTCTTAGAAAATAAAAGCAAGTTTGCAACAGAACTGGAAGTTTTAGTAAATTTTTCTATGTAAAAGCATATAGAAAAGCAGTTTCTTGAGGAAGTCACGTTGTTAACTGTTAACTTTAACTTGAAAATGCTGCAATAATTACTGGGAAACATTGGACGTAATTGAGTCCTTCTGTACATGCACCACTGCATATTTCTATATACTAGAGAGCTGAACAAGTAGTCACAGAATAAGCACCCAGATGCTATTTCCTATCTCCAAGACGCTTCAGAAGTAATCTTGATTTTTCTTATCTAAAAGTAACGATAGTCGAGCTTGATTATAACATGGCATCAGCTAACGCTCTTAAAGGTCACGTAAGCTGTGTCTCCACTAAGTGATCTGGTTTTGTTCAGGACAGTTTGGAACTGTTTGGAGAGGTACGCCCTGATCCTGCTTGTGTTTCTGCTGGTTTTGTCCTCCCCAGGGAACGGGGTTGTAGGTCAGAAGTTGTGCACCTTTTTAACTTCTATGTGTTTTTTGTTTTAGCTACAACTCTTGCGACCAATCAACAGATTGCAGCAGTTTTAGCTCCACCCTTTAGGGTTGCTAAGCGTGGCACCACAACAGAAGGGTGCCGAAAAAGCGAGATATACAGATCAGTTATTTTGGTACCCTCTATTTGACAGTAGAAACACCTGTAACTGCGTACTGTACTGGATCAAACTGAGCTGGACTACTTGGTGGGACACAGCTATATTTTACACTTTCTTAAACAAGATAACTCTGGTCCCAGATGTCTCCAGAAAATGCTTTTCAAGTTTCTTGCCTGAAAATCCACTTGGGTTTTTGATTCTGACTTGGTTCGAAACACCTATGTTTCAGCCCTGCTCAGAAAGTCTGCGCTAGTGTAAATCAACGTGCCTTTAAGTAAGTGGAAGCGGCTACAGCTTATAATGCAGTGCTCACATTAAGACATGTTACCGTTACCCTAATGAGCATGTTTGTCTTCGATTGGAGGTGGTGTATCCGGTAATAAAATCACAACGATAGAGCAATCCAACTTTCTCCAGCAGAGAACCATGGCCTCAGACAATTTCATTACTGTTCAAAACAAATTACTATGTCTTCAGAACACACAAATCACTGAAACCGCTCATTTACTACCCTCTCTGCTTGAAAGAAAATGAAACAATAAGTCAAAAGATGTAGTCATCCAACCTAGTTTTCCAAAATATGTGTTCACCTCAGTGATGTTTGACCTAATTTGAGGGCTGGCTTTGATTCAGCCCGTTAAATGTTTGAGATCATCTTGACATGGATTTCAGGCAGAATAATTGTTCTGACATGATTTTTCCTCTTGTATTAACTCCAAAGAAAGATTTAAAATTTCATTCAATCACATCTTCTCCCATTGTGCAATTAAAAATGTAGAGTTGTTTAATACTTAACAATGTTATTTTAAAGGTTCAAGTGCCAGAAGCAACAAGGACACATCCGAAACTCAGACTTTGATTTAAGACACTGTGTTTACGCTGGATAGCAGATAACCCGTGCCGCCGTTTTTGTTTTTCCAGGAATGCCCCAGTGGTGTTGTCAACGAAGAAACCTTTAAAGACATCTACGCACAGTTCTTCCCGCAAGGAGGTCTGTCCCATCTTCTTTGTTCTTACAGTGACTTTATCTTCTGAAGCTGCCTCTTGTCTCCACTGTGAGCTGAACAGACACACACCATCTCTCACTCTTTGTTTTAGCAGCACAAAGACACCTCTTTCAGAAAAAAGACAAAAGGGACGAAGTATTAATGCAGCCGAAATGTTGTTGTTTGCTCTCATTATTATGCAAAGATTGTGCCTGTGGAACAAGAGAAGAAAACATTAGGAGGCTTTGATTTATCTGTTTGGAAAAGAGCCAGTCAGTAAATATAATGTCTTACCACAGAAGGATAATGATAAAACTTTTTGCTTGAAGTCTTTTTTTTTTTTTTTTACTTATCGGAACCCAGAAACATTCACAATCACAGTCATTATTCTTTTGAAGTTGTTCTTTAAAAAAAGCTCATTAAAATGTTGTAGAGTTTGTTTTCGTTAATTTAGCTGAAATCATTCAAGATGATTTTGATTTTCTGTTTTTTGTTCTCTCCACAGATGCTACAACATACGCACATTTCCTCTTCAATGCATTCGACACAGATCATAACGGCTCTGTGAGTTTTGAGGTGAGAAAACTTAAAAGTAGCTATGATTGAATGTATGATAATCTGTGATCCCCAGTTCCACAAAAGCTGGGACGTTATGCAAAATATAGATGGAAACAGGACATGATGCTTTGCAAAGCCTTTTCAGCCTACTTTTAATAAAACACAGCACAAATACTACGGTAGATAATTGTTTTTAATCTAATACACTTGATCAGTTTGTTTGTTAGAAATATATATATATAATAATTCAATGCCTGCAGCACATTCAGAAATCCCAGATAATCATTTAAGCCAGTCTTAAATGAGTGCTCATCTACAGGCAGTCTGAGGGCCACATCAGGCCCTCCACAACATCCCATCCGGCCCCCAGACTATTATCAAATTCAGTCAGTTTGAGGGGAAAATATCTGTTGTGGTTTAGAGGGCATTTTCTGTTGTTAAATTCCCACAATAATAAATGTGGCCCCCAAAACATCTGAGATTGAAATGTTATCTGGAGTGACTTCATATTTGATTGATTTCAAAGAAGTCCACCAATCAGCCATTTATTATGTACATTAAACCTCGACGTGAGTGTATCGGAGTCAAATCCAGTGACACAAAACATGGCAGCCCCAGTAAGGAGTAGCCCAGATATCACAGCTGTTCAGTATGGCTGGCCACAGTATTGGTGATAGAGACTGATCACCTATAAAAGCTTAGAAATACATATGAAACACTTAAGTAAATAAAATAAATTATTTTACTACTAATATGTTAAGAAGCCCATTATTGGCATTATTTCAATTTGTGTTAAAATTCAGCCTCCAGAGCATGTGTTAAAAAAACTTGGCCCTTGTACCGTTGCAGTTCATGACCCCTGCCCTTCACTCCTGCAGAAGGTGACGTAGCACTATCCTGCTGGAATAAGCAATGATGTGCCTGAAAAGACATTGTTAGGATGGCTGAATCTGAAACAGTTTGTGTCAGCCTCTCAGTGCTAATGTTGGCTCAACAAATGCACAAGTTACCCCTGCCATGGGTAGCAAAAACATCCCCACACCATCACAAATGCTTACTGCTATGGGTTAGTCTGCAGGTCCACAGGAGATCAAATGTACAAGCTAACCCTAACCTGGAGAAAATGAACTGAAACATTAATTACATAACAGGAGTCATGCCTTAATTTTATCAAACTATGTCACAAAGTAAACTAATTTTTAGTATAAAAGTGCATTCTGTAATTCTGTTATTAAAGGTGCATTATGTAGTCCAGGTGTAGGCAGGCTTGTCTATATTGACAATAAATGCTGCGTTTCACAATTTTCATTTTTCATTTTTTTCAATTTTCACAAAACATTAACATGAAACTCTTTTATTGTCATCTAATCTTGTTAAAAGGACACAAATGTGAGTCAAAAATGTGCCTGTACACAATTTGGCTCGACCTACCATCATGAATGCAAACTTTCAGTATTTCTAATGGGATTTATTTTTATGGGTTTAGGGTCGGTCATCAAAAAAACGTCAAATTAATCCATAATCAATTAAAGACACACTGCTGCCTGCCACATGAGTAAAACTGTGATATTTTGATTAATTATTTCAGAGTTGTACATCTCTAAGTTTGAAACTAATACAGTCATACTCCTGACTGAATATTCAGTAAAAATGGCTGACAGGTTGGTTTCTTTAAGACCCATCAAACAGGGGGTCAAATAAAATTAATTCAGTCTGAGAGGGTTTGGTGTTGCTTTTAAAGCAAAATAATGATCCGCTTTTAGCCCAGTTATAGTCCTTTGAGCCTTCCACAACATTCCCAGTGTTTTCTTGCCTCTGTCCCAGCTGTTTTTGGAACACATTAGAGGCATCAATTCAGTATCCAAAAATTAATTTTATAAATGTGAACTGTGTAAATATCCCGTTTTGCTGTATTCAGTTGATTGTAACTGATAAAAGGATTAATCACTGTTCTCTCTTTTTGATACACATTATACTCAACGTCCCAACTTTTTCAGAATGAGGGTTTGTACATCAGTGTGAGGCCCTGACTCATTACACAGGAGCATTATATAACCTGAACCCCAGTCAGTTTTAAATTAGACCAAACAAGCCTAATTGGAAGGCTATCAACCCTTGATTAATATTCATGAGCAGCAGATATTTGCTTATTAGTACAGAAAAGTTGTCTTAACGCCAATCCAGAGCTCCTCTGGTGATGTGCAGTCCGCTCTGTTTAGAAGAACAGGGATTTCCCTGAAGGTCCATGAACATCATGAGTCAGCAAGTAATGTGAATAAAAAGGTAGTTTTCATTACAGCTTCTATACCCCCCCGTCTCTTTATTTTAATCTAATCAGGGTGAAGTAACATTCCTGCAGGACGGTTGAGTGATATCATTTTGTAAAATTCTACTTTTATTAAATGTGCTCTAATGTTTTTGTAACTTTATATCAAATTTGCTTGAAGTGATGTTGTGTATTTCTCTGCCTCCTGTCTCTGCAGGACTTCGTAATGGGCCTCTCTATTCTCCTTAGAGGCACAATCCAGGAAAAACTCAACTGGGCTTTCAACCTGTATGATATCAATAAAGATGGATATATCACTAAAGAGGTATGTTCTTTAACACTGATCGATTCTTTATTGATTTATAGTAGGGGTGGGAATTGCCCGTGGCCCCACGATACAATATTATCCCAACACTTGAGTCCTGATTAGATTTTGTTTTGATGCTTAGTATTTTATAATACACTGAGAATTGCAAAACTAACATTGCGATATATTGCGATTTTCAAACCATTGTCTGAATTTACATCCCAAAAACTATGAAAATGGATTAAATTCTACAAAATTCAATAAGAAACAAATCTCAATATAGTGGTTATGCCCCTTATTTTTCATATAAACAAAAGTAAAATTCACAGACTGATGTTCACATGTAACCAGTCAACGCAAACTGCTCCATTGTGCTCAGCCTCTCTTCAGCTTTCAGCTTCACTTCTCTGAAGAGCTTTAGTGCCGCTGTTGTTGGCAAATAAGTTCGTCATGGATTGCTATTTTCTCAGATTGCTCAGAGCTGGGAAGCAGCTTTAACAAGCTAAGCATGTCAAGTTATCAGTAGAGTTAGCTTAGCATTAGCTTTACTGCCGTTGGCTTATGCTGTTCCTGGGTGGTGCCACATAAGGTGAGCCTTATGTACACTGTTTTTTGTTCTAATGCATCCTCATGTAATGTCCATCTCTAATGTCCCTTCCAAAGTCCAAAGCAAGTTCACACAGCGGATTTAAATGCCAACAGTCGTCCTTTTGTCTCTCTCTCCTGCACAGCCATGATTGTTTACTCTTAAGCACAGTGAACGTCAACCGTCCAACCTGGCTCAATAGCAACATCAAGTGGTCTTAAAGAGTGACTGCTTTTATTTCTCCTGAACCAAAGGCCTCATCAAATGTCGGATTAATTCACAGAAAAATATTGATGCATGGCAGCTTTGATTGGATGCATCTTGTTGTGTTACAAAGCTGTTCTCTTCTCAGATTGAGGTTACGGCTGTTTTGTAAAAGTTTTTTGTAATAGTGGTTGTAGAACTTCTACACTGAAAAGTATGACCAAATTAAAAAATCTATTCTTGAGGATAACCTGTGCTCCCATAATTTTAATAATTAATACTGTAATAATGTTAAATTGATGTTTTAAAAGTTGTATGACCGCAGAGACGAAATGTAAAATTAAAACATAACTTAAATCTCACAAAACTTTTTACGGGCTTCACTCAGATCAGTCATGAACAAGCCTTTTCACATCTGAATGTGGTTACCTAAATTCTTTTCTATGAGGAGAAAATATAAAAACATGTAAACACATTCATAATAAAAACTACATACATGGTTACAAATATTTCAACAGATGTTTTCTGCTCTATGGAGTTATTTTTGTTGCTTCTGGAAGCAGTTTATGTCTCAGATGAGTCAAATGCCACATCACATCACTCACACCATGTTACAATGTCTGTGATATACGTTTTTTTTCCAATTTCAATACAAAAGAAGTTTGATTTTTATATCTTCTCCAACCATCAGTCTTACAAGTGTCCCAGTTTGACTTCTTGCTCTGTTACCTGATGTTAGCAGGAGTTTAGAGTTAATAGTTCTTAAGTTTTAATTTCAGTCCAATGCTTGTCTGATAATCCTCATCAAATCATGTTATTCAAGTATCCACAAGTTCTCTTGTGGGTTTCATGACAGACACAGACGCAGGTGGCTGTGGGTCACCTGTCAATACAGTCATGGTTAGAACAGTAACAGCGGATTTCATCCTAAATGTTGGCGGCTTTTGTTTTGTTTTTAAAGCAACATCATCGTGAGGTAGCAGCTAAGAATATGTGCAGTCATGGAAGGAGTAAGGATGCACGATGTTGGATTTTTGCCGATATCTGACATGCAGATTCTTCTGAAATCATTATTGATGTTGATACAGATATATTTTGGAGTGAGTATGTCCAAAGCAATCTTCACCAAACTAAAATTGACTCGTTCCTTTTCTGTGACATTTTATTTGCAATAGAAACAGGACTGAAACAAGAAAAAAAACATCATTTCATTCTCTGGCAATGATATTGTTGTTGTCTTAATGTAGATGTGTGAAAATGAGGTGAAGCGTTTTGGTGTATTTATACATTCTGGCCATATTAACAGCCGATATATCGAACATATAATTCCCCTGTCGAGAGTATGCACATGATGTCACAACAATAATCAGAAGGAAGTAAACAGTCAAACACTTCAATTCAACCGAGAAGCTTCAAGTTTTTGCTGTTAGTATTTAATGATGTTCACCAGATCCTCAGCTGATGTTGGTGAAACATTCAGAGCCGTAACATCAGGTTTATATCAAAGACAAGGCTGTGATGCTACAACAACCGGGATCAATCACCCAGTACATGCAGATCCAGGTAATAATAGATATGAACCCCACCTCCCTCTCTGTCCTCTGGTTTGATTTATTTTTTATAAACTCAAACATCAGTATGATGTGACACTCAGGACAAAAGATGATGTTTTCATGCTTGTAGCCAACATACAGTTCAGTTTAACCCAGAGAAGTCTGATTACAATGGCTGATTTTGCAGTTAACAATTTAAAAGGAAGGTAATTCACAGATTTAATACAAATAGAAGAAATGATTAAATTGATATGATTTCCATTTGGCCAATTATTGACTCTATTTTTCATTAAATAAAAGTTCTTATCCTGCTCATGTGTCACATTAGAAATACACAGGAGGAAACAACGGTTAAACAGATGCTAAAACTGTTCACTCATAGAGAACGGGGGAACGTGGATCTTATTTTACACACAGACAGAGTCAGAGTCACAACAGGACCTCATCCTGTGACTCAGACTCATTAATACTGCACTTTAAACAAAACTTGAATTCAACTTCAAAAGTGTAATTTAGTTGTCTTTAAATGAAAAGTTGGACTCATTACTGTTAGTTACAGCTTATATCGAGGGG
Source organism: Cetoscarus ocellatus (assembly GCA_037902135.1). NCBI lineage: Eukaryota > Metazoa > Chordata > Actinopteri > Labriformes > Labridae > Cetoscarus > Cetoscarus ocellatus. The sequence goes on along the minus strand of JBAMNC010000846.1, from coordinate 431,883 downwards.
TTTGCACCGAGGTCACAATTTATGCAAAGGACTGGCATTTCCATTCACTGAGTGGCAGAAACAATGTTACATAATGAATATAAAAAATACTATAGACGGTGAAACGGGTGTTTTTAGTCATTTTCAGCAGGCTTAGTTATTACAGAAAATGTAGAATTTTTCATGTCTGTAGATATTTAACTTTTTAAGCTGTTATCTGCTGATACTGATGTCAAACTGACAATGTTGTGCATCGCTAGTAAATCATCCTGTCAGCAGCAGTTTAGCAACGCCTGCTGCGACACACGTTAACAGCAGTGATGATGTAACATAGCGAGGCTTCACCCTGAGAAGAGGTCAGCGCAGAGTGTGACATTTTGGGCCCAAAGCGGCATAAACAGAGTTTAGAAATGTCGGCTTGGAGGCAGAAGTTATTCCAAATATGCAGTGACCTAAGACGCCATTTATGTTTTGACAGAAACACAAAACGCACAGAAAAAAGCTGCTCTTTCAAAAATATGCACTGAGTTTTGTTCATCTGATTGGCCGACAAACTGACAGACAGCTGTCACTTCATTCTAGGGTCAAAATGGACGTCTAATAACATCACCGTGGCATGAAAATGTGATTTAAATAAATAAACCCTAGCGATATCAGGGGAGATTTTGAAGTATCTGCTCTTGCAGTGTGAATATTCAGTCTTGCAGGACATTGCAGAGCAGCCACTGCAAACAGTCCCAAGTTTCGGCTTCTCTCGGCTCTAATCTTTGGTCTGGACCGGTCTTAAGGGTGACAACGAATCCACAAACCTCACATTAAACATTTCCTCCAGACTTTCCTTCCTGTTGAAAATATTTCTAAAGTATCAGTGAAGAGATGGATCAGTCAGTGAGATGTTTATTTTACAGCAGCAGCAGAGAAAGAGAATATCTGAAGCACATTAAACCAAAATGATCTGCAGAGCTTTTCCTGAAGGTCAGGTCTTTTTGTACTTTTGGTGAACTGTTCCTTCTCTGTGTGTCGTAGGAGATGCTCGACATCATGAAGGCCATCTACGACATGATGGGAAAATGTACGTACCCGGTCCTCAAGGAGGAGACACCTCGTCAGCATGTAGAAGTCTTCTTCCAGGCGAGTGTTTTTGTCTCAGTCAGTGTCAGAGAAGAGGCTTCAGGAGCTGTCTGTGTTTACTTTTCCTCTGTGTCTCAACAGAAGATGGATAAAAATAAAGATGGCGTGGTTACCATAGACGAGTTCATCGACTGCTGCCAAAATGTGAGCTGGCCCTCCTCTTCCTCTCTTCTCTTTGGGACTCTCTTCTTCCTGTTGGCACTCTCTAACTTTCTCATTACACTTGTGTTTCTCTTTGTATGCAGGATGAAAACATCATGCGATCAATGCACCTCTTTGAAAACGTTCTTTAACTCTTGGCTGGTGGTGACGGCTCGGGGGAAGAACTTCATCTTTAGCTCTGACTTGGACTCATACTGTGTACAGTGTGCTATGCAGACTTCTGACCATAGATAAAACATGTTCATGACTGTGGACCACATGTTGAAGTAGGCAGCATGGCGCGAACACTCTGGAAATAGACGCCTTTTTAACACTTTGTTAACTTTGTTGAGGGAAATTTGAAACAAGGTAAACAGAGGGGTCAGGGGTCAACCCTTATGTCCCATTGAGCTCCTGAGATGATGCACACCTTTTTCTTATGAGGGTTATTTTTCCTCTGAATATCCACATGACATTCCTTTTAGCAGAAATGTTCTTTTTTATGTTGTTTTCAATCAATTTTGGATTCAAAATTCGTATGTTATCACTGATGTAGCTTTTAATCACATGACCTGCATGGAGGCTTTAAGAGCAGATAAAGCTCCGGCTCAGAAGCTGTCACGACTCAATACTTAAAATTTTCAAATTGAGTACACTAAGCATACTGTGTTCCCACTGGCTCAGTGTGCGAATTTCGAGAGCGTAATGCTGTCCCAAATCGCATACTGCTGCACGGTGTACTCACCGGAAATGACGACACGATGTCGACCTCTTCTTCTTCTCTGCCGCCATCATTACCGCCATCATTTGGACCTTGGCAGCAGTTAGCCAGCTAGCATTAGCATTTGCGATACCGTTCACGGTAAAGAGCAAACCAAAAAAAAAAGTTACACCACAAATATACTCAAAACAACAACAGCAGGTGGTGCTTGGTTGAAACAACACGTGTAAAACACAACATTTATAACTTAGATTTGGCAGCGCAGCCACATCCACTGTTGAGACAGCAGTGCCACAGCTCTCCGCATACATTGTTGTTGAAGAAACGAGTACGGTAAATCTTGACTGATTTGAGTACGTCATCTTTGCACACTCATTTTTTCCCATACTTTCCACACTTTTTTTCATTTTGACACAGTAAACTCAAAATTTTAAGTATTGAGTATGGAAATATGCGATTTGGGACACACCAACGTTCTTAATGTTCCATCTTCTGAACACAACTCTCTTTACATCCACCCAACTGCAGGAAAAGCGAGATATTCATTTCAGCTGTAACCCTCATACAGCTTCTGTGATAGCATTTCAAAGTCCTCCACAGAACATCACTTCAGTTGTGTGTTTATATTGAAAGATGTCAGCAAAAATCCACTCACGTTAGAACATGATTTCTAACCACAATTTCTATAAAGACCACAGGCGTAGCGTTCTGTATGTGCCACGCGCTCCACAGCAAAAAGACCATAATCTTCTTAATCAGCTGGTTTCCACAGCCTGTGCCTCGATCCGGATCCATCCTGTGTTGATCCACAAAGATTCTCTTTCAAAAGTACTATGTATTAAAGAATAAAATGTGGTTTATTTTTGCTGTACATGTTTCTAACACTAAAAGAAGCAACAAGTCAATTTGACTAAAGTGGAGGCTTTGTGCTCTTGAAAAGGAATATCAGTATTGATAAAGGTATCAGCAATTATTACTTCAGAAATATTAGCAAATCAGTCAAAAGCAAAAGTTCCAGTATCATGCTCCCCTACTTATTAGCATTTTGCATTTGAGGAATTGTTTCATCCACATACAGTAAATACCAGACATACAAGGTACAAACAAAGGGACAAAGTTTGAAAAAGACACATAAATTAAAAAAAGGTTTGTAAAAAATGAAACCTGTTGTGTCTTTTTAGCTGAATTGGCACAAATTTTATAAATGAGCCAAAATCAATTTTGTCACTGATCATTAGCGTGCAAAAGATTTCCTTTCTAGTTTATTATGTCTGAAAAATAATTTTTCTTTGAGGGTTTTTAAAAGATATATTAGTGTGTTATGTACTCAAAATGTCATATAGAAATTTTTCAGCTGAACAGTTTTTAAGTTGATGAAGATATTTCATGCTGCATAAAAAATATTAATGTTCAACAATTTGTTGATTTCATGTATCAAGAGGAACTTTTAAAGCTGATTTAGGACAAAAAAAGCACCAAAATCTGTTTTATTTATAATTACAGACATGCCCCAGACTGAAATAATCTAAAAACAGTCTCTCTCCTGCTATTTGAAGTTAAAAATGGTCATATTTGTAAAGTGAATATGTTTTAATGCACAGGACTGAAACTGGTGAAAGAACTTGATGAAGTGAAAGATTTTTACAATAAATATGACATTATTGTATAGCCCTTTTTCTGATGCATCCTTCCTTTGCTTAATGCGACTTTCTTTTCCTGAATGGGGCGTGAGGGTTAAAAGCAGAGCTGATTTTTCAAATAAAACTGTCCAAGGCCGACTCCCACCTCCTCTCTCTGAAGTGTCTCTTAGTTTACCGAGCGCTGCGTTCTGCAAACTCTTTTAGCCTTGGACTTTTCAAAAACACACAGAGAGAGACTTGAGCTGCAGCCTTGACTTGTTTTATTTACTGCCAAGTGAATTCACTGTGACTTTCTCCAGCTTCAAGAGAAAAAAACACAAACAGCGTCTCAAGTTTTCACATTCCAAAGCGGCTCTTTATTTCCAGAGTGTTCTCGCCTGGACTTAGTGAATCATCGTGGTCTTTGAGGGAAGCTTTTAGAGAAAACAAGGGTGTACCATTTGAAACTGTAAATAGGTATAGATAAAGCATTATTAAATAATTACTCTGTTTTCAACTTTGTCCATGTTTACTTGCCAACTAGAAACAAGACAACACAAGGATTGTATTGATGTCAAACTCGGACCATGATATCGATGGTTTGTCTCCAGAAGCACACAGGTAGCTCCATGTCCCACCAGTATAGCGTTAGATGATCTGTTTGTCTCCAGATTAAAGCTGCTTTCAGTGTTTTTCTTTGACCTTCTGTATGTACTTCCCCTGTAAAGAAAACCATCAGGATTCTGTTTCATTTTTGTTTTGAGGCACTGTTTACACTGAGGGCAGTGCTGGACATTATTTATATGCTATTACAGTCATTGTACAAAGGATTGTCAGTTGTACAGTATTAAATGAAGTTTGCTCTCGAGTGATTTTGAACTCTTCACATTTCTTCTTGCAACAAGCTTTTTCATTTGTCTGGGTGCAAACTTTGTTTTATACTCACCATGTTTGGAGTCACGGGGTGAAACACCTCCTGCTGCTTTCCTCCTCTACCCGGGAGCTCACCTTCCCGACTCCAGGTGATTAATCTCTTCTGTCTTACACCAAACTACTGGTTATAAAATGTGAGCCTTATGAGCATGCTGAGTGAAAACAGTGACTTTCTTCTGCTCATCGGACATCGCTGGATCCTCAAGTTTCTGGATGTTTTGCAAGTTTGTTTCATATATTTATTCTAAAATACATCTTTGCCCTGTAAGTTTGGACATTTAAGCCAAGTTATGAATATTTAGGGTGCTGGTGTGGCAGAGTGGGGGGGCCTTGTGTTGAGGCTCCTGCTTTGTCCAACCTGAGGCCCATTTGCTGCGTCATTTCCTATTTCCTCTCCCCCTCTCCGAGTCCATCAATAAGGCCAAAAAGACCCCAAAATATCTGCTAACATGTATGAATATTTGCTCAGTCAGCATGTTAGTTTAATCCTTTAATGCTTTTGGATCATATTTGATACATACTTTTATGGTACCTCTATCTAATTAATATGATCAACAAATTACTATTAAAAACATCTGAATACAATCAGACAAATGATTAAAAAAATGTCCTCAAGTGGATTATCAGTTGCCAAAAACACCTAATGTATCAAATGAGATACAAAAAATATATATGTTAAATTTTATGAAAATTTAGATTTTGTTGGATTTTAGCAGAAAGTGATAAAAACTTTCAGCTCCCAAAAATTAGAATTTTCTGGCTATAATTTGTGTTTTCAGGCCTTAAGGGGTTAATTCCAAAGAAATTGCCAAATTTTCATCAAGAAATTATTGTTTCAGTTTTGTCTGTATGGCATATGAATTTAAATTTGAGTGATATGAAACATGGATCATCAAAATAAATCATGTAACCAGCTTTTTGTCCAGCTAGCAGGTCCCACTCAGACATGTTTCTCTTGTTATGAGGAAGAGTGTCTCACGCCCCCTTGTGTTGAAAGGAAGTTAACACACTCGCTGCCAAAATTGAATTGAAGTCATAACATCAGGGGTCTTTCTAATTTCATAACTTTGTCCATCCTACCTCCTTCACTTGTGCTGTTTCCTTGCCTCTTAGCTCCTTCCAGTGACAGAGGAAGCACAAAAAGAGAAATCCGTCACATCATTCTGAGCAGAGTGTTGAAGACGAGCTGCTCAGCTGATTGGCTGTCCAACATCACACTGTACAAACACCCTCTGATACCAAAAATGAACAAACATGATGACACAATAATGTGGCCTCACAGAAAACAGCAGCTGTTCAGAAATAAACCCTCCTAACTAAAGTTTAAAGTGTATTTGATCAACACTGTCAGAAAAGTCATGATCCCAGTGAAGGTTTGGCTTTTCTTCTGATGTTGTGCCTCCAAACAAATCACGGTGCATCTAAGACTTCCTGAAACTCTGCTGTATCCTCACTCTGAGCTCCTCCAGAAGCCTCCTCTCTCCTACATCCTCGCCTCCTCCAGGTGCTTTTTGGGGAATTGGAAGATCCTTCATCATGGAAAATGACTTCCAGGTTGGTAAAGGAGAGAGAAAGTGATGATGAACAAAGTTATTTAATGAGAAACATTTGTTGTACTTTTTAGTGCATAGATCAGTGACTTTTCCAAAAAGTTGTTCCCTATCTAATGCGCTTCTTCAAGAAATAAAATACACAAACACCAGTTATGTGAACAATTTAATCCAGATAAAATTAGTTGATGTTTTGGAATGAAATGTACATGACACACCCCACCTGAATGTCCATGTTAACTCATAAAACAAGCGTCCATCTTTCCAGTTCTCTCCCAACTTTGAGCAGATTACCTGAGATTAGTTCACTCACGACAGACCTTTTAACACATCTTTAACAACAATTACATCAATTTAAGGCAAACGGTCATTTTAAACCATGAACTGTGTATTTCATGTACAAAAACATTTTTATAGGCCACATAGAAATAGTTCTTAAAAGCATGAATTATAATGAAGCTGTTTCCTCCTTAAAACAAGCGATGCTGAACTGGAATGTTTCATTATTACAGACCATTTCACAGAAAATAATCCTAAAAACAAGACTGATCAGGGTTCAGGTCAAAAGCATCATCATTTATGGCTCTCTGGATCACACTGTGAGCCAGTTTTAGAAAAGTTTTTCATTTGCTCCAGTCTGACTTTTCCCTTTGATGCCTCGGAGCGTCATTAGCGGTCCATTCCGCTTTCTCATTACAGATTTAAATATGCGTCCCCCATGAATCCTCTTCTTTTTCAGGCCTAAATTTGAATTGTGCAAGTTCTGGGTACGAGATGATTTTTGGTGTCCATGTGTTTATTTTCTGGTCCTCATAAAGCAGCAAAACAAAACCTTTCATGCGTCAGAGCGGGATGTGAAGATACAATAACAGCTTGAAACGGAATTAATTTGAATGCTGAAGACCATCAGCATGACTTTATGACAGAATATTTCTCACTTTTAACAGCCTTTCTTTGATTATGGCAGAGTTTTCACTAATATAAAGTATCTAGAGCTGCAAATTCACCATGTAAATACATTTCAAAATGTATTTTCTGCCAGGATCACATGAAACTGATAAAAATAGAAGCCATAACTCTTATAAATACTGTCAAATTTCATAGGATATAGCTTTTTTAAATAGGATAAAGGCTTATGATGTTCAGACTCCATTTTATCTTCACAGGGGTTTATCCTCTTCCCAGCTAACATCTACAGAAACCTCTCATCATAACCACAAAGTGAAATGAATATTGACCAAACGCTGGAGATATACGTCGTATTGCTTATGCCAACAGGCTCCATGCCAAAATGCACTCCAGCTGCAGCGCTGATGTCATCCTCCATAGTATGGGTAAATGCTGGGTTTGTCGTCCACTCTGATTCTCCTTTATGCAACAAGATGTTATTTGAAGAGACAAAGTTGTGCGTACAGAGTGATGTTGGAAAGGCAGCTTTGGACTCTTGTGGTTACATCTCAAAAAGCTTCCCCCGCCCCCTTGTTTCGTCCTCCTCAGTCAATTAAAGTTCCTGTCCTTGAGATTGAAATATAGTGAGCTGAGACTGCCCTGTGAAGTTCCTACATGGTCTATTAGATGTTTGTCACAGGACTTGAGGTAGGACGTTCAGGAGTTAAGTGAGCAGCTGCCTGATCTCTCGATGAACGTAGGTAAGGAAGTCCATGTAAGAGGCTCCGCCGTGCAGCCCTTTATCCTCCACCAGGAACTGACGGAAGAACATCTCTGGTTTGTCCCGCTGCCTCACGATTTGGAGCTGAGAGGAGAAAGAGGTCATCAAATGTGATGGAAAAAAGTTTAATACGAGTTTGACTTTATCTGCTCTGTGTTGTGCGTACAGTATCAAATGTCCTTTAGTGTTTTTAGAGGGATTTTTAGTGACGTACCTAACAAAAAAAAGCAAACACCCCAAAACTTCATTACTGAGTATAAGATGAAAAAATGAGGAACAAGGTCGGCACACCAGAAGCTCATCTACAGCCAGTTTAATGAAGATTTTCTCCACAGATGTGACTCATCAGGTCCCTTAAAGTCTGAGGTGTAAGGACCTGAAACATCACATTTGTTTTGCTGATTCTCATTTAGCTCGAGGGCTTCAGATGTTTGTGAGCTTTAAGTTAACCGTGGCTGAAAGTATCAAACAACAACATTTATGTTTCATGTTATAGGTTACCCCTCTTTAAATAAAGTCATTGAACATTTCTGCACACATCTCACCCTTATGCACACTATATATTGCTTGTTTTTGTATATCAAAATAATTGGACGTGTAAATTGTCTGGATTTAGAGCTCAAAATATGAAGATTAATCAATCCTCTGATCCAACTTAAAGATATCTTTTTCATTCAGCTTCTTAAAAAAAGCTTATTTTTTTATATAGTATAACCGCAAATATAACAGCTGGTGGACCTGTAATGATAAATCTTCTCCAGTAGAAGGAGACAAACACCATTTAAGGCCATAAGGCTTTTTGCTGCATGTTTTTAAAACTTCAGTTGCTTCAATTTTATAGTTTTCTGTAAAACCTTCTTGTATTTCTTTTTGCCAGGAACTTAAGTAATGTTTTTGGGTGTTTTTGGAAAATGTTGCTTCTCTTGAAATGTTACCTTCATAGAGTTCGGCCTCTTCTCGAGCAGAGTGCTGATGATGGATCGGACCTTTTTGGAAAGCGGGTTGTCCAGCTCTGGCAGTAAAGACTGAGAGAACACAAAGAGGAGGTTGGTTAAGCCTTTAAATTAGTTAATGAATCATTGGCTCAAAGACTCATGACACTTGAAGAATCATTTCAAAGCACAAACAGTTCTGAGGAAAGTTAGTTTTTCCAGGAATCCATACACTGATTACTTCAGCTTACTTTAACATGAACCTTTTTCTTCGTTCGTAAACTTTGCTCTGCACAGTGAAGTGGTGATTAAGTGGTGGCTTTAAATCTTAATGTTCGTCTCTGAGCTGTGACTTAAATGTTTCATGATAGAATGATTGAATCTGAAAATATTTTTTTATTGGTTAAATGTAAAAAATCTTGCTGGTGTACTCATGTACATCAACACTTCAGGCACCACAAAAGTAAAAAAAAAAAAAAAATCAGGATTGGCACAACGCTGAAGCTGTAATACTCTAACAGGTGGCAGCTTTGCCCTCATGTTGTTGTTCCTGGATCAAATTGCTCTTCAGGAGGTTTTATTGATTTCTTAGCGCAGCGGCATCCATGCAAACTTATTTTTCCCAACGACAAAAAGGGGCCTGAAACACAGATGAGTCTTTGTGGGAGAATATTTACTACCACATGATGAAGATGTCACTAAACCTCTGAAGGTAACCGTCTACAGCCCGCTCCTCACTGTTTGTCATTTTACTCACACATCACTTCAAAAACCTGTCAGTTTGGTATAGTGAGCTCATGATGGATCATTTAAAGCCTCTTCTTTTAGTATAAAAGTAAAACAAAAGAAGCACAAACTGGTTTGATTTTAAAATGGTAATAACTAAAGATAAATAATGACAAACTTTGACTTTAAATGTCACTTGTTGAGTTGATGTAGCTTGCACACTAAAAGAGTCTAAACTTTTCAATTCTTTTTTAAGAGAAAAAAAACAAAGTTCATATTTAGGACTCGACATATTTGATACCCTTTGTCTCAAATGTATTTATTTTTTTTTACATTTGGCGCTAAATTTCCCTGAACTTACATTTCACTGTCTTTGCTTTTCTCCTGTTTGTGATTTGCTGATGCCTACGTAATACCATGACATTAATGCTGTGATTATTGCTGATTTGTCAGACAAAAAAACAAAATAACAAGAAAAAAACGTGAACAACCAAAACTGAGTGCATTTGATAATATCAGGTAAGTCTCAGTAAAAGTGCTGTCCAAACTTCGAGACCTCCTTCGACTAAAAAGTAACATTTTTGAAGACATTTTCTCTTGAATCTCTAAAATGTGGTTTATAAACCTGTCAGACTTTTTAAGGGCAACATTGGCAACATTTTCCTCCTGGCGTAGCTTTGGTGGACTGAACTTTGTTTTGTTCAGTGACTTTTAGCTCAGCTCACAAAATATATTTACCCAATATCTGATCAACCAAATTCCAGAATCTGTTTCTCTGTTTTATAAACATGTCCTGTGTGTTTTCCTCACCATGTTTCCCTGCAGGTGTCCGAGAGAGGGAACATTGAACAGACTCTGGATGAGGTCCGGCGGGCTGGCTTGGCCGAGCCACAGGAACATGGAGTGGCCGTTTTCCAGCAGGAACATGCCAGAGTCTGACAGACCCTCCTCTGAACAGCGGATAGAGGCGGGGAGGGCCTCGCTGCTGGGGTCCATGTTGTGCTGAAAATTAAAAAAAATAAAGCATGTGCAGTCATTTACAACACCGCTAAGAAAGTTTACACCTGTTTGTCCCTTTAAGACGTCATTTAAAAATTATGATGAGATTAAATGTCCACTTAGAAAGCTTTAACATTCACTAATACTATTTATGTGATCTTTGTTCTGAGGAAAGACTGAAAACATTCAAGAGTAAACGTGCACGTTTCAGCCTTAAAATGCTGAGTATAAACAATGACGTTAATGAATGAGGCCAGTGTGGACTGCAGTTCCCCAAGTGTCCACTTGAGGCTGCCTAAAAAAAGCGTGAAAGTCACACACACACTGCGTGATAAAGTTTTTAGGTGCACCATGTTTACATCATGGCTCAAAAGAACCATGTTATAGTAAATATCTTTAAAAGCACACACTGCACTGATGATGAAATGATTTCAGAACTCACTTGTTTTGTATTTATAAAGAATACGATGGGCATGACTGAAGCCTGCATGTTTGTTTGAGACATTAAGCCCATCTTTTCTCACCTCAGTTGTCTGTTCTCTAGGTTATCTGATACCGTAGTTTAGCTTGAGATGCTGTTTCCAGTGTGGAGACAAACACTGACGACTTCAAAAGCCCCCTCATTCAAAATAGCTGATGTTATTCACACTTTGTCCAGAACTTTATAAAGTCTGGAGTTAAACTCAGCACCTTTTGCATTTAAACTGCCTGCATCATTCTTACTTAAACGTAGACTACTTTACATTTTAATTGTTCAGGAAGTCACTTTGATTGCAGCAGCACACAAACAATCAGAATCTCTTCAGCAGTGGTTGTCTACTGGTGTGTTAGAACCCCTCTGTGTCTTCAGGAGGTCACAAAAGTGTGCCTGAGAAATAATTGTGCTTTTATTTGTAGTACTTGCTAAACTTGGATCGACTCTAATCAGTTTGGTGTAAGATGATTTCTTTTCCGTTACTTTGTTCGTACCACCTCAGTGTGAACAGTGATGTGCGAGCAGCTGTGAAACAGTCGGGTCATTCAGCACATCAGAGGAAACAGAGGCAGTAAACTCTTGGCCTGTGACTTTTTGTCACTCTAAGAGACTATTTCAGTTCTAGAGACACGTGCAAACATCAAAATAGCATATTACTAAAAGCAGGGGAGAGTTTGGGATGTCAGTGAGTGATGGAGCCGACAACATGGAAAAGCCTGTCTCAGTGTGGCTCCACTCTGACCATTCAGTGGACAGATGAGTTCAAACCCTAATGGAAAAACAAAATTCAAGTAGAGTTTAAGAGAATCAAGCTGATTTCACGGTGAAAATGTCCTAAAAATTGTCTGATGTTTGGACAGTACAAGCAGGCATACTGTACATCTGTATCTTTCACTTAAATCTGTTTTGCTGTCAGGAGGAGTACATTTTTGTTGTTTTCCTTCAGATTTGGACTTTTTAAAATCTTAATATCCTGACCTCAATCCTGGTGTTCCAACACTTAATTTCATGTCAGAGGAATGGGATTTGAAAAAATGTGTAGATGCATTTCATTCCTGAGCCTCTGTATTGATGGAAATTTAAATCTTTTTTGTTGTTGTTGTCTTGGTTCTTTGTTTAGTTATATACTTTGATGAACACATTGTTTATTTGACATCAAGAGCTTGAATTTTTGCTCAAAATTTGGGTTGTATTTTTTTATGAGACAGGAAGTGTTGGCTGTCTTTGCTAGAACAGAAGTATTTCTTATAACAAGAGTCCAGAGCTCAATCCTTTTTAGATTTTCATATTTGATCTGGCACTTCTAAAATCTTTCCAGTTTTCTTTCCATTTCAGTTTGACTCCTGTGTGCACAGCCCTGCAGGCTCATGCCCTTATACGGGCATTGAGGGGGCGTTACTGAGCTCCATACAGGTGAATCCAATTCTGCAGTTTGAGAGCGGCTTCATGAATCTGCAGCAGTTTGTCCTCTCGCTTTAAAAACAAATGTAAGTAAAACCTCAGAAAGACACTGGCCTGTTTTTTCCTAAATTACCACATCTGTCTCATTCTTGTATTTGATTTGATTTTTGATATATCATGTCATTATCATGCTTCCTATATTCCTCACAGTGATTAATAAAGTACTGCATATATCTATCCAGCATGTAGTTAGCTCTGTACCAGGGGAATGAGCCGTGGGTAAAACAGCAGCTGTGTGTCCTCCACCCCCAGACCCATGACCGACAGCCTTTGGTGGGCTCTCTCGTCTGTGGAGAGCTCAGTGCTGCTAACCAGAGGAGGGCTCTTCATCAGGCTGTTCATGTAGACCGGGAGCACCTTCATGGCACTGGGCAGGATCAGCTACAAGAGGAGGCAAGCATAAAAATGTATTTTTTATTACAAACCCATTATGTGCTGTCTCACAGATGCCAACATGGACACTTCTGTCCCCTCAGGCGTCGTCCTGCACTGACCTGGCTGGCAGCAGACGGGCTGGCACAGTTCTTCCTGTAGCAGGCCAACATGTGGGCCGTCTGGTTGACCAGGATCTCCCTCACATTCTTCAGAGGCTGGTTCAATATGGCACGGTAAGCTGAGTGGGCATGGGAAAGAAAAAGTTAAAAGAGGGAACATACTGAGGATAAGATGGAGAATAAAACATAAAAGATGAAGATGAAATAAGAATCCTGTTGGAGAATAAAGATCTGACGAGTGAGCAGAGGGTCGGGGAGCTTTACTTGAGGATTGCCGTGCAGATTACAGAGAAGCTCATCTGTATTTTATGTGAAACATGTGGAACTTATTTCTCAAGTCATATTTCTTTTTCTCATGAGTGTGTGAGCATGAGGAGATTATCAGGTGATGCATGGGGTAAACTCAGGATGACACTGCAGTATATTACAGAGAGATGATTGCATGGTACAAAAAACATGAATCATAAGAGAAATACGTCTTCAGCCCAACAATCAGTATAGTAACATGCTCGAATAACTTCAGTCATAGCCTGATATGGACATTTATCTGCACTACAGTCCTCGTCATAGTTTATGAGCCTCAGGAGAGAATCAGTTTACGGACAGAAATATGTCTGCCTCCAATACAGTCGGTCCAAAAGCTCCCTTTTTCCTGTTGAACTCACTATCATGTTCACAAGCAGCAAACTGATTGTTCGTTGTATGGCTGCAGTAAATTAAATGACGTGCCGTTTTAGTTGGACTGACACTACATCATGTTTTCTGACTCATGTAAACTCACTCAGTGTTTGCTCTGAGGATAAATGTTAATATTCAAGATAAGACATTACCTGATTTGGCAAAGAAGTTAATCAGTGAGTCCGTCTCACAGCTCTTGTACAGCTCCACCAGCTGTGAGCTGCAGTTCAGACTGATGTTGTGGATGCGGAGACGTCGCTGCCCGCTGATGGTGGTGTACAGCAAAGCACACTGGGAAAGGAATACAAATAGATGTTAGATGGCATTTGTAATGAGAAGCTCTTTTTAATTATACAATTTAAACAAGAGTCACTGAGATTAAAGTAAAAAAATGAGAATGATGTTGTAATCAACGTTGTTTCACATTTTTAAAAAAATCAGCTTTAAAACTTTGCAAGACATTTTAAGACCCAGCCATCAAAAAATCATAGCTTTTGAGCCATGTCAACTTTGCAGTTATTGTATTTCACTACCAGACATACTAAATAATATTTATCTTTAAATAAAAATGTCCTCTTGCATGCATTTTCTCATCCTCTTCCCTTTTCTCTCATTGGTGTTTATTAAATGTACATATAAAGGCGTCTTAAGTGTCTCGTGAACATGAAGAAAAAAGCACATAATAATAATAATGCAAAATTCAAACATGCTAACCAAAGATGTAGATTTGTTAAAACATTCAGACATGTCCCAATTAGAGTGACGTTTAAAATCTAAAACAGCTCAATTTAACACCTTAAATTAAAAAAAAAAAATCAAAGATATTTAACGACATTTAAAGAGTGCATTAAAAAAAATTACAAGAATAAATTTGAAATATGCCTACAATTATATGACTCAAGTAAAGAAGAGTTCAGGAAAGAAATTCCAAACTTTGAGAAAAAAAAAGTTTTTTTTTTAATTTCTTTAAATTACTCTCAGAATTTTACTTTATTCTTAAGATTGTAAATCAACATTTTTCTTAATGTTGTGATTTTTTTCCCCATCATCTGACCTTTATCAGAGTCTTTACATCGTCCTCAAAGTGCATAATCAAAAAAATCTCAATACTTTACTTTTATGTAATGTTTCTCTTTTTAAAATTAATCTTCGCAATACTTGTTTCCTGCCAGCGTATGGTAAACCTCTGATGGAGAGAAATCAAGTAGCTTCTTATGATAACTCCCTATGATATAAAAAAGGACATACGATTTCATTTCTTCAGTCAAAACACTCATTAAATAGACATTGAGGTTTCCGAGACAAAGCATAAGAAAAGGTCATGGAAGTATGGAAATCCAAAACCAATTCCACTTGAGAATGATAAAAACTCCCTCAAGGAATCGATAACATCAGTGTTTTTGCTTCACAATTCCCTCATTTGTTCCTTCCACTTTGCTCTGCATGCCTTGTAAATTAAGTGTGTCACACTCTTATCAGAGCCAGTCAGCAGAAATAACAACAAAGAGGTAAAAGATGTGATCATGGCAGACAGAAAATAAAAACTGTGGCTTAATTTTAGACAAAAAAAGCACTAGCATTTTGCACAGTGTTTAGTGTCTGGAAACATAAGAAGCTTGCAGAAGCATTTATTGACACTTCACAGGACTGAATATAAGGTGACACGTGTTTGGCATTATTGTCATTGAGAACTTCTGTAGGCCAACATTTGTCCATGCAGAAAATCCACAGAAATTAACAAGGAAATGACTAATGAATCATATCAATAAACAGAATCAATAATGGCATTGGTATCAATAGACTTATCAATTCCCATCCCCAGTTATGTGTATATCTATTTTATTTATATTCACACACACAAAATAGTTTTAATACATCAAAATGAGTTTAATAGTTTGGTTGGATTAAATATTAAATTTGAATTAAAACTTTATACCTGCAGGAGCGCTCCGGTCTCCTCGCTGAGCGTGTCGTCATGTTTCAGCTCTACAGTCAACGCCTTGTCACAGTCTACAGCTGCCATCTCCACATCTGTGGTGTTGTTCATATGAATGGCTCCGAAGAAGTCTGTAGCTCTGAAGCCTGAGGGCACACACACATAAAGCACATAATTAAGACATAACACCTGATAAGAGCATAAATCTAGACTGCCTTATCTCCAGAGTTTGTTGTTCCTTACCTGTGCTGGTTCTGACTCTCATGACGGCGTCAAATCCGATGCTTTTCTGCACGTCCTTCCTCAGATCTCTCAGGAAGTGTTCTCCATCTGTCTCCACCTGTGTTACATGAATGAACAAATCTAGTTGACTTCATTTGTGACCAGCAGATGGCAGTGTTGTCATAATTAATGCTGATGAGCAGCAGACAGCAGCTCACACTGAAACATATTGAATAAATGAACAAGTAATGAGACTGTTAAGTTTATATTTAGTCTTCTGATGCATCCTTAAACTTTCAAAAAAATGTTAAAAACTGTCTTTTGCTGTATAGTGGACAGTGGTGCTCAACAACTGGGTTGGGGCCAAAAAGATGGTTGCAGTGCCGAGTTCAGTGGGTGGCCTTGAAATAATTCACAATAGCCATGGGTCTATGATGAAAGAAAGCTGTGGTAACAAATTAATTTCTTTGAGGTTTTCTCAAGACTGACTTTTCAGTCCCTCCTTTTTTCTCAGACTAAAAGATAAAGTTATTCTGTAATAAATACATGGGTCCTTTAGATCTCAGGAAAATTACATGTATGTATGTCATTACAGAAAACATGATTGGTAGGATGTATTTAAAAAAAAAAGTTATCTTCTCTTTTTCTTCGGATTTTGACTCATCT
This sequence comes from Cetoscarus ocellatus, assembly GCA_037902135.1. Taxonomy (NCBI): domain Eukaryota; kingdom Metazoa; phylum Chordata; class Actinopteri; order Labriformes; family Labridae; genus Cetoscarus; species Cetoscarus ocellatus. Next base: position 415,551 of record JBAMNC010000846.1, on the reverse strand, counting down.
ATTTTTTCATAACATCAAAGCTGCTTCTCTTAAGATAATAACTTCATCCCTGAGAACTTTAAAACATAATCTAAATCTAAAAGTTATTATGGGAAATAACAGTAAATAGCACGCAGGTCCTCCAATAGCCTCTTTTTTTTAGGTTGACCTGAATATTTTGACTTTTCTCTTTTCTTCAGGGTAACAGAGCAGGTGCACCTGAGATAATGAGAGAACTCCTGAAGGTATCTGGAACATTCGCAAAGGTTATTTAAATAAAGTTAGAGTGCATGTCCTCCCAGAGCTGCTTCTTTCAGAGTTTCTCACAAAATTTAGACTTCTCTCTTTTTTCAGAATAACAAAGCTGTTTTTCTGTGGTAACTCACTGAATTCTCTTTGTAGTGTTGTGGGGTTTTTTTTTTTTTAACAAAGATTTGGGCTTATTCATCTCCTTTTCTCTGGCTAAAGCTGATTCTCCTGAGATAATGAGCCAGTTCCTTGAGTTCTCTGAAAATTGGCAAAGCTTATGCATTGCTACAGTCAAACGGTGCGAAAAAGCAGCATGCATGTCTCCCAAACTGCCGTCTTTAAGAGGGTTTCTCAGGATTTTACTTATTCATCTCCTTTTCTCAGGATAACAAAGCTGACTCTCCTGGGATAATGAAGATTTTCCTTGAGATCCCTGGAAAATTAGCTTAACCCTCATGTTATGATGGGAAATCGGAAATACTGTCATGCATGTCCCAGGGCTTTTTTAATAGATTCTGCTACAGATTTGGACTTGTTCAATCTCCTAATGGGACAACAGAGCTGATTCTTCTAACATGAAGAGGTAATATCTTAAGATCTTGGGAAAAATTATCTTCATCTAGACATACTTCTAGGCAAATGGCATGAACAGCATGCATGTCCTTCCAGTGCTACTTTATTTAGAAGTTTTCACAAGATTTTAATGTCTTCATCTCCTTTTCTCGAGATAACAGAATCATGAGATTATTCCTTAGGATCACTGGAAGATCCTGGGAAAGGAGAAATAAATACCCTGAATGTCCTCCCAGGGCTTCTTCATTAAAGTTTCCCTGAAGATTTAAGCTTTTTTTTCTATTTTGCCTTAGATAATGAAGTAAATCATTGAAATCTCTGTAAAATTAGATGTTATAACAGCCACACAGAAACAGCACTCATGTCCCACAAGGGCTCTTGTTCAATCATTTGTTTTGCCCCATTTGAGGTTCAGCCTGCAACATTTTTCAAAGTAAATTTGCGCTGAGCTAAGGAGGTGGTGGTGGTGGATTAAGAGGCTAGACCAGATGAGAGCCACTGCCTTAGCATGTAAAATGTTTGCACAGTCTGGAGTCATTTCCCATGCTTTTCCCAGCATTCCTCTGGGAGGTTTCCCTAACACAGTGTGGGCAGAACTAGCTATCATTGATCTCCCAATGCCTCTGCTGTGTTAGAGGCTCTGAATCACCCTAAAATGTAAAGACCATAATACATCTGCATGTTTTATTCCAGAATTTCCCTTTTTTCCGTCTTATAAATAAGTTTGTCTTACCTGGAAATTGTTGTACTTGTAGATGGAGCCTCCGGTATGTGAGGGCACATCAGCCATGGTTGCCAAGTCAACATACTGGCTGGGGAAGAGGAAGAGGTCCACACAGCAGCCGCTTGCCACACACTCCTTTGACAGCTGCTCATACACTCCTTTCTGAGGCTGGAAAAGAGTCTAAGAGCCAAAGACAAACAACCGGAATATGAGTAAGCATGAGTCAGTCAGGTTAGCTTTGAGTAGAGATCTGCTCAATAAAAAAAGCTCCTCACCTTCTCCTTCTCTGTATTGACCAGCTTTTTGTCGTCCCTGTTTTTCAGTTTGCCAGGAGCCTCCGCAGTGGGCATGGAGGACTGGAAGATGAAGAGCTTTCCGCTACACTCCGCAGCCTGGAGGGGACAGAAATCAGCTTAATAACAACAAGGTGTGAATCATAATCTTTGCTATGCTTTTTAAAGCTTAAAGCAAGGTCACAAGGTGAGACTTTCCTACAGCGAAGTCATCTCTCTTATTGATAATAAATTTTACTAGCAGAGGTCTCCCCTGAGTAGCAAAACAAACCGATAAAGAAAGATAAAGATGTTAGCATCACCTAAAAACAATGAGACCATGAGCAGGCATGAATAAGTAAATAAGTCTCAGACTGGCTGTTGTTGAGTAATCTTACAACTGCTTCCAATTAAATTCTGTGTGAACTTTTCCTTCACTGAGCGCCAGAAGACTGAGCTCATATCACTGGAAAGTTTGTCGGCCTTAAAAGTAAATACAAACACGTCAGGGGGAGGCCAACAAGGGTATGGAAGTCTAAGACTGTTCATTAGATTTGATTTTTGTGAAAATGCTTTGTTTAAGTTTAGTTTCCATCACTTTTACAGCTGTTTTAGCTTTTTGCATCAGATAGATCAAAAGGAACTTCTGTAAAAATACTCTAAAACCAATCTGACAAATTTAAGGGGACAAAGTTAAAACTTGTCCATCCTGAAAGCTCATCCAAACTGAATCTGACATGCCTGAGACAAACTGCAAGGATGAACTATACGTCACTCACTGTGATCAGGACAAAGACCAATCATGTACAACAGTGGTCCTATAATTTTAATTTAAAAAATAAAATTACTTTTTTTTTTTCTCCAACTTATTCCACTGCTCATTTTGCTCTCCTTGGGCATCCCTATAGTGAAAACCCTCCCCCGCTATTTTTTCATCAGATACAAAATGATTTGTAAGTTGAGTCATTTTTATAGGACAGAAATACTGAAAATTTGCATTTTTTTCATAGTGGTAAGCCCTCCCAAAATTTGCACTGGCACATTCTTGGGATTTTTTAAAATAAGATTAAATAAAAAGCGTTCCTTTTAAATCTTTTGAGAATTATGTGCTGCTTTCAGTGTTTCAATAGACAAGCCTGCCAGTGACTAGCAGAGCCCCTTGACCAAGCATTAGTCAGAATTAAGTTGAGTAAGATGCAAGTAATCATCCAGACAAAGTCGTTCTTTAGTTGTGTGATATGTCTGTATTTCACAATCACAATTTTAGCAGCATTTTATAAACCTCCAAAGTGATTTCTTTGACATAAGCATGCACCTAAAGGAGAACACCACATTGATGAGGAATAGCTTTATGTAGCAGCAATCTGCAGCAGACCTCAGGTCAGTATATAATAATTAGTGTAGAGACTAACATTCATCCAAAAGAGAAAATTCTACATGTCTGCCATTTGCATTCATGTGATGTTTGCAAATAATTAGATATCTGTGTGTAGAAGCAGCTTTATGCAACCACCTAAAACTTAGATCAGCAGGCATTCATTCTAAAGTAGACCTCATATAGTCGAATGATTTATCTTATAATAAACTTTAACCATAAAAACCTCATTGAGATTAACATCAGCACTCTGCATTTCGGATGTTGGAGCAACATGGTGCAAACCTTTAATGTCTTATCTATGACACAAAAATACATCCAAAAGGACTTATCCAACATTTAAGTGATAATAACTGTGTGTTTTGGCTGCTTCACATGTTTAAGGAATTTTTAGTTTAAGTGATAAAGGGTCTTAGGGAAAATCTGGTGCACATCACTCAAAGGCTTCCACAGCACTAATCATGTCTGAACTTCCCCAAAACAAACACGGTTTAGCAGCCACACATGTTTCAGAGAGGTTGTATGAGGTCCCTTTCTCTCCCTCAGTTTGTGTTGACAGATGTCACACTGCGACTGACCTTGAATGCCTCTACGCCGGCCTGGATGACAGGGGCAAAGACCGTTTCACTCTCTGTGGTGTCGGCAAACATGTCAGGGATCTGGTCCAGCAAACTAGAGAGGAGAGGGACAGGATTTTGCCAGTGTTCTGCATTTAGAGTGCTTAATCATGTTTAGTTCAGTTTTTCAAAATAAAAGACCTTCTCATGTGTTTAACACACTTAAAAATGACCAAAGCCATAATGACCTCCCACCCAGTAAAACTCAAATAAACAAACAGTCCCTTGTGTAACTGGTTAAACTCCTGAGAATTCCCCCTACAACATGGGACATCCAAGATAAACAGTCTTCTAAAACTTAATGAAAGCAACAAATCTTACTTGAAGATCACAGATTGAGATTCTTTGTAGTTTACGAGAAAGCCATCAAGCAGCGGGACAAACATCTCCGCTGTGTCCGACACCACCATCATCTGAGGCTGAGCCAGAGCGCTCTTCACGTTGTAGAAGTGGAGGACTTTGTTGTACGTGACGAAGCCCACCTTAATGGCAGAGGTCTCCATGCCCTCCTCTCTGGGGAGAAGGAACACAACCAGTTAATTCAATATGCTTCATTATGTCATGACTTTCACGGTGGTATCTAGTTCTAAAATAAAGATTGCTTTTATAGGCACTTAAATGTAAAAGTAAACTCAGGCTGAAAATCTGTTATCCTTTCAAACTCCATCTCTTTCAGGCATGATTCAACAAAAAAGAAACCACATCTCAACCACGTCAAACTGAAGACTTACAACTTTCATCCATTCTTTGAAATCTAACATGGATGTCTTTAGTTCAGTCTCAAATGGTAACTTGTAATGTAAAAGAAGGAGAGGATTTTAGTCAATTTCTCGATTTAAACTGAATCAAAAGGTGTCTGTGCTTCTTTATTCTTTCTCAGAAACTATTCTTGCGGTAGATGATCGAAGATGGTTTTCAAATCTCTAAAAAGTCATCAGACTCACTTTAAATCCTCATTTTTTTAAATGACGCTAGCTGGTGCTGATCCCAGCTGGCACTGGGCTAGAGGTAGAAGACATCCTGAGAGGGCTGCCAGCCAATCACAGGGCTGCACAGAGGGACAGACATTCACAGTCATACCTGCCAGGTTTATTGCTCAGTAAATTGGCTGTTTACAAAGAGAACCACTAAACCAGTATTCTACCTGACCACAAAGTAATCTTTTTAAAATGTTAAGCCTGAATGGATTTTTTGTTTGTTTGTTTTACTCTATTTGGGAACATTTATTTTAATTTGTAAAATTCACATATTTAAGTATCAACACCTGCTTAAATCTTGAAGTCCTAAACAGTCAATATCTAAGAATTTCTTGATTGAATCAAAATTGCAGGCCTACCTCTGCACGCTGTCTAAATTGAACAAATACTGTGCCAACATTTGGAAAACTGAGTGAAACCTGTGAAGAGGGAGGGTTTGCTGACCCTTACCTGTACCTCCCACACTTTACCAAATGTAGCCAATGGGTTTGTGCAGTTTTGATATGCTCCCACTCTTTTGGTAAAAATAAATGACTGGAGATATTCAAGTTTGTTTTACTTTTTCAAAATCATTTATCAACATTTTTTAGAGATTTTATAATTTTGGTAATATGTAAACACACTTTTGACAGCATTGAAGCTTTAAAAGACTTGCCCCTGCCAACCCAATTTCATAAACAAAGGGTCTTAAGAGTGAGTCAGAGTTTTGATAATCAAAAACATGAAAATACCCAACACTGGGTGTCCAGGACTTTTATTTTGATACACTAGTATCAAAAAGGCTTTTTACTTTAATCAAATCAGAGTTTAAATCTACCTCCACCATCAAAATTGTGTTTTTTCCAGCTGTTAGCAAGACAACTCAAAAAGTGATGAACAGATTTTGCTGAAATTTTCAGGGAATGTTGGTCATGGTACAGGGAAGATTCTAGAGGTGATCTGAATCCAGATGTGGATCAGGGATTTTTATTTTCAAGGATTTGTAAACAGTGCAGTTTTCCACATTTCATGGTAACTAGCCCGACAATGTTGGAAATGCCTTAGTAGAGGTTAATGGTCTTGGAGCACTTCTAATTCTGGTACTGGGACAACCATTTAAGCATTGAGATGATTTACCAATTATCCTGGAATTATTGATGAGATTTTTGGTCCTTTTCCCCCAGCCCTAACATATAAAATATAAAGCGATGACATTTAAACACCGACAGAAAGGACTTGGATCACGGAGAGCTTGGATGTAGACCTCAGACTAAGACGATACGTCAAAACTTTCAACATAATTGTAATTAAGAAACATTCTTCACTGACACCTCAAACTGCAGTCTGGAGGCCTCTCCACTTAAATCATGCAGACATGGAAAGATGTTATGTGGCTTCAAATTTTCTGCAAAACATGCACTATCTGTGAGAATCATTCTTGTCTTTACTGAAAATAAAAAACAGATTTACTTTTCAAGATTTTCCCACCATTCAGTGATTTTATCTAAATGTTCATGTCTGCATCTGCCTCCACTTAACCAATCTGTAGCTTTATCCCCACTGAAAACTGACATATTAGACAAATACCAGAGAATTACAGAGACCATATAAAATGTAAGGTGTCCAAAAGCTTTAATCAGAGTGCTTGTTGAAATTAAAGTGAGTGGGTTCAACACAGCTGAAGGGGGGGCTTATCTGAAGTCCACTCTTTGTGCGTGTTTTGGGGATGATGTCATGGCAGCAGACAGATCAGGGTTTATTACTCTTGGCACTAACGAGGTGAAGCAAAAGAGTTTCCAAGTTATTTTAGGAGGAGCCAGGTGAATCGTTTCATCTCCTACTGTGTGATTCATCAAAAACTGTTCTCTGGATTCATGTTTAGCACAAGAAAGAGTTATTTCAGGTTCAAATATTTTTGTTTTGGATGAAAAAGACACAATCTTTTTTTTCTGCACCATATTCAGACACTTTCCAACTTCCAACTGTAAACCCAGTCAGTTTGGCTTCAGATAGCACCAGATTCCTTTTTCCGTGGTTGATGTGAACATATAAATACTGTCAATTCTGTGTTTAAACAAATTCTTGTATACTGTGCAGTTGTTGGCAAATACTTTCTTTGTAGGCGCTGTAGTTTGTCTTTGTTTACCTGGGCAGATTCTCCAGGAGTGTCTTAAGCTCCTCACAAATCAGTTTGACCAGGCCGCTTTTGATGTTGTTGTAGGACACGTCAATCATAAAGATGTACGCAGGAGGGTTTGGAGGCTTGTTGTTCTGTGTGGGAAGAAGAGAATAGAAGAAACGAGTGAGCCGGTATTTGGAAATCTTTCAAATTTTGGCTTAAAATTCCAAATTGCAAAAGGAAATTGAACTTTAGCTCTCAGATTAATCTCAAAAAACATCCCTAAGTTGCAAAAAGACCATGACAGTCATTTTTCCCGGGATACAAGGCAATGAGAGGTGTGTGTGTGTGTGTGTGTGTGTTTGTAGGGGGCAGATTTTGTTATGTTTCCACAGCTACAGCCCATGACAGGACACTCACCTTGCAGGCTTTGTTTAATGTCTGGCCTGTGGAGGCTGTTTATAAGTTGTAATAAACAGAGAAAAAGTAGGACAGTGCAGTGAGTCAGCTTTGCCCGCTCGCTCTCATGTTGTTCCCAAAAAGCTGAGTCTCCATGGGGCTGAGCAGTTGATAAAATCGCTGTTTTTTCATTGTTTGGACAGAGCTGACCACTCTCTTTTCTACTTTCAGTTTAGATTTAATCAGCTCGTGATGAATTACAGTACTAAAAAAGATGATTATTTGGTTCTAAATGGTGGACACATTAACTTGGAAGAAGCTGTGGTGGAGGGTTTTAGATTAAAAGCTCCAGAGTGGTACTTTCTCAGAACAATATGGTACCTCGCAGCTTTGGCTGGCAGGTACTGGAAAAAGCGGTCTTGTAGTGCTTTCTCTATTTCAATACCTGAAAAAAATCCAAGAAAATAATAATAACAAAAACAGGTTTCTTTAAACTTAAATATTGGAATTCAACATTTGAATCGTATCATAATTTGACTAAAAGTGTATTATAATTGTTGATAGTGTCACCTCAGCATTATAGCTACATAAACTTCACAATGTAAAATGTAAGTAAAAGCTGTTTTTGCAATCAACCTGTCTGACACCTACACAAGTGGAAGCAAATACCGGCATTAAAAATTTCTACACTGAGCTGATCTTTCTCGTCTGATCTTCTTATTAACTTTTGTAGGTTGTTTCAAGGCATCAGAATTAATTTCAGTCAGTATAATATCTGGCAAATAACTCCACACGGGAGCTTTAAGGTTGTACAGACACAAAGGCTAAGAGTACAACAGTGGACAACAAGAAAACTTAATTTAGCCATGATTAAAGTGGAAACTAAAAAGCCAACATCCACTCAGTAGTCAAAAATTTACAATGCTTTACTGCTTGATCTTGCTGAAAGATGGTCCTTTTCATTTCCATGAAATGTATGTTGCCCTTAATGCAGCATAAATACACATAGTGTTTAGATCTGTAAATAATAAACAATTCTTTAAGCAGATGTACTTACCTTGCAGTACTCCAGAGTGGCTGCAAACTCGTAGGATCCCAGAGACAGCTCAGGCCTCTCATAGAAGTCCACCCTCCGACCCATGTGGTCCAGATGTTGGAAATACTGGACTGGCACTAGAATCAGACAAAGACGAGTAACTTAATATAGAGCTTTACATCTGACAAAATTAAAAAATTGAATAAATGTTTTTTAAAATTAAGTCTGCTTTTTGTTTTTATATACTATCATGTGGGCCTGTCTTTGTTGTTGCTGTGTGAGGTGTTACTGTACCTTCATTAACACAGGTGCAGAAGCCACACTGGAAGCGACGGCCCCCGTCAATAAACTGCATGTAGGGACACATGTAGGCTTTGCATCTGTTACAGCGGATTGGGCCTGTTTCACCATGATTCACAAGATAGAGAGGAGCCTACAAAAGAACATAATATTAACAAAGATTTAAGAGCTTTTTCTTATGTCCTGATTTTTAAAAATGATTAAAACAGAAATTCATGGCATTATCAGATAAAAAATGTGTTCAGAAATTCTTTTACCTGTGGAAAAGGATATAAGATATATTAGGTTATGTTTTCTGTACAAGGATTACAAGCTAAGTTCCCTGCTTTTAGCAGAATAATACTCCCCAGATTTGCACCATAGTCTTGCACATACAGTACTGTTTATCCATGTAAGTTCTGCTCAAAGCATCTGTGACACCATGGTACCAAAACATACACACTGCACTTGAATATACAAAACATTTGTCTATCTTAGACTGTAAATGTTCATTGCAAGGCTGTTAAATATACACATCATAACACTTCAGATAAAGCAGACTGTCTTAACATGGTTTATTTAAACTCTGTAATTCTGCAAGATTTGATACGTAACTTAACGTTTTCTTACTTAACTCATCTGCCTTAAAACACAAACTGACTAGCAAGAAAGAAGGTTTATTTTTAGGCTTTGAAGAGGAGAGTCAAAGTGTTTACTTTAAAGCGAGTTTTCCTAAAGGAGAAAAAAACTTTAGGATAACAAACAGTGCATCCATGCAACAAGAGCAGCCTCTAAGGATAAATTTAGACAATCTACTATATCTGTGTAACTGCAGTGAAAGTATACTTCATGCTTTACCAGATGGATTCAGACCTAAAAGTAAAAAAAAACAAGCTGTATTGATTTTGTTTAAACCTCCTGTCTTCTGCTGAAGTCACTACAGATCCCACATCAGCTAATTAGCCTCAGGCCACACAAAAGAAGGCTAACATTACCTAAAAAGGCCAAGTGGTGGCTGGGACAAGGCGAGAGTACAGGGAAAATATCCAAGTCAGGATTCTTGGACGGGTCGGGATACAACAGAATAAATTAACTTTTGTTGTGGAGCATGAGTTGCTTTGTGCAGATAAAAGTTTTGTGTACTACTAAGTTTTATTTTTTAGGGTTTTCCTCAGTCATCTATTAAAAGTTAAGCAAATTTACTTGTTATGTCAGTTGGTAAACAACATAGATTGACATTTATTAAAGGCTTTGTTGTTGTTGTTTTATGCTAATTTTATCAATAATGTCAGCAGGATTGCAATCAGTGGACCTATTGGTATTGCATGGGCATTGTTACTTTCAGAAATATTTATGAGTTTACAAGTGTATCTCTTTAGATGGCTGATCTTAGACTTCCTTTTGTGTTGGCTGAATATTTTTTGCTTAATAAGTTTCCCAAACAGAATTTAAGACCACAAAAGCAGTTTTTTACAGTGTAAGACTGCAGTGGAAAACGGCTGAAGGTAAAACATGTGCAGCATGTGTACACACACAGAGTGAGACGAAATTCATTAAACCTCTGGAAACAATGATGAATCTAAAGTGCTGAAATAACAGATGCTTTCTAACGTAGTAAGAGACCAATAATAAACCCCAAGTCTGCTGCAGACACTTGGATTCAGTAAACATTTATCTTTTCTGTAAGTCTCATCCCCTTTGATTGTTTATCTCAGCAAATTGTTCTTGTTTTACGTGATGAGACTAGGGCAGCCACGATGCATTTCTCTGCAGAGTGTATAAATGCTTAACTTACCTCATTCTTTGGCAAACTGGCAAAGGGTTTAATGATGGTGGCCAGGGGTACTTGGCACTGTTTGGCCAGATCAGCAGTGCAGGGGAGGGTGTATGTGGTGCAGCGCATGAATCTTGGGCTGGCATTGCCTATAACATTCAAAAAGAAAGAGCAATGTTGTAGTTATTAGACCCTAAAAGAATTAGACATGACATCCAAAGATAGAGGTGTCAACTTAAATGTTACTTTTAAATCATCACTGAAAGATACAGCCAACAATCATTATAATCCCATAGCTGTGCTTAAAAGCCATAAATTAAATCTAGAATTCAGCTGGTAAAAACTGAATTTGCTTTTTTGCACAAGTAGTCAAATGCAAAAGTCTCTGTCTTCATTTTCCATATTTTCTTTTTTTGCATATGTCAGTGCTATTGGTCACCTTCCACATTGATGATAGGGTTTTTAAACTAAACTAATGAAAGTTTCAAAACCAATTTACAGTCATGTCAATACAATATTTATCTAGTCATAATTACAATTCTTTTTTTCATTTCCTGAGAAGTAGGAAGGTGGAGATACAAGTTTTTGGTGCAACAGCAAAAATATGTAAGTACAAATGAGAAAAAAGTAGTATAATTGGGAAAAAAAAGTCTTAAGGGGGGAAATACAACCCTGATAAAGATTTTTCTAAATGTAAAGACCTCTTTTTTAAGCTGAAGTCTCATGCACAATACAATGCTACACCATTAGCTTGCTCCACTGACTAAAGAAAAAACAATTTCACGATATTGTCTAGATTTATATATACATTCAATAAACTAAATGTTTTATAGAACCTTTGAGATTACTTCAATCAAAGCTTCAAATACTTTACAAGAAAGCAGCAACAGTGACAAAAGTAAAATTAAATTTTAAAAAGAATTCAAAGACCAAATCATATATATTGATTTAATAAACTAATAAAATAAAGGTTGGATGTTAAAATAACAAACATCAAAAAAGGAAAACAAAGTAATCAAAACTACTAAACACTAAATATAAAATGATTTTTGTGTAGGCAAAAAAGAAAGAAGCATAAACCACAATTAAAACAAAAATCTCAACTTAAAATAGCAGAAATAACAGTGAGACTGGGTACATAATTTATTGTTACAATACAATTATAAGTGCTGAATAAAAAAAAAATGAATTTTTGGATCATGTTAAAAAATCTCAACACTGTACCTCCTTTAGGAATGAAAGACTGGACTGTTTCACTGAAATAATAGATGTTTAGCAAATATTTGTCTCATTCAAATATCCTCTATCTTCTGTTTTGTGCAGGGGACAGTTGAAACATCGTGAGGAGTTACCTTGGTCCTGCACTGAGAAGTCTGTGGTGACCAGAGGTGGAACCTGTCCTCTAAGGTTTGTGTTGTACACCTGCCCTCCCTGTTTTTCTCGGTCTTCCTCGATGACTTGGGTCTGAAACAGAAGTTCTGTGTTTCAGTACAGAGGCATTCCTCTGGATTGTGTCATTTTTAAATAATTAAATTAACAAGCTTTTCTTTCAGGACAGAAAATGAAGAGTGACACATGTGGTATGTTGGTATGTGAACATTTAAGTTCCCAGGAGGATTAGTGGTCTACTCACTATGCTGGGGATAGAGTCAGCATCCAGTTTCTTCTGTGGTGGTCCTGCTAGTCCACCTGGTGCTCCAGGAAAGCCCCCTGGCATGCCTGGCTGGGGCCCTGCCATTGGTCCCCCAAACGGACCTGCAAATTATGACAATGTCGCGTTTAGAAGTGGAGGCAGTAGAGCTCTGCTTTGTTGTGCTGGTGAGGTGTATAATCAGTTCTGTGTCCACTGTGCCAATGTTAGAAGTAAATACATTTTTATTTTTTTTGAAGAGACAAAATATGACCATGTCAATGTCTCATTTACAAAACAAAACAGATCTAGTATGACGCAGAGGCCTCAGAGGAGAACTGGGCAACAAAGAGTACCTACAGAAGAGATGGTAAAAATTACTTAGACTGTCCTCATGTGGTGTACTGAAGCAAATGTGAACAAATGTACCACACAAGCAAGCCAATTAAAACAAAGTTTCTACACACTTTAAAATCGCATTAAAGAAATCTGAAGATTCGTAAGACCCAGGCTGAGAAAATTTAAGAATATTTTTGTACTGCAGAACAAACAGCAATCAACAAGGACTGTCATATGTGTGTTTATGTGTTTTAAATTTTGTTCTTTAGTACTTCATGAACACACTCCACAATATTGTCACAGTCTATTTCTGATTGTTTTTTGAAGCAGCCGTTAAAAAGCCTTAAAATAGATTTGATAAGGACTGTCTTAATCAATGTGCCATCTATACTTGAAGACCTCTCACAAGTAAAAATAAGACTGTAGACTTTTAATGGCCCGAGATTTCAAATCAAAATCAAGACTTTTTAAGACAATACCAGGATCTGCAGAAACCTTTAAGTAATCACTTACCTGAAAGAAGAACCAGGTCATGCGTACTTGTTTTTCTATTGTACATACAATGCAAATAGTTCTTAGACTTGTACTTCCTATATTTTGTCTGAAAAATATCAAAACACAGTCCGCTGATTATAATAGAGAGCTAAATAAAATGAAAAAAAAAAAAAAAAAAAGGAAGAAACATTGCGGCAAAACATGATGGAAAATGGAAAATTGTGAATAAAAGCCTAAAACATTTTTGTCTGCTATATTTAAGTTTAAAGTAGCCTTGTAGAAACAATTGATCTACTGGGGGACTCTTTATTCTTTGTTGTCTAATTTTCTGTCTTGATACCAACAATGGCATTTTTAAATGACCTTTTGGTGCTTGTTTTTGCTGTTTTGTTCTGTTTGCTAACACAATTCAACAGTCATCACTGTCTGGGTTTTTTCTCTTAAATGCATCAGGCATGATATAAATGAAAAACAGCAAACAGACACAAAACCAAAGAATTCTAGCTAATTAATGTATTTAGTTTCTGTTATTTATTTGCAGCTAATCTAGTTATCACATTATTCAGCTGTCATTATATATTCTCCATTCTTCTATGTGCGCAGTGCCACAGGTACCTGGTTGCTGTTGATATCCAATTGGACCTGCAGCTCCAGGTCCAGGCTGCTGGAAACCTCCAGGGCCTGGAGGGAGCGGGCCAGGGAAGGGTCTACCCATGCCTGCCATCGGTGGTCCTGCCATAGGTGGTCCTGCCATAGGCGGTCCTGCCATAGGCGGTCCTCCCATTGGCATGGTAGTGGGGGGTGACTGTGGTGGAGGCATTTGTGGGGACATGAGGGGCGACTGGGGGCCTGGAGGGATCTGTGTCTGTCCCATTGCTGGAGGAGGCAGTGTTTGGAAAGGCTGCTGGGCTATGGAGCTTGCTGGAGGAGGGGGGTTCTGCATGTGACCTGGAGTTCAAAGGGTCAGGAAAAGAGAGTGAGAAAATACAATGTGGTGAGGACAATCATTGTTCTACCCTGTTTTTAGTGTAATAACATGTAACTGGGTGAATAGTTGTCTTACCATAGTTGCCCAAGTTCATAGCACCCATCTGATTTGTCAGCTGCTGTGTTGGAGGTGGAGCCATCGAGGCCATGCTGTTGTATGTTGATTGTGGGGGTTGTCCATATGCAGAGGAAGCAGCTGGAGCAGGAAAACTATGGATCATATGGAAAAATCATGAGTATACAGCAAAGACTGAGCAAAAGGATCTTATCCTGATTACCTAAAGACTTGCAGTTAAGTTTGAAATTCCACTTCTATATTTTTTTGGATCTGTTGCCTTCTAACCTTGATAAACTAGAATTATGTGTGAGCTTCACAATGACTTCTGCATTAGCTTCTGCCTTCTTTTTCTCCCTTTGTTCATTTTTAGGGGTACAAATAACAAAATTAAACAAATAAGATGTCACCTTTGAGGATGTGCGCCATTCTGCTGGATATTTGGATTATACTGACTGGACACCGGAGGTGGGGGCATACCAGCTGCTGATGAGACCGCAGATTTTATCATACCTGCAGTGAGTAACAGACACAATTTCACTTCAACAAATAGTTTGGTTTTCAAGGGTAAATCCACATCATATTAAGACATCAGTCCTATCAGTGCACTAGCTTTTCAGTGACCTAAATATGAATGTTTTGCATTGCTTATGCTGTTTTTAGTCATGCCTTTTCCATGTTCTGTCTGCAAGACACAAAGCATAATGCTTTCTGTGTTTGAATTCATTTTACAGTTCATACCTGTGTCTTTATTTTAAGATAACTATAATTACAGGTCTTACCCTAACCTTAGCTCTGTAAACCTGTTGGATACCTATGTGCCCAAACCTTTTTTAAAAGGACACACAAGGATGATGGGCCTCTGTGAAATACCTCGCGTTAAGTGTATCAAATTTAGTCAAATCAATACAGTGTAAGTTAATGTAAGCTTGGTATTAAGATAATAGCCAATATCACAGGCTTCCATTAGTTGTTTGACAAGGCAATAGCCAATCATTATTAAAGGTTTTTGGGCCAATCAGGAGAGGGGGGTCTTGGATTGCTCTGTATACCACTGGATCTGCCCCAGATCAGAATGAGAGCAATGCTCCGTGCAGCAAAGACACTAGCCCCATTTAAGCTGCTGTTCCAAGCCCTGATATTTACACCCCCAGTGACACTTAGCCTCCACTTGGCCTGTTGCAGAAATGTAATGGGATGAGGGGGGGGACCGGTTGATCCCCAATTTGCTCCATCCCCAGACACAGTGAATTAGTTATGAATAGAGATTTCATCATGATTTCAGTTGGAAATATTATTACCATTTGTTTTTTCTTGATTTTAAGACTGTGTCTAATCTAGCTGGTATCATAAGTTTTACATTTAAATATGAGTCTGATTTTTACTTTACCTGTAGAATTCCCAGTGACACTTCACGTCAACTGTTGTACACTAAAAGTGGCTCTGTGACAGTTAAATATTACAAACAATAAGCTGCAAAGTGAGACACGGTACAAGTCTTAAGTCATATGGTGCAAAGCAC
Source organism: Cetoscarus ocellatus (assembly GCA_037902135.1). NCBI lineage: Eukaryota > Metazoa > Chordata > Actinopteri > Labriformes > Labridae > Cetoscarus > Cetoscarus ocellatus. The sequence goes on along the minus strand of JBAMNC010000846.1, from coordinate 400,171 downwards.
TGCATCAAGCTGGTTAACTTTTAATATGTTCAACTTACTGTAAATAGCAAATGTAATCTCTGAAAGTTTCAGGTGTTTGAGCTTATCCATTTCAAGTATGAGTGGTTTGATCTTGCTGGAGGGCAAAACTAAACATGTTTAATGAAAGCATCTTACATGTTTATTAGGCTCAACAATCCAGCAGAAGTGTTTCCTTTTACCTGTGGGTGGAGCTGTGAATGCCTGAGGCTGTCCCCCATAGTGTCCATAGAGGGGCTGTGCAGGACCAGCTCCAAATCCACCTTGGTAGCCCCCCATCCCTGGCTGGGCCTGGGAGTATGGGGGTGCAGCAACATAACCCTGTTGACTCATGCTGAAGGATGACTGTCAGAGTCTGCTCATGCCAGGATAAAAGAGTTTGACAACCTGTCAAGTAGAGAGGTAGAAGTCGTATCATGTAAGGGAGTAGTCTGTCAGAATATATACATATATAAATAAACAGGCTGTAACATAAATGCAGACTGATCATAAAAGCTATGTAAGATTTTGCTATATACATCAGAAAGGTTTGAATATATATTTAATAGAAGTGAATTACTCTGTGAAAATAAGCAATATTCCCTCGTTTGGTACACTTATTTTTCAAACTCTTCTAATTGCAAGTTAGGGGGTAAAAACATTCTTTATTAATATCTAATTCAGGAGAAACATGATGCAAACAGATATAACTAAGATCAATACAGACTCATAAATACCTAACATCATTATCACTAAATTGAAATATTATTCATGCATCACATTTGATTCTAATATTGTTCAAGCCTCATACAAATTTTGACTTAAAGTCCAAAACTATTAAATTACTTCAGTGCTGACTGCTTATGGCACTTCTTCCAAGACATCATTCAACCCTAAAGTGAATCTATTTGGGTAAAAATCTGCATATTTAAATGTTATGCTTCCACCTAATTAATTTCCTTCACATTGTGTACAAGTTTATTGTATGTTTACAGAGCCACATAGACAATTAATGATATTTACCCTCATGCACTCATCATCACCGTCACGTGGACTTTTGACATTGCTTCTTGAGAGATAAGACAAGGCTGTCCTGTCTTGTATTACCTTCAACGTGAGACATCTGATTTGGTATCAGACACACAGGTGAATGACTGCTTAATAGCCAGTTCACTGTGTTTTCATTCACATTTGCTTACATGTTGCATCAGCAACAGTTACAGGCTTGAGTTTATTTTCAAACTCTTGAATCTCCATGTGACACAGGATGGTCACTGTGTAAGAGGTTGTAATTATCTGTAACAAATAATTAGTAATAAATTTAATGGATCTGTTGCCATCTTAACGGTGTTGAGCCCGTCACACAAGGTAAAACTTCCGCACAGCTGGGTCAACAAAAATAACAGCTGCGCCCAAATAACTGAGTGAAACTTCACTATTACTATTTACTACACCGGGTGAACACATTTTCCGTCACATACTACAGAAATAACATGAAATAAGACTGGTGTGTTGCCCTGTTCAATAGTGTAATGTTTCTGCCATTTCCGAGAATTGCCACGTCAAAGACCGTTATGATGGCTAAACATCTGAGCTACCCTAAATTAATTCAATTCCCTGTTAATTCTCTTCAACTACATTATTTCAGTAAAGGATAAAGCTGAATCATTTGTCATTAACAAGCCAGCAGGGCACCTCATTCACAGTTTATGACATATTAATAGAAAACATCTTGCTAGCTACACGGAAATTACTACAAAGTTTTCCTGCACACAAGAAAAAAGCAGACATTTCAGAGAGAAAGTTTGACAAACGGAGAACTATATCATATAATTTGTTCGTATTTGCTTAATATGTAAATAGTGTCCTGGTAGTATTTACCTGAATACTGGGCAGAGTCCTCTCCTCAGTCTGCTGCCCTCCGAGAAATCAGAGTGCCACGTCAAACTCCTCCACAGCGCCGGTCGCTATGTTGGTTACGCGGCCAACCGCTAACTGTCAGATGTGTCGCGGAAGAGAATTGGCTTCCGGTGATGAATTTCAAAATAAAATTCATTTGATATGTAAAATAATAGGGCACGATGTAGTGTACACATATACGGTGTCTATTTTTGTCCACACGTCTTAAAACCGCTAAGTATAGTGATTCTGATGTTCTCTCTCAGCCAAACGTATGCTTTGAGATTTAATATCATGCTTTCACAATGAAGAGTAAGCAGCTGAACATCCGGTTTTTGGAGCGGTGTTGTTTGCTGACTTAACAGAGCTGTGAGTCGTGTCAGGCCCTGTGCGCATGCGCGAAATAGAGGGCCCCCATACACGTCAGCAATCAATGAAGCAATGTGGACCTGTGCCGTAAGGACGACACACAACATTAAACACTGTGAGGCTTTTCTCAAGTGAAATAAATTTGAATGAACAGAAAATGACGCACACTTACATATTGTGGAATTAAATGATGGGATTCGCTTAATTCATTCACTAGTATTGATTTGTTTTTTACTAACTGGACACAAATAATATATTTAAGGAAATGTTCTCTAGAATTTAAATTTCTGGGACTCGATTTAACATGTTGTGGCGGATTACAGTATTCACTGACCAATAATGTATGGGCTTTTGAGATTCTTTATATTACCAAACATTATGACATCATAATAAAGTGGAGGAAAATAAAGGATATGCTACCTGTGCTTTATAAGCCATAGACCTATTTATAGTTTTATTTACCATTATTGTCAATTAAACCTACATCACTTTGTGTAAAGTTAAAAATCACATTTTGGAAAAACTGACCTCAGATATCGTTTTAGGAGACATTTTTCAGTAATACAGTATAAAGTCAGATTCATAATTATAAGTTAATAAGGCCTGATTTTCTAGGTAAAATGCCATGACAGTAAGACAAGTGAGACACAATGCAACACTATTTAGATGACTAATATAATAATGACCTTTGACACTTTAATTAGGATTTTTTTTTCTCTTATTTATGACTTTATAACTCATAGTTCTGACGTTTTATTTAAAAATAATTTATTTCATAATGATTACTTTTTTCTAATTACTTTTTTTTGTCATCTGTACTTTCAAATGAGGTTAAGGACTTTATACATCAATTGTTTATTTATTTTTTATAGACCATTATGATTGCTTCTTAGCTCATAACTTCGATCTTGTCATATTAGCCACTTTCTTTTTCTTGCTGAGACTTTTATTCTTCATTATTTTGAATTTTTTATCCAATAGTTTCGATTTGGTATCCTAAAATTCACAGATGATCTAGCATCTCATCTAGCAACTGACTTTATTATCTCAATAATGGCCTTATATTGACTTTCTATCTCATGAGTTCTAGTTTATGTCTTATAGTTATGACTTTTTTGATCAGTTGTTTAGAGAGGTGCGGGGTTCATTTATGCCTAGAGGGTTTAGATTTTTTTTTCTCATCGCCTTTTAAATGAAGAAAAACAGAAATGATAAGTATACATTTTGACTTAGCTCTCTCCATTCACCAAATTGGATTTATATTGCCTGAAACCGATGATACGTTGTCGGAGGCTGTTTTTAAGGTCTTAGCTGTCTTTTTCAAGGCCTTTAAATCCTTAATCCAGGATAGTTTGATGATATTTAGTTTCCAAAGTGCCATAAAGCCCTCCTCTCTTTATTAGGATGCTGATGCTTGGGGATATCAGACAGAGCGTGAGATACAAATCCTTCAGCATAACAAAACCCACCAGTTGCATGAAACGCCTGAAGGCAGGTCCGTGCGTCATGACGTCACCAGAGCGGGCTGGACTCAGAGGGAGAGCTCAGATGATGGGGATAATACTGCGGTGTATCTGTGAAAGTGCTGCTGGTCCGGCTGACAGCTGCATGAGCACGCTGTAGAGGTCTGGGTGAGGAGCCGTGCGCAGCATGGGCACCGGGGATTACATCTGCGTGACGCTGCGTGGTGGTGCACCCTGGGGATTCACTCTGCGGGAGGGAGAGGGAGATACCTATAGACCATTTATAGTCACCCAGGTACTTATTTTCATGTCTGTATATCTGCTATTTGTTCACACTATTGTTAAAACTCATGCGTAAAACTCTGAGAATCTTGAACTTCCTCTGCAACTCTGATGCAAACAGTGGAAGTTTAACCGATCTTAGGGGACATTAAATGTTTCACTTTTTTCCCACCACCGCATCTATATCATCAAGTTTTCAGGTAATTCATGCGAGCGAAAAGTTGTTTAAAAGTTTGACTGTGCTTGGTGAGAGAGAGGTTATTTGGAGCAGTGCGTCTGGCTGCATTTTTGTGCGCGTTGGCTGTGTTTTGGTGCGGGATTCTTCAGGACCCTTATATGGTCAAGGCCGAGAGAGAGTGTGAAGCTGAGGGCAGCTCGGTCTGTTATCACTCACAGAGACTTCAGCGAGAGAGGAAAGCATTATTCAAAGAGCACTGGCAATATATCAGAGGTGTATCAATGCAAATTTTATCAAACAGACAGGCTATTCTGCTCAAAAATATGAGCCAACACCTCCAAGATGAATAGATAGGAGGGAGCAGCGGTGATGTGGTGGTGGGTGTACTTTTGATTGATCCCCTCATTCTTTAAAGTGCCTCATGACCCAAAGAATAAATATCCTGTGCTAAGAAAGGTGGTGTTGAAGACTACTCCTGGGTGTTTGGTACACTTAAAAATGGCTCCTCGTTATTTAAGTATGGTTTCTTGTTAGTGCTAGGGATGCAACATACTATTTTTTTATTTATTTATTTTTTTTTTTTTTTTTGCTGATTTCCAAAATGCTGATATTTCTGAATTCATCAATGAATGTTGAGCCGATACTGATACAGATATTTCTCGTCAAGAGCACAGAGTGTTAACATAAACAAGCTGACTTGGTGCTTTCAATGAGACACGCTATTTGTGTCAGGAACAGATGTAAAACAAGAGAAACAAAAATTAAAATCTTGAGTTTTAAATGTACCCATGTAATGATCATAAAGTGAAGCATTATAATACATTGAAGTATTTTGCCAATATTACAGCCAACAGGGTTATATTTGGCCAATATATTAGCTGTGTATCAGCAAAAAGTTCACTGTCAAGTGATACTGATATTTAATGTTTTAGGCCAATATTTGCTGTACTGTAGTGATAATATCATGCTTCCCCACTTGGTATTAAACTTTAGGCAGTTAGGATCATTGTGAGGAGTTGCAAAATTTGCAATCAGTACTGGCCCACAGATTTTGTAAGGAGGAAATTTTAAATACTGCATTTTGGTTAACTTTCCTTATTTTGCTAAGTATTAATCAGTAATTGCATTTTCAAGCCATTTTTGTGATAAAAGTAGTTTTGAGATTCAGATTATTTCGAGAAAAAATTATGCAAAATCACCCAGGACCAACATTATATTATATCTAACACTTTTTCTTACTTTCTTTAATACCATAGCTTGGTGCTGGAGATCAATAAGTTCACTTCTATCCACCAAAATATGTTAGAAATGTTCTTATTGCTACAGTTGTAGTTTGATAACACTGGTAAGATGGGTCTTCAGATATGCTGTATTATTAAGTGGTGGCTAAAAAATACTGAATATACATACCATACCATTATTGCATGATTGAAAAGAGGATCATGCATATTTTGAGATCATGCTATACCTTATTGTCTGTAAAGTATTATTTGTTAAGCCTGTCAACATGACCATAGATATGAGAGATATCAGCAGAGGATTACTATGATGCAACCATTTATCATTTTTGCATATTTAAAGTCCGTAAAACAGAATTTTGATTGCATCCTTCTCATATCTTGGGATAGATTTACTGCCAGTATTCTACCTTTCCCCTAAAATGTTGCCTATAACATTTTTTTGCATATCTTAATTCCTTGATGATATATTCAGATTGTATTGGTGTCTTAATGTCATTGGATGTTACTTACCTGCCTTGTTTTGTGTTAATGTCCAGTATATTATGGCTTACACTGTTGACAACACTAAATTACAGTCCATTCATTTTGTGCAAAACATCATTGTATAGTGCAGATTCACTTGAACTGAAGCAAGGTCTCAATAAAGTCTATACCATATGTTACAGGTATATTTTTATAAGTGTAAGTTAGTATATGGATTGGGACAAGCTCCATACAGATGAGGTTAAGGTCTGAAGTTTTACTGCAGCTTGCTTCTCATAAACTCGTCTACAAGGGCATACAATGTAGCTTAAAATGTACAATGCTGGTATAAAAATGTCATGATAATGCAGATATATAGGCAGCTGATTTAGGTTTAGTTTGAGCCACTTGACAGTAGTGAATGTGCTCTAAAAATAGTAAAACTAGGTTATTTTACTGTAGTAAGATGCCAAGTCTATATATGGTATCATCATGCACGTCACAAGCACTCATGCTGAACAGAGCTCTCGTCAACTTTAGTGAAAATGTAAATGTTTTTCTCTGCCGCATTCCTTGGACATCAAAGCTCCACCAGAGGACAGGACGCTGAGCACATGAGGAGGTCACTGGAAAGATGGATGCTTACCTTGTCTTACAAAACTGACACCACAGATCTACACTTCATTCGTGACTTTTGTCATTATGTGTGAATATGGAAATACTTTTGCATAGTTTGGCACCCAGTTGTCTGGCAAGTGGACAAACATCAAATAAAACCTTATCTTATCACTTTATCTGATTCAAGAGACTTTTCCAGCTTAAAATCATCAAATGTGCTGTAATTATTAAGTCAAGTTGTATATTTCACCTTTATTTAACCAGGTATAACTTGTTGGGATCGAAAAAAATAAGTGATAAGTGCCCTAAAAATATATATGGAATAACACTTCCCATAAGCAAATTCGTCAAAAGTTACCTCGAACTACTCATGTAAGGAGTATTTCATAAAAAGGAGCAGCAACAATTTATAATTAATAGACAAAATCTCATTAGAATCAAGATATCAAGGTTATGTTACAATGTGAAGGAACTGCTTTAAAATCTCTAAAGTAGACTGCCAGACACATAAGATCAGTTTAGCAGCAGTATTAGACAATTTTGGTCCTGTTTACAAGGGCATCAGCCCATTGGCAAGTAATGTGGAATGAATTAATGTCAGTAGACAATATTCATCAGTTGTGTCTCATCAGCCACATCCTGGTTTCAGGCATGCCCAACCTTCAATTCAGAGAGATCACTTAACTGGCCAAAGATTTTACATGTTAGGCAAATTGTTCTGTTCCGTGGTCAAATGTGTCAAATCCTAGCTTAGCTGAAAATTTTCACCCCCCCAAAATCAATAGGAAAAATGTTACCATTAATATCTGCAATCAGCTGAGTTGTTACCTTGACCATAGCTATCAGTAGTCTTCCACAATCAATGTATCTGTAGTAGAATGAATTGAACATATTGCAGTTAACGCAGAATATATTCATAAAATCAGTTTCTCAGTATTGTTGATATTTTCAAGAGCAGTTGAACAAAGCTAGCAAAACTGATTTTTACAAAAATATTTGCTTGTTCAGGGCCACATGTTGGTGCAGCGGTTGGCTGTTGCATCACAGCTATTAGGGTCCTGGTTTGCATGTGAGGATTCCCTCCAGGTACTGGAGCACCTCCAACAGTCCAAAGACATGCTCTTAAGGCTGATTGGTGACTGCATTGTCCAAAGATGGACGTGTGCCCAATCTTTTGTCTCTATATATCACCCCTGTGATTGACTGATGACCTGTTCAGGGTGTAACTGCCTCTTACCCCATGGCAGTTGGGATTTGCCTTGCCTATGCCAGCTCACATGACATGGTTGGATGGTTTTATGGATTTGTAGTTGGATGAATGGATGGATAGTTGGTAAGTATAGATGGATCGATGGGTGCATAGATAAATGGGTGGTTGGATGGATGGATGAATGGGTGGTTGGATGGATGGGTGGAATGATGGATTGATAGATGGATGGATTGATAAATGGAAGAATGGATGTATGGAACAGTGGATGGATTGATGGATAGATTTTCTACCAACCCCAGAGGTAAGGGTCAAAACTACACAGACAATTTAGGAAATTAGATATGTTTTAGATTATCTCTTGAAACATCTTACATTTACATACAATTTTTAAATTCCAGCGCAATGCTATGAACTTAAAAGTGAGCACTTTTCATACTCATAAATGTGTTAAAAAAAACATGGCAATGTTGCCAGTGATGTGATAATAATGCTGTTATTGAAAAGTAAAATGTCTTGAAATGCCAAGCGTTGATCCTAACAGGGAAACAACTTTATCTTTTCTATGTATTGATTCGCTTCTGTTACACTATAATCTTGTGTTATGCAGCCAAGATATCGCCTTTACAATACATCATTTCCACATTATTGTTAATATGCATTGCTTAGGCAAAGCTATACCTCAGCGTTGGTATTCTGTGTCTATATTAAGTGGGAATATGGAGGTCAATACTTCAAGTCTTATGTTATGGTTATTCAGCTGATTTGTAGGACATGCAGATGATTTTCATGCTTCAAAATGGGCAGCAGCATACTCCAGGTCAGAAGAGGCTGGTCGAATACATTCTGAGGAAAAATGATTTTGTATGGTCTAATTTAACTTGCAAACTGCTGCACCAGAACTTGGCAGCCACAGGTTGTCTTTGTCTTTGTAGGGGGGAATGCCCCCTGCATCTCATTTCTGTTCCAGCTCCAATCTTTTCCACTGGAGTTAAAAACTTTAAAAACACATTGCTGGGCGGCTAATCAAGTTTTCAACTACAATTATGAAAACAAGATCATTAAGACTGAATTGCAGAGCTGCATGCATATTGTGCTCCTTTCCCATTCACAGGATTCATAATTTTTTTGTAAAATGGTGCAGAGATGGTGTAATTTTGTATTCCAATCCAAAAGCTACCGTTGCACCGATTCCCTCAGTTAAAATACCTGTTTTTTTCAGTTTTTTTTAAGATCATTTCTACAAATAAGCTTACATTTTGATTAGTATGGAGGAGTAGGCCTGCTTGATATAAAACATATGTGATGTCTGATAATTCTGTTCAACAGTGCAATAATGCTATAACCTGTGATAAATTTACAAGATAAAGAGTGCTTATAAGTGATAACTTCATGTCCAAATAAATGCTATTCTTCCTTTTATGCAACACTTGTGGTTGCAAAATGGTTTTTTTTTAAATTATAAAAAGAACAGAATATATTTACCTCCGCTAAGGAGGTTATGTTTTTGCCGGCATTGGTTAGTTTGTCGGTTTGTCTGTTTGTTTGTGTTCAAGATTACTTGAAAAGTCATGGATAGATTTGGATGAAATTTTCAGGAAATCTGTGGAATTGGATAAGGAAGAAATTATTAGATTTTGAGACTGAGCCGAATCACCATCTGGATACAGGAATTGTTTATAGGATTTTTTAACATTTCCAAAGTGGACTGAAGCTGCTTGGCGGAGGGCTGCGCTCTCTGAGTGCTTTTCTAGTTTTCTCTTTTTTTCTATACACTGGTCCAGTATATCTAAAGATAGCTTACAGCCATATTAGCACCTTCAAAACCATCAAGTGCCTTGACCTAACAATATTTGTCAGCTTAGTGAATGCGCTGAGTTCATAACCATTGTCATAGGAGTCAAAGCAGGGCTGTTGTACCACGCCTCCAAAGACATTGCTTTGCCACATAAAAGTTGTATCGTGAAGGCTCATACTGCAATAACGACAAAATCCTGGGACGATGGCTGGAAGTATGCTCTACCATCAATCAGAAGGTCGAGGGTTTGAGCCCAGCTATGGCTTTCACATGTTGATGTGTTTTTGGGCATGACATTTAACTCCAAAGCGCTCCCACTGCTGCATCAGTGGGGTGTAAATGGGGATAAAAAGGTATGGATGCGTTAGCAAATACAGATGGACAACTTTAATAGAAACTCAAACTCATCAGTGAGTGAATGGGTGTTAATGGGTCAATTTGACATGTGGTGTAAAAGTGCTTTGAGTTGTCAGAAAGACTAGAGAAGCTCTATGTAAACTGAAGACCATTTCCAGCATGATAAACTGACTTACAACAGTATATAGGATATCAGCCAAGATCCAATAGAACTTGCATTCCCTCCAATTTAAAATGTGTTAAATTAAGATTCTTGTAAATCCCCTGCATGTAAATGTTGGCCTTTGACCATGAAGTAGCTACTTTTGATGCATCAGCCTCAATGTATAACATCTGGGGATTTAGCCACCTCATCTGGACGGCTTAACTCCAAACATACCCTTAAGTCCTCCTGTGGGAAGCCAAGTCTGTTAGCTATAAGGCAAAACAGCAAACATACCAACATCATGACCAAAAGTCTAAATATAGATGCTCTGCTGTGTCTGATCAAATGTGTTTTTTGTTTCAGGTTCTGTTAAAAGTCTTGGAGACTGTGTTTTGTTTCTCGGGAGAAAGTGATTGTTCAGTGTACTGACAGGCGGTACAGTGTGAGGCACGGGGTATCCACTCTTTCCTTATAGGGGAACCAGCATTTTTTCTTCTCATTTGGAGTGCTGGCCTGAGTACAAAGATGATGAGATCACTTTTTTTAAAGCTACAGAAACTCCACAACACAGAATATCTGAAAGACATGACCCACAAATACACCTCAGCAACATGGAAGAAGTTTCACCTGGTCCATAGTTATTGTTTTAAGTGCTCTTCTTTGACAAAGGTACAAAACCCAGATCCTAAAGCTGGGGCAGGATAAAAACAGATCACAATGATTTTCAAATCCATTTCTACCTATAAAACAAAGACAGCAGATTTTATCTTAATTCTAACAAACTTCATTATTTTTTGGAAACATGCACACTCTGAATTTGATCCTTGCAACATGTTCTAAAAAGTTGTGAGGGGAGTAAGTTTACTGCTGCGTATCAATCTTGTGTTTTTCCGAACAACAGTCTGTAACCATCTGGGAACTGAAGACACAAGTTGTTGAAGCGCTGAAAGTGGAAATGTTTCCCATCTTTCATGATGTAGTTCCTGGGCTGCTCAACAGTGCGGGGCATTTAATGTTGTATTTGTGCTTTGCAATGTGCTGCACATTTTCAATACAGGGCAGGTCTAGGCAGCATGCAGACCAGTCTCGTGCTCTTTGGGGCTGATTTTTTTATTCTAAATCAGGGGTGTTTTTTTTCTTTGAGGGCCACATACTGAGAAATGCAAGAGTGACAGGACCATTTTGCTATACCTTGCCTGTACCGATGTACAAAACATAGGATTTTGGGTTGGCCAATCAGATATCATGTGGCTTTCGGTGACCCTGGTACCATTGTCTGCCCATGTCAGGATGAGAATGAGAAAAAAATGCAATGGACAAGGACAGATAGAGCAAAATGGGAAAAAATTGATGCTATATGCTTGCATAATCAGAACCTTTTTCATCATCAGAAAAAAAACTTCACATTTAAAAGTGGACCAAATTAATTTTTACGTTTTTGAAAGCTGAGGCACAATAAGTAATGACCCACAAGACACACAGTTTGGACACCTCTTCTGTTAATTGTCCAAAGGTGTTTGCATTGTTTTTGCCTCTTTATGACTGACTCTGTGACTGACTTGTGACCAGTCCAGGGTGTGTCCTAGTCATCACTCAGTGGCAGCAGGGTTTGGCTCCAGCACATACAAGCCAGTGCAGGATAAGTGGTATAGATAATGGATGGATAGATTTTCTTTTTCTATTGCAACTTTCCAGGACAGTTAATGACATGTTGTTGAACTTCATGTAGCATGTGACTTGGGACATCCCTGAAAGATGTCTGGAAGGTAGAAGTACTTATAGTGCCTTCATAAAAGTGCAAGTTACCCATGCTATGAGAAATACACCCTACACTATTACAGATGCTGAGTTTTGAACTTTGCATTTATAACAATCTCAATGTGTTTTTTTCTTTTCAGCCTGAAGGACTTTGGCCATTATTTTCAAATGCAATTTATGAATCTATCAAGTGGTCTCGTCAGACCATAGTTTACTTTTTCACTTTAGGTCAGTCCATCTCAGAGGAGCACAGGTCCAGAAAGTCAGCAGTGTCTCTGGATGTTACTGGTGTGTGGCTTTCATTTTACATGTAGGGTCTTATCTTCCTTAGATTTGTAGAAGCAGGACATACTGTCTCTGAACATATGTTGTAATATCATCACAATTTTTTTTTTTTTGTTGTTTTTTGTTTTTTGATGTAGTACTGCCTGAGATATCAAAGGTCACGGGCATTCAATGTTGGTTTTTAGCCTCACCTACTATGAGCAGAGATTTCTTTGGAGATTGGTTTCAGATTCCCTGAATCTTTTGATAATATTTTTTGGACTGCAGATGCTAAACTCTCTCAGGCTGCATCCACACACTAACGTTTTGGCTAACTTTTGCAGTACTAACACAGCACTAAGTTAACATCAGTTGTGCAACAATGAAATTCATTGGGTACAAAAAAAATTTCTCACGTTTGATCCAACACACCAGCAGGACTTGACCTCTGCTTATCTTCACTACTCTCAATTACAGCTTCGTTCGGTTCCATCTGCCTCCTCCTCGTCTTGAAGCCCACTTTTTGGAACAGCCGTCTTCTGTCCTCTAGTTGCGGTGTCAGAATACTGAGACTAGCTGCAGTTGCATGTGGTGAAATAGCATATACAGTATGTCCGCTTTATGTGGTGTTTGTTGAGCGACGTCACAGTACATTTCTACAACAATCAGCAGTGCCATGCTATGTTATGTCAAAGTTCCCCAGAGTGCGCTACCCATGAGTTACATCATTTTAAGTACATCATACTCCACCAGCACAACTTATCCCTCCACTTTAGATACGTCAACTTCCTTTGAACACAGCATGTACTTTCACCAAAATTTTGACTATTTTGCAACATTGGTGAAAGTCTGCTGCATATGGGCAATGGGGTAATGGGCTTTAAATTCCTTGCAACTGCTCGTTGAGGAACAATGCTAATTAAATATTGGCTTTGCAGTCTTTCACATTGTGGTGACTAAGCATTTTACGAGTGCTCCTTTTACACCCAATCGTATCACTTGTTACATATGTTGAATTTGTTAGGTGTTTTTCTAGCATTACACAACTTTCCAAGTCCTTTAATTCACCTGTTCCTAATTTTTTGTACGTGTTGCTGACATCAGATTCAGAAAGTCTGTATTTTTCCAAAGAGAGAATTAATCGGTTTGATCATTAATTATCTTGTTTTTGTGTTGTGTTCAATTAAATGTATGTTACGAAAGGTTTTCAAATCACTGTTCTCAACATCCTGACTTTTCTGGAATTAGTGTTTGTTATGCTTAATAGCTTAAACCCTTCCAACCTGAACGGCAGACATTTTGCCTGCTAATTACTGCGGTATGCCATGTTGGTATGTGGAACGTCAACATGCATTAGATCAGTTCTGGAGCACTGCATGACAAAGCAAATATCATAATGCAAGTCAGATACTTCACAGATCTCAGGCTATTAAGAACCTTGTTAAATCTTATCTGTTTTCAGTTAAACTATGTCCTTCGATTGAAGAAATAGTTCTCTTTGCTGGGTGATCATGACCTTACAGAGAGAGAAGAGCTCTTGTTGCAGATGCTTCTCTCCTAATAGCACACCATAGGAATCTTATTAAGCTGCCAAGTAATCAGCACAATAAATGCTGTTGCTGTGCTCATTCAGTGCAGTTTTCTCTGAGTAAACAGAGTGCTTCACAGCTTCTTCCAGGGTACTGGAATTGTGCAATTTAGCAAAACATGCACTCCCTGGTCTGATAGAGAAAGCACTGACCTCAGAGAGTGGCAAATCTAGTATTCCCTCTTTTCTGTTTTTTATCATCAATCAAATGAAAGCTCATGGTTGAAGGTTTTGTATTTTTTATTATATGAGTTGCACTGTTTCCAGTTAACGAGGCTTCTTGCCAGAGATAACCAAAGTTTGGCCAAGCTTGACCTCAGTGACTCACCAGATTATGTAAAAGAGAGATATTTTCAATGATAACTGCAATTTTTAAGTCATGTTTTATATCAAGATGGCAATTAGAGTGCAAGTTACTGTGAAAAATATCACCCATCTAATATGTTTTAAAAAGACAAGGTCATTGTTTTTTGGCCCTCAGGACCAGTGGTAGAGTCATTAGTCATTTAACTTAAAGGTCTGGGGTTTCAGCTCCAGCTCCTGAAGTCATATGTCCATATTTCAGTGACCCACTCAGTTTTCTTCCACCACTGCATCAGTGGTGTGTAAATGTATATGAATGAGATTAGTATATACTGATGAACACTACCGAATAGGGTCATAGTTTGAAGCTGGATTTTTTTGTCAATTAAACCTTTCCAAATGAACAAACATAAATAAAAAGTGGACAATGTTAGCTCACATTCAAATAAATAATAAATAAATAGAGCTTGCAGGTTGGTAGAGACATCCTCACAATATTTGTCAGCGTAGTGAAGTTATAACCATTGTCATAGAAATCAAACTGGATTGGAGTGAGTATTTTCCTTACATTGAGTTTGGTGTTGTGATTTTTTTTTTGTAACATATTCTTGCACGGTCTCCACAGGTGTATTCCCTTGTCTGTGTTTATGGATTCAAACAGCGATACAGAACATCACATCTGCCTCTATATCTCTTCAAAGGTCGGTTTTTAGACCTCTTTTTTATAAGGAAGCAAAATAATATGGAGTGGATTTGCTTGATTATGGACAACAGAATTTTGCGAACTGACTTGACTTCCAGGTAATTGCAGTGCATCTGTAGGGCCAGCCAAAGCTATGTCCATGGTTTGTAAACTTCATTAGATTTACTTGTGTTTCATAGAAGACAGACCTGAAGGTTTTCTGCAATTGGTTTGCTTTTGATTTAAGTCAGTGGTTCACAGCAGTCATTAAAAAAAAGGTTGTGACTTTACTAAGTTGTCATGTGAGCCCTAATTCTTCCAGTGAGGCCACATATACAGCTCATAGTGGAAATTTTGATTTTGTATTTCTATTATTTATTTAAGGTGAAGCTGATACATCTGTTTCTATAGATATATTTATAAAGCCCTGGTCAAATAAAGATAATGCAACTTTTTAAAAGATTAGGTTTTAGGCCTAGAGGGAAAAAATAAAGAGGGTCAGTGGCTTAAACTGTCCCCCACATGGAGCTACTATACCTGTATTACAGCTGGAAAATATTTCCCTGAAATGTAAAAACATAATTGCTTAAAGCTGTTAAAGGCAGGAAACCCCAGGAGCTGCATGAGCACATTATTCAGTGCAGTGTTTCCTGTGATTTTCTTTTGTTTAAACCCATTAAATAGATAATTTGAAAATCACCTAGAATAAAACCTGCATATAATGCTGTGTAATTGTAACCCCACACGATGTTGGTAGTAAATGCTCATAATGAAGGAAATGTGATTTTATTTAAAGTGCAGTGTCTCCCCTTCTTTGAACATGGTCTCTCAGTGTATATCTTTGTGTTTCCAGGAGAGACAACGACAAATGTTTCCCCTCCTTTTTTGGAGCACGACAGCGTTGCTGTGGCGTTGAACACAAACCGTCCTCCCTGTTGTGAGGAGTGAGTCCCTAAAGAGAGACACACTCGGCTGCCTTATAGGGCTTGTTTGCTCTCTGTGAACTCTTAAAATCTCTCTGGGGTTTTTTATCAGAAGCGTGCCAGCTCTATAAAATTACTCATAAAACATTTTTGTATACAAAGCAAAGTGAACGCTCTTTTTTAAAGGTCTGGATGTTACTATATATGTATATATAAAGATATATATATATATATATATATATATAAGGTTAAGCTCTGTGTAAGCAGGTAAAACTCTGATCCTCTTTGGATGTATGTATACATTAAAAGTACTATCAGAATTTCCATCTGCTTCTTAAATGCACTTAATCTGTCACACTCTCACACTTAGACTTGAGTGTGTTAGTTGTTGGTCTACCAAAAATAATTAATTTGTATTTTTCCTTATTAACAGCTGGAGCCATTTCTGTATTGGGATGTGAACTTTTTAACCTGTTTACATTTTATGCAGTAGTCACTCGTGGAGGGGTTTTCCTTTAATTTCACAGTATAATTTGTCAGCACTGACATCTAGTGGCAGAGTCAATGAACTGCAAGTATCTGAGACTGGATGCAAGTCCAAGAAGAGTGGGCTATGAGTTGTTAATTTGTTTTTCTACAAAAGAATACAAAGGCAAAGCTTGAGAGAGAACAAAATTGTAGATGTTTTTTTTTTTTAATTGTGCACAAAAGAAAAGTTGAAATGTGGAAAAAAATTAAAAGTTGTGAGAACATTGTTGAGCAAGTTGTTGACAAAAATGTGGAGAACTTCCCCTTCTTGCACTGTTAAGATATACTGGAAAAAGTTCCTGATCCTATTTTTATTAAATATCACCACCAAAATCTATTCATGTCTTCTTTGTGCCATTAACAACATTCCCTGAAATTTTCATTAAAATACATTCATAACTTTTTGAGTTATCCTGTGAACAAACTCACAAACAAACCAACCAACAAATGCTGGTAAGAGCATGACCTCCATGGGGAAGGTAATAAAATAACTTAAATATTGTTCAAATGAGGGGAATTATTAAGAGAAGAAAATATCTATTAAGAAGAAATCTGAACGTAGTGACAAAAAAGTCAAGTATTGTTAAAAAAAATAGAAATCAGGAAAATAAGACCTAATTTTGGGGGGAAAAAAGTTTTTAAAAAAATGAGGAAAAGAGTCAAAATGCTGGTAAATAAATGAAATTTTTAAGGAGACAAGGTTAAATGCTAAATCAAAAACAAAATGTTTGGGTTCTTAGAAAGCGTCTATAGAGATTAAGAAAAATGACAATGCTCTGGGGAAAAATTTAGATATTGTGAGGAAACAATCAGCATGTCACACCAAATAATAAGGGATGTTGGGACAAAAGGTCTATATGTTGGCAAAAAGTCATATGTTTAAAAGAAGTGAAAAGGCTGGGAAAAAGTCATAATTGTTGGAGATAAGAAATGAACACATGTAAACAAAATGTTTGCTGAGAAAAATTAAATTAAATTAAAAATTGCGAAAAAAGCAAAATGTTTAAAAGCCAAAAGAAAGGAGGTGAACTGTTGAATTGAAAAGGTAAACAATGTTGAGAGAAAAAGTCATCTTTTTCCCATAAAAGTAAACTGTACTGAGAAAATTAAATGTTAAGGAATAAATAAAATTAAAACATGCCAAGAGAAGATACTTGACATGTTTGGAGAAGAGAGTCAAAATGTAAAGAGGAAAATTCCAATTGACTGAGGACAGAAGTCAAATTTTGTAAAGAAAAGGGTGAAATGTTGGAGGGAAAAAGTTTCGAGAAACAAGTAAAAATATTAAGAAATGGTGGAAAAAAAATATTCAAACTGTGTTTGAATGTCATTATCATTAATTTATTCATGGGTAATTTATAATTGACTTTTTTACATCACCTTTTTGTCATTTTACAAAATGTGTCCTTTCTCTCATTATCTTGACTTTTTTCTTTTTTTTTCATTAATTTCTGCTATTTGAGGAGCTTGATGGAAAAGAGGTCTTTCTTTCCCTATGTTTCTTACATCGTGCCTAACCCTGATACCCTTTAATAATGTTTCAATGTCTCACTGTTGTTTTGATGATCTTAACTACTTCATGGGTTGACTTTTATGTTGTGATCTTTTCATGAAATACTATTAATTCCTTCAATAGAGACTTGCTCTGGAATTAACAGAAAGCTAAATGATTGGCCGCACTGTATTTTATGCCATTGAGACCATATTCCGTCCAGTCATAGGTTAGATCTATGAAGTCTTTCATACAGCCATTACTGTGTTAAACTATTTATACATCCTTCCGGGGAATGACCTTGACAAGGATGAAGACATGACCTTGTTAAGGAGAAGACATGAAGAGAATAATCTTTTTAAGTCTGATTTCTTCTCACACCTATTATTTTAATGATTCTTCTTCAAATTAAATGTACTAAAGAAACACAATTAAAATGGGGATTCGATGCTACAAGAACTATAAATATTAATACATTTCTAAGTGGTTGGCAGTGCTTAGACATAAGCACCCCCTGCAGACCATATTAACCTTTTATTCCAAGATGTTTATTTTGTACTGTAGATTAAAATGCCCTCCCAAGAGTGCATACTTTTAAATGAACAGTGCTGAGTTACTTATATATCTCCTCTAACTGTATAAACAGCCTTTTGCGCTAGATTTATGGGGTATTTCTCCCTATTAAATCTACACATTAATGAACCATTTTATAGGCCTCAGGAACCAATTACAAGGGAATGAAACCATCAGTCATTAGTCTAACTGAGGTGCCCTTTAAATGAGTCTGCACAGAGCTGGCCTACCGGAATAATATGCAGCTGCTTGATTTAAATACAAGTACAGAAAGCTTATGTCTTTAGTAAAACTAGACGTGCATTTTGATGTTAATTATGCAACAGTTGTTTGTCTTTCCCACGAGTTATGTTCCAATTCATTTAATGTCTCATACTGATAAATCCAGTATGCCAGCACTGAAGGGAAATTATTGCACTCTATAGATAGCTTCAGCTCCTCCTCAGGAGTAATTTTGTTTCCTGTGGAGTTAAGCATTACTTAAACTGGTAAATACTTTCTATATGAGTTAACTTTGTGTCACGCAGTATCATAATTTCTTACTGTGCTCTTTCTACTTTGACAAATGTTTTACATGGCGTTGTCACTTTCACTGGATTCTTCCTGTGTATATTTAAAGTTGTTTCTTAAATGTCATGGTCCTCTCGCTTGCATGTTTCAAAATTAATTTGTAATTCCCATCAAGGGAAATTTTTCTTGATCAGTGGCAACTTAGTGACAACTGATAGCATTTTAATGACTGTGATATTCAATAAAAAATAAACCTCATCTATTGTTGTCGGGCAAAGAAAGATTGATTTAAGGGCACTACTGGGGCATCTCTGTTGTTCAGACCCTCAGAGTGATAAGGTCATTTTGGTTCACTGACCTGGTCTGTGTTAGAATCAGCTTTCATTTATTTTTTATTTTTTTAATCTTCAATGAAATTTTGTCTTCAACAGGTAGAAGAAGACGGCCGTGCCTTTCTGGCTGGAGTGAGGGAAGATGACGAGGCAGTGTCACTCAACGGGGAGCCATGTGCTGATCTCACCCTGCTTCAGGCTTTAGAGCTCATCGACACGTCCATTGACTGTGTGCAGCTGCTGGTCAAAAGGTAGCGCCAAATACTACTCATGACCAAAGTGGCGCCATAACAAATGTATAAATCACATAAGGGGGAATAACGGGTGAAGCTTTCAAGGGCCCAGAGCCATTTTGTGGACCCCAAAGAGTAATCAAAGAAATGTTTTATCCTGAATTCAAGCAATATTTTCCTTTTTTGAAACCTAAACACTTAACATTTCTTACTAAAGCAAATGAATCTTTTACTGTTCGTTGTATGAATATGTCAGCCTCCTCTTTTTGAAATGCTGTGAACCTTTTCTTCTGCCGTAATAATCTTGTTGGTCAATCAGAATTGGACTATTTATTCATGCAGTAAGGCAAGAAGTTTATCAAACCATGTATATGTTTCATATAAGTGCTTCTGTATGTAATGAAAACTCACAAAAACCTGGCATTTATGACACAGCCGGTCAGACTGTGACTTTTGGGTGGGTAATGACCAACTGAACTAATTCAGAGCCTATTTACGGGGTATTTACGGGGTCCTAGCCAAGTCTGCATGCAACCCTGCATGTTGCATATTTGAACTGAATTTTTATTTTTAATGTGTAAAAAAAGAGAGAAGAATCCTCATACAAATGTGGTCAGACTTTAAATTAACATGTAATTGATTTATTAAACGAGCCGTAGATCCAGTGCCTGGTCATTACACACATCCACAAATTATAAAAATGCTAGGATAGTTCAAGAGGAAGGGCTGCTGTGAAGTATAGAAATTGTATGTCCACAGTGGTGAAGGATCATTTCTGACAAGATCCCAGGCCTTGGTGAACTTGACCTTGTGCCCCAAAAGTCAAATCACTTCATCCTTGAGTAAGAGTGAAAATTTGTGCAAAGTTTAAAGAAGATCCCTCAGAGCATGTTTGAGATATAGTGTTACCTGGATGTATGGACTGACAGATGATTGACAGAAGGATAGATGGACAGCACAAAACCTTAATGCCTCCAGCCTTGGTTATTGTGGAGGCATAGTAACACAACATCTAATATATGATGCCAGCAGAGTCACACGGCACTTCTCGGTCCTTGGTGTTCATAACAGCAATGCTAAATGATAACCACTGCCTTGTATTAGCATTTAGATAGCATGTTGTTTTATAACCTCTGGCCTTTTGCATACTTCACTGAACCACTGGCTGTCTGAATAAATATGTGCGTTGACTTCTTTGTGTATTATTATAGTTTATATGAGCCGCCTGCACGTGCTGACCTTCTAAATGTGCAGCCAGTGTGTCAGTGTGTTATGGATCTGAGAGTCTGATTAACATGCAGCTGCTCAGCGTTTTCTCAGGGGGGGTTCACCCCTCTGTTTATGAGACTGACAAGTCCTCAAAAGTTGCTGCATACATTTTTACTAAATATATCCATATTACAAATCAGGGGGAAGTGCAGCTTTTCTTAAGGTTTGTTATAGTTACATTTCTCTGTTTCAAAGTGCTTTTATCTATTTTTGGTTTTTATGGTCGTGGAGAGACGAGACACTCAATGTGATTATTTTGAATGTGACTGAAGAACAGGAGCAGAAAACTTTGGCACATCTTTTTTTTCTCTAATTCTCACAGCCAGAGGACCAAATTATTACATTAACCAGGGGGGTTTTTGGTTTGCTCGATGATAGTTAGTCTGTTTGTAAACAAGATAACTCAAAAAGTTATGGACTGAGTTTGAGGACAGTTACAGGGAATGTTGGTCCTAGCACACAGAAGAAGTAATTCAGTGTTGGTGGTGATCCAACTCTGGATATCGATCCAGGAATTGTTTACGGCTCTGTTAACATTACAAGAGAGGGCAGTTAACCACATATTTGCTCGTAACTCAAGAAGTTCTCAACAGATTTGTATACCTTTTCAGGGAATGTTGGTCATGGGACAAGGAAGAAGTGATTAGATATTAGTGGTGATCCAAATTCAGATGTGGATCCAGGAATCTTTTCAGGGATTTGTTAACATTGCAAGATAGGGCAGTTTCTATATTACTGATAATAACTTGCCCAAAAGTTTTAGAAATTTCTTGGTGGAGGTTTGTGCTCTTGAAACACTTCAAATGATAAGTTGTTTCATGAAATAGCCCATCAGAAATCTGGCATACTGTCGTGGCAAGATGGGCAAGAAATAGTAAGTAGTATGGCAGAAAAGAAGACAAGATAGTTAACTTTTAGTTCTTTAATATTGTTGATGATATATCTGTTTTGAAATTTGTCTCTGGACCCTTAAAGCAAAATAATGATGTCTTGTCAGCTTTATAAGCTAGGGAAAATTGCACATGGAGACACTTTATATTATATTCCATACTGATGCATTTATGTCACTTCTAACCTTTTAATGTTCACTTTATTGTCACTGAAACACATGTCAGCAGTCTTGACTGAAGTAAATTAAACTCTTAAAGCTCTGTTTCAGCATATTTAGAATAAAACATTGTTTTTGAATTATTATAGCAGATGATTTACAGCTGTCACTTGTTCCTGCTCCCTTCTCTACTATTAAAGGTACAGCGCCATCTCCTCAGATGGCAGTGAATCCCAGACATCCTGTGGTGAAAGAGACTCTCCTGATGAGGGTTTAGAGAGCACCACCCTCCACATCATCTCCTCAAAGCAGCGGCCCCAGAGCCCGAGGGAACTCTTCATATCTGAATCTCAGGATGAGGTCTCCTGTGGGGAGCTGGACAGTGAAGCAGAGTTTCCTAAAAGGCCCCAGCTGATTAGCACCGAGCTACATGCTCCCTCATGTGGTGATCAGGGAGCCCAGGAGGAAAATGATGAAGATGCACAGCAGTGTCTGTCCCCTGGAGACATGGTGGAGCTCCAGGTGTCCCTCTCTGAGCAAACCCTGGACAACAGGGACAGCACCTCTCTTGGGTGCGCTATTGGGATTGAGGGGGAACTTTCAAACAGAGAGGCCATCATAACAATCCCGACCACTTCCTCTCATTCTGTGCAGAGCACTGTGAGAGAACCGCTCGGTCAAAGGGGTGTGGTGCTCAGCTCCCCCTCCTTGCTGGGGCAGGTGGAGGTCATCTTGCAGCAGAGGCAGCCAGCAGCATCAGGAGCAGGGAGGGACATCCCGAATGTGGGTGGCCCCAAGGATGGAGGAAGTGCTGGATCCCAAAGCGAAGGAGAAGAGGGAGGAGGGCACAGTGAGGGAGTCGCAGGGTCACTGACTGTCTCATTCAGAATTCCTTCAGAAGAGGGGACAGCAGGAGAGGAGCAGGACTCCGACTCCGAGGGGGATCAAGATAAACCTAACAAGCACCGGGCAAGGCATGCGAGTAAGTACCCATGGATGTGCTCTATTTTTGTCTTTTTATATCTTCCCTTTGTTTGTGTGATTGTGTTGTTGTTGAAATCCAGTCTTTCAAGGGGAATCTGCTGGCTAATAGTACAACACTAAAATGCATTTGTCAACAACATGTGTGCATTCCAAATCCTGATGTCCTGTGTGTGAACTCCTTAAAATAGTGTCTGTCACTGCTGCCGGAGGAGGTGTCCAGTCCTTCAAATGGAAGTAGATACATCCGGGTTCAAAGACAACAGATCACAGATATTGTCTGATTTAATATGTAAGCAAATAACCTTAAAGATAGAGTATAATACAAAAAATACAGCATGAAAAAAATACAACACAAAACACCCCAAATGTTGTGATGCAACACAATGTAAAGCAAATTGATGTGATATATGACACAATGTTTTGACATTATGACATGATATGATATAATATGATTTATGATATGACAGTAAGATACAACAGGATAGAATAAGATAGGGTAGAATAAAATACAATGTGATGCAAAACTGTATTATATGTTTTTTATATATATATATATATATATATATATACATATATATATATATATATATATATATATATATATATATATATATATATATATATATATATATATATGTATATATATATATACATATACGTGTGTGTGTATATATGTGTGTGTGTGTTTATATATATGTGTGTACATATGTATGTATATATGTGTGTGTATATATGTATGTATACATATGTGTGTATATATGTATGTATATATATGTGTGTATATATATATGTGTATATATGTTTGTATATGTGTGTATATATATATGTATATATGTGTGTGTGTGTGTGTGTGTGTGTGTATATATATATACACATATTTATATATACAATCAAACACCATACTGTTTATTGGTTCACAGCAGAGTCAATAAATGAAAACAACTGAAACAAATAACAGTCATCATTTATACAATGTTATAAATGTTTATAAATATTAATTCAAAAATGGCCTTGAATAGATGATGTCTAGAAAGCGTTTTATAGTAGAACTCAAAGTATCCATTTAAAGACACTTGATGATGAATATTGATACCCGGGCGTTCCTTCTGAGCTGTGTTGAAGACATAAATATAACACGAGCACGCTGATGATGCCTGCAGAAGTGGCCCTTTGACAGACACCAGCATGTGCTCCCCTCGCCAGTTACCTGATCCTTTCAGACTGAGAGCTTTAACTGAGCTAAAAAAGTGAGCCCATTGCTCACTCCCGCTGTCCCCTCCACCTTCAGGTTAGTCCTGCCGGAAAATCAAAAAAGGAACTTACTTGTTACTTTAACACAACCTTGCATTGTTGGATCATTTGTTGGCGTTTGTCGTGAGATGTCTGCCATTGGATTGGCTTCTTTGTCTCAAAACTTGGCAGATTTCAGAAGAGCTAGAGGGTTTTAAGTGGACAACTTGTGGACTTTACACATAAGGATTGGTAAAGAGGCAATGGTCCTGTTGGATTTATCGCATGCGTGTTACCTCAGAGCTTTTCAGATCCTATTCTAGGCTTCTTGATAGGATTAACATTACTAATGTTATTGTCTGTAAACGTGGTTATTATAGGCCTTGGCCATAGGTTTTTAGTGACTTCTTATTGGAGAATTGTTGTACAGTAAGAAATTTTGGAGATAAAAAAGGAAATTCAACAAGCAAAATGATGTTTTAAATGCATAAGAATATGTTTCAAAACAATATGGGATGGTAATATATCAGACAATAGTTATATTAAGTTATATTATTAGTCAGATAATTTCAACAATGCACTTTGTATAAATGGTTTGTTTCAGTTTTAAAAGATCATTTACACTTTTGCTTCAAAATTAGTAATGCAGTGACCTACATTTCACTGTCCATTGATTTTCATCTGTCACTGTCTTCACTGTCAACTATTTTTACTCTGTGCTGGACCAAACTAGGTTGTACAGGGTCATGCATTATTTTGCTGTGAGACTGATGGTTTGGCTGTGGAAACTGTGAAAAACTGTTCATCTTTGTAATTTCAGAGCAGTTATGTAAAGAAACTTTTTGTTTGTATGACTGTCTCAATCTTTTCTTCATGTAAATGACCAATTAAAGGGAAATTCTTTGTTTGATATGGAGCAAGCCTTTAAAAAATGTTTTATTTCTTTTCTATCATCAAACAAATTCAATGTTTGATGAACTAATGATCTGAACTCAAGGTTTTATCATCAGGGCTTTTTGTTCCAAAGGATGTCACCCCATTAGAAGACATATCATCCCTAACCAGTACCTGTTAGTCCTAACATTGTGCAATTTTTCCTTTCTGTCCTTGCAGGGCTCAGGCGTAGCGAGAGTCAGTCGGAGAAGCAGCTGAAAGAGGCCAAGTCCAAATGTAAACGTATTGCTCTTCTCCTTACGGCTGCTCCGCCCAACCCCAACAACAAGGGGGTGTTGATGTTCAAGAAACATCGGCAGAGGGCCAAGAAATACACATTAGTGAGCTACGGCACAGGAGAAGACGAGCCCGAGTTCAGTGACGAGGAAGACGAGGACAACGAAGACGACAAGCAAGGAACCCACACTGTTGAGTTTACTCTTCTGGCTCCGAACGATTCTGAAATAAATAAGCAATTTATAGCTGATGCCCAAGGTGGAAAGAGTGCGCTAACTATCAACTGGGACAAGGGTCTCCTTGAGATTGAAAGAAACCTGAAAAACCAAGCAGAGATGGAGTGTTTGCCTGAAACCAGGGGCAAGGGTGCCCTGATGTTTGCCCAACGGCGGCTGAGGATGGATGAGATTTCTGCTGAACATGAAGAGCTCAGGCGCCATGGGATTCCAGTGGAGGGAGTACTGGAGGCTGACAAGAAGGTAGCAGAGCAATCCTACATGCAGTCTGCCACAGAGAGTCATGCTTACATGGATGTAAATATGCACCAACAAAGCCAACAGCAACAACAGTACCAGCAATACCAGGAGCAGCAGTACTATGAGCAACAACAGAACTACCAACAACAACAACAGAACTACCAGCATCAGCAATACCAACAACAGCAACATCAGTACCAGCAGCAATATCAGCAGCAGCAGTATGAACAACAACAATTTCAGCAGCAGCAAATGTATCAGCAGCGGCAGCAGGAATACCACCAAGAGCAGCAGCAAATGCAACACTATGCAACAAACATCAATGGAAACGTCCAGCATCAGACCATTGAAATGCAGAGCTCTTTCAGCAATCGTACAGCAAAGCCTTTCTCAGCTGAGGAAATGGTGTCTACCCCTTATTCTCCCGCAGTGAGTGGGACCAATCAAGAAGCTATGGGCCAAGGAGAGCAGATAGCATCTAGGGATGAACGCATTTCAACCCCTGCAATCAAGACTGGCTTTTTGATGGATGCAAGGAAAAGAAATGCAGGTAAACCCATGTTCACTTTTAAGGAAACACCAAAGGTATCACCCAATCCAGCCTTGCTTAACCTCCTGAACAAGGGTGATAAAAAGTTGGGATTTGAGTCAGGCCCTGAAGAGGACTACCTAAGCCTTGGAGCTGAGGCTTGTAATTTCCTGCAGTCGTCAAGATTTAAACCCAAGGTTCCCCCACCAGTGGCACCAAAGCCTGTGATCAACCCCAATTCTCCTCCTTGGTCCCCACAGATAGAAATGACCAACCCAGACATGCCTCAACAAGCTGAAAATAGTGTGTCCACACCTGCTGTAGCCCCCACCGCACAGACTGCCCTTGCTCCAGAACTCGAGCCAACCCCTGCACCTGCCCCTGAGCCCTCCCCCCCTTCTGCCCCACAGGAAGATCCCACCAGCACTACAACAGAGGAACAACCCACATGGTTGCACCAGCCAGAATCTCAGCAGCAGCCTATGCAAGTGCCAACTCAAGAGGAAAATGGTCACACAGATCCTACCCAGCCTGAGCAAGCTCCCATGACTAGTTGGTCTGCTGCACAAACTCAGCCTCAACAAGAACAACCTACTAATGCATGGCATCCAGCTCAAGTACAGCCACAGGAGCCACCTCCAAATCAGTCACCACCCCAGCCACCTTGGGTGACACGTCAACCTCCCCAGCCTCAAGCACAGGTTCAGCCACCTACAAATACTTGGAATTCACAAATGCAGCCCTCCTGGGGTCAGTCTCCAGAGCAAGCACAAGCCCCAACACAGACACAACCACCATGGGTTCAGCCTCAAGAGCCACCCCATTCTCAACCCCAGTACCAGCCACCCTGGGCACAAACTCATGAGCAGGCCAATCTGCAGCAAATGCAGCCATCTTGGGGTCAACCTCAAGACCCAATGCGACAACAGCCTCAGGCCCCATGGGCACAGGCACCACAAGCAGAGTCTCAGCCCCAACCTCCATGGGTAACACAGCAGCAGCAAAAACCCCAACCTCCTTGGGCTCAACAGGTTCAACCAGAAACCCAGCCACAACCTCCATGGGTTCAGCAACCACAGCAGCAAGCCCCTCAACAAGCATGGCCACAGGCTCAAGCACCAGGCCAACCTCAACCTCCTTGGGCTTCAACTCAGCCTCAACAGCAACCACAGTCTCCAATGAGTGCATGGCCTCCATCACAAAATCAAGTTCAAGTTCAGCCACCTTGGGTTCAAGCAACTCAGGCACCACCTCCTCCTCAACCCCAAGCCAGTTTAAATCCCTGGGCCCCAGTACCACCACAGGCCGACCCTCAGCCTTCATGGGCCCAGCCACCCCCAGAGCATGGGCAGCATCCAATGAATTCTTGGTCTCAAGAACAAAACCCTGTCCAACAGCAACCACCTTGGGCTCAACCGGTTCAAAGCCAGGCAGCACCCCAGTCAAACTGGCAACAGACCCCCTCAAAGTCCCCACCACAGCCCCCAGTGAATACATGGCCTTCAGCTCAGACCCAACCTCAGACACCTGTAAATGCCTGGGCACCACAGACACAGCAGGCACCTGCGAATGCTACATCAACACTGAACCCTCGTCCATCTCCAAAACCCTGGAATCCACCACAAAGTTCTCCCCAAAGCCGGACCCCTCCCCCTCCACCACAGCGTATGCACTCTTTCACAATTGGTCAAAGAGTTTCATCGCCTGTCAACCCAATGGCCACTATCTTACTTTCATCATCCCAAGGTCCAGCTTTTGAGATGCCAGTGGTCAGAGGAAAAGGAGCTGACATGTTTGCCAAGAGGCAGTCCCGTATGGAGAAGTTTGTTGTGGACTCTGAGACTGTGGAAGCAAACAAAGCAAGTCGGTCAACATCGCCAGTTGCTTCTCTGCCTAATGAGTGGAAGTATACACCCAATGTACGTGCTCCCCCTCCAAGGGCTTATAATCCTATTCAGTCCCCTTCCTATCCCCCTGCAGCAACTAAGCAGCCCCCACCAGGTAGCCCCTCAACCAAAGCCAAGAAAAAAGGCAAAGAGAAACCAGCACCTCCCCCAAAACAGCTCAATGTTATAGATGTAATGAAGCATCAACCTTATCAGCTTGATTCTTCACTCTTTCTCTTTGGTCCAGCAGCAGAGGCTGCAAAGGCTGCTGCTGCAGCTAAAGCTGAATGTCCACCTCCTAACCCACCTGTAGAAACCCAACCTTTTCAATATGAGCAAATGGCCCCTGTCCAGCAACCTGGACCATATAATGCCCCTTATCCCCAGCAAGCATATGGGATGCCAATGCAGCCTATGATGCATGAAGGCCACTACCAACAAAACCCAGCTAATGTTTATCCGCCCCCCAACCCTTATCAGCAACCACCAGGTGTCCCTTACCAGCAAACGTATAACCAACAGTATCAGCAACCTCCCCCACCTCCCTACCAACCCCAATCTCCCCAGTCTCCAAACCCTCCATACCAGCAGGCTCCTTACCAACAACCCAATAACACCCCATACCAGCAGGCCCCACAAGCCCCTTACCAACCAGCCCATAGCCCTCCCTACCTCGCAGCTCCCTCAGTGCCCTACCAGCAGCAGCCTCCCACTAGTTTTGTGGCTCCCAGTTTTCCCATAGCAGCAAGGCCTGAATCAGCCTCAGGTGGCAACCTCACCACCGCTCCTAAACCAAAGTTTACTGCCAAAAAGAGTTCAGCTCAGGTGTGGAAGCCTTCAGCAGTTGAGAAAGAGTAATTCAGGTTGATTGGTCCAGCAGCAGAGGCTGATTTGTTTTATGTTTCTTTGAGTCAAGGGGTTGAAGCTCCAGCAGTCCAATGACAAACGGGCTATTTTGAGCACACACACTTGCTTTGGCAATGGCCATCTTCACCTGCTCTCATTATTACAACAGGACAGAGCTTGATGGTTTTCAGAGGGATAATGTGAATGACATTATAAACAAATTAGAATGGAAGAATAACAAGAGAATGTTGGTTTAACTTATCAGAAGTAAAAAGAGGGAATTCGACTTGTTAACACATGTTTAGCATGTGAATTGTTTATATGTGTATAACAGATAACACAGACGGAACTAAACTAAATCACTTATGAGGGATCCAGTTACATGTCATTCTAAGGTGACGGTTCTGAATCAGTAGGTCAGGACCCCAAAGTGGGTTTCAAAGCTGTTTTCAGTAGATTGAAAATATGTGCCCGCAAAAATTGCAGGTATGGAAGCCCTGAATTGAAAAAACATTTATGCATTTAACTTTCCACTTTTTACATGAGAACAATCCAATTTAGGATGTTTAGATTTTAACTTATTTATCTCCTCTTTGCAGGAGGTTGTCCCATAGATAAGAGATATCTTCCTTAAAATATCTGAACATTTACAAAAATGTCCAGGTTTCACAGGACGATGGTGTAGAATACAAGCAGGGCTTATGTTATGGTTCACCTTTTGAGCATGTTTGTTTCCTCGTTTACTGGGTGTATTTTGTTCAGTCTAAGGTCCAAACTGCAACATTTTCATTGAATACATTTTATGGTGGACAGTTCTCAACAACATGCATTGTAATTTCTCCTTAAGGGGGGTCTGGAGGCTTGACCTGTTGAGAGCCACTGATCTAAAGTGATGGCAATAAGAGAATGTAGGGGAGCATGATGGTCAGTAAGATTTGGAGGAAAAGAGCGAGTGAAAAAAGTGTTTGACTGAGTAAAGAGAGTTCAATTCATTAAAAGAATAAAATCTAAAATAAACCTTTGTTTACTTAACAAACTTAAAACATACATAAAATATGATATAAATCAGTTATAAGTAAATGCAAATTGGGACGAATTGACTGAAGACAGAAATAAAGTTGTGAGTAAAAAAGGTGAAGTCTTAAAGGTGTAATGATAACAAGCTCTGAAAGCTTAATTTTGCAATATCACTGAGGTTGTAAGAGCTGATTATGTAAGAACCACATGGTGTTAAAATGATAAAAAAAAAAAGACTGAGTGTCAAATGTTGAATTTGTATATGATTGATTCTAAATGGCTTTTCCCTGTGCCTTCTCTGTAGCACCACATATGTGGGTTAATGTTATTTTAAGCTTTTTTTACCAGCTGTTGCATCATGCCAGGAACTATTTTTAAACCACCTCATGGGAGGGAGCGTTGAGGTCCAGATAGTAGGCTTATATTTCAACTTAAGCCAGTTGAAAGCTACTGAAATCTTATGTAGTATTTTTCTGATAACAAAAAAACATATAATAACAACTCAACCATGCAACGTCTGCTTTTGTTTTTTTAAGAATAGATGTTAAATGATTTATAAAAGAAGAATTATTGAAAGGATAATCAGCCTGATAATGTAAACAAATCTATTTTTGGTACAGGGCTGCTTTTGTTCTTCACATTCTTTTCTTTTCTTCCTTTGTGTGTTTCTCCTCAGTGCACTTTTTTCTGTATGATTCACTGCAGTGCCATTAAAATGTCTTGTATCCTTCTTTGGCTTTCCTTTTCTTCTGTTCCTTAGGCATGCTTTTGGGTTTCTTTTGTCTTTATTCTCAAGTGTTTTTTTTTTCACACCTTGCTGCATTTCACCTCCTCCCTACCTGCACAAAAATAAGTTATACACTTTCTGAAATGGTTCATTTTCAGTCATAAATAAATCAGAACTTAAATTTTAATGGAGTTTCTTCCTGTGAAGCCAATGTTGTAAGATGAATTCACTTCTGAGCTATGAAGTGTAATATAGTTTGTTCTTTGTAGCTTGTTAAGATCAGCCAGAAACACCTCATTATAACAATCACCTACTTTTACAGCTCTTGAGGTAAATGTTGGAGAAGCACATTCCTGCTGAATGACTACCTGATGATGTATTTACGAGTGGTATTATTAGATCGGTGACTTCACTGAACACTAGTAACCTCACTGGATAATTCTGGAGGTCAAGTTAGTGGGTCACAGTTGAAATGTAGATCCATGTTGTGTCATGCATTCTCAGAAAGGGCAGCAACTTGTTAAGTGGAAATTTTAGTATCAAATTGTGTCTTGAGTTGGCAGCTTTCTGCAGCCATATTTGGAAGAATTCTACTTTAATAACAAGGGTAAAGCCAGTGTAAGGTGGTAAAAACAGGTCCCATATCACAGACTCATATGAAATCCAACTTTTTTCCCTAAATGAACAGAACTGTCTTTTTTACTTCACTTTTTTAGAATTAGTATTATGTTTAATGATGTGAGTAATGCCAATAAGAATCTTTACAGCAATATTCTACCTAAACATTTTTGTGATAAAAAAGAAACATCAGCAATTTTCATCTGTACATCAGATGTCAGGATTTTTTGTTGTTAAAATAAAAAATTTGTCTGGAATGGCTTGGCATTCACCAAGATCTGTCTGGGTTCAGCCTTGGGTGTTTGCCCCTTCTGGCTCTGCCTTGGCACACCAGATAGTCCTAAACAATCTCTGATCTATTAACCCTGTCAAAGATTTACTATTTTTCAGATTATTCATTTGTCTGTCTCCATAACCTGTTATTCTTAAAACCCATACATTTAACCTGATGTTCAGACATTCAGATATAAACCAAAATGTACATGAAAATAACACCCTCTTTAAAGTACTGTTTAGGACCTTTTTTAAGGGATGTCATTTCTTGGGATTTTAGTGATGCAAAAGATGCATGAATATTACTTTTTTTGAAAGAAAAACTATAAAAAGCTCATTTTTGTAAGAGAGGAGTAAAGAAATTTCTATATGCCTCTCGCAAAATGTTAGTGGTACCCTCTATGAAATGAAATAGGCACATCAGATTGGACTACAACACTTACATTCCCCAGTGGATACCACACAATAAGATTATTTTTCTTTTGTGCAGATGGCTAGAAAAGGATGACATTCCACATCAGAATCAGTTACAGTATGTGTATCCAGGATTGGAGCACATTTTATTGATGACATGTATGTGCAGTGACCCGTAAAATAGTTCAATGCAACATCAATTAATGGAGAAGTGGTGGGATAAACTAAGTTTTTATTTCTTTCCACTCCTTTTTGAATGTGTAAATTGAAGTGGTGTTGTTTTTATTTTAGTTAGTTATTGGGCCCGTATATATATCTTTCTTTTTAAAGCTTGACCACATTTGTATGTAGAAATTATCCTTTTGTTTTTTGTCCATTTACACGTTCAAAATAAAGTATTCAGTCAATCAATCAAAGCATTGGAAATGAGATGAAATAGTGGACTGTACTTTAACAATTTGGAGTTTGTGTTTGTCAGGGATGCAAAGGGCATTATTGTCGATTGTCAACTTATTTTAAAACTTGCCGTAGATCATTTGTCAAAAAATGCGTCATAAGTAAATTTGTTACTTTTTAAAAACCTTACAGTAACAGAAGCTACTTACTTACTTCCAAAATGAATAATGACTAATTAATTACAGTTTCAAAGTTACTTACTGGTTCCTAACTTACTGGTACCTAACTTCTTTTCAAGTTGCAGTATCACATTTCCCTTTTCAAGAAACTGATGTACAACATTTTTGAATAAAGTTTATAAGACACTGTTTTTGTGTCTTCAATGAACACAGAGTCATGATGAAAACAATACTTTTTTTCCTCTCCTTACACATGATTCATCAAACTATTAGCTTGTTGCTGTGAATCCATGTCATCATGATAAAGTCTACTTGGGATTAAAGTAACCTCGTAACTACACATTACTACAGTTAGTAACTAATATATGTTATTTTATTTTAGAAATTGCAATTCCTTCCACTATAAGTTACTTGAAAAGGAAACATAATTGCACTGCAATATTGCAATTAAGCAGTTGTTGCCCAGCACTGTGTGTATTTAATATGATTTAATGGCCAGGACTAAAATTCAGACCCATATTTTTGGAAACAATGCGGAGTAAAGCTACACAGTGAATCTCGGCAAGTACCACTATGCATCTGCCTGATATTGATAAGTTTTCCTTAAACTTGGAAGATTTAGAGCCCACTACAGTAAACACAGTTTACTGTAGTGGGCAGTTTGAGCAGTTTAAGATTGCTAGTCCTTACATGCACAGAAGCAAATATACCATCTTATTTAGTTTGTTAGTTGTTTTGAAATTTTATTTAAACCAGTCTTAATGTTTTTATCAAAAGCTTATTATTGCTTTTTACTTTACCATAAGTATAGTTTTAATTTGTTTTCATGCTGATTTTTGAGCTCAATTAGTTCTCAATAGATTTTCATGACAATTTTAGGGAATGTTGGTCAAGGCACAAGGAAGAAGTGATTTGGTGGCGATCTGAACCCAAATGCAGAT
The DNA here is from genome assembly GCA_037902135.1 of Cetoscarus ocellatus. Classification (NCBI taxonomy): domain Eukaryota; kingdom Metazoa; phylum Chordata; class Actinopteri; order Labriformes; family Labridae; genus Cetoscarus; species Cetoscarus ocellatus. The sequence continues at coordinate 366,966 of JBAMNC010000846.1, read as the reverse complement.
CTGGGAACTTTTTTCAGGATGTCTTAACGGTGCCAGACAGGGCAGTTTCCCACACTTTTGACAACAACTCCAACAATATTAGAAATGCCTTGGCATAGGTTTGTGCTCCCAGAGCACTTCTAGTTTGGGTTTGTGGTAATTCAGCACTTTGAATGATCAGATGACTGAAGACGACTCATCCAAGCTGTATTAGTTTTTTCTGTCTGTGTGTGAATCAGAGAAAGATCTGAATAACTTCTTTGGATGTGCCTCATAAAATGTTGCAAAAAAGGATAAGTTTCAATTTCTGCAGAAAGTTCATCTAAAAATTGAAACTCTTGCACCTAAGACAAAGTTTAGACTGTGTGTCACTTAGTATGCTTCTCAAAAATCAATTTAGATTCTAGACACAAATTGCATTTACTTGCCTCATTTTTTACTTAAGTTTCAGTAAACTGTTTCTTTCATTCTCTTATTCATCATCCCCTTCACTTTGGATTTAAATAAATTCTTAATGTTTTGGCACATTTTTTATTGAAAATATGACCTGTGATCTTTTAATCCACTCATAGATTTGTTTCTTTCTTTGCTATCTCTGCCGCGGGCTCTCTAGGCCCACCGAAACCTGACTCAGCAGATATTATAGCCTCTGGACTCATTCTGCTACATTTGCTTTCAATGCTGCACTCTCCTCTCCTGCTATCAACTCCATTTCTCTGCCAGCCACCATCTGCAGCTCTTTCACATGTTCCACCAGATGAGGGCAGCACTGTCTTTTTCTGCATGTCTGCGAGACACAGCAGAAAGTTTATCACATACAAAGGGCTGCTCAGAGGAGCTCTGTCACCCTTCAGAGGCTTTGGCTTCCTATTTTTTCTAAAGGATTTCTTTGTGTGTAGTATTCAGCAGCTGCCACATTTTAAGAGTTTTCTTGCACAGAGCGTTAGATTCTTGAAAAAAGGACTCAGGATATTATCAGACGTCATCGAGTTCATACAGATTTGAATCCACCCAAGCCCTGTGAATTTAACATATAAATTTCTGTTGTATGACATTAATGTAGCACAGGTACATACAAACTAGTGTAAACTAGTTTGTAACAGTCAAGTCAGGGTCTCCATAACCTTCAGTAAATGGGCCCTCCTTGGAAATTTTGTAATATTATTGCGTGACCATTGGATAAGTAGCATTAATGCTAGCCCTCTGGCTAACGTTGGCCTTCTGGGACTGGCTAAATTTAGCTTCGGAGCTGATAGAAAGATATTTGTTGTGGGTTTTGGCATGGCTGTACTACCACATTACTGCCTTAACATTTGAGTTAAGGCCCATCTACCACAACCTCAGAAATACAAATATAATGGATCATACCATTTTAGGATGGTTTCTATTTTCAAACAATACTTTTTTTGTTTTGTTACTGTAATAACAAATATGACTATTGAGGCTAAAGTAGAAGGCTCACAGCTTGAAGGTAGTCAGAATGAGACTTCTGAATCTGACTTAGGAGAGATCATGTTTTTGCTCTCTTCACTTGGCCCCTCCATGACTTTGGGCCCCAGAGAGTGTTAGGTGGGAAAACCAACAACTAAAATGATGAAAATAAAAATAACAGTCAAAGAATAGTTTAAGTTGGAGGATTGATGAAGATACATTTACATCAAGTATCTACATTTATGTATCCCCTGTGCTAATAGGGGTTAAACGATTTGGAGAAATACTTATTTAATGTCACAGCACAAACTGTTGAGATTTTCTTTCTTTCATTTTTTAAGAAAATAAACTCATTTGCAGGTTAACATTTTGTTCAGTGCATTCTGAGAGGTAGGGCTGTGCAATCTGTTGCTATCGTGATATATGAGTCTTCATTATAAACAAATCGTGACCATCTGAATAAATTACAGACAACTTATTAAATGTGGTCCAGCTAAAATTTGTGATGTAATGGCCCTGCTGATGCAGTCAGTTGAGGCTAAAACGGACTATAAGCTACCATAAGATGCATTGTGCCAGTTTTGTGGAGATAAAGGCTTAAATTATGTTGCAGCTGCACAAATAAAATGGGGAGAACAGCATAGGATGCTAAGTTATGGCTTATGTTCACTCTATGTAAAATTATCACAATCCACTGCATTATGGCAGTACTGAATAATGTAACTGCTTGTCTAATGTTTCCTCATACCTCACAGGCCTACTGGCTGGTTATGCCAAATTATTATGTCGTTGTTCTTGCCGTGTCTGTTCAACGGTGTTCATCTATGTCAACTTTCCTCTTATTCTCTTTGTTAAAATGCTCTCAGGACAATGCTAAAAAAAGTTTGAAGATAACACTCCACAGCAAAAGATATAAGAAGATCAATGCAAACATTTGCTATTGCTACCATAAGTGCATTGTACATTAATCGCAGCCCAGATGTGAATTCATATTTAAAATTTTCTCAATTTACAGATATGTGTTTCTTTGCTTAAAAAAAAATCATATTTAAAAGGCACTTGTGTTGATCCAATTAGGTCAGCATGTCTCAGGGCTTCATTGGAAGAAATGTTTTGACAAAGAGCCCCTCTCTCGTCCAATATTTTCCAGTCTGGTTTGGTTTGGCTGAGGAACCAGTCAGCCAAACAAAAATGAACCCTCACTAAAATAAACATGTCTATCTTTTTCTTTACAGACTCTTGGCAGGAGCTACTCCCTTTCCCCATTAGCCAGAGTACCAGCCGCCACAGGCCAAAGGTCAGCGTCTTCCTCCCCAAAGCCTCCTTCTCGGGCCTCGTCTACTCCCCCAGTGAGACAGACACACTCGCTGGAGAAGGGCCAGAAACCCCCTTCACCCTGGGAGGCAGCGTCCCGGCATCCTCTGGGCCTGGTGGACGAAGCCTTCCCTGATCCCCAGAACCTTCAGCAAAGCCTGGCCTCCAGCATCCGCATGGCTGCCCAGCGTAAGATTCTGCCTGAGCCTCCAGCAGAGTGGAAGGCCCGGGTTTCTTACCAGGCCCTGCAGAAGACAGGCAGTCAGACTTGGGGCCAGAGCCAGAGCCGTGGTCAGCGCAGTCGAGCATCGCTGCCATCATTCATGTCCCCGACAAGGAGCACGGTGTCCAGCCCTGCAGGTAGTGCTGGTTACAGGTCTCTGCCCAGACAGTGGCAGCCCCAGAGGTCGGTGACAGAGGGGTACCTTGGGCCATCAGGGTCCTACTCTGAGTACAAGAGGCCTCTGGGAAACCAAAGCTGTAAGTCAGTGTACAGTAGCAACACTTGGAGCTGGAAGCGATAGGATAGGAACCAAAACTGTGATCTTAAAGACAAATCTGAAGTGCATTTAATGATATTCCTTTTAAAGGAGTGACATCTGATCAAGCAATAATACCAAGAGATACGATAAATGACGAAGGGCTAAAGAGGCTTATATTTGGAATCAATGGTCATGTTTTTTTTATTTCTATTTTGCAGTCAAATCTTGAGCATAAAGGATTATTGATTAATCTTGCTTTTCATTATAGTCGAGAAAATGGCTCCAGTAAGATAAAGGCATCTGGTCAGTTCTCTCATAATTTAGTGTTTTAAAGGGAACTCTGTATTGACATTTGACCATAATAGATCAATAAAAATATCTCTTTATGTATGCTAGGCTGGGAAACACCAGATTTCTACATTATGCAAACATTTAGGTTGCCATTTTGGTTAAATGCAGTCTGTGCAGGGATGTTGAATTGTTCTGTTTTTTTGGCCATTTTTGAAATAGTCATAAGTCCTTGCAGTTCATATGGATTAATTTGGCCAAAAGTGTAGTATGTTACATATGTGAGATCTACAGTATGCCAAAAACACCTGGGTGTCACACTGATTTAGGCAAAGCTATTATTTTATTTAACATAATATAATATAATATAATATAATATTATATTATATTATATTATATTATATTATAGATCAGTTTACCTCACATATTTGTTCCACAAATGCAAAGCAGTGGTAGCTTAGAGGTCAAAATTACAGACAGTGTCATCATGTATCTGTACCAGCAGTATTGAAATTATTAGCATTAGCACCATCTTTGTTTACTTAGATTAAATGGTGCTTTTCCATATAGATCACCAGCCCAACTCAGCTTTAACTAGGTGCTTCGCTTTTCTTTACTAAAGTATTTAGCTCAACATAATTGGGTTTTTTAACCTGCGGATGTTAGAAACTGACTTGAAGTTCACAGAAAACAACAGGGGGAGAAATAGAGGCCTTAGCATCACTGGCTTTCAATCTATGACTTTCTGTAGAATCTAGTCTGAGAATTCAGACAAGCAGTGTTTTATTTTCATGTCAGACAACCTGCTGGTGATGACTTTGTAATGATACTCATAGACCATTCAGCTGCTGGCAGTGTCCAACATCACATTTTAGTCTTTGCTCAGTTTGCTTGGAACCTGGATTACATAAAACTATCAGGGAAAAAACCCTTGGAAATATCAATGACAAATATTAGAGTTAAGGTGAGGTGAGATCACAAGGTGCAGCTTAATTCAGCATTATTTACTTTCATTAATTGGTTACATAGCAGTTACACATCTTTCACCTTTGTGAAACTAAAATCCTATTATTTGTTAGCTTTCTGAAGACACTCTATGCTACACTGTAGTGGTGTTAGCCAAAAGCCAAGCCTCTTTTATCTCTGTTTTTCAAGCTGGATCCAGCAAACTGCACAAGAACAGCCAAAATAATATACCACTGTCAAATGAGAGAATGCAGAAGGTTTCAAAATGTACTCTTTAACTTCTTTCCACATTTTTACAATTGAATTGACCTTGATCTACATTACTGTAACCTCCTTCTTGATTGTCATCTCCACTATAACTGGAGCAAGGTTAACAAAAAGGCTGTCAAGGATCACACTCCTTCAAAAGAAAATGTGGTTGAATAAGAATGCAACCATTTGACATCACTTCAAACTGAATTAAACAACAATGGCAAGCTGCATATGAATGTTTTTTTTAACCATTTTCTGTTAATATAGAAATCTGGTGGGAATTTCTGTGACAAAAAAACCCACAAAAATGTTGTTCCCAACCTTTTTTCCTTGGAACCTAAAAAAAGGTTAATTGCTGTCAGACAGCTGCATCAGTTTTACTTACATTTTTTTTACATTTACTCCTGATCGAATCGGCCCACATGCTATTGTGTGTGCAGTGAGTGTGTTTTTGTCATTTTCCTTAATATGTTAACCCAATGTAAACAACTTAAGAACAGGTAAAGCCTTACTGCATGAGATATCTGGAACCACATCAAGGAGGGCTAGGACCCCAGGTTGGAAGCAAAAGGGCTAAATTTGAAGTACATTTGGTCGACAGTTCTTTTACTTGGTAAGTACGCTGCAGTGAGATTGAAATCTGTCAAATAAGGCAGTTAGTATGTCATTGAAAAGGGTTTTAAGTGTGAGAGGGGATGGTTAGAAGAATAGATTAACGAATTAGTAAAACTGCAGTTATTGGTATTTTTTGAGTATCTTGGTTGTTTTACTTCATAAGAGGAAATATGAATGGATGTTTACTATATTCAGCTTATTGCAACTGTCTCTAGAATTCATTTGATTTTATTCTTGCTGATTTTATTTTCTGCTGTGGATGTATGTATCTAGCATGCTGGTTCTTGCGGTGATTGTGCGCACTCCTATGACACTCTTGAGTTAATTTAATCCATAAAACTTGAGGACGTTGTTTTCAGATCAGGAATTCATTTCACCGACAGCACAGTTTGTGATGCATCAGATGGGCAAGGCTTGAAACTTTGGGAAAGGTTAGTGCTATAACTCAGAATGTGGTGGGCGGACATGTTGTTATGTAAGCTCCAATAAACAAGACTAATTTGCTTATTTGCCAGGAGATATTTAATTAGCGAATTAGCATGTGGCCGCTAACTATAGAGAGAGCTGAAGAAGAAAGATGAGGACCTGAAAAGGTGGTACATTTTCTTGTGAGTGAAATTCAAATGGTGCTTTGCTTGATGATTCAAATATAGAGGAAAAGGGGGGTGGGATACTTTTAAGTCCCAAACCAGGAAGTGGTTTGTTCAGATGGTAATGCTTGGTGAGTAAACTCTCTAAAAGGCCATGAATATAATATAAGCTTGGGGGGAACCTGTGCCACACATGGGATACAGCATTAGGAAGACATTGCAGCAAATATTTAATTTTGGGATATACAGTTGTTCATCTCAAGGACACTAATTTTTATTTTTTAATATAGGGAAAGTGGTGCTCTGGTTAAATTTGGCAACACTTTCTATGACCTACAACTGTTCGTTAATTATTAATAAGGCATTGAGCATGACTTTACAGACCATCTACTGTGCATTTTTAGACATTTACTAAGCATTTGGATGCTCAAATCATCTATAGAACTCTGACAAATATTTTCAAATTTCTGTTATCTGTATAGTTATACATGCTTTTTTAACCATTAATACTTTCACCAAAACCCTTTCACTTACCCTATACCTTAAGCCATATTTTGCATATTTGCCCTTTTGTGTCTCTCCCACAATACAGAGTGCTTTTGTGGGCATCAGGACTTCTCCCTTTCTTCCTATTAACAGCGGCAGTGACTGCTTGAAACATCTGACCCCATTGCTCCAAATAGGACTACTAGTGTGACTTGGTGCCATCGATATGTCAGTGGTTCAAGGCCATTGTCATGGTTTGGCAAGGTCAGGGCAGAATATAGGTTGTAGAAGGAATGCTGAGCTGTTGAAAACATGGCACTGACTGCAGAGTCGACTGGTCAAGGTGGATAAGAGGATAATGGGGCCTTAAAGTGACAGGAGATTCTCTAGAGAGCATTAAACAGAATGAGAATAGAAGTGGATTTGGAATACCCTGTGTGATAATTGGCAGGTTTTTTTTTTTTTTAATTGGCAACTTTAAACAAACTTCTATAATTTTCTAATAAGCAACACATATTGTATTTTACCACAAAAGGGTCTCATTGGTTCTTGAGTTCCAGTCAAATTTCAAGAGTCTTAAAATTTAAGGGCAATATGAGGTCAGCAAAAGAGCCTTTGACTCTGACCAATCCAGCTTATACCCAGATAACTTGGCAAACAGTTTAATAAAAGTGTTGGGACAGACTTGAGCAGGTCAGAGACACACCTCAACATATCATCTGCACACAGCATGGGCTTATGAATTGACTTCTCTGTTGTAACATCTTGAATTTTGTAATTTTCTACAAGCAGCAGTTGCCCATGGTTTGAGAGCTAGACAGAGGGGTGGTGACAGGGCCAGCCCTTGCTGGGTATGGAGCTTATCCAGGAGTAAAGGCTGAATTTAGGAATGTTTAGATATCCCTGTGATGATTCAGTACAGACTGAGATGATTGCTTAAAGTATGTTATTGGTTTCTTTGCTTGTATTTGTTTTCTGGTTTCGTAAAAGACTCGTGATCATCTCCAAAGCTGTATTCTAGGTTTGTGTTTCCACAGAGTGTACATAATGCCTTCATGTGATTCTCACCAAACACTTTCATAAAAATAATCAAGATTTATCACGCTGAATCATGTCATTTCTGGACTGAGTTACTGAACATTCATGTATACTGAGGCTGTATTTCTGGTATGATGTTGCATCACTGCCATTGATAAAGCACTTAAAATGGTCATTATGCCAATAATCTATTCCTGATCCAAACTGTTTCTGAAATGGATCCACATAAAGCATTAAAAAATAAACACAGCCATCAAGCACTGTGTGTGTTTGTGCTCTTTGCCCTCTATCCTGAGCATGTAACACTTGGCTCTGGGCCATTTGATGTACCATCCCATGAAGCTTTTTGTACAATGTGTTGTCTGGCCTGGTCACTCACTCTGTATGTAAGGTAAGGGAGGGGGCTCAGTGGGAGGGGGTTAGTGGGGAGTGGGGGCTTGCTCCCGTGGTGACCACCAGTTACATAATAACAGAGGGTGCCTGCTGTGGCTGACCCATTACAGCATGAGTTAAAAGAGGACAGAAGAAGATGATAGGCTGGCAGTATTTCCAAAACAATTTAGATTCTTAAAATGCAGTGTAGGATTTAAATGATGGTTTCCTGGTAGGGCATATTATTATCTAAATCTGTTTACAGGTTCTTTGCTCTTCATGACTGGTTCTCAGCTTGGAGGTCAGGACCAAAAAGTGGGTCAAGGAGCTGTTTTAGTTTGTCACAAATTTGTATTGAGAAAGAAATGTGTCCCAAGCTTTTAGATGTAAGAGGCCTTGAGCAGATATGTGTATCCATACTTTTTCCCCCTCATACTGTGGGAACAAGTGCATCTTGGTTGCTTTTTTTTTCAAGATTTAAACTCACTTATGCTTGTATCTCAAGCTTGGTTTCACATAATACCGTGGTTTTATCCAGAGTTCTTAATAAAACAACAAAAAGTTATGTTACAAGGGAAAATGTCATAAAATAAAATGCTCTCATAGGTGTACATCCTCCACAAGCTTCTATAATCATGTGCTTTGCATCTTTTCTCCCAATTCAGTCACATGTTTTTTTGTCATCTAGGGTCTCAACAGGCCTTACTTTATCACTAATCAGATTGTTGTGGGTTTTGTGGCCTGACCAGTTGGGACCCACTGCACAATATCCATTAAATGTGCAGTTGAATAACTATTTTTTCCTGGGACTGGACTCAGCATGTTTGCTTCTTAACACATGAGAAAACAAATTAGAGGGCAACTTAAAACATTGGTAATGAATTATTAAGTGGCTTGACCCTATTACTGTAGGTGTTGCTCCCTCCTATAGCACACAGTGAATCCAAAACTTTCTGTTTAATTGGTGTGCAGGCCCCAAGGGAGCAATGTTTCCATGCCAAATATAACAGTATATTTGTTTTACTGTGCTGAATTGCTGCTGATACAACATTGTATTAATGTATAAGCTTTGTCAGGATTTCCAGTTGATGTTCTTCCCCTCTATGCCATTTTAAGGTATGTCTATTTGTTGCTGTCTTGCAACATCACAACAAAAACCTTTACTGGGACAATTTTATTGCTGCTATATAACAGACATGTCTCATTTATTCATTCACTGACTTTATGTGATAGCAGCAAGGCTGAACAGCTTTAGTCAGGGAAAAATCCAAAGTAATTGTATTCCCTTTGCCAGAGAGCTATATGGTTGTGAAGGTATGAGTCCAAAAACATGGAAGTGAGTTAGCATGTAGCTCTCTCTGGTAGGGCTGGGCAATTAATCGAAAAATAATCAAAATTGACATTTAGACCCTCTAATCGAAGTCATTTTACTCATGTCAATTATTTAGATTATTTTCCCTGTGTAAATGACATGACTGCTCCCTCCATACAGTCTGAATTCACTTTCGCCAAGAGCGAAGGACGCCCTGCCAACATGGAGGAGAAATGCGCCAATCTATCAGAGGACCTTGTAGACCTTGAATTTAAGTGTAAATACTGCAGGAAGACCGTTTTGATGACCGTCTGCAACACCACCAGTTTTTTCCAGCATAGCATCAAATAATCGTTCATTAATCGTAATCGAGGTAAAAGCTTCAATTAATCCTGATACTGAGATTAGGTAATATGCCTTACTCTCTGGTACCCAAGGCTGAAAGTATGGGATTTTAGGGTAGTGTAAATGATAAATGTGTTACGCAAGTTTGGTGATGAACACACGCACACAAGATTGTAATGATGAATGTGAAATCATAAGATGCATCTCATATTGCCTGTTTTTGAATTTTAAAGTGTGGTAGTGTGTTTGAAAGGATGGTTGCTATTGAACTACTAATAAGGACTACAAATATGGCCCATAATGCAGGCATACCTGTTTGTTAATCAATAAATTATAATTCATCCACCATTGGCAGAACCATGAGGACCAACTTGACCAAATACTTGATTATGAGGAAATTCTTAAACAAGAGGTTACAACGTGATGCTATGTGTTGGAAACATTGTAATGGTTTCAAAGTAAAACAGCCTTGTTGTAGTTCCATAGTAGCTATATCATTCTGCTACTATTTTGGCATCAAGCCTATTTGTAATCCAATATTTCACTGGTTCCCAGCCTTTTATCCTTGGAGCCTCTCCCCCACCAAGTTGTATTTAGTAACAGTCAGGCCCCCTTTTGGATCTACATGGAAACATGTGATGCTGTGCAACATAAACATCAGTTAAAATGTTTTCATTGGTAAAATCAAAATGAAACAGGCCTCTACATACATGCTTGTGCAAAGATCTTCAATGTTAGTAGGAGCTAAGTAAATTATCATTGTTTTTTTTTTTTTTAGTTTATGTTAAACCAATTTTGACAGCCTTAAAATCTGACAGACCCTTGTATGCCCTCTGAAACCCTCTGGCACCCCATTTGAGGGTCTCTAGACCTCAGGTTGGAACCAAGGCAGTGTTTCAACTATCTTCTTGTCATTTTTGTGTTATAAGTGTTTATGCCATAATTCAAACCAAATTTTAATCAAATAGTTTAAGCAATGCCAATTGTTCATCTGTTTTTAAAGCTAATCAAGCAAATGTAGGCTGGCACAGCATATTTTAGCTAACCATGACAGTTTTTGTATTTTACATCTTATTTAGAGATTTCCTCATCAGTTCTTTACTTTAAACTCTGTTCTTTAATTTGTCATATTTTACTTTTTCTTTTAGCTGATATCAAGCACTTGTCATCTAATTATTTTCACAATTTGTTGATTGATTTCAATGGGTTGACATTATTCTCATACACTGACTTATATTCTTGCAAAATTTTGAGGTTTTTCTCAAATTGTATTCAACGCACTTCTCAATATTTCTACTGTTTCTAGTCATTTTGGCCTTTTTTTCAGAACACAATGAAAAACCGTTCTACTTTGACTTTTTACATTTTGTTCCTTATCCCTAAAACTTTAACTTTCAATCACAAAAATTATCAGATGTTATAACTTGATGTCAAATTAGTGGATTTATCCATGGTAACAGAAAAGGTAGCCCTAGGCCACTCAAAAGCACACACGAGTGGAAATACAGTAGCTGATGGATCATTTACAGCTACTGTATTAACAGCAGCTATATAGAGAGGGATGGGGCAAGGGGCAAATCAAGCAGCCGTGGCAGTGCTCTAAATATAGTCTCCCCTCCGCTTGTGCACTAAATACCAATGACAACAGACGACATGCAGTCACTCTGTCAGTCCCATCAGGCTGCAGCCCACCAGCCTGCCCACCCACCCATGAGCCTCCAGTGCTGGAGAGTGCCAGCACCCACGCAGGTCGCTCTGCCTCACCTTTCTGACTTCCTACCCTGCTGAGAGAGGCAGAGCAGAGGACCTTCCCCTGCTGAGGGACCTTCAGGACAGGTAAGGCATCACTTAATGCGGTCTCCACTGTTTAAGTCTAATGGTAAACTTGCACTCTAAATAAAGCATGGTTCTCACTAACATAAATGGATTTCTCTTCATTCTCTACACCCTTATATCCACACAACTTACCTTTCTGTATGCACATGGTTCAAATGGGTGATGGAGCCCTTGAAAGTGCTGAATTTGAATGGTGTGTTCTCAAGGCTTGCATAGTTTTTCAAGTAAAGTGCTTGAATCAGAAATATGATAGTTTTAATGATGAAACCGTAACTGAAAATTGCAGTAACAGAATTAGACAGACAAAAATCAGTCAGGAAAGTAGTTTGGCTCTGTTTTATTGATAAATAGCTACCATATAAATGCTACTGCTGAAAACTGAAAAAAAAAAATACAATTAAAGCTCAATTTCTCGTTGGTAGAATATCAAGCAGAGACTACGTAATGTTGAAGTTTCTAAAAAATAGCTAGAAAAATATGACATTAATTCTGTGCTGTTCCCAGCTGTGACATGCTAGGAAATCTTGAAACTTTCCTTGAAAGTGCTTGAATTTGACTTAAGAAAATGTGTTCAAACCCTGTTAATAATATTTCCTTTAAATCATTTTGAGTACATTCTTTGAGAGGATACACCACTTTTGTATTTTTTGTTTCACATTCTAAGCAGTAAGTGTCCTGACAGCTGCAAGATGCTCAAGTGGTAAACGTTCTCAAAACAAGACCCTGAAGATAATTTCCTGATGCTAAAATTAAACGCAGCAAACTTGAAATGAAACTCTATGACAGAGTGATTTACTTTCTTAAATTAAGTTATGACTTGCAATAAAACCAGTGTTCATTTTGTTCAGGAAAGATATAAGAATTGTCCATGATCAAATAAAAAAAAACATGGTAACTTGCAGTCTGAACTGTTAATACACTATAGACAACACAAGACTCAAATCTTCATAGTAGGCATTCAAAATAGATTATTTATTACCTTTAGGGAAGTGTGCTTATTTTCATGGATGTTTAAAATTTAAATATATAAACATATCTTGAAAAAAAAGAACATTGAAAAACAGTGTGAGTTTTTTTTATTTAATAATAACAATAATGTATGGTGGCCCTGATGTGCAAAGATGATGATGATGCTCATAAACCTAGACAACAAGTCACTTAACAAACATAAAGCACAACAACAAACTTTTTTGTTATTGTGTCTTAATTAGTCATCCAGTCTTCTTTATTGTTCAGTTTTATAGTTTTTCTATGTTTTTGATTTGATTTTCAGTTGTTGTTTTTTTTTTTCACTTTTCTTGTTCTTTGTTGGGTTTTTATTTGTTATTGCACTTTTTCTATGTCACCACGTTTTCTTTTTTTTCAGGTTTTGTTTTTCTGTGTTTCTGGCTTGATTTTTATTCATTATTGTTTTCTTTTGTTGACTTATTGTTTTTTTGTGGGGGGTTTTTTGTTGCTGTGTTTTGAGTTTTTGTCGTTAATTCATTTGATGTATTTTTCAGTTTGTTTTCTTGTTACTCTTATTTCTTTTCATTGTAATTGTTTTTTATTTTATTAAGATTTTTTGGTCTGTTCTCGCTTTTATATTTGTTGCAATTATTTTGTTATGAATCTGTTTTGTTGATTTAAGTAAGCTTTTTTATAACTTTGTTAATTTCAAGTTGTTGCTCATTTTAATGTTGTGGGTCTCTGTTTTTTTTTTTAATTGCTGCAACATTTATTAGTTAAATTAAAAAAAAATAAGTTGTTTTATTTTGTTGTTTTTTAACATGTTGTCTTGATTTTTTTTATTTGTAGCTTAATTTTTTTCTACCTGTTGATCTTTTTAATTTGTTGTTTTTTATATTGCTTTTCATTTGTTGTTTTTTGTTGTGTTTTTCACCTTGTTTGTAGCTGTGGCTGTTATTTGTTCGCTGGTTTTTATTTGTTACCCTTTTATTTGCTGCAATTTTATTCATTTGTTGTTGTGTTTTGTATTTATTGTTGTTTCTTTTCTTCTTTTATTTGTCATTTTTTTTTTATTATCAGTTTTTTTTTGTATTATATTGTGTTTTTCTTCCTTCAGAGCCATCATGGTACGGCGTTGATGGTGATATCAGTAAATTGTCTTTTGTAAAAGAGTGTTAATAGAGGTATTGAAATCAATAAAAATGTACTGTATAGAGAACAAAACTATACCAGTAAATGTCCTTCATCTGAAATATGTTAGTGTTTTCCTTAATTTAATTTTAAAATGAATTAAATATTGACCCTACAGATTGAAAACCAGATTATTTACATTTTTGCAATCAAGGCAGTTTAAAAAAAAGTTGTTTTCACCACAAGAAATAATAGAATGGATTTAATAGATTTACCAAAATTGGACAAAGACGTTTTTGAGTAACTCGAGGAACAAGCTGAGGGCAAAAATGATTAAATCTATCATCAACACTGTATCACATGGTCCTTGGTTACATCGGGACATTTCATCATACTCTAAGCTTTTTCATCTTCACATGTTCACCAGCACAGCCTCCTTCTCTGCCTGTGTCCTTTAAGCCCACTCCTGTTCAGTAATTTCAAACATATTGATTCTCAGAGCCCTGACACAGCTGGTTGCTATGTCTGAAGAGCATGTGCTTGGGGTTTAACAGCCTCAAGGTTATTTAAAGGGATGTGCTAACTTTGCCCTTTTCACTGCCTCAATAAATTCTGTCTGCTTTGGCGGGCCTTTGTATGTGGTGTGTGTGGTCAACGTCCGCCAATCGATGGCCGACATGCTTCTTTGTTGTCTTGCTTTTGTGTCTTCTTGTATGTTTGAACAGGCTGTACTGATGTGAGCTGTCTCCTGTGACTTCTTGCTCCATCCGTGACTCCCCCAGGGGCAGCCATGTCACAGTTCTCCACCATGACGACCAGGGAGAGGAAGATGCAGGCAGAGGCCATCTGCAGGGAGGTTCAAGGCCTGGAAGGTAGCATTTCCACCTCATTTCCTTGCATCCTAGTTCCTTTGAGGTTTTTATTTCTTCCTTTCCTGCACCCTTCCTCTTTGCCTTTTTTGGCTCTCTTTTCTCTTGCTCCTCCTTTTCTTTTTGCTGACCCAAGACAAGGACAATTTTTTAGCCCTTCCCTATCAATTATGGTGCATTCTTAATTTAAGCACTGATCCAAATGTTCCTTTTGACTGAAAACATGACCATTACCTTCTAAAGTAAGAACATACACATTTATTCATGGTTGCTTAAGTAAAATGTAGCCTGTATCAAAACATATACCCCTCTCCTTCATTTTATACATTATCGACCATTTTTGTTGTGTTAACATTGTGCAGGGTTCAACTGAACTTAACTGATGAACCCTTAATGTTTGACTGTGTAAAGCCAACCTAGGATCTGTAAAAAAGTTGTGATGGAAATAAATACAGAAGGCAAAGTGGAGTGAGTCAAGGTATTTGACTCCAACATTAACCTGATATCAACTCCAAAAGTAAGGGGAAGGTGGGCAAAGGTTGAGAATGTGAGTTTAATCATGCCAAAGGAGGGCGCCTTGCACCTCCATTTCAGCATTTTGAACAATGATCTATTAGTATAATTTATACAGTGCAATATTTCCACCAAGTTGCACATAACATTAAGTTAAAGCAAAATAATTAAGACAAATATTCATCATTAAAAAAGATAAACAAATGGGAGCATTTCTCCTCACACTGTTTACATCAGAGATGTCCAAACATTTTGCTACCCAAGACTGCATTTTAAAACATATTTTGATGACTGGGTTACTTCTACATCTCACCCATAGTGTATTAAGTTTGTAAATCAGCTCTCATTCAGGTAAACAAATGCTTCATAAATAAATATGCATCAAGACAAATCAGGCAGATTCATCTTTCAAAGCTCCAAGCCAAAATGATTGAGGTCTATGCAGAGGCAGTGCCCAATCAGCATCCTTTGATGAGAAAGAAATGGAAAATAGCAGAAGCAGCTGCAAGCCTTGGAAACATTGGCAGCTTGTACAAAGATTAGCATGGATGCTGCCCTCTTTAGGAGCATTTTTATGAGAACTAGACAACATCCTTTCATGAAATGAAGAACAAAAAACCACACTGAAAACATTTCTCCATGACAAAGATACTTCCACACCTCTCCTGATGGGATGTGAAGAGAGTTTCATGCATTAATCAGCTTGTGTTATGTACTTACCTCTGCGACAGTGGAGCCCGCCCACTCCATCATATGTTAGGCCCATAATAAATGTGATTGACAGGACAGAAATCCATTCACCTTCCAGACATGTTTCTGAAAGGTCAAGCTCTACCCAAAAACTTTGTGTGGGCTGTTACTCAGATGGACCAGTGAATATATCCTGAGTAGTAAACAGCATATTGTACTGTCTGGCATGTTCAGTTGACCCTAGCCACCACTGAACTGGCTTCTGGTCAGGGTGAAATCCATACTCTGTGCAGTAAAGACAGGAGATACCGATGAATCAT
This sequence comes from Cetoscarus ocellatus, assembly GCA_037902135.1. Taxonomy (NCBI): domain Eukaryota; kingdom Metazoa; phylum Chordata; class Actinopteri; order Labriformes; family Labridae; genus Cetoscarus; species Cetoscarus ocellatus. The sequence continues at coordinate 351,189 of JBAMNC010000846.1, read as the reverse complement.
CTCCACATTCAGACACAAAACTAGAACATACTGCAGTAACTGCCTAGCTTTTAGGTTTGTTGGTGCTTAGAGGATTATCCACACAATATGCTTTGTAATTTGACCTTGAGAGCAGAAAGCGGAGCAAAGAAGAGTGATTTGCGCTGCCATTTGATGCCAGATGCCTTTTATTATAAGTTAATATCAAGCTTCAAGTTTAAGTGTATCATTACACCGTTAGAACTTGCAGTGAGCCTTTAAAAATGAAAATTGGTTCCTTGGCTGGAGTTTGGACACCTTTGGTTTAATTTACAAATGAGTTCGTAAATTGGGAGGAGCTGGCATTTTTTTGGTCCTTGTCAGTTTCGCTCAATTGTCCGAACATTCCCAAACAGTACCGACCTGTTTTTGCTATGAAGACCGTGTACAGTACAGTTAAAATAGACATTATAAAATCTATTTTAGAATAATACTTCATATTTGATGCTAATAATGACTGATTCCAATGGCCCCTTGATGCAAGGCAACTGCCTAACTTGGCCTGATGGCAAAAACTTATTTCAAATGAGCAGATGAAAAAAAAATTATGAAATTAAAAAAAAAAAAATAAGTGTCTGTTTCCAGTTAACATGTAATCATACTCAACTCTCATTAAAGTCCAGATGATTTTTTTACTTGAAAATATGAAAAGTTGAGGTCTTAATTGCCTTTAATAAGAAAAATATACACCAAAGCAGCACAGATATAAAACCCTTTTCAGTCAAGCCAACTTTTTTATGGTGCTAGGCTAATTTAACTTTGCTGGCCAACCCAGAGTTAGCATCTTGTTGGTTCCACCAACAGAAAGCTGGTATTTTGGATTACTATATAAAAAAAAAGGCACTTTGGTAGGAAAAAAAAACAGCACTTACACATTTTAACATGAAGATGATCTCTACTAATGATCTGTTTTTGATGATTCTTGAAGGACAAAAGCAATAACAAAAATTTAAAAGCTAATGTCAGGCTATTATAAAACTACAAGATGGTGGATTGACTTTAGCGTCACAAAGAATTGCACTCGGTACCTATTATTTGATGCTGGTACTACATCCTGGGCTAACACTAAAATGTGACACTTGAGATGCTGCTTACCACAAAAATTGTCAGAGTGTTTTCAGTGAAAGCTTCACAACTGAGATATTTTGAACAGGAAAGAAACCCTTCTTGAGTCACAGACTAAGAGCAAGCTACACTGAAGCCTAAATTCCTTCCAATGTGGTTTATTTGAACATCACAGCAGTTTCTTGCAACTGCATTCATTGCATATATTGTCATGGCACAGTGATGTTTCAAGATGTCATATTCATGTCTCTGTGATGTTTTTGCCGCACTGTCCACTGACAAAATTATCACAGCATTGTGGACAAATCTAAATGTCATGAGCTGCAAAAAGACAAATGAGTTTTATAGCATTTTTTTAGGGCTCAAGTAAATGCTGTAATGTAAAACAGAGCCCCTAGCATAAATACAGAGTAGAGTTGAGCCAAATTAAGCCACTACATATGAGAACGCACCATTCAAGTGATCTCATGAAGATAGGTGTCATGGCTGTCAGTTGTAAGTGTAATGTAATTGCTCACATCAATCAACATTTATGACTTCTATGTCCTTGTTAGCCACTTGTTAGAAACCATCTAATTCAAAATCCCATGGACTTGAACACATCAGAAACAGAAATGCTAAAATTTTAATTCACTTTCACATTTTTGACCTATCACTGAACCACTTTATTAAGAGAGTTAAGTAGATTATACGTCATTCTCTTTCCTGTGTGACTTCAATTAACAGGCCTGACAGTTGACTTTGGTATCCCAAAAATTGTAGCACGACAATTTCTTCATGACTAAAACAATGTCTCTTAAAAAAAATAACTAATTTATCATGACCCATATTCAAATAAACTCTGACAAAAAATCAATTCAGATTCTAAAAAACCTAAATAAGACCTTAATATCTTCCAGTGAGTCAATATAGTATCCAGTGCAGCAAGGAAAATTTTCTTGTTGGGATCCTTCCATCCCTTTAATTAACACTGTCATTTAGAGTACATATTAAATTTTCAGACATATTAATTTTACTGTAAACCCCAGCTCACCCTGTTGGACACCCACATGCTGTGGATCCTGCCAGATTCACTTTAAAGAAAGTACAAGCTCACCATATGCCAGGACAGCAGTCGCCAACTCTCCCTTCCAGGACCCTGACTATAAATACACTAATGAATACTTTTATGGGCCAAAGTAACTAATCCCTTTGTCGTTGTCCTTTGAACGAGCTATTTCAGGGCGAGGACAACTGCGTGGTCTGGGATAGGGGAGGGTCTGAAGGCTACTGACAGCTGAAAGATATTCTGGCAAATTATTGCGTCTCACACTTGAATATAGGCCTGTGACATCTCCATGATCAGCATGCAGTAGCTAGCATGCAGCGCTAACCACAAAAACAAGCACCGGGTATGAGTGGATTACGAGGGGAGATAATTCCTCGTTCATCATATTGGCAGGAGTACCAAGTCAGCAATCCATGTAGAGAGCTTTTTTTCCTCTCTGCAGCAGGGTTTGCCCGTCTTGTGTGAATAAAAATTGTATTCAATCAGGTTTTATGAAGGGAGCATATAGGAAATCAGATCAGTTTTAAGAATTATATCATAAACACAAGCTCTTAAGATGTTAAGTCATATAGCTAATGGATGGAGGAAGCTTTTAACTTTTGTCTCCTGTGCTTAGATGTGGAGATGGATCTTGGGAAGAAAGTGAGCATGCCTAAGGACATCATGCTGGAGGAGCTCTCCCTATCCTCCAACCGGGGATCTCGACTCTTCAAAATGCGACAGAGACGCTCAGAAAAGTACACATTTGAGACCATCAGGAATGAAACCAACAAGCAGCTTAATGTAAGAAGAAAGTCTGATTCACTATCACACACAATAAAAAGACACACACCTGAAAAACTGGCATATCAACTTAACTTTACAGATGTAGTTTGTTTCAGGTTTGTTTTTACCCTCTAGAAAATTTACCAAATCATTGTCTTTGATCAAAACAAATTATTTGCCTGTTCACTACTGAGCAATCTATCAATAACTAGCAGTAATGTAAATATTCATATTTCCTATCATGGCTTATTCTATAAAATCCCACAAACAATAGTTGCTGTCCTTGCTCTGATCTTCAGGCAGGAAACAGGTGGACAAGCTCTGACTTTTAGATCTACAGCATTGCGGTTTTATGCCTTTTTGAAGTTTACATTGCCAGGGAGTCAAGGTACTGTGGTGGGTCATTTGGCCTCTGAACTTAGACCTCACAAATTTAATGAGTTCATGGTCAAGCCAGAGAGGACGTTCGTGCAAACTTGGACAGAATTTTCTAAAAAAGAATTCTTGACATATGATGTCCTGAAGTAAGACATGATCATGAGGCCTAAGGTGTTACAAGTTAGCCTCCATGTCTGAAGAAGATGCACAAGCTAACGCTAAAAATGAATTAGAAATAGACAGACTCATGGAAGAAGAAACTGGTTTTCATGCCTTGAAACAAAAGAAGCAACATAAGCTAACTAAGTTGGTCTGAGAGTAGCTCTGGTGGGCATGGCAGCCAGGCAGCAACCTCTGGGGCTGAAAATGGAGGCCCATGTGCAAAAGCTGTAGTACCTCAAGTGTCCAATTGGGTCTGCCTGTGGAAAAGAGATACCTTCATGATGTCTGCATGACAAAGACTTTTTTGTGGCCTTTACATATAACTTTTAAGCCTGGTTTTAAAAGTCTAAAACTATAACACATCTGCGTGCTCTCACTGTGAGGGGGGTGACTTTTTTATATTCCATTTGTTTTTCTGTTATGGAGGATTTATTGAGTATTTCCAGTGTTGGAATGCAGCATTGCTGTTGGTTAGATGGCCTTGGGTCCCCCTCAACACAGCCTCTGTGAATACATCGAGTAAAGTTTGGTTGAGACAGCACATGCATGGTAGCACCCATTAGAGGGCATCAACAGCATTCCTCAAGCTCCTATGGCTTCAATCAGATTATTTTCCAGTCTATGGTTGCAGTCAGTGGTGAGCCCAGTCATCATCATTTTTTCTGATGTCTATTAAAGGAGATGAAACTTCTACTCCATGCACACCTTAGAAATGATGCATTCAAGGCTATTTGACAATCCAGCTACATCTCAACACGTCTTAAACCCACCCTTTATTTCCAAAATAACCAGTCAAAAGTAATTTTGAAATAAAAAGGGACAGAACCAAAAAAGAATTGGAACCTGTCATTCCTAACACATGGGTACTTGACTTTATTCCTCCAATGTCTTACCAGTTTTGACGTGAGCCAAAGTAGACAATAGTAAGTAATGGACTGTGCAAAGATGTCAAGAAATCCTGGAAATCATATTTGACGTATTGTGTTCACAAGCAGGTAGTGACCATAATGAACTCCTGTTTCTAATAAGGTCATTTTTTCAGAGCAAGAAGATAAATGTGAAAAGTTTGACCAAAATCCATTAGATACCATTTTCACAAGCAAAGGATGGCCAGAAACCTCCATGACCTTGACCTTTGACCTTTGTCCTTTGACACCTGACACAAAAAATATAGTTTCATACTTATCATGTTTGATGTTTAAGTTCGAAGGACATCAATTAAGAGCATTTTTGTGATATGACAAGAAGGCATTCTCAAGCAAAAGATGATCGTAGTAGTCTATGAGCTTATTCTTTGACCCATGACCTTGAAAATCCACCAGGGGTCATCCTAAAGTCAGGGTGGACACAAGTGTAATTACTGAGTCTCACAAGCAGAAGATGGCACCTATACTCGACAATTATGACCTTTATCTTATCTCAGAGGAAAGTTTAACTGCTCACGTTTTGCTTTTCTTCAGCTTATTGGGACAAAAAGCAAATTCTCACATTTTCACATTTTTCTTTTCAGATACTCGTTTGTTTCTCCTAAAATTCACCAGAAATAGTTGAGACGATAGCAATGAGAGTCTTATTTGAGACCTAAGGCAGAAATCTTGTTGATGGTAACTGTCATTTCCAAAAGAGAAAATTATGAGCCATATAAACAGGGTAAAAGGAGAGATAATTAAAAACCTTAAATTTTAACAAGAAAAAATGACAACCAGGGTTTCAGTACAAATGAGCAATTGGTTTTCAACAAATACCATGTTAATATTGTATTGTGATATTTTCTGGCTGCAATAATTGCAAGGTGAAAATTCAATATCATGTCAAAGGGAACCAGCTTGCACTGCCCTCAGTTCTTATAAGGAAAGCATAATCATCATAAAGCATACTCATTTGCCCTAGCACAGTGATTGACACTTTGATAAAGCAGTTATTGTCGCATTAACACCCTGCCAGAGTGTATTTTTCTTCACCCGCAGTCATCCATTACCACCACTTATTTTTCCTTCATCACTTTAAAAACATTCACACAATACCATACATCCTGACAGTATATATGTGGAAAAGATTAAGCACTTAAGTGTTTGTTTGACTCGTGTTGCAGACATGGAGTGACACAGTTGTTTAAGCCATAAGTCGCTTTATTCATGCATCTTTTGTGCATGAACTGGAAGTGTGCCAAGCTAACATTTACTTTTCCCTGCCGTACTTATCCACACTGGATCTGGTCACACAAATAATTGACGTGCAAAGCCCTCAGTGAAATTCAGTCAAGACAAATAACCAAGTTTGTCTTTGTTAAATTTCATTAATTAGCAACACCAGAGATTAGCTGTTCGTTTAGATGCTTGGTATCTGTGTGTACTTTTCATAGAACCTTAAAGTCCACAGATAAAATAATTATTACACTTCAGGGAAGTTTTTTTTTTTCTCCTCATCTTTGAAGTGAGTTGGGCTCACATATCTCTGGTTTGTTTATTGCTGGAGGCAAAAGAGGGATTTTGTTTCAAGTTGTCAACATTTCCTGAGGAAGTCCTGGAGTAAGTCATCATAAATATCTTTCAGAGGGATGAAAGCTGGCTGCTCAGGCTGCACTTTTATTTCTTTCCAGCCTTAGAAAACAATGTCTCTTATGTTGAAGAGTGAGAGCACAGAGGACTTCCCGGCTTGTTGTTGGGAGGGTAATACATGTTAAAGGGCAGTGGAGGTTAACTGCTTTGACCACATGAATCTGTAGATATACTCTGACATATTCTAATGTGCATGCAAATCACATTTTCTGTTTTCTTTCAACAAAATAAATCTGCCAGACAAAGTAAAGATGAGGCCATTTTTTATCCACCTGTCTCAAATATAATTCAGTATGCTGTGGGGTACTGCTGTAAGATGACAACAAATAACTTCACAGCTTCACCATATGGTCCACTTGATTGCAGTAACTGGGGCTTTAATTGCATTACATAACTATACTGAGAAATTCCAGGTTGGTTATGTTGTCAGAAATATGTAGATATTTAACTCTTTCCAGCTCTGATGCAATTTTGGGGCTTAATTTCTCAAGTTTGGTCATATGGGATTAAAAGTTTATGATATATTTTTCTGCCACACATGTTTTTTTTACCCATTGTAAGTAAACTGTGCATAAAGTTCAGCAATAACAGTTTCCATCCATCCATCCATCCAACCATCAATCCATACATCCAGGGGGTTGGAGCCTATCCCGTCATTGAGCAAGAGGCAGGATACACCCTGAACCAGCCGCCAGTCGATCACAGGGCTAACATAGAGAGACACACAACCATTACCCTCACACTCATACCAAAGGGCAAAGTCACCATTTAATCTAATGAGCATGTTTTTAGTCTATAGGAGAAAACCAGAGTGCCTGGCAAAAAAATTGCAGGAACAGGGAGACCATGCAAACTTCATACAGAAAGCTATCTAGCAATCTCCCTATCATGACTTAGAACACTCTTGACACAAGAAGAACCCAATAATGCTGACAAGCAGGTCCGTGTGGCAAAAGAAAAGGTTTATTTCAGTCCAGAGTTTGGTACACAAAAGCAGGCAGAGTCAGGCAAAGGTATCCAAAAATCGGCAGGCAAAAAGGCAAGGTCTCATCTAAACAGGTCATGATCAACTATGACTATGACAAGGAAAGCTGGAATGCAACACAAAGGTACAAACAATCTGGCAACAAGACGGGGGAAGACACGAGGGTTAAATCCATGAGGTGACTGGGGATGATGAGACACAGCTGGGGAAGCACAATTAGGGAACAGGTGTGACAACATCAGACAGGAAGTAAAACCTATGGAAACGAGGAAAGACAGGGTGAATTTTCAAAATAAAACAGGAAACAGAAAGACAAGACATGAAACGAAAAACTAAACAGGTAACTTAACAAAGGAACATGCAGGGTCATGACACTCCTTGCTGTGATGCATGTGCACTAACCTGCCGCACCACCTTGTTGTCTGTACCAACAGTAGTTGACATAGTATTTGTCATAGTTCCTTTTTTCTTTGAGGATCGTTTTGGTGGATTTTATTCCCTTATTGAGATAGGACAGTGAATGATGTAGGAAATAAGGAATTTTGCAAAAGGACATGAGAAAACTCAGCAACAGGCCAGGCTTGAGCCATTTGCTTCAAGTTCAACAGCCTTTACAAACTAAAATTACCACAAAGCTACATTCACTTTGACTTAATTTCATAAATGCACTGAGGGTCCTCTTTTGTATATGAATTAGTTTTTGCAGCTTTTGGGTGCTTATATTTGACTTTTTTTTAGCAGTAACATTACAATTCTGGTTCATTTTGATAATTAGCTCTTTACAATGAGAATGCTTTGAGAGCTGTTACCTGCCTTACAATTTGTATTAGTTTGCTGCCCTGCAAATTAAAACCAGGCGCACTTTAGGGCCATGTGAAACAGAAAGCACTCCTCAACACCTTCAAAGGCTGCTGACATAAGTTTGACTTATGTAAACAGATTACTTTATACACTCTGCATTAATCTCAAAAAGCTACCAAAGTTCTCTCCTCTTGAAATGTAAAAAAATTAGTCACAGCCAAGTATTGAAGTTTATGACCAACAAAACAAGAATGATAAAGTTGGGCAGAGGTAGCCACCTGGTTGTCTGCAGAGAGCTTTTTAGGTTCCTACTTGGACATTCCAGAAATAGCACGTTACCATGATAGAGCTTGAAATAATAAGAACATCTATTTGTCTCAAAATTAATAAATATGATGGAATGAAAATGTAATTTCTGTCTCCTTGCCCAAAATTGACCAGTCGAAAGGCGGACAAATCTTATCCAAAGACTGAATTCTTTTTTAAAAGGCTCGCTGCTCTTTCATAGATGTTCAAAAACTTCTCTTCCCTTGTTTGAGATCAACCCTTTCACTCCCAAGATGTACCAAACTTTGTTGAACTTTACCTCTCTGATCTTCCTTCCAGGACACGGTGGTCTCTCAAACCGTGGACGTGAATGCCTCGGACTGCCAGTTCACCGAGAACAACTTGGGAGCAGAACAAACCCCAGTTACAAGAGTTGAGCCAAATCCAGACAGTATCGCCCCGGGTAGGTGATATGCTGACACAATGTCCCAGTGTGCTGGAACACCAATGCATGTATTGGTCCCAGCACTGTTAGGGGTGATATAATGACCAGCTGACCTCTTTTTAACTCTGAAAACAAAACACTAAATTATTTTCATTGCACTGACAAAATCAAGCCCCAAGCACTTTTTTTTCATGTTCAGATTTCACTTTGATATCTTGAGGAGTTGAGTTTGAGCTTCACCTTTTTTTTGGTTCTTAGATATATGGATAGATTTGATGTACCATGCAGCTCAGAAGCAACGGCACTGCTCCTAGAGGATGTGCTGTTTTGATAAGGCTTCAACTGCTCCTCATTGTTTGTACTAGCACAAGCTTTGATCATGTAGGGAAACATTTTTCTCTTTCCTGGAATCTGCAGGCCTCAGGCAGAAAATGATTACACGTTTTTACTTTCAGCCTGTCTCCTATCTTTTCTCTGTCTTCCCATCTCCTTTGTCTCCGACTCACTCCTCCACATTCCTGCATTTTTCCTCACATGTTTTTCTAAACCCCTAGTCACTACAATCACCTCTGACCATCTCCTTTACCTAAAACTTGTTGAGCTTTACCCACGGGAAGTATTTCCTGTTTGCCTCTCTCGTGCCACTGATACCATCGGGTTAGCGCTCACATCCTCCCCTCAATTCTGCAGGGTCAACACAAAAGCATTACTGATTTAGGGATGAGAGTATGTCTGTGCAGGGGTGGGGTGTTATTTCTGGAGTTCAGGCTCAGACAGCAGCCGTCAGTGTCTGAATGAAGTCACTCCAGCTGTAGCAGGAATCAGGGCAAAGTGCATTAGGTATCAAATGGTAAGAAGTCTTTAAATAGCAGGCTGATCCACCCAGGGGTGCGTGTTCGACAACTGAGGACTGTGAGCAAAATATCTGTTAACACTTCCTTACAACTACACTCTATTAAGCATATGTTAAACATTAGCAAAACTAATTATACACAAGGCATTATTCATCAGTCAAAGGTTATATAAAAGGAAATGCTGAACCGGTCACTGCTTTCATTCAGCTCGTGTTGAATAGGACTGGTATCATTTTGATGCTTCAAACTGAAAGCATACTGGGTCAATACTCTATACCTACCTTACTTGGGAATGCACTTTGATCATCGACCAGAGTTTGACATCAACACTGAGGCTCTTTTTTGAGAGCGTCAGTGTTGACTGATCATTTTTATATTTTTTATTTTAATTTTTATATAAAACCACTGACTCAAACCCGACTCTGATTGGTTTAATAAATTCAGTCCGAATCGCTGTGATTAGTTGGTGTTTTCCCTGCTTTACTCCTGCTGTAGACAGTGGCTGTTTTCACTCTCTTTTAAGAACACATCATGCATAGATTGTCATCGGGACATAACGATCATTTTAACCAGTATAACAAAAAGTGTATCCAAATCTGATTACCAACTCTGCCTTTAAAAAGTGTCTCCTATATCTAGGTCATGGTAGCATTAACTTCACATATAAATCTTAAAGTCAGTAATAAGGAGTACAGGTCTTTTACTTTTAATGTGCTGAGGAATTTTGATTCCTGAGTTAAGGAACTTGTGAGGATTGCTTTTTAAGTGCTGAAATAATTGTCTAAAAGCATGATTGATTATCTGTATGCACACTGATAAATGCTCTTAGATGATTATTTTGTTAATGGATATAAATATTTTTTCTTTTCACTTTAATATTGATTCATGTCAAAAACCAACTATGAGATCAACTACAAATCAGATTTTAAAGACCCTGACATAACACTTCACCAATGCATTAAAACTTCACTTTGATTGTGTTTGTGTAGGACATGTTAATTAAATGTTAAGGGAATTACAGTTTAAAAGTTAAGTATTATGCCTTTCCCAACTTAACAGTGTTTAGGTTCTGTAAAGTGTTACCAATTAGTGTTCATTTTTGGGATGCTTAAGATTAGAGGGGGTGGGGTGCTGGTTTGGAGGAGTGGTAAGCAACCAGGCATGACCCATATACATACCTCTGCCGGCCCGGGTTCGAATCCAGCCTGTGGCCAGTCTGAAGACCATCCCCCCCTACTATCTCACCCACCTTCACAAGCCTATCCACTGTCTCTCTCTCCCCTATCAATCATGGCATAAAAAGCCCCAAAAATAATCTTAAAAATGTATATATGTATATTAGAAGGGGTTTAACTGATATTAATTTGTAGATTTTATGCTAAATTTGTGGAGGGCTTTGCTCAAAAGTGTGAAAGTACAGTGTACAGTGAGAAACTCTTAAACTTTTTGAAAATCTAAGCATATTTTGTACCATTTTCAGATCAAAGCAAGGCAAAAATGAAATAGGACCAAATCTCTAAATGTTGGCATGGTTGAGTGCTTTAGAAAACTCCTCCATGTGCACAAAACCAGACAGCCGGCTCTCTTTCTGTCTGTTTTTCACACCTTTGGGGATCCCTTTTTCATCTCCTGACAGTGCTGGGTGTGTGACAGTCCTTTCCCACAAGAATATTAACCCAGCCAAATGTCCAACAGCACAAACAATAATCTACCTCAGAAAACCTTATTCACAATGTTTTGTAATAGATCTGCCTCCCCTCAGAAAAAACCCTGTAAACTTCCCCTGCAGGTCTGTTTGGTCTCTCCTGCTTCCTCCTCAGAGCAGAGCATAAACTCAGGAAGGGGGATTGTTCATTGTGAGAGGTTAGGACGTGACTCGACGCCCTGTGTTATGTAACGCCTGAGCTAGCAAAGCCCCCCCTGAGTGAAGCACTGGGTTTGAAGGATAGTACTTTGGAAAGGCCTCTCCCATCAACACACATGGAGGACGCAGGGAGACATACATGCAGGCATGAACATTCCCAGAAACACAGCAAAGCTGTCATTTTAATTTGCTTAACTGAGAACACTAATGAGGGATAAAAGGCTAAACGAAAAACAAGAGAAGGGTCATACAGTTTTATCCACTCAGGCTGCTAATAATGAGTTACAAGTTATACTGCCCCTAAAAAAAAACATTTGGAAATGTTATTACAGTTGATTATTTCTCCTCTTTAATAATACCAATTGGTATTGTATTTTATGTCGTTGGAAAGCTTGATTAGTCGACTTTACAACTTCCAGTTTGTAAGGATCGTGCATAAATGGAATGACCAACAAAGCTGAAGATGTGGGTAGCACCCCAAAAACATGCAGCAAAGCCCCTCCTCCCCCTGGAAGAGAGCCTTCGGTTCTACAGTGAAGCAAGGATGAGGGAACTGGTCTCCCTGGGGTGTTGTCTTCTGGGGATCTTGGGGTCTGTCTTTGCCTTCACCAGTCTCACAGAACTTGGTCCTAAGTTTGGAGATGGCTGACACCAAATAATGAAGCCACTCTGTGAACTGGAACACCAGCTTCGATTTGCAGGGGATTTTGACACATTATTTTGGAGTGCTACTCACACGTCTAGCTGTGTTGCTTATTCCACAAATACATGATCCTTAAAAATTTAACCTTGATGTGAAGGTGACTAATCAGGCTTTCCAGTGATATAAAATACAACACCTTTTTGCATTATCAAAGGGTAGAAATAATTAGCCAAAATAACATTTTCACAGTGTTTTTTAGGGGTATATAACAATAAAAGTTTATAGTTATATCAGTCCTTATCAGTTTTAGTAACGTGTTGGCTTTTTATGACCTGTTCTTCTCCTACTAACACACTTGCGTTACAGGGACTTTTATAAAAACACCATCATCACTCTCTCTCATAAATAAATCTTTGATTAATGCAACACTCATCATTTGAGAAGCTCCCTTTTGCTGTAAGTAATAAAACTTTTAACCTTGTGATCTATGAACATCAATAAAGTCTTGACAAGGGTTACTCGTGACCAGCTGACTGGTTTATAACCAGAGAAATCTGAATTAGTTGTTTGTGGATTGTCTTTTTGTTTTTTTCTCTCTGGCAAAAACATACTAACAATGTCTTTGATTTTATTTTCATAACCAAAAAGTCTCTGGAAATACCCTGTCACCAGACCACTTTTGCAAACAATAATTCGATAGTTTTTATTCAACTCAAAAAGTCCTCATATTCAGTCACTGTCTGTTTTGTGAACACCCCTCAGGGTACGGAGGACCTATGAAAGACATCCCTCCAGAGAAGTTCAACAGCACAGCTGTGCCAAGATCCTACCACTCACCCTGGGAACAAGCCATCATCAGTGACCCATCTTTGGCTGACACGATCGTCACCTGCATGCCTGCACCAGAGCCACGGCCAGAACTACCTGGGTACAAAAGTTTTAACAGGTAACAGCCTTACAACTGGACAGCAAGTCAATAGCTCTTTGTGAAATGTCAGAAACAATGACTGAGCTCCACCGTCACTTCACCTCAGCACCATTACATTAAATCCTCTGTAGTGTGACACAGATGTTCCACTTTATGTTTTTACATTGTCACAAGACATGGCATATAAACAAACAGTGGGGGCTTTCCAGATGCTTGCACATTACTACTCTTCCTACTCATTAAGATATTTTACAGTGATGTCATTTAATACCCAGTGGAGTAACTGTGTCTGCAGAAGTGGGTATACTCTAAATGTATGCCCTAAATGTTTTAAGCAACTGATCCAGCAGCAGATATGAGCCCGGATTGCTGACTAAACACAGATAAAGATGACAAAATAGACGAGAGCAGATTCCGTTACCTTTTTTTTTTAAACACAGGCACAAAAATCCCAGTTAAATGCTCCATCTAAACTGTTATGCTTTGCAAATCTTGATGCAAACAAAGGAGATTGAATGAACACTGTGGAAAAGCAGACTGCATAATTGTCTGGTGGGAACAGCACATTTTGGCTGTATTTTGGTTGAAAAAACTTGAGATTAAGTTGTATTAAATCTGTTTTAAGTGATACTCACCTGATTATGCTGAGTGGGCAAAACTTTATGTCCTTTATTCACTGAACAACGAACACCTCTCTCTTCAAATACATCCCTAAGCCAAACCAAATTCTTTGCTGACTTAAAACCTCACCACATTTAATTTCCTTGTTAAGTTATTGTTTTAACAACTTGATTCTGTTGCACACAGGGTAGCAACTCCCTTTGGTGGCTTCAATAAGGCACCCAATCCTCTGCCCATCAAGCAGATCAAGGTGGAGCCTCTCCCAGACTTCCCCGAACTCCAAGAGAACACAGCCATCAGTCGACCCTCCTTCAACAGATCTGCTCTGGGGTGGGTGTCAACGGGAGATCCAGTCTCCCTCCCGACAGTGTCTCTTGAGCCTGTGCTCATCCCTGAGTCAGACGACCTCTGAAAACCTGACGAGGTCACAGAGACACTGTCTTATTAGTTAAGACAACAGTGATTATGGTAAGCGTGGTGAGGTTTTAAGAGTGGCTGTTGAGTGTGATCATGTTTGAAGATGATTGTGTCATTTTTTGGGGATATTATCAAATTCACCACGTTAAAAAACTGAACAATCTCACTGTACAATGAGCAGACACATCAATGGAATAAATGGAATTTGTTGTATATTAATGTGCATAAGAGTATTTTATCTTGCAGACACTTTGTGCCAAATAAAATGGTGTAAAATGCATAAAATTGAAGTTATATTTGTCTCAAGAGTTTTGGTCATGCTTGAATTTTAGGACATGAATGCAAAATGTGAATAATCCCAGAACAGATGCCACAGTTATGGTCCCGCAGAACGTCAGTCTGAAGGCTCACTTGAGTGAAGGATGCTTCTCCTCCGTGTTATAGTCGTATGCAAAGGATCGTGTGAGAGGCCAAAGATACATGTGAGCCACTGTAACTTGCCTCAAGGTTACACCGCCTGACAAATCAAATCTGCTTCACTGACATGAGCAGCCTGACGGATGTGTCTCTCTCTCCTTTCGGCGCTGCCCAGGTGACAGGATGGGATTGATGCTAGGGCGGCTTGATAAGTGAGTCTATCCCCTATCTGTCTGTGGGTTTATCATTACAGCACTTTGGAATTCATCTTAGATAACAGGCTGAAGCTAACAGACATGACTGATTAAAAGTTACCAGCAGGCTGTCTAAGAAGTGTGCAGTTATTTTACAGCTGGTTAACTGTGTTTACTTTGCTAACGAAAAGAAAAAGTCTGTCATGCATTTAAGCCAGGTCTTGGATTTAAAGTTTATGTGTGAGGAAATGTATAATACTTACAATGTAGGTCAGACATACTTGATATTTTGTCTCTGATAATAGTGTCTTGTATCAGGATGCTGATGGGTGAATTGTTAAGTTGCTTAATACTCTGAGTCATCATCGAGGCAGGTCCAGGTAAAGTCCTACCTGCCATTCCCTGTCTCTTCTTATTTCCTACAGCAGCCTTTTCCAAATGTAGTAGACATGCTACTGCTCAAGTTGAACCTGGAAAATATTCTGGGGCCCAACAAAGCCGCAACCACGACACAGTTCTCATATTAACGTCTTTACCTGTATCTTATATACAGAATACAGAAAATTTGAGTGTGAATACTTAGTTTTGCACCATAATCAAATTTAAATGTACTTCGTGAAAATTTTTTCCTCATCTCTGTTGGCACTGAAAAATATAGAATATCAGGAGGTGAGTGGCACAGTAGAATTTACATTAGACAAAATAAAATTATAGAAACTAGAAGGGCTCTGAGAGCACAAACTTCTACCACGGTATTTCCATCATTTTCTGGCTCATTATGGTCAAAATATGAAAAGCTACCCAATCTTACATTGTTGACAAATCCATGAAAAAATTCTTGGATCCATATGTGGGTTTGAATCACCACCAAAATCTTTTCACTGCTTCCTTGTGCCATGAATAACTTTCCCTGAAAATGTCATTAAAATGATTTGAGAAACTGAGTTAGTAGCAAAAATGTGGAAAACTGCCCTATCCTGCAATGCTAACAAAGCCTTCAAAAAATAACTGGATTCACATCCAGATTCTGACCCCCCACTAAATTGCATAATTCCTTGTGCTTTGACCAACAATCCCCGAAAATTTCATCCAACATCATTCAGATCTTTTCAAGCTATCTTGCCTACAAACAAACCAACAAAGACATGACTACCTTGGCTGAGGTAATCTACATTTAAATCTACTGGCTTTGTTTTTAACATTTCTGTGCCTTAATAAACTAGCATTCCAGTGTTTTATGATCATTTGAAATTTTATTACAAATATGCTCATGGATTTTATTTACAGAAAGAATCTCTTGCAGACCACCTGTAATATGTAAAGGGTCCACTAGAAGGCCATCGCCAACACTTTGGAATGCATGGCCCTATTTGTACCAAAAACTAAAGATACTAACTCAATTATTTCCTTAAGTGCTACAGCAGTGCACAATGAATATGTATCGCTTAACTGTCCATGTTAGTCCATGTACCACAAGGTTAAAGCAACAAAAAATACTTGGATTAATCTTCCATGTTTTGGCCTGTTTTGATATTTTTTTAGAGATGCACAGATGGTGAAAATGAGGGATAATGCTGTTTATTATATTAAAAACAACAATAGATGATTGCTTGTATTTTGTTGCAAGTCCATTACATACCAACATTTTCTCACTGAGGATAGATTGGGGTTTGTTTGAAAGCTTACTTTCTCTGCCCACAAAAAATTGCTTTTTGGTAGATGGGCCAACTTTTAGTCAGTTTGGTGAATGGCATACTACAATTCATGCCCCGTTATTTGCCTCTGGGCCAGAGTTCCTTAATGGGGCCAATGTAGGCTGATACCAATGTCTACCACTACATTAGTGAATCCCTAGTTGTTATCAGAAAGTTACAGTTCCATGATTCAACAAATCCCATCTGAGTGATTAAAATCAAATTTGTAAAAAGTTGTATATTAGATCTGAATGCTTGCTAGACATTTTT
Source organism: Cetoscarus ocellatus (assembly GCA_037902135.1). Taxonomy (NCBI): domain Eukaryota; kingdom Metazoa; phylum Chordata; class Actinopteri; order Labriformes; family Labridae; genus Cetoscarus; species Cetoscarus ocellatus. Next base: position 334,795 of record JBAMNC010000846.1, on the reverse strand, counting down.
CTTGGGAGGGTTTTTACCTTAGGGAATAAGCTGCCTTTACTGCCCAGCAACAGTGAGTAGTATACTTGTAAGCATGGGTATAATGATGGATAATTTTCATTGACATCAGTTTAGTAAATCATGGGGCTGGTTTTCAAACCATGTGATAAATACATGTTTGTTGCTGGTCATTTAATCAAAGGTTTGTGCCTTATTGTGGGTATGTTTGGGCATATCATGCAAAATACCTGATAATTATCTGTCTTTGTGATGCCAGGAGAAAGGCAGTACTGTATCAAAACAACCGTAAACTTACAGATCAGCAGGTAAGTCATTCCATCTGTTACTTTAACACACAGTGGTGTAACTGGAGTTAATGGTGTTAGACACAAAACATGAAAATGAGAAAAGTACTGTGCATGCTTTAGGCAGGTAAAAGGCTGTAAAGTAGGAATGCTTTCACAAATAGAAGAATGAATGGTTATTTTGTTTTAATCAGTTAACAAATGCAAAGTAATATGCAATTAGTAATTCATTTATTAAAAGGATAGCCCCTTGAGATGGACCATCTCATTTTCAAGGTAGTTTAAAGTGAATGAACATGAGCGATATCTAAATGAGACCAATATTTGGTGTGACAGCCGTTTTCATACTCTGGAAGTTGTGTTACATTTATAAGCTTACTCAATAAAACAAAAATATACATTTTGTTAATTCTGAAATTGTTAGTCACTTAAGAGGCATGAAAACAAGCAGTAACTTCCAGGGCTGACAAAGGAGGCCCAAGCAGAAGTGTCAAAAACTGTAGTACCCCAAGCTTAAGGTTGGCTGCAGGACCCTCAGAGGTTACATGATTGTGTGCAGGGAACGGATGTTTTTACAGTCTAGATAAACTTATTTACAGCCTGGTTCAAAATATGGCCTGAGTCTAACTTATAAAAACCCTAAGTCCTCTCACTAAGGGAGTTGATTTTTGTATACTGTACCTGTTTATTTTATTGAGAGAATCTAATTTTTGAAATAAGGGACATTATTGACTTGGCCAAATGTCCATGAAGAGTTGCTACTGTCAGACGGCCTTAAGACTTGTCTCAACACGGCCTGGCATGTACAGTATGGCATGGTCCACAGATGCACAGATACAACCAGGGTCAAATTTAGCAGATGAGCTTCCGTTTGTCTCGATAGTGGATGTTTTTGATTTTGTAATAGTTAATGATGCCTCTTTTTAAAAGCACTGGGTGTATTCTGTATCTTAGTCCTCCATCAGCATTTCTTACCTCTGTTGGAGACGTTTTGATATGTGGAGCACCCACTCCCGCTCCCTTTTTTGGCCCTATTGAACTACAGGAAAAACTGTGTGTGCAGCACAGAAAGCAGCATCCGACAGCGCCGCAGCAGCTCTGCCAAGTGCCACAGTAAATATTGAGCAGTGTTTTTATCAAGGGCAGGCATGAACTCTCTTTGAACTTTGATTGTAGCCATTATCAAAATGCAGCAACGGAAATATTATTGGCAGCAGACTGCAGGCTGGGGGGTAGGGGTGCCAGACGATTCGATTATTAGTCTCTAAATGTAACCAGTTTCCCCTCGGGCGTGTTAGCTTTGGCACGAGATGGCACAGCAGGCACCGGGCACTGGATGATAGACTGTGCCGTCTGCAGTTTGCTCGGGACAATATGGTGGCCTGATGGTTAGAATCAGTGTCCCGTACTGAAAGTTATCAGCAGAAATGGACTCTTTTAGCATTTTTGATCAAGAGCCTGAACCTGTCATGCTTCATCCTTCGAAAGCACTCTGGTTAAGAGCACTGGGAGAGGGAGTTGATAGCACACTGGAGCCAGAGGTAAATCAAGAACAGACCATTTTAGCACATACACAAACACCTGATGGGGATCTGAGACATTTTATCATGAATTATGCAGTTAGAAGAGCACAAGAATGTTTTACCAAAGTAAAAATAACAGCTAATTTGATTAAATTTACCCAAGTAGAAGTAAAATCTGGATCTGATTGAAACTTAAGTATAATCTTTCTTTTATTTATTGCAAAAACAAGTGAATGGTAGATCAAAACATATTTCTGTTACAGCTAATTTTGAATGTAATCAGTTGTAATCTCTTCTGTTTTACAGACCCTTATGCATGGCAGCATGAGCCAAACAACTGGGCAGTAAGTAATGGAGTCTGTGTAAAATATTAAAAAAAGCATAATCACTTCCTTTCAAGTTCAGTTTGTTTTGTTCAGATGACGTCCCATCGCCACAGAGAACTCCTGGTGGCCAACAGGGGGTTTTTGAGAAGATCAATCAAAATGCCAAGGTGTTCAGCTCTCTATGGCTGTTTAGGACAGCAATAACAAATTGGAGGTGATCATAGAGCACAAATCCCCACTAAAGCATTTCTGATATTGTTAGCCGAGTTAAATGCGAAAATGGTAAAAACTGCTCTGTAGCACAATGTCATCAAATACTTGTAAACTTCCTGGATCTTGATTTGGATCACTACCATGATTTGCTGATCTACTCTCTTGTGCCATGCCCAGTATTCCCTGAAAATGTTTTCATCAAAATGTGTCCCTTCAACACAAGTAGTATTGAGAAATTTCCTAATTTTATAATTGTCTCTGGAAAATTGTTTTGTTTTATTTGAATGATCTGTGAGTGTAGTAAGTTTAAATAAAATTTATTGAACTTTATTTAACCAGAAAAACCTCATTGAGATTAAAAATCTCATTTGCAAGAGTCTCCTAGCCAAGACAGGCAGCAGCACATTTACCAAATTACAGACATAAAACAATTACAGACACAGATACATACATATCAACCAATTAAGTCAGAGTCAGAGAGCAGAAAATTGTCAGTCAAAGCATCAACGGCCTGCTTCATCTTCCTCTAAAGCCTTTAATCTGCATTTACAAAGATTTAAAGAGACCAGCTCTCCAAGACAGTTTTTCTTGTAGCAGATTCCAGTCTGAAAGAGCAGCATATCTGAAACTTCTTTTACCTATTTACAGGTTAGCTACACGAACTGACTCAAATATTACTCATAATTTGCATGTACACAAAAAAGCTCTTCGATATGAGGTAATATAATTTCTTCCTACCACTGGTGATAAAGGGAACATGGTGTCTTTTGTGTCCAACAGGTGCAGGAAACCTAAATTCTGACACTATTATTCTGAATATTCTGACTTTGACCTAGCTGGGTCTAAACCAGAGCATCTGGCCCTCAGCATCTTTATCAGCACTTAACAATGGACTGTGCTGCTGGTGCATTCCCACTCATGACTTTTAAAGCTGAACTCCCTCGGGTTTCCATCTGCACACACAGCAGCCAACATTAGTGAGTGCGCAGCATGCTGCTGACACAGACAACCGCTAAAAGGTTGAGCCACATGACCGACCAATAACCCAGGAGGATTTCTTTAAATGTCCATGTGTGGTGAAGGAAAAAAAGTGCAAGGGCATCGAGGGTGGACCTGGAGGGAGACATATGTTTCTCTGAGAGGTTTGAGCACACAGGACCTGAAGACCAAGGTTGAAATGTTTTTTTGTTTTTTTTTTTTGCTTCAATTTCAGTTTGTTTTCCAAGCTGACTTGTTATTTTGTGGGGTTTAAGTTTAATTTGGACTATTAATAGATTCAGTTTAAGCCTGTTTTTATGGTTTAGAGAAAGAGCTCAAATTTTCTTAAAAGAAGTACACTATCACAAGGTCTCAAACTTTGCCACCTCACATATCATTCATCTCTGATTGGGACCATGCTTTCAGATTTAAATTCCTTGTTCATGATGGCAGGAAAATACAAATACTGAACTCACAGTTTCATAGTATGTTTTCTTTTTTCATTTTCATCAACTTTGACCTTTAGATTCATTTAATTTAGATTTTTTGCAATTTTGAGCAATTTAGATTTCAACAATAATCAACAGGAATAGTCACTATCAATGCTGTTAAAAGCTAAAATCTGTTTTCATTCATTACACTAAAATGTCTTTTGGTGGGTACTTGTTTAATCAAAAAATTGTGTTGATGATGATGCTTGAAGAGATTAATTCAGGGATCTTTTAGCAGCAAGTGAAGTTGAGAATATAATAGAATATAATATGATAGAATAGAATAAACCTTTATTCGTCCCACTCGGGGAAATTTGCATTGTTACAGCAGCAAAGGGGGCAGCACTGATAAAAAATAAGTATAAAAATAGCAGTATGTACATAATTCTACCAATATAAAAAGGGCTTGAATACAGAAACTAAAAAGCAAATCCTATAAGGATTATTTACACATTCACAAAGTAATTGCACATGAATGTAAATGATTGCACATGGATGTAATTGCACATTGTAACTGCACATTGTCAAGAGACAGAGAGAAAAGTAGAGTCAGTGTTGATGTCATTGTTAGAAAGTAGTTTGACTCGTCCGCTTTTATCAGCTTTACCTTGCTTGAAAAGACAGTGAGATGGAATGGACATGTTACTAGAAGGGTGTCAAGGTTCAAGACACTGGAGACAATGAGCAGCTGACTTAATATTATGCTGAGGTCAGACTCTGCAATTTATACATGATTACAGCTCAGCCCAGCAGTCACAGGGTTTCAGGTCTTGCCGGCCACAAAAATCTGTCATTTCTTCTTGTACAGTGTCACAGTGACCAACAACAAAAGACCACCTGGGACAGGAATTCTAGCATGTTAGATTTTCTATGATTTGTCGCCTCACCTTGACAAATGAGAGCCTTGGAAGCTCTTCATGCAATCACAATTGTAAACAGACAGAAGTTGATGCTTTGGCCACCATTAGGTGGAGTTTAAGTTAGCCCTGAAACAACATCTCTGCTTTTATGCTGATGTAGAGGAGCTGCCGCTGGACTGTAAAATGAGAAGTACAGGAGGTAGCCTGAGCACCTTTGTGAGTGACTGTGTACCTGTTAATCTGCCATATCATTGATCATAGTGTATGTAAAGACAAACCAAAGTATAGTACACACTATGTGATTCTGTAACTTTTTTATGATGACTTATGTGAATAAATTTAGGTTCTCAAAATGGATAAATTTACAGTATTTCTTGACATGATACATACAAAAGACATTTAATTTTAATCTAATAGAGTCACTATGTCCGAATGTGCAGATCGTTTGAATCCTCCAGATTATTTTTCCAATACTTTCTCAAGGGGTCTTAATGTTTTGTGATTTACATTCAATGACCTGACCCATGACAGACATTTGCAGCAGGTGTTCTTTCTCACAGCAAAGTGCCAAGCCAAATGGGATATCTAAAAATACGGGTGCAAATAAAGCATCCCAAGGGTCAATAGGGTGGTGTTGGGTTGCGATGAGGTGGGGCAAAAGGGAGAAGGGGCACGCATACCACTCATACAACGAGGCAGGGTGACGCAACCGAGGTTAGGTATGTTACACGCTGAGAAAATGTTCTATCCATCAAGTGTCAGCAGGCTGTGAGAGGGTGGATTCCTGGCTGCGCTCATTCACAAACAATGATGAAGAGTGTTTATTTTAATACATCCCTGGGGTTTTATCATTACAGGTGAGAGCAAAAAAATTCAGAGTTCAAACCAAGGTTATTATAAACAAAACCTTAAATATCACACATGGCATAAGAAAGAAACTAATGAGAGAAGGAAGTTTTTCTTGAATGAACAAATTCAGACAAGACAAAAATTATTGAGAAAAAGAAGAAGGTCAGGAAGAACTTTGGCATATAAATTAAGATTGACATTTAAGCTTTTCTCACCACATTAAAACTTTATTCGTGAAATTCTGCCTCAATATTATTTTTGGCATTTTCATTTTTTTTTTTTGACACTGAAAAACTGTTTTTCAAAACGTTAACTTTTCCTGTTTCTTCCGAATTTAAACAGGCTGTTGACACTCCTAACATTTGGACTTTTGCCCATTGCTTCTTTTTTTTCTACTTTTCTCTATTTATGGCATCATTTACATTTTTTCTTAACACTTTACCTGTATTTCCAAAGTTGCAATTTATTATTTTTTTTCTCAACATGTAGACTTTTTCTCAAACACATAATTTAGTTTTATCAACATATACTTTTTTTCTCTAAACATTTTGTGTTTATTTCTTGGCTTCTCTTCTTAATCCTTAATTCTTAAAGTTGTATCCTAATGTTAAGATCTTTACATTTTGGCTTTTTTGGCTTTTTTAACAACACCGGACAGTGTGATCGACCTGACCGGCTTCACGCTGGTCAGAGCGGACCGAGGGACACAGAGCGGTAAGAAGAGAGGAGGGGGACTTGCTGTCTTTGTGAACTCTAAATGGTGTTGTCCCGGACATGTGACTGTGAAGGAGACTGTCTGCACCCCTCATGTAGAACTTTTAGCGGTGGGATTACGTCCGTATTACCTACCGCGGGAGTTTCCACACGCCATTGCTGTTGCTGTTTACATCCCGCCGTCAGCTGTACCGGCCGGCGCCTGTGACGTCATCCACGCTGTGATCGCGGGACTCCAAACCCAGCACCCCAGCGCCCTCATACTGATCAGTGGGGACTTTAATCATGTCTCTCTCTCTCCTGTCCTGACAAACTTTACACAATATGTAGACTGTGCTACAAGAGGGAATAAAATCCTGGACCTCCTGTATGTCAACGTGAAGGGAGCATACAGCTCTTCTTCTCTCCCTCCTCTGGGGGAATCAGACCACAACCTGATTTACCTTGATACCACCTACAGGCCGCTGGTGGAACAACAGGCGGCCACCATCAGGACTGTCAAGGTTTGGTCTAAGGACACAGAGGAGGCGCTGCAGGAGTGCTTCAATGTCACAGACTGGGATCTTTTTAAAGAGGACTATGGTGATGACATTGAAGGTCTCTCTCATTGCATCACAGACTACATCCGTTTCTGTGAGGACAACATTGTCCAAACCAAAAAGATCCGCTGCTTCCCAAACAATAAACCCTGGATTAATAAGGACATTAAAGGCCTTCTCAACAAGAAGAAGAGGGCCTTCATGTCTAAGGATTGGGACGGGCTCAGGGCTGTCCAGAAGGAGCTGAAGAAGAAGCTGAAGGAGGCCAAGAACAGCTACAGGGAGAAGATTGAGACCAAGATGGGGCAGGAAAACTCCAGAGAGCTGTGGTGTGGGATGAAACGGATGACAGGCTTCAACAGACCTGCACCCAGAGCTGAGGGAGACCCAGAGTTTGCTTCTGAGCTGAACCTATTCTTCAATAGGTTCAACACAACCCCCACCCCGGTGAGCTCAGAGAATGGATCTGGGTCTTCAACCCCCACCCCAGCCCCCACTCACAACTCTGCAGGAGACTCTGCCCCCCTCCCTGGCACATCTTCATCCCCCTCCCCTAGCTTGCAAGTGGCTCCAACAGACAGCCCCCCCTCTCCCCCCAGCCTACCCCCCCTGGACACCAACCTCACCCAGCACCCCTCCCTCTCTCCCTGCCTCACACTCACGTCCAGCCAGGTACAGAGGGAGCTCTCCAAACTCCGCACCAACAAAGCCAGTGGGCCAGACAACATCAGCCCCAGGGTCCTCAGGGTGTGTGCCGGGCAGCTCGCTGGAGTCTTTCAGCACCTCTTTAACCTCTCCCTGAGGTTGATGAAGGTGCCCGAACTGTGGAAGACCTCCTGCATCGTCCCGGTACCAAAAAAAAGGACGTCCCATCGCTCTCAATGACTACAGACCTGTGGCACTGACGTCACATGTCATGAAGACCTTTGAGAGGCTGGTTCTTCAGCACCTGAGGACTCTGCTCTCTGCTTTCCAGGATCCTCTGCAGTTTGCATACCAGCAGCACATCGGCGTGGAGGATGCCATCATCTTCCTCACCCACAGGGCCCTGTCACACCTGGAGAGACCAGGGGGCACTGTGAGAGTCATGTTCTTTGACTTCTCTAGTGCCTTCAACACCATCAGGCCCTGCCTCCTGGGGGAAAAGTTGCTGGACATGCAACTGCACCCCGACACCACAGCCTGGATACTGGACTACCTCACAGGCCGGCCGCAGTACGTCAGGGTGAATGGCTGTACCTCTGAGGTGGTCACAAGCAACACCGGAGTGCCCCAAGGAACTGTTCTGGCGCCCTTCCTCTTCACCCTCTTCACTTCAGACTTCCGGTTCAACTCTGGTTCCTGTCACCTCCAGAAGTTTTCCGATGACTCCTCCATTGTTGGATGTATCACCGACGACAACGAGGGGGAGTACAGAGGACTGATCGAGAGCTTCGTCACATGGTGTGACAGCAACAACCTGAAGCTCAACATCAGCAAGACCAAGGAGGTGGTGGTGGACTACCGGAGGAGCAGGAGGTCCCCTGCCCCCATCATCATCCAGGGGGAGGAAGTGGAGAGGTCGGACTCGTATCGGTACCTTGGGGTCCACATTAACGATAAACTGGACTGGTCACACAACACAGATGCCCTCTTCAGGAAAGGACAGAGCAGGCTGTTCTTCCTGAGGAGACTCAGGTCGTTTGGCGTCTGCAGCAGGCTCCTGAAGACCTTCTACCAGTCCGTGGTGGCCAGCACACTCTTCTTTGCTGTAGTGTGCTGGTGGGGCGGCATCAAGACTGGTGAGGTCAACAGGCTCAACAAACTGGTGAAGAAGGCCCGTTCTGTGGTGGGCCTTCAATTGGACACTTTACAGACTGTGGCTGAGAGGAGGATCAAGGCCAAAATCATGTCGATCCTGGACAACCCCTCTCACCCTCTCCACGACGAGCTGTGGGTCATGGGAAGCTCCTTCAGCCAACGCATCATCCCCCCCAGAAGCAGAACTGAGCGCTTCAGGCGCTCCTTTGTGCCCACCGCCATCAGACTTTACAACAGCAGCGGAGGCCCGCAGTTTGTCACTGCACTGACCCCCCCCCCCCCCCCCCCAAAACAGCAATGGATGTACTCAAGCAATATGACACTGGACTGCACTTTAATAGATTTATAATAACCCTCCATATGCTCCAAACCACCTCTATCCATACTGTACTGTTATTGATTCATATCCCTGATCATGGTTCATTACTCTAGGTAAATAATTTGCACTGTTACTGTGTGGTCATAAGCGCTGCTACATTTCACATTGTCACTTTAATATCACTGTCACTTTATTTTTATCTTTACTGCACTGCACAGGAGGCTCGGCTGTTTTGTACTGTGTTAAATTATTATTTTAGTATGTTAGTTAATTTGATAATTGAACGCCACTTACTCTGTTAATTTAGTGCTTAGTTTGTTAGTTAATTTTGATAATCGTATATATCTTCTATTCCTTGATCTTAACCAACATATCAACTTTTTACTTTTTTTTTTCAAATGTTGCTTTTTTCGAAAAATTTGTGTTTTAAGACATTTGCATTTTCCCTTACATCGATAATATATTCTTGAATTTATAAAAAAAAACACGATTCCTACGATCAAACCTATTTCTCCTTATTTTCAATTTTTCCGAGCTAATCATTTTGATGGTTGACACTCAATATTTCACTTTTTATCCCTTGCCATTGGCATTTTCATGTTTAATTCTTGATATTTTTTCCTTCGCAGTTTCTTCTTGAACATTTTGACTTTTTGACCCTTTTTACCTTTTCTCCACAACATTTTTACTTTTTTAATCATCATTATTATCATCATTATCGTCACCATCTCAAGTTTGACTTCTGATATTTAAACTTTTCACTTGATATTTGACCATTTTACACATCGGTTATTGACTTGTTTTTTTCCAACTTTAAAACTGTGTATCAAGTTTGACTTTTTCCTTGTAACATTATGACCTTTTCCTTCAAATGTTGACAGTATCCTGTTGTTTTTATTGTTCCTCTGGACTAAAATTTGTTTATATTTTTAAACGCTTTCTTTTAAATTTTTTCCCATTAGTCTAACTTTTTTCTTGACATATAAACTTTTATCTCAGCATTTTGGCTTTGTTCTCAACATTTGGACTATTTATTCTTAGCATTACAACATTTGATTTTACTTGTTTGAATTTTTTCTGATGTTATGCTTTTTGCTTAAATTATTTTGACATTTAGCCTTTTGTCAATAGTTGTCTTGTTTTCCTAGACATTTTTTCTCAATAGTTTGGTCTTAGTTTCAGGACATGTAGACTTTTTGTCTCAGTAGTCTGGTTGTTTTCCTTAAGAATGGGATAATTCTGTCAACATTTTGACGATAGTTTCTGACAGCTTGACTTTTTTCATTTTTGTTTTGGCCCAGACAATTTTGTCTTCCCTCTTCATGTTTTGAGTTATTTCTCAACATTTTGACAATTAGTTTGAACATTGAGACATCCTCTATCCGTGGTTTGACATTTGCCCTGTTTTTATCAGTACATCTTGGTGTCTCATGTCTGGCCCTGAGCGTCTGCCACTGATATTTTGTGTTTACAAAACCACCTAAAGTAAAAGAAGTTGTGGACACAAGGTCCTAATTTTAAGTCTTTGACAAAGGCAAAATGAGCAACTTGCCAGGTATTTGCCCTCGGCATGTGAATAAGAAATTAAATCATCTTGCTGTATACAGATGTTACAGCTTCTGTCCTCTTTTCAGGTTTTCCATCATGGGGGATTTATTTAAAGATGTTTGAGGTCTTTTCCCCTAACTATATTCTATAGTAGGTCCAATATATATACATATGATTTTTCCAAGATAACAAAACAAAAATTACCATAGAAAAAACTTATTAAAAATCAGCCTGAGATAAAAACAAAAAATCCAAAGCCAAATAAATTTAAATAAAAAAAAAGATAAATAAAGAAACTGAAAAATATTTGTTCAAAGAGGACAACACTAAAACATAATAATACTCTGTGGGAACTACTTCTGCATGGATGCTCACCACTATGTTGGTAATTAGCTAGTTGGGACAAATGAACATTAAAGTCTGTGTTCCTGTTTGCCTGCCAAAAGCCCTTGAGACCAATTAGAGCTGTGTTTTCTCACAGTAATCCACCCTCTGACTTTAACCTCAGGGGACTCATCTATACCCCTGACTGGTCAATATATGTTAACCCCTCTTTGGTTGTTCAGAATTATTAACTTACAGCCCTGCTAAGTAAACAAACTGAGGCTCAGAGGCTTTTAAAATACTCTTTCCTTATCTAGTATGGCTGGAAACATTGCTTCAAAAGTGGAGAAAGTGGGAAAGTAGCCTGTTTAGGATGATGTTGCTGTGGAGAGGATAATTAATGTGTCTTATCTTAGTCAATAAAGGGCATAACTTTCCCTTCCAGACAGCACTGAGGGTAAAGGCATGCTTCCCCTGCACGCTGCAGCTACCTCGGATACGGCGAACACAGCAGTGAAATATATCACAGTCACCCCTTTGGCTGCACTCCAGAGTTAATGTAACATGGTCAACTGCCAAAAAATGATGCTTATGTCATCCACTTTTCTGCAGTAAAACAATGAGTGCAGCTCTTCTCCACCGCGGGTTAGAGAGGAGAGGTAAATTACTACAAATGGACGGAGAGTCAAATAAACACGCATGAAAGGGTCTTTCCTCATGGACGGACATAATTCCTTGTTTCCCTCCATGCTATATTATGAGACTGAGCTGTGCTGGGGAACCATGCTGTCTTTGTGGTGGTGCTAAGTCATCGTGATAGCACACAAAAACTTTCCCACCGAATAATATATACGATGTAGGAAGCAAGCTTTGGTGTAATTTGTCTTTGGTTCTTTCAAGAGTTTTCTGTAGACCTTTATTTTGAAAATTCAAGCTTAGGTGGGAGGGAACAGGGGTCTTTTGTTAAGGGGGAGCTGAAACACTTCACCAAGTAGAGTGGTGCAGGATGAGTCCAAAAATGCAGAAGTGAATTTGTCTTTTAGCACCTCCAGTTCTCAAGGCCGAAAGTACATGGGATTGTACACAAGCCTTACAGATAAAAGTTGAAATAAGATACATGATGAACACATGTAAATGAGATTTGAACATTTCATTTTGCAACATAAAATGCATCTGTTTATTGCCTGCTTTTGAATTTTGAAGCGTTACTGATCTGTTCATTTGATTAAGCGGAAATCCTCAAACAAGGGGTTACAATGTGGCCTCATATGGATGTGTTGTAGTTGTTTTTAAAGGATAAGTTCGTTTTTTTGACACCTGGACCTTATTTTTAGGATTAAATACGCTCGTAGACTCACCCAGACAATTTTGGCAGAGCTCGGAGCTGTTTTCGAGCAATTTAGATCCATCCAACGGCGTTTTTTTCTCATGCCATAGTAGCAGACGGGGCCAGAAATCAAAGCCCCTAAATTAGACATTATCTGCTGCAAAACTCATTCCTCCTCTGTTGCCATTGCCATGCAATGTCCACAACAACACCACCAGTTAGCCCCTATTTGTGGACATGCAGTGGTTGCTTGTTCTCTGGCCAGCTGTTCGGCTCTTTCTCTCTGCATCCTCCTTGCAAATAGCTCCTCGTCGGTATATTCTGGCTCAAAACGATACGGGCATCCATTATACTCAAAGTCGTCGTCAGACACTTCTACATTGGATAAATATTCCGCCATGTTGCACAAAAATAGCCGTGTAGCCGTGTAGCTTAGCAACAACAGCGGCTCTACTCAGCTGCGCTCTTGCAGTGCATGTCTATGACATCACCAATAGTTACCCATCCTTGTAAAGCCCCGGATGACCATAACAACAAAGTTGAGCTGACATGGTGATAACACTGGCCATTCATTTATAAAATGTAGCTGAAATGAGCGAGTTTCGCAGCCGATAATGTCTAATTTAGGGGCTTCGATTTCTGGCCCCATCTGCTACATTGGCATTAGAAAAAAACGCCGTCGGATGGATCTAAATTGCTCGAAAACGGCTCCGAGCTCTGCCAAAATTGTCTGGGTGAGTCTACGAGCATATTTAATCCTAAAAATAAGGTCCAGGTGTCAAAAAAACCAACTTATCCTTTAAGTCCAACCACCATGTTGTAGTTTCACAACAGCTTGGCAATAGCTTTATACTCTCACTGATTATGTTTAAGCTTAAAAACTTGTGAAAGTTTGGTTCATTTGTGAAGATTATCATGATGAGCACAAAGTAAGTTTCATACATTTGTGTTCACAGCAGACCTTAATATCAGCAATGATCCAAGACACAGCGCAACAATCCCATAGGCTCTCTGTTGAAGGAACCAATGTGATGCTAACTTCCATCACTGGCTTTGTATAAAGAAATCTAGTGAGGCTACTATTCCCTGACATGCTAGGCTGTCTCCCTATCAGATGTGAAGTAACTAATTAGAAATACTCACATTACTGTAATTGAGTAGCTTTTACATACACTTGTACTTTTTTTAGGTGTTTTTTAAAGTTTGTAAATTTACTTGTACTAAACAAGTTTTAACAAAAGTAAAGTACTGAAGTACATTTGTAAACCGATCAATTTTTACATTTGCTATAAAATGATCTACAAAAAATAACCTGACCCAGCAACAAATAAAAGGATATCAACTGGATATTAAAATGTCATGCATTTTTGACAATCCTTTTTAGTTTTATGCTTTCTCTCTACAGTGTAAAACAGACAAGGCTCCAGTCATACAACTCTTTCCTTTTTCAGTTAATTACATACAATGTTCACTGTATGAAAGGAAACTGTGACTGTACTGTAAAAATCAAAAATCAGGAATTTTACTTAAGTACTTAATTACTAATCAACTGAGCTACATTTTACTTGTACTCAAGTAATTTTAGTGTAGTACTTTTACTCATACTTGAGTATAACTTCACTCATGTAACAGTACCTTTACTTGAATAAGACATTTACAGGAACTGCCCTTCAATGCAGGCCATACTTGCTGATACAACGTCTAAAAAAAGTTTTTATGGAATTTTCTTTAAACATTGCTCAAAAGTGCACCTGGACTGAAGAGTGAATGTATTAAATTTTGAAGGTCAAAGGTATAGATTCTAATTTGGCTCAGAATCTTGTAAATTTAGTCGAAAGAAAAAATGGTGATTTTAAATCTTAAATGAAGTTTAAGATTCCAAGAACCAAATTATATAAATGAAGAAAGCAAAAATGCTGTGTCTTTGTCATTATTTTGACATTTTCATTTTGTTTTTTTTATTCAAGCGTGATAAAAAAGAACAATTCTCTGCTCGTTATGTCTCTTTTTTATCTTCCCCAATTACTCTCCTTTACGAATATGTTTCAAATAACCCTTGAAAGAGTGCGACAATTGCCCACAGTCTCTACCACTGAAAGGGGCTTTGAGCATAAAGTCCTGACCAAGCACCTTTGACTTATTTATCCTAGAGAAACTCAGGCAGAGGTTCTGTTTAATAAAAGGAAAAACCTCATTATTACCGGATTTTAATCTGGAGTTAAATATAGCATGGGTCACTTTGGAGGCGTTGCCCTCCATGGCCCTCATTGTGGAATTCGAGCATGTCTAATCTCTTATGTAAGAGCAGGGCATTCACAACAGTGTGCCTCCTCATTAGGAGTAATTCAATAGCAACACAACAAATAATGTTCAAAGAAAGCATGGCGAGCTTTGCTTTGTTAAGTCGATCCTAGGCGGTGCAGATTGTGCCAAAAGTGACGAAGGAGGTGACGTTTTGCAACCTTAATTGACAATCCCACGGTTTGAACTTGCACACAAAGGAATTCTTGAAAAAGACGTCCTATTTCTTTGAGTCCTGGCCTCACTGAAGTGCAAGCTGTTCTTTTAAAATCATCTGCTCCCCACAATGACACACATAATCAGGCTTATTAGGTCACTTATCATCACCGAATATTAGGCAAGAGTAGATTAGGTTCACATTTTAACTGTGCACTTTCACTTCTTTCAGTATTTCAAATAGCAAAAGAAGATGTAAGCTTTTATATTTAACTTTTCAATCATGCCAAATCTCCTTTTAGAAACTGTTCGAATAAATTATTCACTCTTTCTGATTTAGTGGTTTAATTTTGCAGTAATTTTGACTTTATAAAGCTTTTAAAAGAATTGCTTTGCAATTGTTGCCCCCCTTTTGCTATCTTATCTCGGGGCTATAGAGTATTGTAAGTATGGATTGAAAAAATCTGACCAGCATGCTAAAAATACCCCCCCTTCAAATAGAATTTAGCTGCCCACTGACCCAATCAGGAACATCAATGAACCTATCAATCACACAAAAACAGCATCAGCACTCTTGTGGCTGTGCAAAGTAAACTATTTAACCACAAAAGTAAATCTGAAGAGTTGAGGAAGCCTTAAGTGGTTTTATTTTCCCCTTTTCTGTGATTATTCTCTGACTATCATGCTTGGTTCATGTTATCTTGAGTTAATGACAGGGGTGGTTTTAGCAACATGGAGGCAGACAAATATCCAGCCACATCAGGCTGTAATATTTACGCCCTTGTGACACTTCGCCTAGATTGTGAACGTTGTTGAGACAGAATGGGAGGACAATACTGGAGAGAGTGGCATGCAGACTTGGTGGGAGGCAGGAGCGCAGCGAGTGAGTGTCTCCGCTTCAAGTCTTATCGCAGCGTGAATTGAAAAGATATTACAGCCTCATGGAAACAATGTGAGTATCCAAAGGTGGAGAGGTGATGGAACTAGTTGCAGCATTTTAATGTGAAGGAACTGCAAGAGGGGCTTCTGCCTCGGTGTATGTGGAGCATCCAAGCCATATTGCAGCATGAACTGACAAAGTTATAACACCCTCATGGATTTAATGTGAATGTCTTGAGGGTTAAAAGACAAACACAGGGCCTTCCCTTTTTTCTAACTAGAAACAAATGTAACTTGTGAATAATATATTTTTAAAGGAGTTTTTTAAAGGATTTTTGAAGAATAGGCAATAGTTTCTGGTCATATTTTATAATATAAAAGAGACAGCAGTTTCTAAATAAAATAATAATAATAATAATAATTTAAAAAATAATAATAATAAATAAAACTAGCCAGAGGGGTCCTTTCCTTTAGCGCAAGGACCCTAATAAATAATTAAAATATATATATGTAAAATAAAATAAAATAATAATAATAATAATAATAATAATAATAATGAAATAATAAAGTCTTATCTAATCTAATCTATTCTAATTTAATCTTAATTGCATAAATATACCGTGCAATGGAGGGGTCTCTCTGAAGCCCTTTTTACACTGCATTTTCACCAGTGTACTGTGCTTATGTTCTGCTTTCACTGCACATTGAGAAATTCAGAATAGTCCCACTACAATGTAAAATCAACTATTCAATTCACAGTAGATATGGCATTGTGGAACCAAAGTGGATGGGCACCTGTGGGACGTGCAGCAGGGGAGGTTCATCATCTGCGTAGGACCAACGCACACAATAAGCGACAGTGGCAGGAAATGCTATCAAAAAAAGGATGGCAAATGAGCTGACAGAGTATTTTCTTGTGATGCAGATTCTGACGACTCAAGCTAAATTCTTGACAGTTTGACAGTTTGTTTGTGCTCGCTGCAATGGACCAATCAGAGAGCAAAAACTTTTATTTTTTGTTGTTGTTGGTACATCAAGCAGAGGACGCAGGTGTGTCATCTGAGCTCCGTCTATCCACTGAGTTCAGCAGATCTCGTGCTGCTTACTGGGGCTTTCTTAAGGTGAGAAGTCAGGCCAGTGGCATCGGCTCTCTGCGGGACATTTACCGTGTGCTCTGTCTCCTTGCAGAGCTGGCAAAGGCTCGCTAATTAATCTTAAATTAAAAATGCCCTTCACAGTGGGATCCAACTTGTGTGGGAAGAGCAGTTTGCTTGGCTCTTTGGTTTGAGTTTCGGGACAGTTTGACAGCACACGCAAAGGAGTGACAAGTAAAGAAAAGTAGACATAGACGGAGGCAAAAATGAATAAAGCATTTATGAGAAAAGAAAGGAGATGCTATCCTGCAGAGGAAGCCATTCAAAGTGCATGCCAGCCAGGCAATAAAATGTCAGTGCAATGATACAGTCAGATTTAGAATTTTGGCTTGGAGTGAGGCAGCGGCAGCAGTGCTGACAGGGCACATATTCAGCGGCTGGATCCCAAGCTGTCCACCAAGGTCATAAAAGAAAAGTTTACATTTGTGGAACTTGTTAAAGACCTGATCTGTTTGAGCTGTCAGATCTATAATTTATAAAGAGGGCAGAGTGAGATGTGCAGCAGCGGCAAAGCTTCAAAGTCTGGAGGCCAGCAGCTAGTGTGGGAATGTCTGAAACCATAGAAGGAAATATTCTCCATTCAAGGCTGCATTATGTCTGGGTTTTCATTATTTTTTATTTTTATTTCATTTTGACTTTTTGTATTCACTTTCAGTTCAGTCTTGATACTGTTTGTTAACTTTTTTATCCAAGAAAATTCTTTGTTTTACTTTAGGTAGTTTTAGTTAGATTTAGTTTTCTGTGGTTATGGGTTAGGATGTAGTTGGTAAAAGTAAACAGGTCATTATTTGTCAGTGCCTTCCTCCAGGATGTCTAGTGACCATAGTTTCCCTCTGTGAACCAGTGTCTCTCTGTGTGGAGTGTGCATGTTATCCTTGTGCCTGCATGGGTTTTGCCCAGGCACTCTGGTTTTGAATGGTTGTCCGTCTCTTTATGTGGCTCTGTGATCTGCTGGCCACCATACCAGGGTGCGCCCAATGCCAGCTGGGATAGGGTGACCCCAGAAGGGAGGAGATGATAGACGGATGGATGTAGTCAGACTGCTGATGAATGCTGGGCCAAGCTTAGCTGGTTTTCAGTTTTGTAAGATGTCAGTTAACAGAAGCCCAGTGAATGGCTTATATCACTGCAGTGATGGTCTAAAAACAGCTTACAATCTCTTAATTTTACTTATGAGTATCACAGCCGAACATTCTTGTCTGATATGTATAACACTTACATCGTGACTTCAAGAAACTTAATTCATCAGCAGCTGATTCATATCACAGCACTTTCATGCAAAATAATTTATGCTCATACCTTTCTTGTAGCCACAGAAACACACTTTTGCTGAACTCCATTTTGAACTCTAACCTGTTGGCACTTTGCATTGTAGGAACAAGACATGAGGTAGGTACTCCTGATTGTTTTAGAATCAGTTTGCCATTTGATTATATTTTGAATAGAATTAAAAAATTACTGCTGAATACTGCATATTAATATATATATATATATATATATATATATATATATATTTTTTTTTTTTTTTTTTTTTTTTTTTTTTCAAAATCAGTGTTTGCCAGGGAGTACAGCATGTTTTTTTCAAATACAGCCAATATTAGGCAAGCTATATGAACAGAGCTGATGGCACTGATTTTGTAATTGACCATTTGGGAAATAAACCTAATAGGAAGCTAGTTACTTTGTAATGCAGCTGCATTTGCATCATTCAATGTCTGTAATTGGACAGATCCAATTTACAAAGCCTCAGACTAGAACGATTGAGGTTGGTCTGTAGAGACACTCACAAATGAGAATCTTTTGAGCAGAAAGAAGGAGCAGCAACAGGTAAGACATCAGTGAGAAGTGACTGCAAGGCTGGCCTGCTTACAATTGCTGCTCTGGAGGTGATTAGCATAGAGTGAGACCAGATGTGGAGTTAACATCTGCCTCTTCTGAACAGGTTCTCTTAGTGGAGCTAACAGTCCCCTGGGAGGGCTGCATGACAGAAGCCAATGAATGCAAGTGGTTCAAGTACCACAAACTAGTAGAGTATTGCCAAAACATGGGCTGGAAAGACCACTGTAAGCCCATTAAAGTAGGATGAAGAGGCTTTGCTGCACTCTCCCTCTACTCAATCTACACCCTTCTTGGCATCACAGGAGCTGGAGCACCATCATGGTCACCGTAAAGCAGAGAGAGCATCTCTGTGGATTTGGATCACAAGGTCTGTGAAGTGGGCCAGTACTGTTGAGATACAAGTCAGGACCTGATAATCCTGGCTGGGTCACCTGAGTGAGGGTGTATGATGTTAGGATCTACAGAGAGACACTTCGACCATCCAGTGGACATCTTCTGCTTTCAAGACAGTGAGGGCCAAAGCCCATTGAAAGTGCAGCTGACAAAAGGTCTTTGCCTAGAAAAAAAACTGAAAAGTTTCCCATCAATATGGGTAATAACATCTTCATTGGACTCTTTGATATAGTAATTCTTCTGTACTTCAGATATGTCGGTAAAACAGCTAATTCAATATGACTTAAAAGTATGATACTTCAACAAAAGTGTAAATTGTAAATTGATGGTTTCTATTTTTGTTTAATAAAACAGAATATAATTAATGCCCTGCATTTTTGTATTTCTTTGAATGTATATATTTTACCAAGACAAACTTTTGGAAAATTAATTTTAAGTTTAAACAACTTAAATATTTGAGTTGAATGGTATAAATTTTAAGTTTTAACAGGTTAATAAATGAAGTTTAATGGATGACAAATGTGTCTGATTGTAATTAAGAAAATAAGTACATGTTACTTAAAATATTGTGTTGTCTGGTTCACAAGGGAAGGTTGTTTTTACAACAAATTTCTAGTACAAATAACTTGTCTTTTAGTAGATTCCATTTAAACAGTTAAGCCCTGACCATTTGGAATTACAGTTGAGTTTACTTAAAATAATTGATTAGTTATTTCATTACTTAAACCATTTAAGTGCAATCACTTGTCTCAGATTTTTTGAGTAAAGTCAGCTTATCTGGGTTAACAGTGTAAGACCCGAAACAACCAATGAGGAAACATCACTGATGATGTGTCCCAGTGCATCCATGAATGTATCTCCACACCAAAACATTTCTCAATGGAAAACACATTTCCGCTCTACCTGTGACAGGTTTCAGTAAGAGTTTGATATATCAGCCGGCTTGTATTGTGTACTCTGCTCCACAGCAGCAGTGCTCTACTACATCATCTAATTTCCCATGATGAACATGATTGACAGAATGATTGTTTCAATCACTTTCTGGGTATGTTTTAGAAATACTCTGCCTTTCACAAACACTTTCTTTGAGCTGTTGCCCAAGTAGAAAACTGAAATGTATCCTGTGGATTATCTTTCCATCTGGTGCATCAGGTTAGGATGCTGGTTCATTTGCACAGAAACCTAAATTCAAGACAACAAGTGACCAGATGAGGTGGGCGGTGCTTCACAAGATTGCTACACACAGCTATGTAAAGAAACACACATGTGGTCCACTTGCCTGCATATCCCACCATACACTGCAACAGAAAAAATAGAGAGAATAAGAAATACCTGAAAACACATATTATGTAGTTGTCCTAACCTGATATTAATTCTTACTCCCTGAAGTATAGAGCCACAAAAGTTCATGGCAATGTGCAAATACTGAAGGGACATTTTAGGTGAACTAAATATGCAAGAGTGGTCTGTAACCACAGGATGGTTATCTTTGATGGACCACTCAAAAAATCATGGGATAAACTAATGCAATCAAATAAAAAGCCTGACAAATCCTTAAAAGCTAAATAGAGGAAGATCTTACATCAAGCCTCCAGAACGCCTGCAGCCCTGCATGGTCATTTAATTTCCCCTTTTCCAAATACATTCAGGGGCTAAAGGTAGTTTAAGGACTTCACACTCAGATCATTTAGGCGAACATCACTCAAACTGATTATTACGGCTCTCTTGAACTTTTTTATATTTTAAAAGGAAGCATTATATGTCCCTGGAGGAAATGTGTGGAGAGGGAAAAGGCATTGTCTCCTCAATGGGCTCTTTCAAGTACTTCCTGGGGAAAGACTGGACCACGCTGATACATTGTGACTCCTCACCGCACACTTCATCACTGCAAGCAGTTTCCTCAGACTTGAGGAGTGATGGAGCTGTTCTTTTGGAGCATGGATTTCTTTTGCTCATTTGTTCGGCTTATTTGACATTGAACTTTGTGAAAATACTTGAACGTAGCCACGCTTTATCAAAATTACTCTGTTATAGACAGAAAAAACACATTAAAAGCCTTTCTAACTCTGCTTTTCAATCCAATAGTGAACAGGAAAGTATAAAAGCCAACAGGAGAATAATGACAGTAAGAGGTAATAATAGTAAGAAAGCATTTTTTCCTTTCAAGAATTAGGTCAAACTGTTAATAATCAAGTAAAAATGTCAAGAGTTAAGTTAAAATCTTGCCTTTTATATTTCCTTTTTAAAAACTGAAGCTTTATTATGATATTTTCTGAACACATTTATTTGTTCATTTCGGAATATATTTATTTTTTGTCACTTGAACATTATTGTTGATATTTGATCTTTTATTCAACATTTTCCTTTGTTCTTTAAATAAAGTGTTATCACTGTTCTTGACATGTAAACAAATTCTCAGCAATTTTAGTAATTTCTTGTCTTTTGCCTCAACCTTAACTTTTATTTGAAAGTGCACCAGAAAATCATATCACTTCTGTCATTTTCTTCTTTGCTGAACCTTATAAAGGGTTCAGCAAAGAAGAAAAATTTTTTTTAAAAAATCAAGAAATGGTCAAAAATAACTTTACATAAAAGTTGAAGGGAAAAAATGCATAAAAAACAATTCAGTGTTAGAAATTGATGGGAAAAATACAAAAATAATACAAAAAAATCATCAGGAGTACAATATGTCAGAAAGGATTACAGATATTACTTATATTTATTATGTTATTTAATACCAAAACAATACACATAAAACAATTATCTCTGTCCCAGTGTTCTTTGTAGTTGCCTTAAGATGCTAAACACAATGATACATGCAAATGCACAGTAAAAATTAAAAACCACCATAAATTAAAAAGACACCCACAACAATCAATGAAAACCACAACAACAAATAAGGAAACCCAATTAATAAAAAAAAAACATGCATCAGCAGTTTAGAAAACATGACAAATAAATAAACACAAAAAGGTTTATCTGGAATTGTTTGTTTTCTGAATTGTTACAGGTTGTTAATTTATTGTTTTATTTCCTTGTAAGCTGTTTGTCTTATTTGTTGCTGTTGAATTACTTTTTATTTTGGTTGTGTTTTATAGTTCGATGTTGTGTTTTATGAATTGTTATTGTCTTTTTACTTGTTGTTTTTCAATATTTATTTGATAATTGCTGTTAATGTGCTTTTTTTGCTTTGTAATTGTGTTTCATAATTTGATGTTATGTTTTCTAATATGTTTTTTATATTGTGTTTTCTTGATTTTCTTCAGAGAAGCTAGTTTGTGTATTTTTTTATATTTGCTTGTTGTGTTTTGTATTTGTTATTGACATTTGTCATTGTTTTTAAATGGCTGTGGTGTTTGTTTACTAAATTTTTTTTGTTGTCTCTTAGATTGCAGTTTTTAGATCATTTTCGTTTTTGTTTTTCTTATTTGTTGGGTCCTCTGAATTTGTTTTTCATTTGAGGTAAGAGTTTCTTGTGTTTTCTCATTTACTGCTGTGTTTCTTTCTAGTTGTCATAGTGTTTCAATTGGCTGTTGGGTTTATTAACTTTTTTTCAGTTTTTGTTGTATTTTTTAAATGTGTTTTTTGTGTGTGTATTTTCATATTTGCTTTTTTGCTCTTGTGTTTTTGCTTTGCTTGGCCACTGTGGTTTTTCCTTACTTTCAGTTATAAATCAATACTTTAAACTGATGTTGCACCGTATGCTCTCATAATAATATAGATCTCATATAACATGCCCTCTTGTGGAGGCAAGTCAAACTACCTATAATGATAATTATAAATTCCCAAACTCAATGTTGTCTGAGTCTGCTGTGAGCCCTGAAACATGATAGGGCTGTTACACACTCAGTCCTCCCCGTGCTCCAGAATAGGGGGAGAAAAAAACAGATATAATTGAATGACTCTCATTGCTTTCTTTATATAACAGGATCAGGCAGATGGTGTTTGGGTAACTAGAACCTTACATGACTTTCTCCTGCTCTCACTTGTTCATGATCACTGCTGGTATAATTGTTATTACATTCTTAGGGTGAAACTACAGTTGGACTGGAAAGAATTAACCAGAAATCACACCTTGAGATGTTTAAAGGTGAATGACAACACATTACGCAAGTTCTTGTGTAAATGAATAAGAACAGTTCGACAGAGCCAGACTAATGGACTTTGATATTATTCAAATTAAAATAACAGGAAATCAATACCTGTGTGATAAGTGTGGCACACAGTGCGTAACTGCACCCTGAAGAAGGCGCAGGATGATACACGTTGGTGTGATTTTTAATATTTCTAGCCCCATTAATTAAAGGCTTTTTATATTTTTCAAACCATTTTGGTTGTCTGGGCCTGGGTTATTTGCACCCTGTTGGAGTTTTTTGAGTTTTCCTCATTTTCCTTGATTTATTTTTTCGAGACTGAAGAATTTTTTAAAGTCAGGATTCTGAAATTATAAATCTAAAGTTTGAATTCAACAATTAAAGTCAGAATTCTGTGATTTATTCAGAATTTTGTGATTTGAGACCGAATTACGTGATCAAAGCTTTGGTTTATGGGCATATCACAGTTGGTTGTCCCAACTGTACTGAGCATTTGACTTTGTTATTTAAACCATTTGATTCTAAATAATAATGCTGTACCTGTGAAAGAGGATTAGGGCCACTTAAAAATAAATGAGAATGAAAACATCTTTTAATTCTGTGAAAACTGCAGAATTCTGTGATTGCAGAATTCTGTTTTATTCTCTGAATCTAAAAAGTCTGAATTCTGTGATTTAAGTCTTTGATCTCAGAATTCAGACTGTAATCTCAAAAGCTGATTTTTTTTCCCCTCAGAATTCTGATTTCTTTTTTCACAAAAAGTCTTCCTCACATTTTTTCAGTGTCCCTTATGCTGCATGTACTGACCTTATATGTTTTAGAAAATACATGAATTTATTTCAAGAACTCAATATAATTCCCAGCCATAGGGGCTATCTGAATGTTTAAGGTCCCTACAAGAAGCTTATAGTCATAGACAAGTGTCCTACCTCATTGCGCACTTCATCTGCTAATATATGCATGCATGTATTACATCCCTAGATGCTGGTCTGTGGCAATTTAACACATACATATCATAAAAACGCACTCATCTTATTTTACTGGAAGTTTCACAAGAATAGGGTAACTTTTGCAGTTCTCAAAGTGCGTAAGAAATAGTGCAGCGCAATGGGAGAGTTGTAAACAAAGCGTGCGCATTGTAGTGGGCTGCAAACTGCATCCCCCTGCACCATGGAGCACCATGAGAGAGCCTGCCAGCACAGTTGGCGCTCTGCAAATGTTGGAAGTGTGCGTATGTGAGGGCTCGCAGTGGAGCTGTGGCAGCGGCGTACAGTAGCATGGCAGACTGCAGTAAATACACAGTTGAAGAGGCGGGGTTTGACATCTCAGCTCTGAAAACATCTCTAATCCAGTATTTCAGGTGCCGAAGTCGACCGAGCGACCATTGCTCACTACCGCCGCGCATCAGCGAACTGCAGCAGAGACACACGCCTCCTCAGAACAAGAAACGGAATATAACCTATCGCAAGTGGACGGAGACGGCTGCAGGGTCCGGAGAGGGATTTGGAAGAGAGAAGAAACACAGAAAAAGCTCTAGAGAGTGAAGTTTCAGCGGCGTTGAGTGAAAGACCACACTTTTTGTCTCTGGTTGGTGTTGTAGTTTCCAACGTTTGTTCCTGCCCGTGAAGTAGAATTTAAGCAACGGCTCCAACGGCTCCTCAGCACCTCCCCCCGAAACTCCGCACAAATACTTCAACTCTTTCTCCTGCTGGAGGATAATACTACACTTTGACTTACACTCCCCTCTAAGGTAAGTGTCTCCTTCTTAAAGTTGGACAGAAGTGGCACTTTGAACTTTCCTTGTGTGTATTTTTGTCGCAGTAACGTAACGTGGGGCGGAAATGTCGCCTCACCTGGAAACCCAGGTAAGTAGGAAACTAGGTAGGCCTAGCTTTAGCCACTGGAGTCAGTCATATAGCTTTTATTTTACTGACAGCTGTCTGTTTTAAATGTCAAGACACAATTGAAGACTTTAGGATGACAGTTTGTTTGTTATACATTGACTTATTGTTGCTCTTTTCTTGATAAAGTCGTAAATAATCGACCTGTTGTTGACAACAAGCAGGCTAGGTGTCAGTAGGTCATGAATTATTTAAATTATGTCTCTGCACCGATACTAGGGCTGGGCGATAAGGACCAAAAACCGTATCTTATTGCTTTTTCAGCAAAATGGCAGTATATATCAGTAAATGTATTATTTCTGTAAAAAAAAAAAAAAAACATATGTCCTTGCCAGTAACAAACTTTACCTTTATTCTTGTTAAATTCTTGTTTATTCTTGTTACAATAGCATCAAATGTCAACTCTAGAAAGAGTATTTAATTGTTAAAAATAATTAGGCCATTATTTTTTAACAAACCAAAACATTAGCAGCATTTCTATGTATTAGGTCTTTAAAAATGTGAAAACTTTAAAATATCAAATGTTTCAAAATAAATGTTTCCCAGTGTTTTGAGAATTAATGTTTTCAATAAGTACATGTTATCTTTGATAGGGATGTACAGTATTATCTGAGCATATATGAAATATTTTGCCGATATTTGCAGCTGATATGTTAGCCAACCCATGTATTGACTGTAATATTGCTAGAATGTACAAATGTTCCCTTATGGTTTACCACATCTTCACTTAAATGTCCGTTTTTATAACTCAAAAGCATCAAACATTGAGGACTTAAATGTTTTCTTGCTTCACATCTTTTTCTAAATCAAATTGACTGTCACCATGACAGCAACAGATCAGACATACTAATGTGGAGGCTTACTGCTTTTGACAAATAATACTGGTGCCAGAAAAAAAAAGTTTGTAAACATCAGCATATTGGCAAAAATCCGATATTGTCCATTCCTAATATTTGATCTTATTTGTAACCAAAGAGAGAAAGCAGTGCCCAAATGTTGCCTAAAAATTTTGCACACGAGACATTGTGCAGGAGTTAGCCCAACATTTTGTTAATTAAAGCAAGAAATTGCTCTAATAATTCCCTATTAACGCTGCTGTTGTGAGCTGTAATTTAACACTCTTTTGATATTTTGCCTCTGCTGACGCAGAGATGGAAATTTGGGGGGCAGTTGCAGAGGTTTCATCCGAAGCATAAGATTGGTTAGAGGGGAGCATGTGGACCCATCAGGGGAGAGTAGCAGTTTGTGTGTGTCTGACTGCTTCTTGCGTTTATGTGAAACATACCATATCACACTCTTGCACTCGTCTTGAAGATTTAATGTGAAAATCTTGAGGTGCAATGATGATAGTGCTTTGTTGTGGTGCTTTTGTGTAAATGCACTGTGAATCGGACTTTTGGGCAAATGTTCTGCAAAGTTCACTGGGTGCCAGCAATTTGACTCTGTTTAGCTTACTGGTATTGGCGAATCCCTTGTAGCTATTGCAAAGAAACTAAATTAGCTCTGACCATATCACAGTTCTTAATTCTTCGTGTTTCAAATGGCTTTTAATACAAGTTTAAGTCAAATTTATAAGATACAATATTTACCTGTCTTAAGTGTGAAAAAATAGGGAACATTTCCATTCATTGACATTTTAGAATCCACTCTGTTGTTGTTAAATATCATGTTTTTAAAAATAATAAAAATCTTCATAGTTTTAATGATTGGTATCGTCGCAGAAACTTATCACCTTCAGTCATACTTTGACAAATATAGAAAGAGCCCTGTCTAAATTGCTTACTTAAGTTGGCAGTATTTTGAAAAAGTGGGTTGAGGTAGTGAAAACAACCAACACTTCCTAAATGTTACTCATTTAACTGTTCTTTTTATTAACTGAACAAATAAATGACTGTGCAGGAGGAGTAGCTGCAATTTTCTTAAATTAAAAACAAAACATTACCAGTTGTTTGAGACTTTTGGTTAATTGTGAAGAAAATAAAGGATAATGTGACGGCCTCTCTCATATTTAGGTCTTACTTACACTCTTTTTGTTTACAGTATCTTTTATGTCTCTGTCAAAGTTATAACTTGTTATTAGTAGCTGTGCTCTATTTTTTATAGTGTGGCGTCACTTCGGGATAAACAAGCACAGTCTGAGCTTTCTGCCAAGTCTGCCCTAGTGCTTTTGTGTAGACTTTTCTGCACACTTTTTGAAATATTTAGACATAACATTCAGGTGCTTACTTAAGAAATGGCTTCTCCCACTTGACTTAACTCCTGATATGAGACCCGAAAGCATCGTTTATGCTGATGATGAAGCAGTGAGATCATCAACTCTATTAACATCATGCACACTCATCCTTTTGGGTTGGTGGCTGTGGAACATTTTCCTTTAGGACTGAGAGGGCCAAGTCAATATGGAGGCATGCAGGAGAACCAGTTTTGGCTGCTACAAGCCTTGTGTCACGTCTTTGTTAAAGAGCGCATTGAGCAAGATGACGAGGGACAGGCCTTTGTGTGTTTTTCTAGGATTTTTTTTTGTAATGAACTGCACCAACGTTATCAAAACTATGACCTACATACTTTGCCATGTTTTATGGAGCTTTAAAGAAAGGATGAACAGTTTTTATTTTTTTTGCCAAATTTTCATTGGCAAACTCATCAGACTCACTTAAGCTGATAGTGATCTGATAAACACCTCTTTTAGAGAAGAACAGCACATCTGTCCTGTCCTAGAATGTTCTTGTTAATCTTATTTTAACAGACTTTGTTTCTCGAAAAGATCAGAGTCATAACAAGATGAATATCTGAGTTCACCATAAATGATTGATGAATTTGTTTTTGAATGCTGAGTGTCAGTGATGAAAAACAGAGCCATTCTTTGGATTACCTTCACATCATGTACAAGATGTACTTTTAATATTAGTAATGGTACAAATGAGGGATGTACAATGTTGATTTTTTCCCCAGTAAACCATTTCCCCCAAACTTAACTAGTACTAGCTGATGTACACTGAGTTTTATCAGTTACAGTAAAACTAAGCTTTATCTGACACTTAAAGGGCAACAAACAGCACTGTATCAATCTGCTGACAAGAAATCAACCTCGTTTTTTACATTGCTCATACTTAATGATTAAAAATTATTTTTACCTAATCTAACAACAGGTCTTTAAAACCTCCACAAGCCTACAGGTAATACTAACCAAGATGGCAGCCTGCACACATCATGTAGCTGCTGTTCCTGACCATCTACGGAGCATAACAGTCTCAGGGGAGCCAAACTGCATCACCCTGTTTACTTGTATATGGCTGAAGTGACAATTAAAATTAACTTGGCTTGGCTAAAGCTTTTAATATTGGCTATTATACATCTATATCTGTATTGTCACATCATACCGATAATCTTACACCTCCTTTTTTGTTTTTGTTTTTAGTTTTTAGTCTGTTACCCCAAATTTCCACATAATTTGCCAGCGTGTATGTGCCAGGACCCTTACAGCAAGTTCCCCCCCCCTGTGTCGTCTCTCAGTCAGTTTCCACATTCTGCTGGTTTACTTTTTTCAGTATGAGCAGCCTTAACCTTGTGTTAATCTCGGCCAAGCAGATTGACCCAAAACAGGAAAACAACTGCTTAGATTTTTTGGATAATTTCAAAATTGAGCGTTTTGTGGAAATAACATCAGTGCAGACAACAAATCAATGTCAGGGGGGGAACACAGCCCGATGCTTACAGTATGCTCTTCCTATTGTCTTGTGATCTCACAATTAGTTTGTGAGGTTGTAGTTTTCTCAGATTTAGATCTCTTTTTTTTTTTTCTATGTAGATGCCAGTAATCACGTCTTGATAGTTTTATTATCTGATACAGACAGTGTGACAACAATCGTGGATGTATAAAAGTAGGGCAGCAATATCAGCATCGGCAGATTGAAGGTTGAAAGATTTATTATTGTATAGCAGATATCAGAATGTCTGCTGCCATTTACAGTCGATATTTTTGATTTAATTATTGACAGTGTCTGAAAGCATTTGTGAAGTTTTGGGCAGAAGCAGTAGACCTGGTTCAGCTGAGTGTTTTTTATTTCCTCCTAATCCCCTTAAATCATAACGGAGTTCTAATTATTATTACAGTTTACTATGAAAACAGCTAGGCATTTGCACTTCAGGAGTATTAACTTTTATGTAACAAACAGATGATGATTGTCTCAGAGAACACCCAACAAACGTATTGTCTGATATGATGATTTGAATAAATTTGAAAGAAATGACAGAAGCACACTCTGATGTAGTGCGTTATAGCTGTCACCAGGTTGTTACAGTGCTGTTTGTTGTGTTTAAAAAGGCATATCATTTTTTATTATCATTGATGGTTCAATATGCTGATTGTGTAGCTAATTCCAAGAAAGTACTTCTACAACTGTGAAAGAAAGAGATCATTCATGCTATGCTGAATGTCTTTTTTATTTAATCTGATGAATTTAAATACAGGAGACACCTTATGATTGACATTAAACAATGTGTATGTATTATAATTTGCTGAAATGAGTTCGAAAATATTTAGATATTAGTAAAAATGTAACAATGTATCCAAAATGATTACATCATGGATTCTTTATTTGGATATTTTCCCCACTTAGTTTTAAGCTTAGGGTGAGTTTATTTACATGAAGAAAAGTTTTAAGATGGAACAATGTGTTGGTTTTACTTAATATTTATTGCCAAACTGTTTTAAAAGTGAGTCCATTAAGGAAGCAATCATAACAACACAGAGGAGGATGTTATATTTCAATCAGACTGTGCTCAGGATGGGAAACCTGGAACGTGCTTTGTTCTCCCTCTTCCTCCCTCGGACATGGTAAGGAATGATGGGTGACTCAGCTCGGTGTGGGTGACCTGTTCAGTTTCACAGGCTTGAACGCGGTGACCGTGTGCTGGAAAGGCAGCAGTCTCTTGAGCAGGAAGCCCACGCAGGAAACGAGTGCTGCTGCATTGTTGCCTGAAGGTTTTAACCATGTCTGCAGTCCGTAGAGACTTTTACAGTCCAGTTTTCACTGTTCTGTTAGGGTCTGTGCATGCAGGGTCATGTTTTATAGCTTCTTAGTCTTCATGCTGAGGCTACTTGTGCTCAGGCTTCTGTAGGTTTCCATGCCTCTGTGTACTTTACCCGTCCCAGCCCCTAATTAAAATAAACAGCCTGACAGGAGAATTGTGGGTGTTAAATCGGCGAAAATTAGAACATAGTGTCCACAGTGGAGAGAAAATGTTGAGAGTGCATGTCACACTGTTTTATAAAAAGCTGATAAAGTGGAAGTATAGGTCTGAGTGGGAGATGTCTGGAGTGATTAAAAGATGTGACTTCATTTCTGCGTTAGCATGAGTCACACTTCTAAGAACTTTGCATGAGTAAAAAAACCCAAATTGGATATATATATATATTTTTTATCTTCCTCATGGGTATCTGTAGAGAGGAAAATGTCCATAACAGTCCACTTGTGTAGTGCTGTCATGTCCTAATGAATAATTTTCAATTAACTGAGGAATGATTCATCACCAGAGCAAAGTTCAGACAGGTACACTTCTATAATGGAGTTGTTCAGCCTTGGAAATGCAGTATTGTGGCACAAACAATGCAAATTTGTTACCTTACTCAGCATTTTTATTCTATTCTTTTGGTTTTCATTATTCTACAAGCACAATAGTATCTACTGTAGGTATTTTCAGTTGCAGCTAGTGCACCATCATCATCTGTTAAAGAAATTGACAGTGCTGACTTCTAAAACGTGTTTGAGTGTTTTAAGGAGAGAGTTATCTCCTGCCATTATTGGTCTTAAGAGGAAGAAACTGTCGTCCAAAAAAACCCTCCAAAGGTCTCTGTATTGATGTCTTTGGTTCTTTGGTCTGTTCCTAAGATTTTTTCTGTTCATATGTATTTTGAGTCCCAGTTGCCATATCATCATTGTTACTTTGGTCAGTGGATTAAAAAATCGACCAGAGAATTGGCAACTGCCAGCATTTGTTAGGACTTATTATTTGATAACAATGGATACTAGCAGGGATCATTAACTGGTGGCCTGGGGGCCTCATCAGGCCCCTTACAACTTCCCCTCTGGATCCCGGTATATTACCAAAATTAGAAAACCTGAGGGGAAAGAACTTGTTGTGCTTATTAGTATTGTTTTGGTCATTAAATCATCGTAACTATTGATGCACCCCTCAAAACAATTAAGAATCAAACATTTTATAAGGAATTACTTCATATTTGATCTATTTTACAGAAATCCACCTGTCAGACAATTTATTCAACATTTAATGAGGAAAGTGAATACATCACAATCAAACCTAATAATGAAAAACAAAGAAAGAAGAAGAAGAGGCTAAGCCATCCCAACTACCCCAAGTGGCTGGCAGTAGTATGGGTAATTGAGATCGATTTAAATAAAAAGAAATACAGTTTGGAAAAAATAAAGATATTGAACTAATTTTATGTTGATCAGACCAATATATTTAATATTTTTGAAAGTTATTTTCAAATATGGCCCCTGTAGTGTGTAACAAGAAAAAACTTGGCTGTGTTTCAATGTACTTGATGAACCTGGTTTATACATTTCAAAAAGTGGACTATTTACAAAGAGGAATGTTCCAGCCATTGAAACAAATATTGGCATTTTTTTTCATAAACAGAAAAAAACATGTCTAACTTTGTTATTTTGCTTTAACTGAAAGACAAACATATCAGTATATCAGTGTTTTAAGGATGCACCCTATTAGATTTGATATCTAATAAGTTAGTATTTCCCAGCTCTTTTAAGCTGATACCAGTTTTACACATTTTTGTGTGTATGTTCTATACTTGAGTTGATCTGTTTCATTTATTGTGACAGTCTGTATTTTTTTAGAAACAGATGTAATGCAAGAAAATAGCACTTTTTTAAATTTGGATATTCAGTGATGATAAGCTTTAAACATTATGTCACATTTACATTCTGCCAATATGCTGGCAGATAGATGTGATTTATATGTCCCAAATGTACCTACCTCTTGTACTTGTACCATCGCATTGCAAAATGACACACACAACAGTGGCTACGTTTACATGCAGTCATTAAACCTTTCGTAACTCCTGCATTTTATTGCTTGTATTTTAATGTCTGTTGCTGTACTCTGTCTGTTTTGCCTACTGTGACATGTGCTGCTGCCTCTCTTGGCCAGGTCACCCTTGTGAAAGAGGTCTTGACCTCAATGGGTCTTTTACCTGGTTAAATAAAGGTTAAATAAATAAATAACCGAAATATTAGCAATATCCCGGGTGCGTGCAGCCATGTAAACACTAAAAAACCTTTTGATAAACCGGAATATGCTCATATTCCGTTTTTTAAAAACCCGAAAATCACCCCTGGGTTACTCCTTTTCTAACCCGAATATTTGGTCATGTATACCCCGATCAGGATATCCTCATCAAAAGGAACATTAATTTGTGTTCTGTCCATGTTCGTTTCGCAAGGAATCTTGGTCTTTTGAGTACAGGAAGTACTCGTAACATGGCACAGCTCCGGCTCGATTTTCCTAATTCTTCACATTCTCGCCTTTCATTAATGAAGAAACTGACAAAGAATAGTGTCAAGCACTGGTGGTGGGTCAGTACCAGCACCATAGTGCAAATGAAGCCGACTGTTAGCTGCTCCTGGCCGTTCATTATCTGCCGTGCTGCTGCTGTTATTCTCGTTGCTGTTGGATACAGGAAGAAGAAGCGGAAATGATGCGCATTGCGTCATGACGTTCTCTGTGTGTGATGATGTTCTCTGTGCGTCGTTGTTTTGTTCGGGATACTATGCATAGAGGAATAACCCTGTTCGCTCACGCATGTAAACTGGGTTATTCTGAATGTTTCAGAAACCGGAATATTGATCTTAACCCAAATATTGACTGCATATAAACGTAGCCATTGTCTCAGGGTCACCACAGAAAATTTTAATCAGATTTGGCCCTTAAACATTCCTGGATTTCCTTATCAAGGTTGTGATTTTTTTGTGGATCGTGCTGGTAATTTGGCGTCATGTTGGTTGATAGTTAAGCATCTTGATGAAAATGTGTTTTGTTTGTTTGTTTTTTAAGATTATTTTTTGTGGCATTGTGTCTTTATCGAAAGGAAAGAGAGAGACAGTGGATAGGCTCATGAAAGGGGCCGAGAGAGAGCAGGGGGAGGACACTCTGCAAACAGGCCACAGGCCTGACTGGAACCCTGGCCGGCAGAAGCATACATATGGGACGTGCCTGGTTGCGTACCACTGTGCCAAACCAGCACCCCCAGATGGAAATACTTTGTTTTTATTTGAGGAGAAAGAGGACTTTGCCTTGCTTTCACTCATTATGAGGCAAATCGTTGTGCTGTTCTTTGAGGCTGGCTGTATTTGTTTAAGAAAACGGTGGTTTAAAGTTGAATTTAAAATACTTCATAAGGCCTTCACATTTGGGTGTTTCAGAGAGCTATGATGCAGAGAGAGTCCTTTGAAGAGCTCTCGGGGTGGGAACCCGAAAACCAAATAATCCTGGCAAAGACCTTTCTGTATACATTGACTTCTTTTTCTCATTTTGTGCTGTTCCCATGCCGTGCTTCTCTTCTCCCATCTTTTAGACATTGAATTAGTGTGACTCAATTTCCCACAGATAGATTCATCAGCAGCTCTTGGCATCACCATACAGAGGAGATCAATTGAATCATTCTTAATGAGGCTATCCATCAGCAGATCACTAATTGATAAATTAAAGCATCTGACTCCCGTGCCTTCACACGAACATGCCCACATCTCTCTGTCTCTCCAGGCTTGTCCAAGGTGCTGATGCACAACACACTCTCTCTTTGGCTGATTGCTCCAAGATGCTAGCCTTAGCATTTCCCCCATGACGAGGAGGGGAATGAGTCAATCCTGGACTGTGCTTGACACTTCTGAGAAAACCTCTTGTTTAGAGAGGAGGACTTGACTTCCTGCTCTGTGAAATTACTGCTTTTGTCAAGATTCTTCTCAGATCTAGATGAGAGGGGTGGCTATTTCTGAAGGGCCATCCAACTGAATTTTTACCTCTGTTTGTTAGTCTGTCTGTTCATCTGTGAGCAAGACAACTCAAAAAGTAGTGCTAGATTATCGCTATTACAAATTCTTTTTTTACTTCTAGTTGTACAGTTATATTATTCAACACATCAATTTTAAAGCCTCCATATGAAATGTCTTTTGGAACTATATGAAAAAGCGTTATAGTATCCAAACAACATTTGCATCAGATGAAATGCTTTGATTGCCGTTTTGAGGTTGTTTCTTCAGTCATTTGTCATGTAGTTATGTGGCAGTACTGATGTTTTATTTTCTGAAATTCTTGCAGGGGAAAAGAAACTTTAGAAAGTTCATGCAGAGTTTAGATGTGACACTAAACCTACAGGGAGCTTTGTCTTTGCTTAGTTACAAAATGAAAAAAACAACAAATAAGGAGATTTAAAGTGCAAGTCAGATGCTCCTATAAATTGGGACAAGCACTCAACATTTGAAGAGTATTTATTAGAAATATAATTAAAGATTAATTATAAGATATTTGCTGTGCCTATGAAACAAACCATCTTTTCAGTTGTAGACAATGTAAGTGTTCCTCCATCGTTTCTTGTATATTGTGCAGCTCATTGATCCTCTCTGCTAACAGATGTGGTAATTGCTACATAAAATAAAAATCAAAAATGTATGGCGTCCAGATAAAATGTTCTATTTGAGCTCTGGACACATTTAGTTAAAAATAAGGAAGACTCCCACATTGAAATTAAGGTATGTTTACTGAAGCCAGGATGTCATTATGTGGTTATTTCTCATCCTAGGGTGCCTCCTATAACTGCAATATTATGTTTATTATGATTTTACAACACTGGTTTCAGTATTTTTGACCTGTCATGTCTGGCTTGTTGTGTACCAGCTGTACTTTGATTTTTGATCTCATGACCTAATTTACCTCAGCAGGGATCACTGATTGTCTCATAATAAATAGTTCTTATCTGTTTCTGCTACATGTAATTGAATCATGCTTTCCTTAATTTACTGTAGCTCTGGGTTGAAAAGAAAAACCCAAGGTCATTAAAGGATCGACAATGTTGGATTTTATTAAAGCCCAGTAACACAAAGAGAACTTGAGAAGATCAGGAAGAACAACAACAGGCGTGTTGGCTTACTTTTGGTAATTACGTCAACCTGGCTGCAGGTCAATAACGTGACCTGCCAGTTGAGTTATTTTCTTCATATTAGTTTAGAAAGATG
The DNA here is from genome assembly GCA_037902135.1 of Cetoscarus ocellatus. Classification (NCBI taxonomy): domain Eukaryota; kingdom Metazoa; phylum Chordata; class Actinopteri; order Labriformes; family Labridae; genus Cetoscarus; species Cetoscarus ocellatus. Next base: position 299,712 of record JBAMNC010000846.1, on the reverse strand, counting down.
GAGTCGGATTTTCAACATGGCTGCAGTTAGTTTTCTTTTTTTAGAAATAATCTTTATGTAACATCATTATTAACACCAAAACTGGTCATTGAAGACCAGCCTCCTGTGCGTACATGGTCACCATTTTTATCTGTGCACTCCGCTTTAATATACTCACAGGTTAAATCTGATATGTGACATTTTAACCTCTCTGGATTGTGACTCAGCCAGCCCATGTCTAAAAATGTGTGCCTGTCCTGCAGTGCAAACACATACTGGTGTCCATCACATGATGATGTCAGATAAAAGGTGATTCACCTAATCTGAAATAAACCTCTTATCTTCTTTGTGGTGTGTCCATTTTGGCAGGTATTAATAATATCTGTCCTACAACATTTAAGTCTAGTTTTAGTCAATAAAAATGTGTTACTTTCATGTCCTAGTTTTCATGTCATGTCTAGTTTTAGTCAATAAAAATGTGTTACTTTCATGTCCTTACTTTTGGTCATATTGTTTCCCCCCCTAAACATAGTTAACCGTATTTTCCGATTAGTATTGCTTCATTTCACTCATACTTTAGCACTATTAATTCTTTTATTAATTCATACTGATAAATACAAATTTACCTTGACTGAAGAACGGTAACTTTGTGTGGTAATTTTTCTGTGTTGGTTAGTTTTCATTAATATCAATACTCATTCTGTTACTCCATCAGGATGTCATTTATGGTAATACCACTATCAACTTTTTGGTGAAAGATGAGACTGTCGGCAGAACTTTTGTATCTATCTAAATATTATTTTCTCCTCAAAAATGCTAAAACTTCGTGAATGTAATGTCTGACAGCCCAAAATTTTGATCTTTATTATATGTCTGAAGAAAAGTAGGCTCTCATTTAGTCATGACTTTCATTATCAAAGCTTGTTTTAGACCTAGATTGCAAGGAAGAGTTGATCCAATACAAGTGGGCGCTCCTTGTTTGGCACAGCTCATTTGAATACATAGGAACACAGCACTCAATTCCTGTTTCGGTACAAACAACCACACCAAACTAGCTTGAAAAAGGTGGTCTTGGCTCGATTCCAGTCAGCCCCTGGAGTGGTTTGTTTGGAGTGAGGACGCAATCGACCAAGCTGCAGTCCCATGGTGACAACTTAACTCATCACACAGCTGTCGAAGTACAAGCAGCAACAGCAGCAGTATTAAAACTGCATTACAGCTACCAGAAAACAAGGCTGATTACAAAGTATCTTGTGTCCTCTGTGGTCTGCTGTAGACACCAGCAAGTGTTTGAAGCCCCTCATCATCCTGCACTGACTTTGTTTACATTTATATCATAAAGTGTGTCACACGCATTGATAAATTTATTCATATGTTTAATCATTTGTAATATATTTGACCTTCTCTGTTAAACAACTCGTTTTGTAGATAGCTTCAGCCTGCCATCTTCCTTCCCATTATGCAGAGCTTCACTTGTAGACATTGCAACGGTTGCTGTGACGTTATGGTGTAAGACCAGCTCTGCCTTTGTTTGTCATCCACCTAAAAATTGTCCACTTCATATTACTGTCATGTAAACATGCAATGCAAACAACCATTGCATTACCCTTTGTCACAATGTTTACAAAAATCCCATCTCAAGGCCACCTCAAGGTTTGCTTCAAAATGAACAGATTTAGGATTATTAGCATAAATTGTTGTTTAATTCTTCACTTTTTTCAGTTTTGAATGCATAAGAAGAACAATGTTGATAAAATGTTTAAAAGTTGGCACAAGAAAAAGAAATTTTGTATCACTTCTAAAAAATGTTTATCTTTGCCTTTAAGTCACACAGCCCAATCTTTTAAAATGATATCATAGTCAGCATGTTCCAGTTTTTACTAATGCTAAAATATAGCTGGACATAAGTGAACCTGGCAGTTTTTCAGTAGACCGCTGTAATGTAATGAAAAGCTCCAGGATCAGAGAGGCAGAGCGATATTTGCTCTCACTGTTGTCAGCAAAGTCACAATAGAAAACATGCGTTGGCTTCGTTCTCGATGCCGTCAAATTGACATTGAATGGTGTAGACATGAGGATGTGTGGTGCTGTTTTTGCGAGCTGGCACATTGATATAGAGGAGACGCTTGAGGGTCAATTTGAATGTGTGATGTCTAAATTTAGAGGCTGTTTTGGCTGTGGGAATCCTTTAATTCTTGGTTTAAGAAGCAGTGACTTCAAAGAAAAATAAAGGACAATAATGTTACAAAAATACAAGAATAAGAGCAATTTAAACATTTTTGTCGATTTAATAGTATGTTAATGATTGTGCATGAGTGCATGTTCATACATGTTTCTTGCACTAATTATAATATGATTTAATCAAATGAAAGATTATTGATACCTTATTGATATCATAGCAACAGAATAAAAAGTTAAAAACACCTAATCTTGGGGCAGTTTTTGTTTTTTAATCACCAAAGTTGCAGGCAAAATCCTGTTGATGGCTTTAAGTCACATAACCAGCACAGAGGAAAAGAATGTGATGACAGGCTGTTTGATTTTCATATCTACACATTGGCCTCCCATGACAACATTGAGTGAAGATATTAATGTAGACTATCAGTTTTTCAGAGCCTTTGGCCCTTATGCTGCCCCTGGAACATGACTTAAACCACTTAAACAGCATAGCCTTTTCCTTATTGCCACTTCAGGTGGGTTTACACACAGTAATAGTGGAGAATCCTTTCCCTTACACTACTGACAGGATAAAAACATAATGATATACAGGTAGTTTTCTGTATTTTTGATGTTTTGTTATCAATAATTCTCCTGTTTGGGAGATTAGGAAGAAGAAATCCAAAAATCTGTGAGTATAAACTAAAATTTGACTGTTCATGCCATTAATAGATCAGAATCACTATTAATTCACTATTTTTTGTTCTCTGGGATAATTTGTAGTTGTTTAATTTCCTCTGACAAGGGAGTTATGTTTTTGCCGGCTTTAGTGGTTTGTTTAGTTTATTAAAAGGATAACTCATAAGGTATGATCAGATTTTGATTACTTTTTCAGGGAATGTTTGTCATGGCACAAGGTAGAAGTGATTGGATTTTTGTGGTGAAATGGAGGCGGATCTTGGATTTTTAACAATGATTTGTTCACATTGTGAGATAGGACAGCTTTCACATTCTTCTGATCACTCAATAACTTCTTATTGGATTTTGATGACATTTTTTCGGAAAGTTGGTCATGGCACAAGGTAGAAGTGATAAGATTTGGTGATCAGAATTTTTTTCAAGGATGTGTTAACATTGCAAGATAGACTGGTTTTCACATTTTTGACAGTAACTCGCTGGAGTTACAGTCAAAAATTCGGTGGCGATTTGTGCTCTCTGTGCACTCCTAGTTAGGCCCCAATCAGCTGGTGCATCAAATTTGGAAAAAATGTCTGTGACGTTACAAGAGAAGTGTCAACACCCTGTCGAAATTGCACAAGTTAATTTTATTTCAAGAAATTGTTTGAGTACTGTCTGTACACGACTGATTATACATGAATGAATATTTTGTCATCTAAAAACATATAGTATTATGGTTATAGAAAAAAATTGACAAAGTTTTTGAAAATGATAGGGTTTTCCATAACTTGACAGTGTTAGTATGTCTGCAATCTTTCTTGATTTTGAAAGAAAAACATGCTCAACATTAAGTGTCCACACTTCTTTCTGCAGTAGCATCAAACAGGTACCAACATTGTTTGATTAATGAGTTTCCAGGAAAAACCAACACAAAGTTAATAATTGTAGTACTTATACAGCCATTGGTCATTTCTTTAGATTTTCTCGAGATAAAGCAAGTGTTGCCATTCAGCTGAAAACAGCAAGATACCTATTGTGGTCCATATCACCCCAACCCTGTTTAGGAAGGCTTTTGTTAAGGTGGGCTGCATATTTTCTATTTTCCAATCACCCCCGCACCCTGAAATTAATTGGAGATTAGACGCTCTTAAGCAACTAAAATGATTGTAACTCCACAACAACTGCATTCCAAAACACAGAGGCATGTTAATCTGCTCAACTGTAAATACTAAACCAAAGGTTGTACCATTAACCTGCTTTAAGGTCTCATTGTTTCAACATCACCATCCATCGAGGATTCCTGAAATACCAGGATGGAAATGTTGTCCGGCCTGTTTTGGCTGAAACTTATTGAGCTCCTGAAGACTGTCACAAGAGGGAACTTTCTTTGTTTGAGCTAAGTAGGGCAGTATTTTTTGTGCTCAGTCTGAATAACAAAAGGTTTGGGGTTTATTCTGTGAGGTTATTTTTTTTAAGGTGTTAGGATGAATCACCGAGTATCACATGGGGCTCTTTGTTGTCTCTCTGCTCTTTGTAGCGCTGGAAGAAGATCTGCTTTGCCACAACTTTAGTTTTCTTTAAGTCAGAAAACAAACTCAGATGAAAACAAGAATGACATAAAAGACAATAAACATGCTAAAACTCACACGCCTTGACTGGATGATCATCGTAGGGCTGATACTATCAAAATAACCCAGACACAGCCTCCCTTAGAATAAATACATTCATCCATTGAACCTCTCAAAGAAGTCTGTGTTCATTGCTGCTTTCATGTGTGCACACTGCACAGTCACTGCACATTTTATTGCTCTTTCTTACAATGTTGTTAATGCTGCAAGTTTCACTGGAGCTGTCTCTTCATTGCTTTGTTAACATGTCCTCAGCTGCTCCTCTCGTGCTAGAAATGGGTCGTGCCAGCTCTCAGTTGTTGTTGAGTTAAGAATGACAATGCCTGGAGAACACAATATAAACTTCTGGCAGTTTCCTTCTTTTGGCTTGCAGAAGTTTTAAGATCTCAAGCAACAAATCGCTGAGCAATTACTTTGGACTGTGCTTTCATCTAGAGCTGCAACTATTGACTTTGTAGCTAAAACGCATAAAAACAGGGATTTTTCATGTGGGCCATGATCTTCTATAGTTGGTAAACAGCTCTGCAGAGAGTTGTGCTGCATGATATTTATAAGTGCCTTAAAGACATAACTTTTAGGTATTTTAATTTAATTTTTCATTGTTAAAACTGTTCTAAAGTTGTTAGATCTGCAAATGAATACAGATTTGTACTTAAACATGAATAGATCCACAAAAGCATACAAAGATCTGCAAATGTGTATGCAGATCATAAATGCTATGCAATGGCGCTGCTTGCAATCAAATTATTTTTCACAGTTGAGCAAAAAAAAACTTCCAAGATGGTTGAATACATTGAAAATTTAAATCTAACTCAAATTTTATTTCTGTGATGACAGGAGTATGATTACAATTTGTATTGTTCAAGAAAAGGTTTCACAAGTTGTTTCATACTGAGTACCCCTGACTGACCCAGGATCTGTTGTGCCAACTATTTTTTAGTGGCATTGTTGTCACATGTCACCACTGATGTCCAAACAATCAAAGGTTGACATGCTGGTTTGGCATGGCTGGCTTTTTTCCTTTTTTTCTTTATTGGAGTTATTGACTTTTGTTTTTCTTATTATAACTTATTTATCTTTCTTTTTTTTTTTCATTTTATTTGACTGTTTTAACTTAACACAACTAAGGATTTTTTGCACCACATTTTTTAAGTTGAGACAGTAAAAGATGGCTCTGTTAGTTCTTCACTTGTAATAACTGCTGTTGGTCAAGGACTTTAAAGAGTTTACATGCATGTTTCTTGTTAATAAATACATTTGGAAGGAATTCTTACCTTTAGTTTTCATCCTTGCCTTAGAGTAATAGCTTTTAGTGTTTGACGGTATGATGTAATGTTCTGTAATGTTTGTAAATGTTACTGTACACATAGTGAATATTGCACTGAAGCTTGATTTGAAGAAAATCTTGAGTTGAATTGAAATCGCAATATCTGCCAGAAAAATCACACTTAGATTTTTTCCTCAAATCGTTCAGCCCTACCCCTGATCCATCCCCTTTCTTACTCTATCTGATATGCCCTGTTGGCACTCCTGTCCCTTTAAGGCCTCCTTTTTCATGTTGGCCTAGCATGTTTTGATCCGTTGGCCAGGTTACTCTGCGTAATTGATCAGAACAGCATGGTTTAGTGCCATTTTCAATGGCTCTGCATTCGTTCCACACTCTTCACTGGGCTTGCGACCCTGATCCAAAGGGCTTGAACTGACGACAAAACAATGGTATGACGTCACGCTTGTAGGTATAATAGGAGGGGAGGGCACAGCTATTTCAGGCAGCCACTGGTGCTGTTGTAAGGGGAAAAGGGAGAAGTTCAGATGCTGGCATATACACTGCCATGCAGAAGATAGGTAAAACACACTTAGGGCATATAAAATTTGAAAAAGCATAAAACGACCTCTCTAAAATAAAAGGTGACCAGGCCTGGCACCACTGGCTTTTAAGCTTGTTGCTATTTTGCAACCAGGCACCCCCACATTACAAGCAGTTTTCTTGCCCACATTCTGGTATACTAGACGACAATTAAAGGGGCTATTAGTGTTTCTCTTAACAAATTAGTCCTCTTTTTTAAAATAATCATGCTTTTTGACGATGATAGAATACAGCACTGTTAGACAAAGAGAACTCGCGGGGCACTGGTTAGGTCTATTTGACTTTCCAATTCAAAAGCGCAAGTGACCAGCGTAGGTCTGAAACCTTGTGCTCAGGCAAAAACCCTTGGGATTGATATTTGCAGATTGTGTCACACATCTGCAGATCTTGCATGACTAAAGCGTTGCTTTTATCACCTGTGTAAAGACAGAGAGCAAAACACAAAGCTCTAGAACTTCTATGAGGATTTTATGGATACATTCTCGAAAGGTTTGCAAGCATGGCTCTGTAATGTTGTGATCTTATGGTTTCTGATTGAAGTGTAAAGATTTACTCCACTGTTTTAAAGGTTGTTGAATGACTTTTTATTTTAACTCTTGGTGGGTAGAATACACTTTTGGCTCTATCTCTTACCATTTTAGATGAATTACTGACCATGTGATTGGATAGGATTGATTTGTGCTTTCTAGTCAAACTACGTATCAAGAGCTTTGAGAGAAATTGGGTATCAATACTGAGAGCTGGGAAAGTTGACTGTAATGTCAATAAAACCTTCAGCAGGATCTGTTAGATGTTAAGTCCCAGAACTTGTGAGTGGAATAGAGAGAGGTTACATTTGCATTGAGAAATTATTTCATTTTAGTGTTGATAGAGTGGTTTGTTTTTGATTCTCTGTGTAGGTTCTACAGTTGCATCATAGTAAATTGCATTGGTATGTGCTAACTGTTAAGAAAAAACTCAAAACAATTCAGTCTGAGTGTTAATATGCAACCCAAACAGGGGCCTGGCTCTGACACACCCCCAGTTCAAAGGGTGTTTGGAGAAGTTAATGTACAAGCTATATTTACATGCTGCAGAGGACAGTTGAAACCACTAAACCTTGTTTACATGTTTCTTGGTTCAAGTCAGGGATGAATGATATTTGACAAACATGTTTTATTTATAATGTTTACTGTGGCATAAGAAAAAATACAGGATATTATTCCAGATCAGTGCAGTTAGTTTCTGTACATGTAAAAGGGGGCTATCAACATAGAAACACATGAGAATAACAATCCAAATAGTTTGGACTTTTAGACCTTTCTTTATTGTTGGCCCACAATTTATGAAAAAGTGAGGAGCAATAAAACTTCTATTAGGTTGATGATGACATGAAGCGTGAAAAATAAACTTAAAACTAAAGAATCTGTATTTGCAAAATGCATCTTGTGAACTCAAAATAAATCAGACATTTATTTTGCCACTTTTTTTGTAATGATTACTCTGACGGAACTGTTTGCAAACTTGAGAATTAATCTGACTGCTTGAAGAGAGGAAAAGAATGTGTGGGTGTGTGTAAACAGACATGCTTAGTGAGAATTGAGAAACACTTTCTTGTTTGTATCAAACAGTTTTCTTATTTTGATATACTCAGACTTATATACAGGATCATATTGTGGTCATGGTCATTGTTATTTAATTCTAAGGATGTCCCTAACTAATGATTAAAGTACTCCAGTCTTTTAGGACAAGTGTTGCCTGTTGTCTGTTTTTTACTTTTTTTTTTCTTTGGGTTTTTTTGTGCTCATTGATCCATGTGATACAGATGAGATCGATTATAAGTAAAGCCATTTCCACACATGTAACCCTGATATTTTCTAGACCCAAATAACAGAGAAAATTTCCTGACCGTCTTGTTCAAACTTAGCCATTACTGCAGGGAGTTAACCTGCAGTTTGAATGTCAGTCAGTTGAGGGGAAAAGTGGCTTCAAAACAGAAGAGACTGCATTCTAAAAAACCAGATGCGTTCAACTCATTTCTTCTTTCTCCTCTTCTCCAGCACGCTGCCCAGCCTTCACAATGGGTGAAACTGGGAAAGGGACAACGGACTGCAGCTGAAAACCTCTGTCTAGCAGGACCATGCAGCACGATTCGCTCACAGGGGTCTGTGCTCTCTTTTGAAGATGCTGTGAAGCCGAGGCTTCAAGTCTAAAGGATGTCAGAAGCGTGTTCCTCAGTTCTCTTATCACATTTGATTAGAAGTGTCAGAACGCTGATCATCAAAGGCTTCCACACACAAAGACTTGGATTGTAACTTTTTCTTGGTTGATTTTTATTTTTTGAGCCTTTCTGAGAAGCAGACTGAATACAAGGACCTTCTGCATGAGCTGCAGAAATGGACTAGATGCCCATGAGTAGCAGGGCAGCTGCTGCAGCTCCAGGAATCACTTAGCCCCCTTCTCCCACACCCCCTTCCTCCCCCCTTGTTTGACTAACCCACCTGTCCAAAGGCAGAGCCCACAATCCAATGGCATGGGTCAAGTTCTTCAGGAAGCCGGGGGGCAATCTGGGGAAATCCTACCAGCCGGGGAGCATGCTGTCTCTGGCCCCGACCAAAGGACTGCTGAACGAGCCGGGCCAGAACAGCTGCTTCCTTAACAGCGCTGTACAGGTAAGTCTGTCTGATGCCTTGGTAGTTTGAGCTTGCTTTAATTGTTTAGCTGTCCTGTACTTTATTGGACGGATAGGTGTGCAAAGAGACTACGTTTGCCAAAGTCAGCTCCAGAACAAGTCCTGAACTCTCTTGTAAATTAACTTTTTTCTTTTGTTTAGTTTTCAAAAAAACCCACCGATGTGTGGATAATGCCTTAGTTTTCTTGGCAACCCGATCAGTTTTAGTTGACACATTTTTCACTCAAAATCCTCAGCTGGGATTTTCTAACATCACCCTCATCAAGACAACAGAAGAGAAGTCACTGGATCATCATATTTAGTTGGTTCATCCCCTGGGGACACATTTCTGCACAGCTATTCAATAGAGGTCCACTTAGTAGTTTTAGAATTATATCATTAATGCAGAGCTAATCATTTGAAGTGGTCTGATGGTCTAGCTACAGAATCTAAAGACTTTGGACCAGCTGATGGCATGCTCCACTGGCCTGCTATGACCAGTTTATAAGTGTGCATGAAATTTATTTTTTAAAGTTACACATAATTAATATTCCATTTGGTTTTCCTTTAATATTGGTGTTATTCTTATGACATCATCGTAGTAATTACTAGTGCATTAATATTTCATAGTCCATGCATGCTGGCATGTCATAGCTGAAAGGATACTGTGCTTACTTTCTTGATGTCTCCTCTCAAACATGCTCACTCCACTCAAATTACACTGATATGGGCTTTAGTGTCAGTTTCCTTCATAAAGTAATGAGTTAAAATGCTCTTAAAGCCGTTGTTCCCGATCAAAGCCTTGGAAAAACAGTTCAAAAGAAAATTGAACATAGAAACAAGAAGCAGATGTAAAAAGCTAAAAAAAAAACAACAAAAAAAAAAAAAAACGTTCAAATGGACCAGCATTGTTGTCCCAGCAAACTTAAAAGCAGTTGCGGGTTGCATTTTTTTGGGCCTGTTCCAATAGTGCAGTTCCTCATTTGGGCTTGTTGTGCCCCCAAACCCAGGAGGGATCTGATGCACACGCTACTATCAGTATAAACTAAATTCAGAAGTTACACAAACTGTTTTCTTCCTCTCAAAACACAAATGTAAATTTTACTGTAAAAGGAGGGGCAAAAATTATGTTTCCACTAACAAGAGGTCCTTATAGCCAGAATTAAAATAAATTCTAATGTACCTATCACTGTTTTCACCATAATAAAGCTGAAGAGGATCAACATAAAACTTATAAAATCAAAGCCTGACTATGTCTGTTTGGTTAAAAAAATCAAGGTTAGACAGACCATTTAGTGATAACAGAGTTATAGATAACAGTAGCCCCTCCCTTCACTTCTGTGTAAAGAAAAGGATGCTCCACCACCAAACAAAAGGATGTTGAATAATAAGAGCCAAATAAGAAACTAGAAAAGCACTCAGAGAGCGCAGACCTCCGCCAAGCAGCTTCAGTCCACTTTGGCGAAAATAGTCCTATCTGGCAATGTTAAAAAATCCTTAAAAAAATTCCTGGATCCAGACAGTGATCCGGATCACCCCCAAAATTTAATCAGTTCTTCCATATCCCATTTCCGACAGTTCCTGAAAATTTCATCTAAATCCATTCAGAACTTTTCAAGTTATTTTGAACACAAACAAACAAACAGACAGACAGATAAACGCTGGCAAAAACATAACCTCCTTGGCGGAGGTAAAAATGTCACTATGAAAATGAAATATAATGTAGATGAAAATCAAAACACAATTTATGTAGATTTCTTAAAAAAGACACATATATATATACATATATATATATATATATATATATATATATATATATATATGTATATATATATATATATATATATATGTATATATATATATATACACATACACACACACACACATTTAAATTTGAATAAACATATTATAAGAAATGAAAATGTAACAGTCCAATTTTCTCCATTTCATCTTGTTAACTTTTAATTAATATTTATTGCCGAGCTGGAAATGTCCCCGGATTTAATTTCAGAAATCTGGTCACGTTATCCCTACTACAATCTCTGTGTGAAGCTGGTGTTGGCTAACATGTAAACGTTTTAGGAAAATTGAGTGTAGGCAGGCATTATGATGTTTATTTTATGCAACCAGTGTAAGACCATAAACATGAGCAATCTCTGTACTCAAAATGAAACAGCGTCATTGTCTTCTCTGTTGTGTCTAATTACACAAGTCTTTAATAATAAGTCCTGGATTTTAGGATTGCGTTTTAAAAAAGCTTACACATATGTAAGTCTCTGGAGTGGTAGAACAATCAATGTCGCCATCAAAAGAAAAAGAATATTGGCTAACTATTGTACTATTCAATAATACAATGTAATGATTTTACACCTTTATATTGAATAACATATGCTCAGAAGTTGAATGACTTTTCTTTATTTGACCATCTGCTTGTACTACTTGTGGCTTTTTTCCTCAAGAGGTAATAACCATGACTCGTCTTGAAATATGATCATTTGTTTATGCAGGAATTTTAAGATTAGTCTTTGCCTGTGTTTGTCAGACCATCCCAACAATAATGGTAATCTTCCTGAAGGCTTGGTATGACTCTTGGGTAACTGGCTGGCGAGTTGGTTTCTTGTTGCGCTCTACCACACAGTGAGGTCATCCTCTGAGACAGTGACTCAGAGGGTGAGCCAACCGATGAGCTGGTTGGAGATGATCATTACCTCTGGCTTTGTCTCTGCAAAGGGAGTTATTTCTTTAGTCCTCTCCTCATCATCGTGACCTTGGAAACTGTGCCCTAATGCCTTAATACCTTATATAACAAAAGACCCAAGAAAGTTAAAGTTTTTGTGCAGTTTTCTATTGACAAAGAATATGTAGCTCTCATGTTTTCATCATCATTCAAAGGAGACTTGTCTGTTTTGTGAAGTGTTGAATAATCTTATCAGTCTTCTCCTCTTTCTCTTTTGTAGGTGTTATGGCACTTGGACATCTTCAGACGCAGCTTGAGGCAGCTCCCTGGACACTTCTGTCTGGGAGAGTCCTGCATCTTCTGTGCACTGAAGGTAAAGTTTTAAAAAAATAAAAGTATTAACCTCTTCATTCAGTGCTACTTATCTATGATAGGTATATGGTGATAAATAAAGAATGAATAATGATCAGAGGGAGTTATTCACTAAGGATGAAGAGCATTAATTATTGTTCCTGACATCGACACCCTAACTAATACTGCTTTAAAATCTGAGTCCTTATCATTGCATGGGATGAGAAACGAAAACCAGTTCCAGTTGAAAATCAATAAAGTCTAAGTCTAGATTTTATACTTAACAGTTCCCTTATCAATTCCTTCCACCTATTTCTGCGCACCTTGAAAACCAAGGAAGTCATACTTTCATCAGAAATGACAACAAAGAAGTCAAAGATATCATTATATCAGACAGGAGAGATCTAAACTGTGGCTCAGTTTTACACAACAATGTGCAGTGTCTTTGTTTGTGTCATTTTAAGCAAAAGTGTAATGACCAGCAACATGATGAAGCATACTTTCCTTTACTCAAGTGATGTATGTTTGAGGATATTGCCTTTGTGTAGGCTGACCTTTCTTCACTTTAAATTTTTCCCAGGAATTGATAAAGAATTGGATTGATAAGCACAATTGATAATAATATTGGCATTAAAAAATCTAAACATCTCTCCTCCCCAATCATTACTTTGCATTTAAACTTTTCCATTTCATTCATTTTTGTTTAATGTTTATTCTTTTGGCCCAACCTTAAGCGCACCATATGTAGTCTTATAATACATCTGAAAGAGAAAGATAAAACAGGTGAAGTACAAGAATAGATAAAAATTCAATGAAAGCAAATTTAACGTTTTGTTAAACAAAAGATGTGACAATTAAGGGAAAAAATATTTTTTTTTCTTTGATATTTTCATGGATTGAGTGGCTGTTTTTGTCTCAGACGGACCAAAAAGAGGTAACTAGATTGAATCCAAACAAGCAATAAAAATGATCAAGTAAACTCAAACAGCATTAGGTACTAGATCCACCATGTAGTGAACAGTTCATGTTTTAAATGGAGGATGAAATTTACACTCGATGGATTCCCATATTTCTTTTGAAATGGTACATATTCAACAGAATAATTTACACTCCATTGACATGTGCAAAACTATATCTTAAATCAGTGAATTTTGGTATTTAGGGATCTTTTCTCTATGCTTACTGAAAATGTCATGTAGAATGTACAATTTCATTAACAGGATTAAAAAATTGTGCTTATTTTTTTAACTGTTCCATGAATCCCCCTCATAGATAGTTATGTGGCATCTGTTTATTGTTGCTTGAGCATTAAGTTTCCTAAAGTTATGGTTTCCCCTTACATTAAACTACCCTCTTAGTTTAAGATCATTTTTTCACAAGTTCGTCTTTACTACAATAATGTCAGTGCATAATGTGAGCATTGATAATTCTTAATACATATTTAATGATGACAGTGTTTCTTGTAAACATCTAGAAGCTGTAGAGCTTTCAGTCGGCTAATACTGCTGACAAACAATCCTGAAGTTGCAACTGTAGCACATCTGATGAGGGTGTACCTGCCTGACAGATGGAAATAAATTATTAATGACAAAACAAATGAAGAGTTGCGTTCGTTGCACAAACACACTAAGTCATGTCTAGGGCATGGGAGGGCGGGACTGATACACACAGAGAGGATTGTTGCTGTATCATCATGCATGCTTTGTTTTTAGCTGAAACCAATAATGGTTGTGTTGCATGATCATCATGATTTGTGATTTTAAAATTCTTAAATTAAATGAGATTAAAATGGATAGAATAAGGATGAGTCTATTAAATACAAAGCTGGCATTTGTTTTAGAATGATTCCTCTAGATTTATTAAGCTGTGAAATAGGTTTCTATTTCTGCAACAATATCCCTTTTATAACTTAGTACATTGACTACATTGACTAATAATTTTTGCAGTCATAGGACCTCGGGTTGAAAACACTTGCCCTTTTAACAAGTCAACTGCTATTTGACTATCATCAAAAAGTCTGCATAAGTTGTGGTTCATAATGCCTGTCTGGCATTATGAATGTGGCAACTGTTTTGTTCATATATCCAGACTGTTTGAAGAGAATGAGAGTGACATGTATGCCTTTAGTAGACTAAATGTCTCATTGTCCAAGTGCAATCAAGCCCTTGTTCTTCTCTTCAGGGAATTTTCTCCCAGTTCCAGCACAGCCGGGAACGCGCTCTGCCCTCCGACAACCTGCGTCACGCCTTGGCAGAGACCTTTAAGGACGAGCAGCGCTTCCAGCTGGGCTTCATGGATGATGCTGCAGAGTGCTTTGTAAGTTCCCGTAGCAACCTCTGCTGTCCTGAGGGAGGGAGGGAGGCTAGCAGAGGGGAGGGATGTGTGTATTTTTGTGTTGGGTATTGCATAGCAAACAAACTGTTTGGCGAGGTCACTGAAAGAGCCTCTGTCCCTCCCCTTGCCTCCCATCAACCCCTGCCACATTGCCGCTAAATATCATCATGACAGGTTATGTAAGGGCCACAGCTTTGTTTGAACCTCCCTGTTATGTGCCACCATATTTTGTAGCATAGAGTAAGAGCTATTAAGTAAGTCAGTTTCATGCATCTTTTTCACATTTAGTTCAAGGCTTTTTTTGGGGGGGGGGGCTTAATTTTTAATTTTCAAGGACTTTTTATTCTGGATTTTCTTATACGTGAACCATAAAATAGAAAAAGAAACCTTCTGCATTTTTTTTGGGGGGGGGGGGTTGAATAATATGTCCTCACAGTTTTCCTTCACAACAGTAAGCCTGGGAAGAAAACTGCTCCAGAGCTTTTTACTTCCTTATCTGCATTTTCTACTTGTGCTTGAAGTCAACTCTAAAATCTTCCACGGAATGCACACTTGGTGCTATCTTTTATAGACAATCTTAATTTTTAATTTGACATAGATCTTTCCCCTTGGGCACACACTATGAAACTTTGCAGTTGCAGAATATATGTGAGGGTTAACAAGTGTTAGATTAACAAGCTGTGAACTTGTGCCCATAACCTTTGTAGTCCAACCTGGCAGCTGTAATATTTAATAAAATCCCAAGCTCCACATACAATTAGGTAGAAGCGAGAATGGAGAAAAGCTGCCTGTTTGAATTTGTCCCTTCTGCTGTCAGCTTAAAAACAAACAAGCTTCAAAAGAGCTGTAACACTGTCTCATTCTCTGAATTGCCCAAATCTGGGGAGAAAAATGACGAGCCTGTGGTTCTTGTAAACAGGTAGCTTTAAACTCACAAAATTGGAAATATTTTTGTCAAATTCCTGATTGATTATCTTTTTGTGTTGCAGGAGAACATCCTAGAAAGGATTCACCTGCACATTGTGCCTGAGGAGACAGATTCCTGTACCTCAAAGTCATGCATCACACATCAGAAGTTTGCAATGTCACTTTATGAGCAGGTAAGTTTGGGTTGAGGAAATGAGATTAAAAAAAAAACAAAAAACATGGTCATAAAGTTGTATTAATTCAACCCTATTGTGTATTTTCAATAAGTGGGAGAGGTATCATTCCTTTATTAAAGTTTAATACTTAGTACATTTCTGATACCTGATGGCTCAGATCAGAGCTGTTTTTACTGCACCAAAAATGCAAAAAAAAAAGTCACAATTAAACTTTGATTGTTCCTACTAAGAATGAGCTGAATGTACATGTTGTCACAGAATATGCAGAATGGTTAAATACGTTCATGCACATTTTCCCATGGTTCTTTGTGATGTTGTGCTTTCTAAACATGTTTGTGTTGTCCTGTGTCTTTGTGCTGTCACTTATTTGCTCCATCTGGGGTCCACCTGCCCTTAGAGTTGCAGTTTGTCAGTAAGGAGTTAATGGCCAGACCTGAGGCTTGACTGATGGAGAACCATAGTTTTAGATATTACAGAGTCTGTTGTTTGTGTTAGTTATTAAAGAAAGTTTCAGTTCTGATTTTCAGTCAGAATTTTGAACAAAAGCTGCAACAAGCCGAAGAAAAGAGGGGGAGAGAAAGTGCTTTACATGGACAAAACAAACGTACAAAAACATGCAAGACAAACATGAATAACGCCAACTAATAAACTAGAACAAACAAACCCACACTGAACAAAAGCAAGGAGTGAGGAACTGAGGAATGCTGCTAGTTATCCACAAAGCGGGGATTTATATAATAAAACGCTATTCAGTATTTATTTTAGTGGTGCAAATGTCCTAAGAATGTGGAAAGATGAGCCTCTGCACAAAAATGAAGGAAAGTGCAGGATTTTGTATGACAGCAGCCAACAGGGCACTGTGTGTATGTCTCCCCCACAGTCTGCTCTGCTGTTTTATTCACTGAAAGGCAAATAAGTTTCAGTCTTATAAAGATGTGTTTTCTTATTATCTTTTGCAGTGTGCTTCATATTGTCTCAGAAAGGCTGGTGCCAACTATTTTCCTGAATACTAAAATTAGAAGTAAGAGAAAAAGAACATGATCACTGCATACATTTCTTCTGGATTATTAAGGACAAGTTAAAAGAAATGTTATTTTAGTGCACTGTATTTTTGGTAGAATCTTTCTCATTTTGTCTTTTGGCACTTGCAACTTTGTGACTTTTGACAAATTTTGGTGTATTCAGACATCATTTCTTATGTGCTGCCATAGGTCAATAATGTCCAGATAAATAGATTTTTTGTGCCCAGGAGGTTGGGTTATGATTGCTGTGGTATCAGAACAGGTCTAATTAATAGATATCAATACATTTTTTTTCAAGTAATACATCAAATATCAAATTTTGGTGTTGTGGCCACTCTTTCATCGTGCCTTCCTTTTGAAACATTAGACATATCAGTTCACACGGTGCATGTTTGCTCAACCTTCACAGCACATGTGTGCAGGCTAAACACACGAACCAATGTAAGGATAAAGCGGCGCGCACACTCACAGACAGGTACATGAATCACTGTCTGAGACAGTAGAAATCTAATCAGTCATGTTTTGATACTGGGTTGCCCCAGTGGAATAAGTAGGGTGTTTCTGGTCCGATTCAGCAGCCACAGCAGCGGCAGATAAATCACAGGTGGTGTACACATAAATTCCCACACAACACACTCACACACTCCGACACTCTTCCGTGAGGCTGTGATGCCCATCATGGACACCATCCCAAACCAGTTCTATCTTGGTATCAAACAGATAATACGCCTTTGTACTAAATCCCTGAGGGGCACAGAGTGGATTTTATCCCACCCCAACATCAGAGCGCCCAATCGAGAAAATATTATCAAGGCTTGAATGAGGATTGCCTCAATCATTGTACAGTTTGTTAGCAATCCAAAGGAAAAATGGTGAGAGATGTAAACATTTTTATAGGGATATCAAAGACTTTACATCAGTAAAATGTGTATTTTGTTTTCAGATAATTGCTTATTTTGTTTCTTATAATGTTGGCAAGCCATGAAGACATGCAGGTATGGCTGACTTTAAAAATAAACAAGCTAGTGAAAAAATAAACCTTCTGAAACATTGAAAATAAAGCTTACTGATTCAACCCAGCAACTGGCACAAACAAGTTGGCAAGTTTACTCATCACATTCCTGCAGTAGTGAAAGCAACAGTTGTAATAAAAGTTGCATTGCGGCTACCAAGCAGCATTAATCTGAACTGATAACAAAGTACTTCATAGTAATCAGCAGATCATCAAAGGAATCGACGCCTTCAGCAGCTTAAAAAACTTGTTCAGATTCCCAGAATTCTTTCCTTGCTTGTCAAAGCAGGATAGTTTATCCTTTCTATCTCTTGAACTTTCATTGTCACAGAGCTGCTCTCTACTTTCCCACATCACTGACAGTTTCCCTGCCAACGCGTCTACAGGTGTTACAAAGTAATAAGTTACCATATTATCTGGTTTCCTTTGTGGTCTGCTGTAGGCGAGCACTGAAAGCCCCTTTTCTTTGTGCCCTGAGTTTCTCTACATTAGTATTCTAAGACATAACAAACATTAACGAATTAGCTCATCTTGATGACCAGTCATGGGACATTTTGTGGGGGACTGAGCCAGCTTACTTCCTTCCCATAATGCGCAGCAAAATGCATAGTTATAGCAATGCTCACATACAGTGGGAGGTGCAAGCTGTGATGTAATGACAGAAGGCCAGCCCTGCCTTTTTGTGTGATTTAGCCAGCTTCAAAATACCGCCTTATGACTTGTATAGAGCTGAACTGAAAACCATCAAACTGAAATCCTGAATCAGGAAATAAAAATCTGTTCCATGATGCATACAGTTTGATATCTCAGTCAGAGAGTTTTTGCAAGAGGAAATTTCATATGAAACTACATATTTTTTATATAAATATTTTAATGATCAACTTAATTGAATGAAGGTATTTTTCATGTCTAAAGTGTTGGCCCTATAAAAGGTTGATTGCACACCATCTTTACCATTTCCATTGGCTGCACATTTGCTGTCAGCCCTATCTTCACAACAAAATCTCAGATCAAGGCCATCCATTTCTTGGCTTAATCAAGGTCATGGAAAAAATGGTGTGATAGTCTTTAGGGACCGGCATCAAAACCCTTTATCACTTACCCAATACTTATTTAACAGCACAACTAAAAATGTTTTGCTATATTTGGGTACCAAGCGATGAATGTCCAAGCCAACGATACCAAACCCATCATGTCTTCCCTGCTTATTGAGCTGTCTAATATTCCCTCTAACCAAAGAAACAAAGATTAGAGACAACAAAAACATTATCAAGTGGGTTGCAACAATAATCATTATTACTAAACCTCTTTGTTTTCTGGTCAAAGTAGTGTTTTAGGAATTGTTTAGGCACAAGCACCATCGTATCAATTTAGCATCAGTATAAAAAATAAAATAAATAAAAGACACCTAACCCTTATCATCTTGCATTTCTTTTTAGTAAATATATTAATCAGTCCTCACTTATGGTACTGTTTACCATGGTGTTACACAGATGATTTAGATGATTGAACTTTGGGAACACACACATTTAAAACTAGTCTTCATTTTGTATTCAGCCTGAAAACAACTTTTCTCAGAGACAGTATGGAGACAAAGGTAGATGGAGGTCATGATGGAAGGAAAAGCTCCTGTAAACTTTTGTAATTAATGATTAAACATGATAATGTACATTTTGTCAATGTCATGGAATGCTTATGTACATTCTGCCGGTTGTTTCCCTCTCTGTTGTTTTTATTTGGGGTAGTGACTCAAAAAGATTGAACACCTTAGGCAAACAACTTTATGTTTTTTAAACCTAAGACTGTTATGTACACAGTAAAGCTATACTCAATAGAGAAGGCATTACTATCCGTTGAACGTCATAGTTCCCTTCGAATCTTGTGTAGCCTTTGGTGTCCTTGATTTTTTTCAGCTTAGAGTTTAAAAAGATACAGATACAATTTTGAGTTGGTGTAAAGATATGAAATATCTATTTATGCAGTTTATCAGACAGTTTTGAAATAGATATTACACCTTTCAAATCAGGGTCTCTTTCTGTAAATGATTTCTTTTCTTATTTTTTACTTCATTTTTGACAGTATGTGTGCATTCTGGAATCACACATTTATATTTTCTCTGTCTTTCTCTCTTTGCTCTGCAGTCCGTGTGCCGTAGCTGTGGGGCATCCTCTGACCCACTGCCGTTTACAGAGCTGGTGCATTATGTCTCCACCACCGCACTCTGGTAAGGCAAAGGCAATACAAAACTTTCTTTGCCTTCCCTCATTGTCATCTGTCCTGCTCAGCTGTGTTTCCGCTTTTCCTGTCTTTCTCTGCACATTTGTCACAAGGACATAACTCCTTTTTTAAGTTGACATATCACTAGTACGATCTCTTTTTCTCCACACTACCTAAACTTTCTTTGGCTCAGTCTTTTTCTTTACTTCTGTTCTGCTGACAAAGCCTCTTTCTTTCTGTTTTTTTCGCCAGTCAACAGACGCATCAGCACAGGGACGAGTCTTTCGGGGAACTGTTACAAGCTGCAAGTACGATAGGTGACCTTCGGAACTGTCCAGTAAGTTATTGTATCTCAGCATACTAGACAATTTTGAAATCTTAACTTGATTTCAAAAATGTAAGAGAGACTGCAGAAAATAAAGTTTCAACCAGTTTCCACCGATCCAATCTTAGGAATGCATGCACAAGATTGGGAATGGCCAGGTATGTTTTCTAAGAGGACTATATTAGCTCTGTTCTCACTCCTTTAGGGTGACATTTTGAGAAAGTGTCAAATACTCTCAACAGGACAATTATATTAACCCATAGCTTGGGTTGGAAGAAGTACAAAAGGACAATAGCTGGTATGTGACGGGTTAACCAGTCACATACCAGCTAGCTTCAGCTAGAGAGGTCCTTTCCCTTTGGGCGAGGACCCTAATAAAGTGTTGATACAGTGTGATAAATATTGACACAGTTTGCATTAAGTAAGGAAGAGGGCAGCTAGATGCCCACTCCTGCTCTAGATGTCTTCGTCAGACTGGACAGGAAATTTTATAAAAGACCTGTGTCATCAATATATTTGTTATTCAGCCACAGAATAACAAATATATTGAGGAAGGTCAACACTGTCAGATGGCTGTTCTGGCTTTCCGTCAGACATGCAGCCATAACATAAAGCAAGGAAGGATATTTGGGTGAAAATCTGCTTAGGGAGACTATTACAATATTCTCATTGTAGAAGTATGCAACGTCTGGTTGGTGATGCTTAGTAAGAGGCACCTCAGCCTGAAGCAGTCAAGTCTTAGAATTGGGGCTCTAAACTGGCTCCTACCCAGTCTGGGGTTCAAAATAATCCCATGGACACCCCACACTTGAGGATTTTTTAGACATGTAATCCACTGAAATAGTCCTTAAATGGGGTCATGCCTGCATGTTCAATAAAAGGGGCAAACTTGGACCCAAAATCTGGCATTGAATGATCAAGTGTGAAGAAATCTTCAGTTCTTTGCAGGATAAATTTGTCAGTGGTTTAGCTTTGTCCCAGCTTTGATTGAAAAAAGTGTCTTCAGAGCGCACTGAGTCTTAGAGATTTGTTTTTTGACACTCCTTTTCACTGACTGGCCTGTTTTGGGATGTCCATGGTAATTGGGCAGAGTTGCTTTTGGGTGAAACTTGACTCATATTTTCTGTGCTTTTCTGTTCCAGAGCAACTGCGGCCAGAGGATTAAGATCAGACGGGTCCTTATGAACTCCCCTGAGATCGTAACCATCGGCTTCGTCTGGGACTCAGAGCAGTCAGACCTCACAGAGGAGGTTATCAGATCACTGGGGCCTCATCTCAGTCTTTCTGCAGTAAGATTAGTCTCACCAGCATTTGTGTACACACTGTTTCTCAACTTCTTATTTTCTAGTTTCTCACCTGTACTGAGCGGAAATCCTTTTTGAAAATTGAGATTATTTAAGAAACATAAAAATGTCACAGATTTTCTTGACATTATAGATTAAGGTTGTTTAGAATAATGTTTGTATGCTTTTCTAAATAAGTAATCAATAAGTGTGAGTTTTTTGGAATTTGCTAAGTCTCGTAGCTGCAGTTTTGTCTCCCCTGTTTACTTTGGAGCAATCTGACATATGTTGGAAATAAAGGGGGGATTTATCTCCCTGTAAGTCAGGGCTGTTACATAAGCAGTTAACGCCCAATGCCCAGTTGGCTCATACCACAGAGCAAAAAGCCTGTGCTGGCCTTGGTCAGCTTGTCCAATAGCCCCTCCCTTCTTCTGCTGTGTTTTCCTGATGATGTGTTTGTGCTTTTCTGAAGGAATGTGGGCTGAAAAGACATCAGTAAATGGGACAAGACATACTTAAGAGTTTTTCCGTTGCAGTGTTAATAGTCACACATTTTAAATGGTTATATGCACAAACATGACAGTGCTTGTCAACTCTTCTATTTGTTAAATCACAAATCACACAAGAATGTATTTTAAGTTTTCTGATGTTTACATTCATAAAATATGCATGCACAACTTGGCCTGATTTAAAGAATATTCTTCAGTGGCCAGTCCACTTGCTGTGTTGTGAAAAAAAATCAATCTGTGTAGTTGAGAGCAGGGTAAATATTACATTACAGGACTTCCTAATGAAGTTTCAACCACTTACTTGACAGCTCCCTCTTGTGCGTTTCCAAAGCATACCAGCAGAAGAATTCACCAGACCCCCCCCCCCGCCTACAAGTGTGCCACAAAGACCCCGATTCATTAGGGAACATGTCATATGACTTTATTGGGTGTTTAATGGAGACCTCCGCCCCTGTCCCTTGTGTTGATCCTGTTGTCAGAGTGAGAGGGCACAGAGATCAGACTGTGAAAAAAAACATGAGAGGGAGAAACAAGTAGCTGCGGGACAGTCACTTCAGCTGAAGTCCTCTGGAGTTCTTCATCATGATAGCTAGTATTTTCTCAGAGTGTGAATCTGATGCAAGAGAAATTAACAAAAATAACAACTGGAATTTCTTCACAGCTTTATTCAACTCATCTTAATGCCAGTGCTGTAATTTAGCATGGTCTGGTGAACATCAGCCAGCCCTATTCTAAAATAAGCCAAGCCCAAAAAATTAAGCTAAGCTAGTGCAAGCAGCTGCTGAGCACTTCCTGACAAGGACAGACATTGACTTTTCTTCTTTGATTAAAACTGATTTATGTTATATTTGTTTTCAATCAGTTTAAATTATCCCATCCTATGTTACTCAAAGGGAAATCTTAAAAGCTAATCTCGAGAAAATATTGTTTGCTTACACTAACCTTTGACAAACAATATAAGCTCTTCCAGCAGCACATTGTTGTTAATAATTGTCACATGATTATGTAACAACATCTGGTTTTATGCCTCTATGTCAACATTAGCTAGAGCCACAGGAATCATGGTTTTGTTTTGACCATTTGTCCATCAGGATGGCCCACCTCCTCAATGTGACCTTCATTGTCAAAAGTGAAAGTAATGCAGCGTGAAACAAACACAAGAAAGGATTTACCCCTGAGTTTTCTGCAAAATATGCTAAGACCAAATGCATAAGATGTAAAATATAAGTATTTTTTTTGTACTCGTTGATTATTGCTCAATGGTTAGGCCTTGTAGTCCAAGCACAAAATGCCTTTCTTGATAACAAAGTTGCCAATCTTTGCTCAAGGCTATTCTTTTTAACACAATATCTCTATAAAGGTGTAAGGGAAGTGTCTTTTCCAACTAACTCATCCCTGTACTTGCACTGTCTGAGAACTGAAAACTGTTGCCAAGGTATAAAACCAGTAGGCAATAGTTTTAGTTATTATAAAGACCTTCAGTGTCAATTCCTTGATCAAGTCCATAATTTAGAGGAGTTCACAAAGGTAACCTGTCAAAGCGAACAGTTCATACAATAATCAAAATCCCCAATCAATACATTTTAGCAATAGTAAAGAAAACAGAGAATAATAATATCACCAAAGGGATTCTGAAGAAATAACTTAACACTTTAAAACAGCGGCTGCTGTTGCTAATGTAGTTAGATGTGTTCTGTAAAGATCACCTGCATAGATACAACAATGAAAGCCCTTCAAAATGTAATTCCCCAATTTTGCTGTCTGTGCACCTTTGTTCATACCACCTGTATCAGCAGTGATGTAATATTGGTGTTCTGGTGTGTTATCTCACAATGTGTTGTGGGTTTCAGGAGCGTGCAAGGCACACCAACCTTGACGTTTCTTGATGCCACTGTCTAGCCCAAGTAATGCCTTGATTACTGCCTACAGTGAAATAGTCACAGAACGACTTTGCCATAAAATTCTAACATGACTCCACATTGCAGATGGGGTGTAACAGGGGCACAAAAGTCCTGCCTTGAGTTGTTATTATATGCCAAAGGCTGAATTAGATGCATTTCAGGCATCACTGTGGACACAATCTGACTTTTTCCCACAATTTCTTTTTCATTTATGATAATTCTTCAACTTTGTGAAAAAAGTAGAACATTTAAAATCACATTCACAACCGTGGACTGCTGTAGTCAAATAAAGATATCAGCTGCTGCTGTGAAGTCACTCATTTAAACTGGAGGTTATCGGTGCTGATTGTCAAATCAATGCCAGTTCATCCCCTCAGACCTTAATCCATAACAGATGAAGTGACTGATTCCACCAACTATCAACATCACTCAGATGCCGGCCCGCTTACTGTAGCTGTGATGTCTGTGAGTAAGTGGTGTATATATTTATATATTTATGTCTGCGTGTGTGTTTGCACACAGCTCTTCTACAGGGTGACAGATGAGCATGCCAAAAAGGGAGAACTGCTGCTGGTGGGAATGATCTGCTTCTCCAGCCGTCACTACTGTGCCTTTGCCTTCCACACCAAGTCTTCCAAGTGGGTCTTCTTTGATGATGCTACAGTGAAAGAGGTGAGAAAAGGGGAAGTAGTCATTGTTCTTAAATGTTAATTCATTGTTGGGACTTTTTTTTTGGTCTATGCTTGATTATCAACAAGATTAATTCATATAAATGCCATGGTTCAAGCTTTTTCTTTATTTTAGTTGCATCATTTTTTTATTATTATTTTCAAGTGTAACTAAGACACATTTTTGTTTTGTGTGAATTATTATTATTATTAATTATTACTATTACAATGGTTACCCATTTTGTTTCACTGTCACTTCACACTGAATAAGACACACGCCAGTATGTATTGGTATATTTCTGGTGTCTCTAACCTCAAGAATTAAAGGCATATTTTTTTAAAAACAAATCATGATGTTCTCTTTTAGAGCTTGTGGATTTGTTTTTTTATTCCACTAGAAGGATAAGGATCAAGATAAAATGAGAGTAAGACTTAATTCAGAAAGTAAAAGATTGGATTATGTTGCATCTTGGAAAACAGAACAAAAATGTCTCTTTGTACAGTTTCCAATAGATGGTTCAACCTTTTCTAAAATGTGAGTACTGGCTTGTCTCCTTCCAGTTGAACCACAGTTTGAAATTCTGGACTTTAAAAACAAAATCTGTTTCAAGTTGTTCAACAAAGAGCAGCAGTTTTCAGTCTCCAGTCTCCAACACAGAGAGTCTTTATTTCTCAGTCAGGACCACATCGATTGCCCTTCATGAGCCTCTGAGCTGATGAGCCTTTATGGCACTGAAGAGTCTGTGAACCTCCCACCCCCCACCCCCTTTTCCACTGCAGTACCCCAACTCTGTCACCACAAAGTACTGCAGTAGTTGACTGATCCCTAACCAGTAAGATTCTTTGACTGATCCCTCTGTTGGTTAAAGTTGAAGGCTTGGACATACAGATGAGTGGCTCTGTGCAGGTGAAAATTCTGTCTTCGTCTTACACAGACTTTTTGTTTTTGTACAATTTTGCAAGCTGGTGTTTTTGTGTTTTGTCGTGTGCATGTGCCTGTGCAGCAGAGAAGCTGTGAATCCTCATCCCCTCTGTTTTTCTAAATATTGGATTTACTTTCATGGTGTGCAGCAAATATGAGCTCGTCTTTTGTCTCACATGCTCACAATTTTCTTGGGGACTGTGGTGCAGTGGCTGGCTGGCTCTGTGTCAATCCATCAGCAGCTTGTGCTGTGTGTGCAGACCCCCTCCACCCCCCCACCCCACCCCCACCCCCACCCCCCCAACTGAGATGGAGGAGCTACAGTACTCAGCAGCCCTGCCAAAGCCTGTACCTGGGTTGAAACTTGCCAGCATTTCTGTGACTCCCCAGGTCCCAGCTGCTAAATGACTGCCGTAGTTTAGCTTGATTTTTGCATCTTCCACTGCATAAATGTCCTTCATGTGTTGAGGATGATGCAGAATTACATGAGTTTTCCAAAATGATGAACGGTGGGTACCATGATGTTTAAATTAGGGTGATCTCTGCTCTTTCTTTTTCTCATTCCTTACCCATCAATCTTTTTACCCCCATTTCCTCAACAGCCCTTCTTCCCCTTTCGCCTGTTTTCACTCCACATTATTCCTCCTTTACCTCACTTTTCCTTTCCTCCTCCTCCTCCTCTTCCCTCCTCTTCTAGCCACATTTGCTTAATTAAGAAGCACACAAGCATCTGTTAGCCCGCAGCCTGCCTTTGTTGTGCCTTGGTGGCGAGACACGCACCTTACTCAGCTTACTCAGCTAATGTGATTGTGTGATTTAGCTTCAGCGTGTTATATTCATTCATGAACACAATGAAGGCGAGGTTTTATGTAACAGCTGCAAGTAGATTATATGAGAGCTGTGATATCATTTTCTTCACTCTGTGGATTTATTTCCATTTTGACCTTCTTGTTAGATAAGTTTCAGTCAAAATGTTCAGCGTGTGATAAATAAAATGCTGTATTAATGTGCTCAGTCTGTCTGAATTTCTGAATGACTCGTGATTCCTTGCTTTTCAGTGAAGAGAACCAAGCATTTTGAAGATGTTTAGTTTGCCTCAGACTGTCTTAAAGCCTCAAACTAACAGATTGTTCGAACAGCTGCATCCAGTTTTCTCTAATCTGTGCATTGCATGCATTTACCACCTTTTCCCTGTCCTGTGTTGCAGATTGGCTCCAGGTGGAAAGATGTAGTCAGTAAATGTATCAAAGGTCACTTCCAGCCTCTCCTCCTTTTTTACTCCAACCCTGACGGGAGCGCAATCACCACAGATGATGCCTCAAGACAAAACAGCAGCCAGTCTCATTACAAGACGGTTGTGAATGGAGATGCACAAGGTAAGCTCTGTCAGAGGGAGGATTAAAGTTATGTGATTGTTTTGTACTTGGGTGTATTAACATCAGAGCAGGCTGCTTTCACTTGCTTAAAGACCGTGAAAAAGAAACACGGGGCATTTGTTAGTGTGAACTTAGCCTTTGAGTTTAAAATTGGCAGTGCAAATGTGTATACATACACAAGATGTGATTGTTTGGACTGAATAGAAAGGAAAAGGAGTCAATAAAGTGTAAATGACAACCTCCAAAACCTAACATGCAAAGTGATTCTTGGAGTATTGCGTTTTTTTATTTAGTTTTTTAACTGTGATCCCAATGCCTGGTAGGACAGTAACAGCATTTCCTTAAAAATTAAACAATTTCAAGTATCTCTCTTCGGGCAAATGTCATTTGTTTAAAGTTAATATCATCATCAGCATGATCTTTGTGTATGGTGTTCTGCTGTCTGCTGCTTTGCTTGGCCATGCTGCATGATAGTAATGTCTGCCAATGTTTGCCAAGACACTGATGTTTGGAAAAAACGCTATTCAGTACGTCTGTGAAAGATTAAAAAAAAAAACAACAACATGGTCTTGATTCATATATACCTTAAATTTTATTTGTTAATTATTGTGATTTAGTGTTTTGTGTTTCCCTGTGCTTTCAGAATGAACCACACATTTGTGTTTACCTAATGTCTTTACAACAATCCCAGTTGCTGTTTCAGTCACACTTTCAGCATAAAGAAAACACACATTTGATTTCATTATATTTTTTCTGTTTAATATGCCATTTAGTGTGTTCAGCATGTCTTCTCCATGTGATAGAGCATCTCTATAAACAAGGCAAAAAGTCTGTGATGTTAAGACCCCCCCCCCCCCCCCCCCCCCCCCCCCCCCCCCCGCAGCTGCCTAAAATGTCTCCTCTCCCTGGCACCCCTGCATAGACCTACCAGTGTGACATCCTACCGTGTTTAGCTGTTAATTTAAGCCTATTGGCTCCTAGTAGCAAGTCCATTGCAGAGTGCAGACATTAGAATGGATGTAGAGTTGTTGACAACATGGCGCTAAGCAGGCCCAAATGGGGAAGGGGGACTTTCGTGGGCCACAACACAAACAGAGCATCTCAGACAGAGTGACAATACAGTACTATCAGGGGTACTCTGTATATGAAAACTAGATGTTTTTATACATTAGTGATTGTGAACAGAACCTAGCATTAAACAGAAATTAATATATGTAACTCTTGAAGTGATCTTTGATAAGAAATGAAGAGAACAGACAATGTGTAAATAAGAGACTCTTTTAGAAGTTTAAGTCCAGCACCGTATTCAAAGTTTTGTTTGCTTAAAGCTCCAGATTATTTTAAGTGCAATTGTGTGTGTGTGTTTTTTTAAATTAATGTATTTATTTAGAAATTAAGAAGTGTGTTCGAGAATGAGGATCTTGCTCTTTAAGGGGAAAAATTGTGCTGCACACTAAAGCCAGAATCATGCAGTGGTAAAAACCACATCATCATGCAATTTTTTTGTCTTTCTGCTTTTTTTTTTTTTTGTTCATGCTTTGTACTACAAGCTATTTCTGGTTGGAAAGTTTGCCAACATAATTTTTTGTTTTTTTTAATATTTACATTTTTATTTTATTTAAAAAGTTCAGGGGTATCCAGGCCTGTTGTTTCTTGGTCTTTTTTGTTCTGTTTATGACCAAGAGAACAGAGTAAGATTAGATTTATATGAGACAGTATTTAGACAATTAAACAGTTGTCTAAATAAAGGTGGTTGTAGCCCTGATGCAGATTGAAATATTCAAAGGTGATGCAGGACCATAAATAACATTAAAGAAAAGGTAACCCCTTTTTGAATCATTTCAGACTTAAGTTAAGAAAGAAAGGACAGCATCAGACGTCCTGTGCTGTTTCTTTAAAAGTAACTGGTGTCTTTGCTTAGAAATGCAAAGTTAAAGTTTTGAATTAAAGTGATTTTCTGGTGACTTTCAGTGTTTCATTTTTTAGTGTTTCAGTGTCCCTTGGGCTGCAGTAAAATATTAAATAAAACAAATATAATAATTTATTCATGTATACTTGTGCACCATTATGAATTTTCTCTTATTTTGTGAATCATCAGGATCAGAAAAGCATCAGTGAACAGAAAAACAAGTCTTTACAGGGCGTGTTAAATCCCGGATCATAAGTTGCTTTTGCAGGGCAGTAATGAAAATTTGTTTATGAGCAGCACTGCCGTTTGGATTATATATCCCTGGATTTGTTTGGTTGGGGAGGTTTTTTATCCCCTTAAAAGATCCTCCTCCAACTCTGTGTACTGGCCCTGCCCCAGGTCCAAGCTGTGGCATCCACTCACTGCCCATCAGAGCTGACAGGGCGCCCGACCAAACCGGATCATCCCTCCGAATCAGAGACTTTAGCGTGGATTTTTCCTTTGAATTGTGTTCTTTGGTTTCAGGTGCTGTTTGAAGATTTTTTTAATTTCACTTAGATGTCTATTGTTGAACTTACATAACAGGGTTTTAAGTACTCAATGTATTGTGTTGGCTTGCAATCTGTGATTAAATTTGTGTTTTGCACTACAGACTTTGAATCTCCAGTGTTAGCCCCCAAGAAGCTGGACCTCACCAGGGAGAACCTGAGTGCTTTTCTGGGCCAAGCAACAGTAAAGAAAACACCATCAACCTTCAGCAAGGGCAGTGCACAGACTAGTGGAGGACGGGGACCAGGTAAGAAAGAAATATAAAAGTTAGTCCTTATTCAATCAAAGAAGAAAACTTTTTTGTACCTACATCTTTCAGACTATATTTGGACCAATTTGAGTCTGAAATAAAGATTAATTGATATATTGCACAATGTTGCTAATGAATAAAGGAATTAGGGACCCTCTATGAAGAAGTTCATGCTATTTTAAGATAATATATGTAAACAAAATGCTGATTTCATGTTGAGATGTTTCAATTTGCTGCATAAAATGCTGCAGATCCTTGAGATCAGTATTTCTTAGTTTCCTCTTATCTTGAAGTACACTCATATTTTTTGGAACACTAAAAAACATGGGATCTCAAAAAAAACATCTGCTGTATTTTCACATGTCATCCTCTCTTAAAAGTGACTCCTGTTGAGATCCTGTTGAGATCTCAGACAGCCAACAGACCCCCGTAGTGAGATCATGTGTTCATGCTTTCCAGTGCCATGACTAATCATTGCATTTCAAAGTGAATATCTGTCAGAGACGGGGCATAAAAGTCTCCTTGCTGCCATGTTTCCATCCTGTCGCCTTTCCCCTCGTGCAGCAGGAAATGTTCTGCAAAGTGTGTCAGGTTTGACTCCGCGTAAACACTCAACAACTGCTCAGTGCCACGGGGGTTCTGGGGGACTATAAGTTGAAAATACTAGAAGGAAAAGAAGTGGTGGCGATAGATATTTCTAAGTACACTTAGAAAAATAGGTTCAAGGGTGACTGAAGTGATGGAAATCCCTTCCTGTTGCAGCTTAGGTTCAACACACATTTATTAATTTTGGGGAAGTGCCAAATCTTAATGCTTGTAACTGACATTTCTTGTATTTGCAGCGAAAATGAACGATCCCAAGAGCCGCCTCAGGGAGATCTCACGAGAAGTTGCCCAGAAAGCAGGAGAGGTGCGTGGGATGCATCTGTCCAGAAGAGACCCTGAGAGAAGTGGTCATCGGAGGCCAGAGACACGCTACAGAGGTGGGTTCTTTGGATTTGTGTGTGCAATGCATAAACACAAAGATAGGCTGGCTTTTAGGTACAAAAGGCTAGCCCTCCACTTTCCCAGCCCCTTATGTAACCAGGAGCAATGTGTCAGAGAGGGGATTAAGTGCTGACGTCTGTAGACGGAGCCTGCCTTCATCCCTTCTCATTCTCAGAGCTACTGGTTCACTTTAATGCATAATAACAAACTTGAACAAAGCAGGTAAAGACAAATAAAAGTCAATACTTATGATTGAATAAGTGGATCAATTAAACTCCGACATTTTGTATTCCTAGACCTTTTTTTCTATCACTCCTCTTCATTTATTTCAAACTGAGTGTGTGTTTGTTAAAGATCAGAGGGCTAAATCATCCTCTCATTTAATTCTCTTTTAAAACAACACTCCTTCAAATTAAGATTCACTGAAGGGATTACTGTGCAACAATTGTGACATGCTCCCAAATCCAGCACATCAGCAGCAGTTGCCTGTGTTAGCAGCAGGCTCACGTCCCATTATGATTGACTGCTGTAGGCTAAAGGGGGCTTGTGCCGTTGTTGTGATGAATGCCGGGGCTGGAGGTGACACTGCAGTTAATGTAAGTAGTAAGAATTTACCGCAGCAGCTCTCCTCATGCCCAGCCTAGCACTTTGCAAAAAAAAAAAATCAAGAAATGCCTAAGCAACTTGTGGGATAGCCCTAAGGTATTTGTAAATGATCTATGGCTGCATCGCTGCAGACGTGTTTCTATTCTTCCAAAATGATCCACAGCCTTGCTTACTGCTGGCGACATTGGGCCGACGGCTGAAACTCTTTAAAACACACCGGTATCATATATATGAGCTGAAACATTGAGAGCAATGTTTGAAGTGATTTAACTCAGGCTCGCAGTCAGCAAAATCTACAGCAATAGGGACTCAATCTCTCCTGGGTTATTTCCAAGGGCTGACAGTTATATGTGGCATTAAATTCACTTTTTGTACTCTTACATGTCGCTACTACAGATCAGAATCTCCATTACAGGATACAAGTGTGGTCGGCTTTGTGTTATAAAATTTTCATCTTACTGTGGAGGAAGACCGAAAAATTTTCATGCATATTTTGGTATACTTTATAAGTATATTTTGAAAATGTAGATCAATCAATCAATCAATTCATCAGCTCACAAAATAAATGAAAAGCAGGTACATACAGTTATAATTTCTCATAAAGTAGGCACTCAGACATCAAATAATATGCACGATCAAACCATGACATACATAAATTTTAACCTAAAGCCTAGTATAAACCTAAAAATCTGAAATGTCCTCTTAAGAGACCCTAGCATATACAGATAAAATACATTTGGAAAATAATACACAGAAAATGACAAGTCAATTACAGTTTCCATATTTCTTTAATAATACTACTTTGACTTTGTTTTAGTATCCTCAGTCACAGCCTTTTAGGAATTGACTTATTTTACCTTTGTCTTTAAGCTTATTTAATGCTGGACAGAGATGCAGATGTTTTTTTGGTCATTCCGGATCTGTACACCACTGCAAGTCCAACTGAAGCTTTTGTGTTTTAGTCTACATCTCTAAAGATATGACACTGTCCACAGGGATAAATGTGAGGGTGCTTGTACATAGGGCTGGGAAAGGCAGACCAAAAATCATATTTTGTTTTATGTGTTCTTTTTTTTTTTTTTTATAATTCAGTATTTTTTGTACATAAATAATAAACTGTTGTCACAGTATTGAGTTCCACTAAATTTTGAGGTGGTCCTAGTACAATTGTAACAATATTGAGACCTATTTTTTTATCATGGAAACAAAAATGAAGTTTTTTAAGTGGTTTTCAAACAAATTTTGCCCAAGGCATGCATAAAATTACGCCAAAAATCTCAGGGCACACCTTATCAACTGCCATACAAATAGCCTCCATAATGTGGGTTTTCTGTCTCGTCAGTTTGTCTCACATTTTATATTAATCAACAAATGCCTAATAAAATATGAAAAATAACTGTTACTAATCATGTATGTATGAACAAAGTAATCCAACTTTATTATTCAATGTCAATGAAACCATTTCTTTTGAGTTGTTTGTTATTGTTGTTTGAATGCATTATGGTAAGGCTGCTCAATCACAGCAAAAACCATAATCAAGTTCATTTTGATAGATATTGTGATAATTACAAAACACCATTACTGCCTGATTTCACAACACGTGTCACATCCAATCATTAAACTTTAACCCTCTCTGCACTATAATTTTAAATCTTGAAGCACAAGCTATAAATGAAAATATATATGGAAAACAGACAAAACAAGTGCAAGGTGCCATGTGGCATTTTTATCTGCCAAGTTTGATTGTTCACTTTTCATAATTGTGGGAGTAGTAATTGTAACTGAAATTCAATTAGATGTCCAGCTCTATTTTAGGGTTGTAAAATACTTAGGGTTGCTCAATATTGGGTGTCAAGGACTTCAATTTCTGCTGCTGTGGTATTAAACTGAAGTTATTATTACTTGATTTTATGACAGTTAAATTGTCACTTAATTTAAAAAGAATGAGTTAATGAAATGATCATTTCCTGTTTGAGCAAAACATTTCAAATAGATTATCTTGTGGTCTATAAGCATATTACTGTTTGTGGCTCTCACTGTAAGCAGCCTTTATTCATCCCTACTTTACATGGCATTTTTTCAATTTTAATGAACAAACTAACAAACGCTCAATACATTTCACTCAGTTCCTACTTGTGTACTTCAACAGGAATGAACCAGCTTTCAGGAAGGAAGTCTCTATATATTTCGAAAATGTCTATTATGCCCACAAGTGTCCTTGGGGCGGCGGACACACATCCGTTACACTATCACATGCAGACATTTCTCTCATCACTGTGCCTGCAATTGTGCAAATCCACCCGAAACAGAAATGCAGTTTTTTTTATCACCAGTGTCTGCATGAGCTGGCTACCCTCTGTGTGCACACCACGTGGAGAATCAACTCCGGTCCGCTGTAATTTACACCTCCCTGTCTTGTGTGGACATAAATGTCAGTAACCCTGTTGTCATGATGCCCTTGTCATTCTTTCTGTACAGCAAGCTCTGCTCTCTACCACAGCTTAGTGTCTTAGTGTCTTGGTGTTGAAGCGGTTATGAAAGTAAATTATTTGGTCTTTTTTTATTTCAATCCATCAATATCATTTCTAAATCATTACACTTATAGTTTTAAATAAGTTACAAAAGTTTATGTGGCAGCACCTTTCACACAACAAAGTCACCAAGTGCAAGACAAAACATCAGCAAACAATAACGGCATAAAAAAAACAAAACATAAAAATGAGCTCTTGTAACAAACGCAGAAATAGCACTGATTCACGATCCTTGAGGAATCCTAAAAAACAGAACAGTACTGTCTGACACACAGGGGCCAGTGGACACAGAGAAACATCGACATGAAAGGTAGCAGGACAACTAGTCAGGGGTGCCCTCAATGATTCCACCATCATGACTGTTTTAAAATATATGATGATATCTTTTAACATAGTTACAAATACTTCCATCTCAAAAGCCTTCTAAACAACTTTTAAAATGTTTAATAAATGAATCATTAATTAAAAAAAGTGCACATGATAACAATGTCAGTCTGTGAGCAAGGTAACTCTTAAAGATAAAAACGGATTTTGTTAAATTTATGTTATTTAATTTTCAGGGAATGTTGGTCGTGGCACAAGGAAGAAGTGAAAATATTTTGGTGTTGATCTTAATCTGTCTGCGGATCCAGGAATACTTTGAAGGGTTTGTTAACGTTATAAGAGGGCAGTTTTCCATATTTTTGCTAATAACTCAACTGATTTTTAAGGAATTCTCAGGAAGTGTTTGCCATGGCACAGTGAAGAAGTGATTTGATTTGGGGGTTGATCCTAACCTGGGAGCAGATCCAGGACTTTTTAAATGATAAAATCAATGTGTTCGAAGTAGATGCAACAATGAGTGGGATTTCAAGTGCCTCGGAAAGTGTTCTTAAGTGTTGTTATTATCAATACGGGATTCAAAATGCAAAACAGTTTGTTCAGACCATAACAAATGAAGTAAAATTAATTTCAGGCGCTGAGACCTTCATGAGTTATAATTAAACAGCACTTACAGATGTGCTTATACAGCACTACAGTTTCTATATTCAGAGTATGTTTTATCCTTGAATTACTGCATAATGACTTAGGTTGTGTTTTTCTGCTGTCATGTTTCAGATTATTATTATTTTTGTTTATTCTAAATCAGAACCTGGCCAGGACAGAACCTATTCCCGCTCCGCCTCCCCTCCTGAAAACGGCTTCAGGCAACATCTGGAAACCCGACTGTACAGTAGCCAAGGAAAAGGTCCCACTCGGACTGAGCGAACTCCCCATTATGGAGGGCGTTCCTCACAAGAGCCGTCTCGCTCTCACTCCAGGGTCCAAGTGTTGCCCAGCGTGCCCACCGTCAGCAGTGGTCATCACAGCAGGAGGTTAGAACATCTGAGCAATGGTTACGACACTGACAGCAGCCAGGACTCCAGAGAACGTCCTGGAAGTGGAGGAAACGGCCGCAGCAGGCCCAGCCGCCCGTGGAAGCCCATGCGGGAGGCACTTAACGTGGACAGTGTTTTAAGCAGCAGCGGTGGGAGTTCAGTCAGCCAGGAGCGGAGGCAGCAGAGCCCACGGAGAAGACCAAGCAGTCAGTCTCCATCCCGAGATCGAGAGCGGGACAGAGATTACACATGGGGCGGCAGAGAGGAGCGCAAACCTAAGAGCCTGATGACCATCTACGAGGACGAGCAGAAGCATGAAACAGGCGGCAGCAGAAGCTCCTTGGATTCTGACGGACGGAGTGGCTACAGCGACAAAGACAGGTCGAAGGGATCAGCAACTCTTAAAGTGCGAAACGACAACTGGAAGATCCAGAGAACTGAATCTGGATATGAAAGTAGCGACCGGTTAAGCAATGGCTCAGCAAATCTGGACTCTCCTGTGGTGGAGAACCTGTCCTCCAAAGACCTGCGACCTATCCCTGAACTTCATCTAACCAGGTAAAATTAACTACTGGATAGAAGTTTAATAAGCCACAATATTTCTCTCTGCAAAGTTTCCTGCTGTGTGATTGTCAGGGTAAGTGTGCTGCTTTGTCATGCCCAACTCTCAAAAGTGCTGCCATTTGTGAATGATTAAACATTACACACAGACTGTTTCTAAGAATAGCTGAGACCCATTTAACATGAACGCGCACAAAGCAGATGCAGCAGCCTTATTATGCTGGGGCTGTGGTTTGTTGTGCAGGTCTTGTTTGGAGTTAATGATCCCAACTAGCTGACAACTCCAGTCCTCAAAGACGAGAGGCAGCAGAAAGTTGA
This sequence comes from Cetoscarus ocellatus, assembly GCA_037902135.1. NCBI lineage: Eukaryota > Metazoa > Chordata > Actinopteri > Labriformes > Labridae > Cetoscarus > Cetoscarus ocellatus. Next base: position 263,984 of record JBAMNC010000846.1, on the reverse strand, counting down.
CTTCTTCAAGCGCTGCTGCATTATTTAAGGCTGTTTTCTTGAAGGTATTTTGGTAAAAGGCATCCTTTGATTTGTAAATCTTCTTAAAGCTGGGATGTTTGTGTGACGGGACTCTGTATGGAGTAACTTCAAACAGAAGAAAATTTGAAATTCTGTTTTCCGTCATGATTTCTCTTCTCATTTTCAACTTTTAAATCGGGTTTAATCTTTATACATTTGGTGGCAGATTTGAAGCCTGTGAAGCCTGGGGTGTCACATCAATATCAATAAAAAAGGGACAATAAAATGTTTTGTCAGTGGGATGTTTCCTCATTATCAACTAAAGAATAATACAGGACTTGATATTAAATGTCATCACTGTAAATCATTCATGATTATATATTTATTTAGCCAGAGGTCATGAGGGTTTACTGCCACTTTTAACCTCACAGCATGGATCCGTCTTACTCCTTTTAAGTGCTCAGTAAAAGATCAAGCATTGGAGTTTCTCCTGGCAGTCCACAATGCATGAATAATTGAATTTATTTTGTGTTTCAGAGATCACTTCCCTCAGAGAAAAAGTGATGAATTGAAGGCTGACATATTGCACTCTGCATTTTCCACTGGTAGGTAACTCTGAAATTTTACTTATATATTATTTACTTTTATGCACAAAAGAAAGATTGGTATTGGAATCCTTTAATCTCTTGTACCAGGAATAGAAAAAAATCCAGGGAAATGTACTGAAAGAAAGCATCCATCTTTTGGATTTATGTGTTAAATTGACTTTAAAGAAGTTCTCCCTGCTTAACAATCTTCCCTGTGTAGGAAAGATCCAACATTTTAAGGACGTGTGGAGCAATGCCTTTGATTTATTGTCCCTTTACTCTAGTGTTAAGGTCACAGTTTGATTGAATGGGGCTGTGGGAAAACAAGTATGCCATGGTTCCACACTAACTGGCCTTGACCTTTTTACCATGAGTAAAGTTTGTGATATGCAGTATGTTAAAAAAGACGTGGGCTGAAAGGAAAATGTGAAGGGGTAACTTTTTAAGAGTTTGCGATGTGTCTTTTTGCACGAGAAATATTTTGCCGACATACTGTGAATGTGTTTTTCTGTTTCCTCTGCTCCTTTTATTTTTAAAATAAAGACATAGAAAGGGGAAATTATATGAAAATCAAAAGTTTATCCGTAAAAACTAATTTTTTCTCACATTAGGGAATAAAGCAATCTGTAGAGTCAATGAAAATCTTGCGAGGAAATAATTTTGAGCTGTAAAACCAAAATGATGAGCCTCTAATATAAGTCATGTAACAAGTCGCAGTAATGGTTATTTTTATCTCACAGACAGGATGGAGGAAGATTAGATAACGTGGATAGAACTGAGGGGGAGTTTGTCTCGTGGACGCCCGTCACATTCTTTGAGCTTCATCATCCATTCTTGTAATATACACATCACCAGTACAGAGGAAAAATGTTTCTTCAGATGTGAACAAATATCTTGACTAATTCCCTTAACGGAAATAACACCGAGTTAATCCAGAGTAAGAGGAGGAGATGAGTGAGCTTGCAGAGGGCCACCCAGCTGTGCCCAGCCGAGCAGAAAATGCCATGACTGGGCCTGTCAGATTCTGCTATTCAAACATGAGGCAGTGAAAATGCCATTTTTATTGTTGCACGGTGGTTGTTTCAAGGTCTCAAAGTGTTGAGAAAAACAGTCCTGAAAATGCTGTTGCTTCTTTTTGTGGAGTTGTATTTAGAGTTGAAAATAGAACAGAAAATTGGGTAAACAGAAGTGGAAGAAAGAGTCTTGTCATTGAACTGCGTGCGTCTGCACAAGCTGAGTGGTTCCTGCGAAAAATTCCCTGGCAAAGAGACAAACACTTCTCCTGAAAGCGTGCTTGTTCACTCTCTGGTGATCCCCTTTAATACACAGTTTAACAAACTGTTTTGCACTAAGCTGTTATTAATAAGGCTCCACATTGTCTTTAAAGTTCATAATTGACAAGCTAAGACTTTTGGAGGGAGCAGTGTGTTGAATGTTTTCAAAGCATCCTCCAGTGACTTTAAGGAGATGTAACAGCTATTCAACCCTTTTAGTTTCACTATGATTCAGACAAGTTGTTTTTCTGTCAAAACTATCAAATATTGTATCTTGACCTAATGTTTATTAATTTCTCTGATGCCCTGTATGTTGCTCTGTCAGTTGTTGAATCTTAAACTGCCCATTATCGTCTTAAAGGGCCTCCTGAGGTCTTTCCTTCAGTGCCTGTTTTCAAGTCTGTGATATTTATGCCCCGCAGTCGGCAAATTGTATTGACAAGCCGCAGTAAATGTGTCCAAAGTCAATTTGGCTGGAGCTCAGCGGCTGTAGTCTGGCGTGAGCTGCTGTTTCAGAGAAGCCTGAGCAGATTCCAGCAGTCCATTAAAGTCCAAAATCTGTTCTAAAAGCACACAGATGTGGGAGGGCCAGCGTGAGGAGTTCAGCTGACAACTTTCAACCACAGGCATTCAACCTCATGATTGTTTTTGCTGTAGCAAAGAAGTGACCTGAAGTCTATATCAGGGTCTCTCTGAGTCACCTTTATGACCTTTAGTCCTTGTTGTTAAAAAAAAAATACCAAAGTGGAAATAGTAGCAGAATGTCCTGTCTGTGCAAGCGTGAAAGGTCGCAGCTGTCAGGAGATGGCTGCTCTTCAACCTGAGATTGTGACAGCAAATTGTGCCTTTTCTCAGTTTGTTCCGGCTTTTTTAGCCCCTGCAGACACTCAAAGGGTGTATAAAAGCAGATTTTGTGCATGGCAACGTCATCTCCAAAGTTTTAATTACATATATAAAAGAATATTTGAAAACCTTTTTTTCTTAATTATTATTTTGGGGCTTTTTTGCATTTATTGGTGCAACAGGACAGTGGAATGATTTGGAAACTGGGGGTGGAGTAGGGTATGATGTGGGAGAAAGGAGTCTTGACTGAATTTGATTCAAGACCAACAATCTGTGTTCATGACGCACTGAACTGAAGGGAATTTTTACAATTGATAGTGTTTTAGAAAAGGGAGGAGGCTTATGGGAAAATGCTTGCACCATGAAGTTCAGGGGAAAAATGGGCACCAAATTTGGTCCTTTTTTCAAAACAGAGCATAACTACTAAAAAGTAATATTCTTTTCTCATGAAGTCCTGAACAAACAGAGTTATTTTTTTTCATTAAGTTTAAAACACTTAATTTTGACGGGAAGCTGTTTCAGTCAACAGTATAGAGACCAAAAACTAAAACCCTTATCACATTTATGTTAATGTGCCAAATAAAGCTGTGCTGTCATTACCCCTAAAGACTTTCTCAGTGATTCCTTTTGTCAAAACAGTGATGGGGCTTATAGGCAGCACATGAGAGCACAGCACAGGGACACATAAACACACAGAAAGATATACACATGCAGACACACACAGAGCACTGTGCTCCTCTGCCAGCTCCACATGCTCCTTCTCAACTCTGTATTTCCCCTGAAACTGCCTCTGGAAAAGGAATAGAAAAAGGGTCAACTTATGTCCCACTCCACTTAAGCAACATTCACAGTCAGGGCATCACACCCCCTAATTGTTTTATATACATTATGTAATAAAATGTGAACTATGAACAAGGTTTAATGGTCAATTTTGCCTAAAAGGTAGCTGTTTTGTTTCCCTTTCTTCAGTTGTTAAAAATCCTTGAGTTTGTGATTACAAAGCTGTTCTTAGAATAAAGTTTTGGGGCTATAATCTGGGGGATCATTTTGCTACAATATTTTTACCAACAAACATTTTGATATCTATTGTCTTCTTAAGTCTTTTTTTTTTTTTTTTTTTTAAGTTCGGGTTGAGTTAATGATATGGAGCAGTAAAAACACAAACTAACTTATGCTTGTCTTGTGATGGAAAATAATGTATGCTAAGTTATTTAATTATCTTTTAAAAGTTTTGGGCAGTGCTTTAAAACATGATGGTAACTGCACGTCTATCTATTTCTATCTAAATACTCAGCAGTAGGAGTAGCGGTGCGTTCAGGTTGGTCTTGGAAGTTGGGTTGTCAGAGTTGCAAATTAGATTTGGCACTGGGAATGCCACCTTTGGTCATAATTTTCTGCTGGCAAGTCTGACAGGTACCAGACTTTACCAGCTTGTAGCTTGAAAGTGAAGTGTGATGTGACACAAGTTCCACTTCCCACTTCTGAGTTCAGAGGTAAATCAAAGGCACCATAATGTCACTTTGACATGCAGCTGCAGAAGCTAGGGCTCGAACCCAATGACTTCCAACTCACTGACTCTACCACTTACTCAAAACCACCCAGATCAGTTTTAATGCCTTTCTGTATTTTTTAGATTATTAGAACTATTTACCCTGATTCTGGACTTCATATCCTTGTTTTCTAGCGTATATGCTCTATTGTAAATATTGTCTTCAGTATTATTCAGCTCTATGCTAACTAATACTCATCTTAGCCAATAAACCAGCATCTGACCTGATTACCGCAGTTCACATGTCATACTATAAGTGCACATACATGCTCATGCTGCCCCAACAAACACAGAATCAGCAGCTTTTCTCTTTTATTTGTAATAGTCAGTGATGATTTTTTTAGTTCTGGCTCCTGGCACATAAAAAGGAAAAAATCCTGCCTCTCTTCCAGGGTTCAGATTTCCTCCACACACAGTTCAGGCCTTAATGAAAAGCTGAACAGCGAAGTCTGCCTGCGAGTCTGATTGATGTTGAAGAATTTCAAGTACCTGAGACAGCAGAGAAGTACAAATCTCAACTTGACAGCCTCTACGATGAAATTTGTGTTTCCCCCTTTTATTTATTTTTTGGTTGTTGTTGTTTTGTTTTGTTTTCTTGTTGTTTTTTTTTGTCACATCAACAAAACTTCAAAGGGGGCTGTCAGAAAATTGTGCATGAGCAATTTCTCAAAACCTTAATAGGGTTTACTTTCATAGTGAGTGTGGAGGCATATTTGTCTCCCGTGGGAGCCTCAGTCTCTGGCTGTTGAAATAATTGAAGTCATGTCGGATAACGTGACGTTTTTCTCAGTTAATTGTTTGAATCATTTTTTAGTGGAAAACAGCAGGCCACTTTATTGTCCTTATTATAAAATGCTTGTGACTTAACATCTTGACTATTTTTACTGATTAAAAAAAACACATAATTGTGTCTTCTTTTATCCTTTGCATTCATTTGTCCTCATTCTCTCCAGTTTTAAAGGAATTTCTTTTGCCTACCACTTTGGGCAGTTTAGATTGTACATTAAATGTCACTGAGCCACAGTCTAATCCAAGCAATCTCAGTACATGGACGGATTCCCAGGCAAGTGCAGTAGGCCATGTAAACAGCAGGACACCTTGAGTACATCTGTTTTTGCTGGCAAACGAAGCTGCAGCATTGATCCAAAAAAGGAAAAATCGATTGAGATGAATGGCTGCTGGGCTTTTGTCATATGAAAAACCTGAAGATTTGATGTATAATTATGGAATTCTTGCCTTTTGATGGATTTTGCTGGAAAAAAGTCTTTAAATTCTTTGTTGTACACAGTGACTTCACCAGCTTTTTCCCTTTTAAGGTGTTTTTTTTAAAGCAGACTTGCATATTTTTTTCACTTTTCACTGGGAAAGCATCCCAACTGCATCTTTTTTGTACAGATATTGTTACATTTGCTTGCCAACATTGCAGATCAGCGTCATCAAATTGCGAATTGCCACATGGACTTAGAGGCTTAAAAATGCAATAGTGTAGCAGGAGGGGATCTGGAGTCTGGAGTCTGACCCCAGTGTAATTGCATGCCAGCACAAAGGATTTAGCCACTAATGCTTTGAGAGAGCACACAGGGGGAAAAAGGGGGTATGCTGACACATCACAGATGGTCTTCAACCACTCACTCTCTCCTCTCCGTCGCGTTAGTCAGCTGTTGTCTGTCTCGGGCCTTGTAAATCACACCCATCATGCTAACTTGGCTAAACTCCACACCAGCGCCCACCCGGGGGACATTTTTCTAAACCCCTGTGATGAGCTAATGACTGGGCTGAGCTTGGATCTATAAATAGTTTTGTCATGATTCACATTTTGCTTCAATCAAATTTTCAGTTTGGACAGTTTTCATGTTTCCAGTCTTGTAATTTTCCAGCAGTTCATCCAGGGTCCTCATTGTTTCATTAGTTCTGTTTGTCCAATGTTAACCAGGCCCGCATATGAACCTAAATTCTCCGAGGGGCCGTGTTCTTTGGCGGGATCAGACAGTCAGATTGGTACATGGGGGGCCCGAGGGCTCTCTGCCAGACTGGAGCTGCTTTGATACTTCCTCTCCCAGCACAGAGCAAAGGGCCTCAGAGTGACCCCGGTTAGGTAACATGTCTTTGCTGGGGAGATAGTGAAAAAAATGTTGCTGTGTTTAAAAAGAAATCCATGACAGATGTTTGCTACTCTGTTTTTATTTATTTTTTGACCATCTGCGAGTGATGACAAATTTAGTCAGTTGTAATTTTAAATGAGGTTTTTGTTGTTGTTGTTGTCTAGGTGACCAAGGGCGAACTTCTCCTGATCAACCAGATGCACAAATCCTCACTGGTCTGCCAATAAACAGGTAAAAAATAACTTCACTCATGGCCCTTTTCACACTTAATGATCTCTCACATTTACAAGTCAGCATGGCAGAAAGTAGTAATGTTTGTTATTGTTGGGCACAAATATAAAAAGGAGATTAATTCAGGTTTTGGAATATGAAGATACATAATTTGAGGTCACCATATTCACCAGTAGCTTGTTTCTTATTACCATGATTCTGATTAGTAGCATACTAGCAGCTCATTTTATATTATTAAGACTTTTGTTGCTCCTTTTTTACATGAACATATAACGCCATTAAATAAAAGTTATTTCTCAATACCAGCCTAATTAACGCTTGTAAGGAGTAAGTAATGAAGATTAGATATAATATAAATATTTTCTGCTTACCATGGCCCTTGAAAGGTACAAGTACCAAAAAGAATAGTTGTTCTTTCTTTATAAAGTAAGTTTGGTGTAGTCTAATGAAACAAAGCACAAACTTTTAGCCTTGATAATTCCAAATAACTTCTTATTTGGTCTTTGTATCCTCATTCTGGCGTGAAGTACTGCTTATGACAAATGATCTTTGAGTTTCACTCTTATCGTTCTGTATTAGTTCCTTGTTTTAAATATGCACATTCTTTGGACTTGATACTAGAACTGATACTCCTAAAGAGCTCAATCTAAAGACTTGGATAAAACAATGAACTCCTTTCTCTTAAGGGCTGAACAATATACTGTTTTAACAAACAACTGCAATGCAAATATGCGAAGCAGGATGTCATGCTTGTCAAAGCAGGTCATGCAGCATTTTGTGTGTTGTCTGGTGAAAACCAACACTACACCTCCTGTCATCCCTTAAGTATGTACAGTAAAAGTCTGTCAGATATCACCTTCAGTAGGCTTTCTCTGGGACCACGTTACCATCACTGAAAATGTATAAGCCACAGGTAATTCTCATTGTGGATACTTTGACGTTTCAGTGAAGAAAATGATCAAGTAGAGCCTTTTTTCTGTCTTCTGAGCACACTGTAACACATGAATTAAGACATTAAGACATTTAGCATTTATTGCGATATTGACCTTTAGAAAACATAATATACTATATATCACTGGAGGCAAAAATATTGTAATATAATTTTTATCCCAATATCGTCAGGCCCTGTTTCTATTTCGTAAATGCCACTGAGCTAGTTTGGTCAGTTTGTACTGAAATCATAAAATGTTATGTAAACCATACTAAAAGTGCCACAACAACTTTAAAAATCCTGACAGAATAAGAGTATTGATAAACCTAAAAAACGAATAATGGTAAGCTATGTGTGTTTTATGCTAAAGGTTACAAATATATAGTTAAAAAATGTTAAACACTGACGTTTCTCACTTTAATAGCCTTAAATTTACGTTACAAGCAACATTTTTGACTCTTCTTATTAGATTTGTTTACTTAAAAGAAGGTCTGTCTTTTTGGTATATTGAAATTTTATGCATCATAATGATATGCTTTTAAAATTGACAAGAAGCACATTGTAGCTGTCAGCCAGGAGATCCAGTCAGAATCCTAGAAACATTAGAACAGCCTGGTCAGAGATCAGCTGAAAGTGAGTTGAGTTAAGCATTTGTAAGATGGTAATTGCCACAGTCAGGCTTCAGTTAACCTCATCAGAAACCAGTCATGAACCAAATCTGTGGCCTGACCCTTCACAAGTACTAACTGTGATTTACTGAAAAATATGAAATTATTATTTGACTTGCTAAATAAGGACAATTTCTTGGTCTCCTTACTTAATAAAAAGCTGCGATATGTTGGTTTTAGTAATCCAGGATGAGTTTATGTCATCACTCAGATGAAAAAAAAAAAAAAAGTTTGGTGTTTTAATACTGTCTATTTTAATGTCCTGTTTTCACTTTTTCATTTGTCTTTTTATGGTTTTAATATTTTCAATGTTCTGTTTTTAACTGTGTTTATATGTGGATTTATATGTGAATGGTCCTTAAATGAACTTGCCTTGGCCCTCCATGCTAGAAGCTGAAACAAGTATGATTAGAAATAAAAAAAAAAAAACCTTAGTTTTATGTTGATTGAGTGATACAAACATGAAGAAGTTTTACGTGATAATGTTATAACACAAATGGATAATGGTTTTATGAAGACATTAAAAAAACATACCAAACTACTAAATGTAGTCTACTGATCTGGCTAAAACAGAGTGAAATATTGGTGTGTTTTCTCTGTAACAGAAGAAGAGCCTTCAGATACACTCCTGGGATCCTGGAAAGACACAACGGCCTGGACAGCGAGCGAGAGGAAAACGTGGATGGCAGCCCAGTAAGTCCCGTGCCCCCTTATTTAGCAAAGACCAGCAGTTCAGAGTGGAACAGCTCAGATGACCTTGCCGGACCATTCTCTGAACAAGAAGAGACTGGCACCGCTGCCCCACATGACCCTTACTCGCACAACTACCCCCCACCTTTACCTCCCAAGACCTTTGGCACCAGTCGCTCCGACCTGTCTGGCATCCACACACAACCCCCAGAGGTGCCAGCACGGCTAAGCCCCCGCCATGAACCCAAAAACGGGCTGTCCCCGCTCTCACACACCACCCTGCGACGGTGGATCGAGACCCCCGTTGAGCAGAGGCTTTCATCAGATGCCAGCTCCAAGTCGGGGTCATCAGACCAGGACAGGAACGACCTGTCGGCTAGCGAGAGCGATGAGAGGTTACCAAGTCCGAATCCAGGACACGATGACGGTACGGACTCCCCTGGTCTTACAGAGAAGGTTCTCCCCACCACTTACTTCTCTGTGGATAGCTGTATGACGGACACTTACCGCGCCAAATACCACAAGAGGCCGGCTCTGTACATGAAAGCAGAGGAGCATACGTCATCAGGGGAGAGTGATGCAGAGGGGAGGGGGCCTCCTCTACCAGCAGTTCAGCCGCCAGAGCCTACAAAAACCAGAGCAGAAACAGGTAACCATTGCTGTTTACATGCATAAAAAAAATCAACTGTTAATTCCTTCATTATGTTCATTGTTAAAAAAAAGTTTATGTAAAGAACTTCCCCACACCCAGAACAGGAGTGGGTTTTCTCATTATCATCTAGCAGGGTTTCTGGCAGAGCTTCTAACAATCTTTAACGGTCCTCGATTAGATTTTTTTGTTTATTGAAGTCTATTTACGATCTTAATAGTTTTTATTTTTACCTATGAGAGGAGCTAAACTTAAGATGGTAGGTTACAAAAAATTTTAGGCTAGTTTAAGGGCTTCTTCAGGAAACACCGGACATTACTGTGGCAGCAACGTTACACTAGAACAATAAGCATTATTAAATATTTTATTTTCAGTTATGTTTTTTTTTCTCTTATGTTTGTGTATCTTGCGCTCTCTCTGAAGAGGGATACAGCTTGAGAACCTGTTATTAAATTGATACTTGACACCCTGGCTAGTTAAATTTAACATAAATAATGATCTCTCATTAATTAATCAGCATTCAAGCTTATAAGGTATAATATAAGAAAAAGTTTAATACACAGTACCTGTGATCATGGCCGTTAATTGTGCAAAAGTGAAAAATCTAGTATTCACTTTTTAGTTTAGGTCTTTGAAGGTCTTCTTAAGTCATGAATTCTGTAAGTGTTGAAACCCTGTCCACACAGCTGTATTTCTTATGCCATATAAAGCTAGAAAGCTACAATTATGATAACTCCAACTAGTGTGTGTGTGTATGTGTGTGTGTGTCAAGATCCAACCAAATCAGCACTAATCTGCATATCAGCTAGTCCAGTGATGCCCAGACTTTTTCTAACAGGACCACCTTTGGCAGATGTTGCTATATTCACAATACATAAATATTCATAAACAATAAAAGGACAGTCACTCCTTTTGCAAACAAAGTCCTTTATTTTTAGAATGTATGTCACATTTTCTTTCAAGAACACAGGAGTGCGACTAAACTTTCAAGATTTGAACTTAAAACAACATCCCGTGTGACTGTCATACGGGAAAAGTCACGGAAAGGCCTTTTTTATCAAGCATCAACATCTAGTGCTGTTACATGTTAGCCTGAGGTTAACCAGGAAGTTGTTACAAAATTTGCGAGTGCTTTCCTGGCAGTACATAACATGCTTGCTTTGCTTTTATCTTGCCCCCATGAAATCACTGTGGGCCTCAAATGGGGCCATGGGACCCACTTTGGTAACCACTGTGTTGGACTACCCCCAAAAACATTTTCAAAGTTCATTCAAAGCTCTGCTGTTCACTCTTAATCATAATATTCCTTCAAAAAAGGTCTGCACTATCAAAAACTTGTTACAGATTTAATCCAAAATAAAACATTATATCCACAGAGATCCATGGATTGCTTCAAATATACAAATAAAACAAACTTTTGAACACATTGTCACTCACAGAAGTTTTTTAGTACTTGTGGTTGTAGCAACAGAGACGTGCTGTTTGGCTTGTTATTCATTGAGCCCTCTAAAGCACAGGAGGCAGTTTTCTCTGCCCTAGGTTGTCTTTAAACAGTCATATCATGTAAAAGCAGGGTTTGGGTCCCTCTTTATCAGGCAAACAAACAGGAGGTGGTTAAACCCAAATTCAGTTTAACAAATGTGTGTTTTGGTTATAATTTTTGATATTAATGTCCACCTATTCAGTTCTAGACCTCCATCCTTTTGCCTTTTTGCATTATTACAGTGTTTATCTTTTATTGCAGGCTTCTCTACAACCAAAACTACTGCAAAGTGGAACCCAGTCACTCCAAAAGGACTGGACGAGCATGGTTTCCTCTGATTTGACCTGAAGCATCAATACAATCCAGCAACTGGATGCCTAAAGGAATTCTTCTGCACTATGACTGCTACACTTTGACTTCTTCCTAAGATTCCTTGGATGTGAATTTGCTCTGTCCTCACAGAGAAGTTGGGCCTGAAACTGGATGCCAAAGAGATTTTAAAAACGAATGGCAGGTGTCCTTATAGAAACTATAACGCTGTTATGGTGTGTACTACTAAAAAGCTTTGAATGAAAAGTGAATTTGCACAGAAGAGAGCACCAAAAATGTAGGTACAGAGACATCCTGAAATGTTTTACTGTAGCTCTTAAGAAAAGGGTTTGGTTTGTTAAGAATGTCACAAAAAAGCCACTTTACCACAAAGGAGATTACAGATCATGGAAAGACGAGTTGTCCGTCCTCTTTCTCTGCTTCTATCTGTTTGTTTTCCTTCTCTCATGTCAGTGTTATGAGGTTTCTGCCCCAGTTCTCTCTCTATATATGTACATTTAAAATGAATCTCGAGTACAACATGAGTTTTCCTGAAGATATTGGAAGTAATTCAGAATATCGGGCACTCTATTGGCACATCTTAAAACTGGATCCCAAGGATCAGTGTGAATGTGATGCTCCAGGACACCCATATAAGTTTCACCCAGGGTGCGATTTGTTCAAAACAGAGGTGGGGTGGGGTGGGGACACTAGACCTTAAACAAGTTAAAACTGATTCAATATGATTCCATGTTGGTCCAGGAATAAGTTATATGAGGCCTTTCACTTTTAAGAACTTGTAAACAAATCTGATATACATTTGGCTCATTCATCCACTTGCTTATGCAGAACAGCCGCTTAATGATGCTGCCATCTTACAATTTTATAACACACTCTGGTTACCCGAGGTTAGTACAGCCTGTGACTGGCTCAGGCAGGACAGTCCAGTAGCCCGTGTAGGCACTCCCACATGTGCTGCAGATGTGTCTGTGGTTGGTGACTGATTATTTTCATCACCCAGCTGACTCTCATGCTTCATTTTTCTGGCTTATATATCTAGTGTTGTGCTCTGATGATGACATGTCCTGTTAGCACATTTATTTAAATGTGGTACGAGCTTTGTACAACGCTGACATCAGTCTGTTAACACCACCAAAGGCTGCACACCAGTGCGTCCCCACACCCAAAACAGAATCAGCATTGTAAATATTACCACCCACTGTCAGGCTTTGTTTCTGGTAGAGAAGTAGGGATGAATCGTGTCCCCACTGGAAACAAAATTTTACCATCAGTGGGGGAAAATCCTCCCTCAACAAATCACACTCTGTTTTAAAATTTAGAGTTTTGAATGTAGACCTGACCCTTGAGTAGGGCTGGGGAATATACAGCAACAAAAGGTATTTCTCAAAGTTTTGAAGGTCAATAATGATACAAAAATATGTCATGTAAAGAGAAAATTAGTGGTTGGTGCCATTCTTGAAGTATACACATGGACAAGATTTAAGTAAGTAACAATTTTAATTTTCTTTTGATATCATGGAAAACAAATATAATATATTTATGAAAAAACAAATGAACTTTTGGAGTTTTTAAAGTTGATAATAGACAATCCAGCTTGCTCCAAATCTCTGTGACGTGTTCTTCTGAATAACACCAATTTACATTTCTCTTCAAAGTCTGGATGCTGATGAAAATGTGATGATTCTGGGCTCAAACCAGCGGTCTTTCTTTATTACTTAGACGAGGTAAAAGTATAACCAAATCAAAGCAGTTATGACATATTCAACAGGCTATGTACTTAAAATCTCAAATACTTTAGGTTGATTTCCTTTGAATTAACAGCGTTATAATTAAGTATTTGTATCTTTTTTTCCAGAGTGACCCTAATATACCTTCATAAGGTATCCGCTATTTTGACCGAAAAAATTCAACATCTGGTTTTAAAATGTATTAATATACCTGAAAAAACACCTCATATTCCCCAGCCCTACTTCATGTTCCTTTATTGACTTTACACATAACAAGTGTGGTCTTTTGTCATCCTCGAATGCATCAAAATATGTGTGGGTGTCCAGGGCTGAAAGGTTTTGGGTAAATATGTTAAAATGTTTGTTTTTGAGTGAAAAGTATGAGGCACATTACCTTGAGGCACACCCCTATCTCCTCACATCTCATCATGCTTCAATATTTACTGTCTGAAGTGTCTTTGCACTGTTCTTCTGGTTGATTGTGTTTCTGTTCACACTCCTCACAGGTGTTAACTTTCTGTCTTTAACTCAATCAAATACTCTTTTCTGTTTCTTAAAAAAGCTTAAACTGTACATTTGGCATCTAGAGTCAGACAAGGCTAGGGGATTTTAATAATATAAACAATAATAGTGTGTTGTATATTTGAATAATGGACTATTTTATTGTTGATAATGTTTTCTATAAGCGGCAGACTCTAATGCACAGTGCCTTTTGTATTTTTCTATGCCCCAAGCTTAAATTGGAGCCATGATTTGTACAATTCTTTGATTTTAAAGAATTTTTTTGTAACTTTTAATTTTATTTTTATTGATTAATAATTGTTGAATAAACAATTTTATTTAACCATATTTGTGTGTCAAGGTTTGTTGTTAAACCTAAGTAATTCTGATGCTCAAAATGATTTGCTTTTTCAAATGTGACTTCTTTTGCCTATTTTTATATGCTTTCTTTCATATAATGTATTAAAACACAGAGCATTTTTCTACGAATATCATTCATCATAACTGTGATATCTAACTTTATTTACATTGTGAAATGTATATGATGAAGTCAAGCCACAAAAAGAGCAAGAAATACAGAAAGATGTTCACTCTTCTTTCCTCTGCTACAGCTTTGATCCTCTAGAATATGTGGCTCTACTTTCATCCTCATACTACATTTTTCTTCTGAATTTATACTCCTCATTGATTTCATTGAATCTTATAACAGTAATAAAGATCACAGCGGTCATCGAATGCAGGGAAAATGTGGTCTTTTGCTGCCACCTGCTGTCTTGTGTTGGTGATGCATGTTCAAGTTTCAAGCCTTGTCTTGAGTCTGAACACGGTAGAGTTAAGCCCCCAGTCAGTCATTCCCCTCAGCTCTTTTAAACTTGATTAACATATCCAGTTAAACTTTCCTAAGCCCTTTACTCTTTTCTTAAATGTTTTATCCATCTGAGAGAGCCACTGCCATCATTTGGGATTGATAAAAGTAATAGAGATTGATGTGTCTGTGTTATCCTCTACTTGTGTGAAGAATGAGATAAATATGTGATCCTCAGAAATAATCATCAAGAAAAAGAGTGTAATGCAGGAGGTCCATCTGAAATACAATGCAGCCCTTCCCATTACTGATGTGATAATCATAAATCTGGAGTTGATTTTAGCTCACTTTGATTACCCAACAGTAGACCTCACAGTCTCCACAGCAATAAAAGTTTTCAACTGAACCTAAAGGGCATAACTTTACTAAAGTTATCCATGAACAATATTGAACATTTCTGTTTTGTGTTATGTGACCAGCACATATTTCAAATGCAGCAGCTGTGTTAAAGGGATGCATTACAGCTTTAAGCATATTGTTACAACCCAGCTCTTAGGCCGCAACAAGAACGGGAGGCGGGACAAGGTAGATGCCGTTTTAGTCAACAATTTATTAAACAATAAGGCAGGAGTACACCGATCAAATTCAGTTCACAAACAACAAGGAAATAAACAGCTGCTCCGTGTCGCAGGCTCTGCCGTCTGAGCCATGAGTGAGAGAGAGAGCCACTGATCCAGGAGGCGGTTTTAAAGGGAAAGACTACACCGGGCCCAGGTATATCTCATTCTCCTGATGACTAGCACCTGCACCTGAAATCAGAGCGCACAAACCAGCAACACAGGCCAACAGGAACACCTAGTGTTCTGGAGGGGTCGTCACAATATCAATGCCTCAACAAATATTGTACACAGAAAACAGTTTCATTTTTCTTAAAGGACATTGATCCAGCATAATTCAAGTCAACCTTTCCAGACTTTTACAAAATCCCTTTAAGTAACTGAATTCAGATATTTTATATAAATACTCATTTATATGTATAGGTATATGTTCAATCTGACATCAGGGGGCAAAATTATCATTATTAACACTTAACATTATATGACTTATAATGCTTCTTTCAAAGCGTTGCCTTTCAAAGTCCATTTATTCAAAGTTGTTTGTATTGACTAGTTTCTCTTTACTCTTTAATAGACCCTAAATATTTAACTAAGTTTTCATTCAAACATAAACATAACATCTCTGCATGCAATACTAAATATGTCTTTCTCTTAATACAAGATCTGCGATCCAACCTTGGGTAAGTGGACGAAAAGCAATGGATAGTTCAGAAGACTGACGTATTTCTGATGCCTGTTTTGATTTATTCATCAATAAGTTGAAGTCTGAGGCACACTGTAATTTTGTTTTAATTAGGAACAGGAGCAGTTGTTTTCTAAAAGTTGCCATGCCAGTTTGTGATCTTTGACTGAACGTGTCTGTAGCTGTTGGATATAGAGGACCGATATGCCTCTTTCTTTGCTTTTAAAGATAAACGAAGATAATAAACGTGTCAGTTAAATATGTCTTCAAAACAAGGACGGTTTCCACAAGGGCCAAATTAAGTCACTTTTTTACCTCAATACAAAGTAATGCTTTATCAAAAACATTTACAGAAAACACTATCCTAAATCATATCTCCTAATTTCTTGCAAAGACTTAAATGTAACCAGTAATTACAGCTTGTGATAGAAATAATCTCCATTTTGCATGCTGCAATGTAATTTCCCTGTGTATACGGTGATGGAGTAGTAAATCGAACTAAAGTTCTTCCCCTTTTCATGTTTCTCGTTGCGATATTTGGAAATTTCAAATTGACTGTAGGGCCGCATGTGGCTCTGACTTCCATTGACCCACCCCTGCTTGAGAAGGACACCGGCATTTGTTGAGAAACTTCCATCAGTTTTAACTACGTCAACCACTGATCACTCTTTACACAGTAACGCTGGTTAACCCTTGTGCACTGTCTTAATTGCATGTAAATATTGGCATCATTTACACACAGAGCTATCTTTTCTCCTATCATGGCAGTTTTTGGTTTCATACGTGTCTTAAGATCTTAAGTTATTTGCAGGTTAAGGCACTTTTCCTAGCGGCACTTGTTTTTATTTGCTGTATTTTTTTATTTGTTACTCTGTGTCCTTCATTCGTTGTGTTTCATCATACGTCACTTTGCGATGCACTTTACAGAAACAGTAGTTTATTAGCATTTGATACGATCAATCCTTGAAATAACCTGGACGTTGAAGCAGAATTCAAAAAGTTTTAAAGTATCAAAAATGTTGACAGCCTTTGCCCTGCAAAATCTCAACCACAACAAACATGTTCATTCAGCCTCGAATAAAGTGTCTTTTGTTTATACTTGTACATGAACACTGAAATCTGCATATCATTCAGACTCTCCCAAACAGCCTTAAACTTGTGTCAGCCTCTCAAGGTCTTTTATATAATGGATTAATCATACTTTATCTCGATGCACAAGCAATAAAATTATGGACTACTGAGACTGTTATGAAAAATAAAATGACTTCATTGGAAAAGATTTCAAGGACGTGTTTTTGAATACTCATAAATACAAATGTTTTGTCTTTTAAATGGAGTAATTTGGGGCTTTTTGGCTAATATGGCGTTCTATCATAATGTCGGTGTTAATGATCCTTTAAATGTCTCCTGATCCATCTGTTAGCTCAATGATTCACAGCTTAAAATAAATGATCATTTCTTTTTAAGTCCTCCAGAGGGAAGTAGAGGACTTTGCAGCAAAAATAAGAGGTTCAGCTTCATCTTGAGATTTTCAGCAATATGGCTTATACAATGTTATTTATGACCTGCAGATACATTTGTATCGATTTGATCACTTTACTATGACCTTTATAAGTAAACAAAAGGTGTAAAAGCAGTCTTAGACGTGCTCCTCTGAGATGTTATACCATTTAAGTGTTTGTCCTTCAGTCATCATTGTTAAGAATACAGGCTCCTCAAGTGGAGTCTGCAAGGTGGATTTCTTAGTTTTGCTTTATCTGTGAAATAGTAACCTCAACAGTGATACTAAAAAGAGAACAGAAAGAGAAAAATAAAATCAAAAAACAATTAATAGTTACAGACTGACATATACAGATATATAGACATAGACAAACAAGAAAGGATTCAATAGTCTGTGGTTGATGGAGGGCACAACTGGGAGATAGATTTTCATGTCAGATATTAAGGGAGGGAGGGCAAAAGAAAAGGAAACAGAAAAAAGAAGAAGCAACAACCAATATTGTATGTATATCTTACCATAAACAGCCATGTGTGCACAGGTAGTCTAAACCCATACAACCACAGAACACACACACACACACACACACCCACACACACATACCTTAAATGCTTTGTCTGAAAGTATGACGAGAAGATATTGCGTCGTTCTATTTTTTTCTTTGTAATATGGTTGGATATAAATTTTAGGGCATTGTTCTAGTGAATCCTTCAACTGTAAGATAGTAGATAATGGCGGTGAAGATATTAAAAAAGTGCAGTGAGGAGGGTCGTTATGAAAACATCAAGTTAATGCAGCCACCTAAAATTAACAACACTGTGCTTGCTCAGTCAGCAGTGAGCTGTAAGGCCTGGCTAGGCCAACCATGAAGAACATAGCCAGATAAAAATATCTAAATATATATATGTATATATATATTTTTTTTTTTTTAATTCTTTTTGAGCACGTTTCCGATGGCTTTGTCTCTGTCATCCAACAGAAGGGAGTGTGACTCATCACATCAGCTATTTCAGGATTTTAATGCGTCTTCAAAAATACTTGAAGTCACAAAACAAGTCATCAGAGCAGTAATAATATGTGGAAATACATCTGATTTATGTCAGTACCAAAATGGCAACAAGATAACAGCAGGGATGTCACTTCAATTACATTTTATTCATGCACAAGTAAAAGTAGCGCTCTGTGACTCCACTGAAGTAAAAGTAGAAGTTTTCAGTTAAAAACTTGAGTCCAAGTAAAACTTACGTCTATGCAGGAAAAAATTTCAAAATTAAATAAAATACTGTGTTCACAACAAAAAAGTATACTCTAGTATAAAGTGGTGCAGAGATGTATTTTTGTTGGCCAACCTGGTAGTTATCATCGTGCTGGTTCCCTCGACTAAAAGCCTGTGGGTGTTTTCACTGTGTTCTGGGATCATTGCTGATAATAAGGTCTGTGGTGAACTAAAGTCCATAGCTTTCTTGCTAATTTCCATCTGCAGTCCCTGTGGCAGGCCAAAGAGAAAGTAAGGTATAACTATAAAGTGCATTTACAGTACAGAAAGTGCATAAAAGCAGAGAAAAATACATTTTTGTTCAAAGAAAGTGCATACATTCAATTGTAGTGCAAAAATGCAGATTAAGAACAGAAAAATACACTCACTTACACTCAGAGGCATTGAAATTTAATTATTAGAAGAAATTATGTTAAAAGACTAGTCAGTGCTGACAGACTTGGTTTCTAATAATCCAGTTTTTGTTTATCTGGAGGAGACTCTATAGTTTGTGTTGGTCTTTAGTTCAATTGGGAGATTGTTCCTTTCTTTTATGACTATAAGAGAAAACTACCACAAACTATTGTTCAGCTGCGACAGAACTACAACACGTGGTTCAACTCAGAAATAGCTACTATACTTCCAACTTACAACATCACGTTATTACCTCCACCAAAGAGGTTATGTTTTTGGCTCCATTTGTCTTTTGTCTGTTAGCATGATTACGTAAAAACTACAGGAGAGATTTTGCTCAAGTTTTCAGGAGATGGTGGTAATGGCCAAACTTAAAAATGATTAGATTTTATTGATGATCCAGATAACCGCCATTAACGGACAATCATTTTTGCTCAACAATTGCCTAACTAACTAGAAAGCACTCAGAGAGCACAAACCTCCGCCAAGGTACGTTTTTGTGGAATTATATGCACAAATGCCGAAAATGGTCCTATCTCCCAATGTTAAAGAATCCTTTAAAAAAATTCCTGGATCCAGACGGTGATCCGGATCACCCCCAAAATTTAATCAGTTCTTCCATATCCCATTTCCGACAATTCCGGAAAATTTCATCCAAATCCGTTCAGAACTTCTTAAATTATTTTGAACACAAACAAACAAACAGACAGACAAACAAACAGACAGATAAATGCTGGCAAAAACATAACCTCCTTCTGAGTGCTAGGTGTGGGTTTTCATGGTAACTCTACCATGGAACTGTTGCTTATAGATGTAACAGCAATATGTGAGCTACCTTGGCGGAGGTTTGCGCTCTCTGAGTGCTTTCTAGCAACTTCTTGTTTGAGAATTTCATCTCAGTCTAATGACTTGATCAGGTTGGTGCCCATGGCTGTGGTTTATGGTGTATGAATTATTGTTTATTAAAAAACTATCAGAATTGATTGCTTTAGGATCCCCGACCATTTTTGTAGTCCTTGTCAGCAGTTTGATGGCAACCATTGTTTTAAGAACACAGTAACGCTTTAAAATTAAAAAGTGTAGCAATATTAGATTATTTTATGTTGCATAATGAAACTTTCAAGTCCACGTGTTCACCATGGACTTAATTCAGGTTTTTACCCAAATAGCTATTCTAAAATCCCAGAGACTTCCAGCTGTGGGAACCTCAAGTGATAAAATGCTAACTCACTTTGATATTTTAGGACTCATTCCTGCACCACTCTGTACTCAGAACTTTAACCTATTAAATGAAGAAGGTTTTACTTTTACTGGAGTACATTCACAGACTTTTTTTTGGACTTATACTTGAGTACATTTTGATAAAATAAGTGTACTTTCACTTCTTATTTTTGTACTTTTACCGCCACTAATGACAACACTAGATAATGGAAAGACTTAACTAGTTTAACTTACCATTTAGCTTTTATCACTCAGGACATAATGTAGCTTAGTACAATACTTCCAACAGAATTCAATCAAATAAAAGTGAAAGTATGAATTATAAACACTATCCAAAATAGTACAAGTACACAGTCTCATGAGTAAATGTGATGAGTTACTTTCAACTCCCAAATAACAGCTAGTTGAGACACAGCTTTTCTGATTGAAGTAAGAAATAATTTAAATTGTAAGATGAAGAAAATTTGAAGCCAGGTGCTGTTTTTGGAAATATCAGTCCAAATCAAGTAAAACTGTTCCCATTTTCACATGAAGAAAAAATGGGATATTGCATATAACACAGTCTTTTCAATGTTCTGCCATTTTTCCTAGCTCCTCGTGGCATGTCAAGTCTATCACAGTCTCACTTGCCTTTAAACTTGTCTGTTCCTGCTGTTTGTGCGTGGTGTGTTAGTGTGTGCATGTACATGTATGTGTGTGCGTGTGTGCACCGCCATCCGTCAGAGAGGGACCGGGCCTGTCAGCGTGCGCTCCTCCTCTGCAGCTGCCGTACTTCATTAGGGGCCATCAGCTGAGCTCACTGCTCCACTGTCAGAGTCAGACTTGTGTTTTTTGCCTTTCTCCTCTCTTCGCACTCTCTTCCTCTCTATTTCGACTTCCTCGCCCTCGCTCGCAAACTGTCCCTCAAGCTCACTCACATCCTTCATCCTCATATGATTTCTCACCCTGTCAACTTACCTCAGCCTTCTCCATCTTGCTAAAAATCCCCCCCCCCCCGCCCTCACTTGCACTTTCTCTTCTCCCCTTATGCCTCTTTTTTGAGCAGGCTTCCTGTCTTTTATTCAGGTTTTTCTCTTTAGTTGACATGGTTTCTGTTTTAGAATTAGCTCACGCAGTTGAAATTTCTTGAAGTGAGTTTCAGTAGCATTTCTGTCATGCACAAATGCTGTAAATGCTGAATTTAGACATTAAGACATTTCTTTAGAGGTTAGACAAAGCAGATGCTCTATAAAAACTGTTGGAGACTAGTAACTTAAATCTGAATATACTGTGAAAGATAATTTAATAACCTAAAAGCTCATTCACACATCAACGTATAGTAGCTGATGTTGACCAGTATTGAAAGATCATCTGAATTTCAGTGAAAGTACATTCCTCTGGTCAATTATTCTGTGTTTAATGCAGGTTGACCTATCCAAAGTGGAGATAAATGTTACGAATTTACAAATGTAGATGTAACGCATGGGTAGCGCGCTCAACTTTGGTTTAATGGAACTTGGTGATGCTGAACGTTGAAAAAACATGTTGCGACGTCATTCAACAAAAGCCATTTAAAGCAGACATATAGGCCATTTCAACATGTGCAACTGCAGCTTGTCTCAGTATTCTGACACCATACCTAGAGGACAGAAAAATCTTGCTGGGTGTTGGATCAAAAGTTTGAAATTCTTAAGCATGCATAAAATGTTTTGATCACTTTCACAGTATGGTACACCTTGTAAGGATTGTGCATTTGTGGAATGAGCAACACAGCTTACACAGCACAGTCTGCCTTTGACTTCACCACTCTCATGGACCTTTACTCCTAATTTGGAAATGGTAACAGGGCTGACACCAAATAACAATGACACTCTGAGTACTGGAACACCAGCTTGGCGCATTTTTTGGGGAAGCTACCCACAAGTTAAGCTAAGTCACTCATTCCAGGAATGCTTGATCCTTACAAGGTGTACCTTTTTGTAAAGGTGACTAATCAGGCTTTTCAGTGATATAAAATACAATACCAATTAGTATTATAGAAAAGGAGAAATAGCTGACTGACATAACACTCCAAACTTTTTTTTTGAGAAGTATATTTTATGTAAAGGGCTTTCTTTCACAAATTAGAGACTCTAGAATTTGTTGCCATTTATCTGAGCTACAGAAAAAGTGATGTATAATCTTGTACAATATAAGCCACTCATCAAAAAAAAAAAAGGCATTTCAAAGTTTTGTTTTGGTCCATCCTGGCCAGCCCCACTTCTGTAAAAGCTTCGGCCATAATCATTTAACCTGCGATCATTCTATAGACTACTGCCTCATTTTCCAAGACGTATTTTCTGTTCTTACAGCTGAAGAAAGTCGCGTTTTCGTGGTCTACAGCAGTGTTAATTTTGTTTTTAATTATTTTCCGCTAAATGTACAGTAGATTTCGTCAACTAAAATGTTGTGAAATTTCATCAACTAAAACTAGACTATAATTAAAACAATTTAGATGACTAAATTATGACTAAAACTGAAAGATATTTTAGGCAAAAGACTATAACTAAAAATTAATTAAAAAGTGCTGTCAGTATTAACACTGCTTTACAGGGAGTTCGCGTCTTTGGTGAGCCACCTGTACTACGTCATCGTCCCGTTAATCCGCCACACCTGGCGACAGCGCGGCCTGAAGGACCCCCCAGACAACCGGGAGCGGTTTGTGCTGTTTTCTAACGGTGGAGGTAAAATTAGCACAAACAGTCGGAACGTCGAATAAACTGTTAGCACCATGAGGCCTAAGGATATTTTTTTAAATTTCTGTAAAGGGTTTGAAGTCAGAAAAGTGAGAGTTCACCTCTCTGGCCGAGTGAGGACTGATGCACTGATGATGTCCCTCCGCCTCCTGCTGGCAACATGGCAAGGTAAGTCAACGTTAAGTTCTTTGTCTTCTCTGTTTTTAGTTGTTTTTTTGGTTCTGTGACTTTATTTCGTGTTTTAATGAGCAAACTTCATCCAATAAACTCAGTCGAAGTCGCCCAAACTAGCAGGACTTGCCTTGCAGTTTTCTTAAATGTAGGCTATCACATAAAGAATAATAACGCTTTAGGCTAAGTTTCTGATACAGTCACGTCCTTAACATGTAAATATGAACTTTACTCAACAATATCAACAGTCAGTGTGGAAGGGGAGACTTGGGTTGGTTGTTTCTGTTCTGGTGTCCAGTTATCAGAAGATACATGCAGATGTCATGCTCTTTTCTTGACATCTTGTGAATTTTGTGAGTCAGTGTTTTTGTGTTTGCATTCATTTGTTATTTTCGTTGTTAACAGGATAATACGATGGAGGATTAGGGCCACGTTAAAAAAAAGTATGTTTAAAAAAAAAAAAGAAAGTAACATGAATTAAGTCGGAAAGTTACGAGAATAACCTCTTAAAGTTACGAGAATAAATTCATAAGGTTACGAGAATAAAGTCAAAAAGTTCCGAGAAGTAAGTCGTAAAGGTTTGAGAATAAAGTCATAAAGTTACGAGAATAAAGTCGAAAAGTTTAGTAAAAACTTTAGATCAAAATAAGCATACCTTAATCAAGAAGACGCTCTTATTTTATCCTCTTTCGTAGGCGGATGGCCGCTCTTCTGGTACAACCTTTAAGAATAAAGTTTGTTTTCTATCTTATTTTTTTTCAAAAGTAGCCCTAATCCTCCATCGTAGGATAACTCAAAAAACAATGACCCGATATGGATTAGATTTTTAGGCAGTTTGATTATGGCACAAGGAAGAAGTGATTTGGTTTTGGTGATGTTCCCCAACCCAGGTGTAGATCCAGGTTTTTTTGAGGATGTCTTTACATTGCAAGAGAGGGCAGTTTTCCTTATTTTTGCCAATAACTAAATAACTCCTTAATGGATTTTGATGACATTTTTAGGGAATGTTGGTCATGGCATGAGAAAGATTTCATTTAAATTTGGTGGTGATCCAAATCCGAATGTGGATCAAGGATTTTTTTCAAGTATCTGTTAACAACACAAAAAGAGTGCAGTTTTCCAAATTTTTGGCAATAACTGGCTCAACAGTTTTTGAGCCACATTAATAGCATTTAAGAAAGCACTCTCTTCTACAATCACTCAAAAATTTCATGCTGATAATTTCAGTTATTTTCAGATGCAACATTCAGCATGGCAGCACTCACAGCACAATTTCTACAGAATTTGCATTTTCTAGTTATTTGGCCTTATGTGGATTAGGTAGATAATGATAGCAGTGGTTAGTGCAGGCATGACCAAGAGGGCCACATAGATGCTTTTTCCCCAGCCTGAGGGCCACATTATTACAAACTGTTGGATACTCTTGATGAGGAAAATAATGTGAATGTCTTTTAGATAATGATAAAAAAATATGCAAAAATAAAGAAGTCATAAAACTAGTATACAAATATTCATATCTTATAACATAAATGCAAGGTAATATGCATAGTTAAATGGATTTAACATAGAATTCAAGCCAATTTTGCCAATGTACACAGAATGAAAGCCAATTAAGCTATTTTTAAAATCAATGAACAATGAGTGTTTCTCTATTTTTAAAGCACAAATATTTTACCACTACTATTTTCTACAGATAGCATTGATTAATACTTAATATAAAGTTCTAATACCTTATTCAAGAGATTTAGAAAAACTATTATAGCAAAGTGAGTTCTTTAATAACTTGCAAAAACATTGTGTTGTGTTCATATCTTAGTTGAAGCACATTTGGTGGATTCTGTGATGTTTCCTTCATGTTCAGAGTTTGTTGATTTTTGGAAATGACTGGCGGGCTGCATTAAGTGAGGTGAGGGGCTGCATGTGGCCCCTGGGCGGCCAGTTGCCCACCCCTGAGTTAGTGTAACCTCTAATTATCTTCAGCTTTGGTGTATTAGGTGTGAGCAGCACAGATGTTTCTAAAAGATTTATTAGGACTGCATTCCCTCAAAGTGAGGTTGTCTAATGTTCCTTGATTTGTTCATGTTGGGCTTGTTTTCATAATCCACTTGTACAGGAACACAGCCCTGTTTACTATATTTATTTCAGCTGTGATTTATCTTTGTAACAAGTCAAAGACTCTTTTTTTGCTGAACCACCCACTACAAATCACATCAAACACAGTACATGTGTTAATAGTTTGAATCCAGACTGGATTGATTGTTATAAGCATTTAAAATACATTTAAGTTAAATACTTTTAATGTGCCTGTGGTCAAACTAAGTACACACATCCTTTGGCATTAATGTGTTCTTCTAAACTGCAGCTCCAGATGAATCTGCATTGTGGGTGCTGACTTTTTTAAAGTCTGTGTCTACTGTTGTCTGCTGACTGGAACGGTGGCAGAGAGTTGGATTAAAAACCTTAGACAGCTGCTGATATATGCACACTGCTGTCAAAAATAACCTAGAAATACATACTTTAAGGAAAAAAGTGTTTACTGCTCTAGCTAGCTTTGTGTAATATTTGAGACTCCACAACATTAATGGCGGCTGGTCAACTCCAGATTCCCTCCTTTATTCATGTAATAAATCTTTCAGAGTGTGTTTTCTACCTACTTGTTGCCAGAAACCTTTCTCACTGTTGTTTGTTTCTGCAGTATTGTGTTATAAAGAACCGGTTTGTTGCTGTAGGGGAAACGGCATTTGTGAAGTAATGCATTTTATTTATTGCTGACTCACCTGCAGCTGTAAGGAAAAGGTTTTTACTGTCACATTTAAGAAGGCAGATTGACGAAGGAGCCGGAGTTGTGACAGATTAATTTTTGTGTCAGCTGTTTTAGTTTGTAGAGGATTTGTTATTTCCTGCTCTCCATATGGAAGTATGAATTATTAGACTTAATGTGCCATATTACAGCTGAAGTTTTACTTATCTTTTTGAATGCTTAACAGCACAGAATATTTCTGTTTTAGTAGTTTATTTTATTTTCTGATTTCCCTGCCTTGGCTGTATCTCTTCTTCAGACCTCCCTGTGCCCTGCTGCGCACACTTTTGTGACCACACACACACACACACACACACACACACACACACATGCAGACGTACGCACACAGCCTCAAGCTTTCTGTTCCTGTTGTCATCCTGACAAGCAGTAGGAACAGGATTATGGGAAGGGCCTCTCTTACTTGGGGCAGAAGAAAGTGTGAAATCTGATTGCTGTGGAAGATTTGAAAAATAGGATCCTGTGAGGTCGGAGGGATTCTAAATATACGAGCCACTGAAGCTGATGTACAGCGGGGAGCTGTAGTCTGTTCCAGGGATTTTTGAAGTGTTCAAACTTGAGAGAGTGGTTTTCTAGAGGACGTAAGGATGAAACAGCAGGAGGCATAGGTGACAGTTTCTCCACAGCATCCTGTTACAGGCATGCATGATGCACTGTTTACTCGCTCAAGGATGTTTTTATTGTATTGACATATTTTTGGTTGAAGAAACTTTGAAGTCAATGTCTTAAAACGTAGTTCATGTTCCTGTGAAACAGTTTTACTTGTTGTTCCTGTGTTTTTGTTGCTGCATTTACTCACCCCTACCCCAAATACTTCCCATTTTGTGATTAAATTTGAACAACATGTGTTTGTTCCAAGGGGCAATTCAAGGTCACAGAGGTCAGGACTTCTCAAACTTTTCAGCCTGTGACCTTGAAAATAACAATGATAGAGAAGGGAGGCCCCTACTGTTTGGAAGTGGTCAAAGCAAAATAATTTGCGGCATTTGTTACACAGCTATTGCTGCATCTCACTGCCATGTAATTTATTCAAACATTTGTTCAAACAGTATTTGTAAAATCAGTAAGTAATAATAGTTTTCTCAATATCAATCAACATTGGCTACGTTTCTATGCAGTCAATATTCAGGTTAAGATCAATATTCCGGTTTCTGAAACATTCGGAATAACCCAGTTTACATGCGTGAGCAAACAGGGTTACTCCTCTATGTGTGGTATCCCGAACAAAACAGCGACGCACGGAGAACGTCATGATGCAATGCACGTCATTTCCACTTCTTCTTCCTGTATCCAATAGCAACGACAACAACAGCAGCAGGACGGCGGATAATGAATGGCCCGGAGCAGCTAACAGCCGGCTTCATTTGCGCTTTGGTGCTGGTACTGACCCACCACCAGTACTTGACACTATTCTTTGTCAGTTTCTTCATTAATGGAAGACGGGAACGTGAAGAATTAGGAAATCGAACTGGAGCTGTGCCATGTTACAAGTACTTCCTGTACTCAAAAGACCAAGATTCCTTGCGAAAAAGAACATATGCAGAACATAACTTAATGTTCCTCTCGATGGGGATATCCCGATAGGTGTATACATGACCAAATATCCGGGTTAGATTAGGAGTAACCCAGGGGTAATATTCGGGATTTTAAAAACCGGAATACAAGCATATTCCTGTTTTTCAAAAGGTTTTTTGGTGTTTACATGGCTGCATGCAACCAGGTTATTGCTAATATTCCGGTTATGAAAGGTTTAATGACTGCATGTAAACGTAGCCAATGTCTCTCTGTAATGATAGAAGAAAGCTAGCTGACTGAGTAGCTTGCTCATTAGATTAAAAAAACAAGCAATTTTTATTTACCACAGCAAAAATACCATCACTACCAAGATAATTGATAAAATAACACTTGGAAAAATCAGTTTATTCTTTTGAAGACTGACAGAGGCAACTAAGTGAATGGATTATATCTTACATCATTTTCCATTGACATTATGTAAACACTTGTTTTCATTCTGACTTGTTTTGCAACAACTTGTCACCCTTTTGCTGTAACTGAACACTAATTAATATTACTGATTAAACCACAATGCCTATTTTTTATTACCAAGAGGTGAAATAGCAGTTTTATGTGGTATTACCGTAGTATTTGTTTGGACAACAGCTGCTGCGAAAGCTTTAAGATTAACTTTGAAAGTACTGAGGTTTGAACCAGACCTTTAGAGTGTCTATATTATGCAGATTCAATAAATAAATAAAATAAATTGAAACAGAAACAAAAAGTAGAGCTTGATGTACAGAGTAAGAGAGAATAAAAAAATAAAAAAGGATGCAGGAAAAAGAACAGAGTGTAAATAAAAGTGAACAGCTATCTGACTATAAAATTAGACAATGCATTATATTGTGGCTAAAGCCAAATCAAGGTAACAGCCAAATAAAAAATATTCCATACAGAAAGAAAAAAGTAATCATAATTCTGTAACAAACTTTGTTAATAACAAACAAGTTCACACCTCATGTGGTACTACTATGATTGATCACTAGGGGGCATTAAAGCATCGTATGTTTGTTCCCCTGTAACCTCAGGTTGTTTGGCAAAGCCCTCTTCCCAGTTTCCACCACTTTCATTTATGAGTGTCTTCCACTTGCCTGCGTGAAACAAAATCACTGTGATGATTGCACAGCGCAAAGACATGGTTGCACGAGAGGGAAGAGCCATCCTGTGGAATAATAGGAGAGCAGACAAAGCAGAATATTTTCTTGGCTGTGCCACAGGAGCAGGACTCGAGTTGAGATCAGTTGTCGAAAGTCTGTCTCATGTCTTATTGTATGTTTTGCAGGATCACGTGGAAATTTTTATTCTTCACCAACTTAATGACCTTTTACATGTATATATGCAACCCTTGTGGTAATTTTCAGATATTTTTTTCTTTCTCAGCATGTGTGAGTTAACCAAAAACAGTCTGCTTTGACAAAATGATTCTGCTCACTGTGTTTAGTTGCCTTCTTTAGGCTTGTTGTTTGTTTCCCTTCACCTGTGATAAACATTACCCACACTGTAGAAAAGACTATGCTCTGAAAGCTATTTCCAGGATTCGAATAATAGACAAATATACAAGGCAGGAGCCAAATGTGTCTTTTTATCAATCAGTTATTGCCATTGACTTTTCCTGTCTTCTACTTTTGAGTGTTTCTAATTGCAATTTTAGAAATTCTAATCCTCCTTTTAGCTGAGAAAACAGTTTTTTGTTCCTACCATAATCTTCCTGCTTCTCACTGAGGCTCTGCTGATTGCATGTTAGTGCTTCGACCCCAGCAGAGCGTTCTCTAAAACTGATTTGGAAGCTGTTCATTTTCTTTCTTTCGCCTTCATCTCTGAAGCCGAAGTTGTTAACGCGAATCTTTAAATATTCATACAGAAGTGACGCAGCCTGTGGTGCTTTTGAATGTGACTGGCTGTGCTGGGCTTGAGGTAGAATATGTTTTGCTTTCATTAGTTATTCTGACTACATGCTCTGTCTGCTTCTTGTAGTTGTTGGTTGATATGAATTGGTTTAGTTTGGAGGCTATAAATATCTACTGCAGCAGCTGAACTTCAGAAAGTGAAATTGATGTATTATTCAAACACTTACCTCATCCTGCCAAAACAATTTCTTTGACATAATCCACAGATATGTCCACCATCCTTTTTTATTCTCTACTCCCTCAGCTCTTGAAATCAAACAGCTGCGTTGTGATAAATCAATCTGAATGTGATTGTTGTTGTGATTTGTGCATTTATACTAAACACAAAGGTAAAAGCCTGAGTTTACTAAAATAGTTAGAAAAAAATTATCTTATGTGAACAAAAAGTGCCTTCTTCGGGGTTCCTGCAAACCTCTAAATAGTCCTCAAGTTTTAACAGAGGTCATAATTTCCCTGAACACAAGCTTATAATTGTGATGCAGGATATTGTACTGTTGCCTGTATCAAACTTTTGCCTGGAGCCCATCTTAAGCTGCGCTCACACCGAACGCGACTTGGCGACCGAGATCGCATTGCCCACCCAAGTTGTGTTAGGTTTCCATGAATAGCTCATTTTGGTCACCATCGCTGTGACCACTGCAATCATAACATATCATATAACAGGATGTATTAGCTGAAAGTATTCCAACTGCATCCTTTGCACTCACCTACCAACCACAAAACACTGCAGCTGATGACCCTGCCGCAGCATCTTCAGAGTTCTCTGCAGTCCCGTCTAGGCCGAACTAATGTCCTCACTAACTAATGTTCCCACACAGACATGGATTGTTACTCTGTGATCTGGAATAAAAACAGTCTGTCACGGGTACCGTCACACACCCACACAATGCTGATTGGCTCTCTCGGCACAGCCACACGTGATGTTGCCTGAAGAGTTAAATTTTTTCAAGTTTGGCGACCAAGTGAAGAGCGACGCGGTCTCCCAGATTTTGCCCGCCCCATCGCAGCTGTACATTGACTTTACATGGAGAGTGGTCGCCCAGGTCGCCAAGTCGCGTTCGGTGCAGGAGGCTTAAGATGACACTGGGCAAGCGGCAGAGTACAACCTTCACTGGTTGCCAGTCTATCACAGGGTTACATAGAGACATAGACTGTCATTCACAAACACACACAATTAGACATAATAAGCATGTTTAATGGTCTGGAAATTGGAGAACCAGAAAAAAACCCAGGCATGCACAGGATGAACATGCAAACTCTACACAGAGGGGTCCCCAGCCTGACCTTTAAAATATTGAGCTTTGACAGTGTTTAAAATGATCCATGTTTGTTTGAAGTAAACATACCAAAAGTTCCTTAAACGGTACAATTACTCCCTCATCAGTGGGTCGGAACCTTGTCCTCAGCTCCTACTGTCCAAGATAATGGAGTAAACACGGGTTTGAGTCGAAGCTTTTAGGACTGAGGACTCAGTGGCTTGTGCCTGGGAGCAGAAATGGGGCGTAACGTATTGTATCCCTGTACATCTAGAAGCCCTGCTTTTGCTGTCTCCCTGGAAACCATTACTGCGCTGCCACTTGCAGGCGGTCTGTCACGGATTCAGGTGGAAACACAAGCGTCTTCGTGTGCCAGGGAAAATGGAAGGCGAAGTAGAAGTGGGGGGGTGTTTGCAAATGGCTCTGAAGTCTGCAGGCTTAAAAGTGTTGATAACCGCGGATTAGCTCTGCCTTTTCCCTCAAGCAGCTTTAACTGTGTGGTCTCTTTCTCTTCAGCCTGCCTTCTTTTGTCTGTATTACACACAATATGCAGAATTGCATTTATGCACAAAAAGGTAGATTAGTGATGCACGTAAGACTTTTGTTTAAACTGATTAAACTGATTTGTTTTAGAATTCATCTGTGGTATTTAATGTTTCATTTGTTGATTTCATGTGTGTAACAGTTTATTTGTCGACATCCATCATGAGACATTGTGAACATGATAGAACCCCATCTCTTTTAAACACGTCTTTAACTTATCTGTCAGATTTCTCATCCTGACTTGAACAGTAAGTCAATAAGGTAAAGTAGCCTCTAGTTTAAATGTGACCCAGAGTGACAGCAAAAGTATAAGCCACGTCTAATCTTAGGGTGACTGGATCAGTACAAGTCAGTCGTCTATACACCCGAAAAGAGTGCGGTTTCATCCAAGCTACTGTAGTCACATCAAGGTGTCTTTGGGCAAGATAGTCCCAAATTTTACAGACTGTTGCATAAATGTGAGTAGTGTTGAACCCGTTACATAAAAAGTTCAACTATGAGTTTGTTAATATGTGGATATGAACTGTAGTGTGAAAAGCGTGACAAAATGTCATCTCCATTTACTGTTCAGGTGTATTTGTTGAGTCTAAATTCATAGTTCTTTATGTCGAGAAGGTGGCACTCTTTAACCTCTTAACTGATGGTTTTGATTAGAGTGAGGACTGTAAATCAGCTGCATAGTGTTGCCATTTTTATTAATCATTACCTGAAATGTTCTGCATAGTGGAATTAGATCATAATTTTTGGATTTGTATTGTTATCTTTTTTATTATCAAAGCATTAGACAGCCTCATTTACACCCATATATTCTCTTCACTGGCCTCCACTAAAGTTTAAAGTACACCTCAAAGTCCTTTGTTTTGTTTTCTGAGCCTTGCACAATCAGGCCTGACCTGCTCCTTCCCGACGTCCTCAATTGACCCCTAAGAATCTCTGACAGGGTCTGCTTGTTGTCTAACAGATCAGACTAAAAATTGGAGGTGACTGTGCTTTTGAGATTGTTGCCCCAACACTCTGAAACCTAACCTTGCAGAGCAGATGGACCTGCCTGATTCATTGTATGAAATCCTGCAGAACCACCTTGCTAACCTCCATTGTCCAACGACTTCACCGGCTAAATGCTTAACGGCCCAATCAGGGGAAAGAGGTGGGAGCTGCGGACGTGACGACACAATACACAATGGAGTCTTAAGACTTGCATAAAGGGAGTCTTAAAAGTATTAAATTCATCTTCATATTTTTCACATATACCCAGTCATGACAAAAGGGCTACATGTTGTCTGTTTTGAATCAGGTGCAGCATCAGTTTTAAAAATGGAAAATTAATTAGTAAATCAATTAAAGTATAGGAATATCGCAGTGTGTTTCTCTCTTTTAGTGCCGCAGCAGATGTGTTGTTTTACTAAGTGCAGTATTATATAACCAGTGTTTTGAATTGACAGAGACAGGCTGCTATCGATCGCTCTTTTTTGATGGGAAAAGAGCTGAATGATGCACATCGATGTGAACACACACAGCCTGATTCAGGAGGCCTGAGCTGATGCAGACATTTCGTAGTAATGTCATGATACCCAGTGTTTTGAAGCTTAAAGCTTTGTCAAGCCAGCTTACACAAAGAAAGCCTGACTATGTTGAGCTTGCTTTTGTGATATACCTTTATAGTTGTGCAAGAAATGGCTTTGCCGCTGTATTTGTCTGAGGCAGAGGAGAAGCAGCAACCTTACCTTTGTGTCTTGTTTGAATAGACCATAGATGCATATAATGTGTAATCTCCGCCATGCTCTCCTCGGATACTTGTGTGAGCAGCTTTGTTTCAGGGAGCAGCTGATTGACACTATGCAAGCAGACACAATTAGTGCTCTCACAGACTGTTAGTATTCAGAGCAAGTGTGCTTTGTTTTGTTGTTTCTTTGCCTGCTGCAAATAAGCTGATGCTCTTGTGCTTTTAGATGGTTGGAGCAAAAAGCTGTATGCACTCTATGTTGGGGTTATTATTATCTTTAAATGCTAAAGAGTATGCTGCATAACGTGTGAATATTTTTTCAGAATTATCATCACCTTGATTTATTCCATCCACATATGAGATAAAATGTACCTTTTTAGAGGCTTTATAAAGTAAATCAATACACAGCAACAAAAAATATAAAGCAGTTCAAATCAGTTTCACTAACAGTGTTGTGATTGATTGTGCCTCTACATTTTGCTTGAATGCATTTGGGCGTCAACTGTGCGATCAGAGCTGTCCCTTTCCAAATGGCCCAAATCCCATTGCTCATCTCAAGTACTTCCAGCAGAGAAGATACCCTTGTAATCATGCACATTATAAACAACTTAATTTTCATTAAGCCTCTTTACGCTTTATGGTAAATTTAATTTAGGAGATCCTAATGATTAATGTTCTCAGCTAACTGTACTTAGAGGGGCTGTGGGATAACATGTGCTGCTTCCTGCACAATGAAGGGATGCACAAAGTAGGAGTCAGGTTTGTGCAGTAGTGCATGCCATGTAAGAGGAAAGCAGAAAATAAAATGTTAATCAGTAGTTGTGAGAGCTGACTTAGTTCAGATAATTAATATTTAGTAGGAATGAACAAACAGGAATGGCTTTTAAGATATAGAAATCCTTCTCCTACTGTAAGGGTGATTTTTTTTTTTTATTGTGCGTTTATTCAAAAGTACGAGAGTCTATCAGAGTTCTCTACTGGTTCAATCTGAGGACCTCTCCATTTATTTTTCCCTACAAATATTGTTTGATACCAGAGCAACTGAAATGACCAACAAATGTCCTTTCTGTCCAGATTATTTTTATTGTATACAGTTGTCACGATACCACAATTTTAAACTTCGATACAATACCGTTAAAGAAGTAATATTCAATACCTATTTTGATACCACGGACTAAATTAAAATGAGAAATTAAATAGTCCTTGAACAAAGATTGTTTATTGTCATTGAAAACCTGCCTTGCAAAAGAATGCATGTCCAGGAAAAGTTACTGAATATTTTGACACTACATTAGCATTAAATTCTTAATTTAATGCTAATGCAGGCAGGCAAAATAACCAAATATCTTCGGTTATTTGGGTTTATGTTCGAAACTGTTCGAGTTTGATTTTTAGGAAAAGAGACGGCCTTAGTCTAAACTTTATTGTTCTCAGTATGATGTTTAAATGTTACACTTAGTACAGTTTTACAGCTATTCTTTTGTGTTCAAATAAAGGAAAAAGGGTAACGACACAAAAATTGGACAACGAAAAACTACTTGCCATTGCAGTTTAAGTAATCATTTGCTTTTATGTGAATAAACTTTTTGCAGCACTGGGTCCAAAAACAAATGATCTGATTCGAACTGTGTTTAGCAAGCTCTGATATACTCACTGCTATTCAATGGAAACTTTTATGGTCTTGTTTCATTTTTAAAAATCGTATCGAAAAAGAATCCGAGTATTTTTTTTTTTAAACGTTAGTAAATATTTCCATAAAGTTAGATTTTAGAAATCCACTCCGAAAAACTGTCCCCTAAAATGATAAATGTCTTATTTTATAATGATAGTGGGATCAAAAAGTAAAGAAATGTAACAATCTTCTGTCATTTTTAACCAAAAGACAAAAAGCACTGTCTGAAAACTGTTCAAATACATTGGTCCTCCCCGCATCGACGCATGTTTGCAAATGAGCTCAAAAATTGTGTAATTAAGATGGTGTGTTGGAGTTTTCTGCAATTTTTTGATCCTGAAAACAATAAAATACCAAATATTGCCTGTCTTCCACATGTATTTTTGCTATGGTATCAAGCAGGCATCAATACTGTTTCATTTTTTTTGCAGTACAAAGAAATGCTCCCAAAAACATTGAAAATAAAACAATAATTCTTATTTGTCTGAATATTTCATTTTTAGTTCTCTTGTGGTTCGTTCTTAGTGTAAACAGTCTTTTTACTAAGCATTCCTAATCAACAGACTTTTCAGTTTTAATGATATTGTCTTAGTCTACGTGTATGAAAAAATGTCCATGAACATGAAAACACTGATAAGTTATTCAGCCCTTCAAGCCCATCTA
Source organism: Cetoscarus ocellatus (assembly GCA_037902135.1). NCBI lineage: Eukaryota > Metazoa > Chordata > Actinopteri > Labriformes > Labridae > Cetoscarus > Cetoscarus ocellatus. The sequence continues at coordinate 228,906 of JBAMNC010000846.1, read as the reverse complement.
AGGCCTATTTGTGAAGAAATCATCCAATCTTGTTTCAACTTCACAACAGGCTTCGTACAGTGCAATCTCCCCGCCTCTCGCCCTCATCCTGCGCTGGTAATGTCATGTTCACGCGCTTATTTCAGGAGGAAAAGTACAAGTCAATATTCTTTGACATTTGACAAAACTGTGCACTCAAACACGTGCGCACACAGAGATGGATCACAACCTCCGCTGCTGTCATCAAATTAATTCATTTTGAATCTCACAAATATGACCTGTGATTGCTGGTTGTCAGTTGGGGAGGGGGTGAGGGGGGGTCAGTCAGCTGCTGATACATGAAATGATTGGGAGAGTGCAGCGTGTTCCCATTATCTTGTCCCTTGCATTGTAATTATCACTCCTGCTCTTTCTGCACCACTGCTCCCATCTCTCCTCGCCATTGTAATCGTGATTGACTGGTGCGGCGGCCAAAACAGCACAGTCTGAAAAGGCATCAGACACACATCTCATAACCGCCCTGCCATTTGATCTTCTACTCCTCCTTCACACTGACTGCTTCGCCGTCTCTCCATCCCGGCTCTTGTTTTTTCAGGCTGAAGGGAAGTGGCAGCCAGACGATAAGAAAACATGCTTGTAGATGAGCTCAGATTCGACATGCCAGAAGCACGTTATTCAGTGTTTTCTTATTTGGTGTGATTGAATTTAATTACAGTTTATGTTCAACCCCTGCATGAGTCGACAATACATGCATTCAGTGGTACAAAGGGGGCAATAAGGTCTTTAAATGTGGTATGACTGAAACATACAGCTGTACTTATGGATGTTTCTATGGTATTTTCTAAACTTTGTTGATATACTCATGTAGACATGGTCTTACTAGCTGTCTGATTACTGAACTACTGCCACTCTGATAGATCTGTATGTTGTATGTGGGGCAATGACATTTTGTAAGCTTTGACAAACACAACACTATGCTACCAGTCTGTTATAATTTGACTTAGGGAGTGATGCTGACAACCAGACTGAGTTGTTTTATCTTTTGTACTTTATTTATTGCCATTTTTGGGTCATTTTGTCGAAAGATAAGTCATTGGTTAATCTTTACAAATGAACTGGCTGCTTTTAACATGTTACTCTGATATCCTAAACCATTCACCACCACAGTAACTTGGAAAAAAATCACGCTTATGATGTCAAGCTTCCTGTGACTCACATGCAAACACATCAGCAGGCACCTACAGCAGTAAAATAAACATTCAGAGCAGCATGTTTGTGCCATTAATCAACCATATATTTGGTCAGAGCTCTGAAGAGCAGCAGGACAAGGTACTGCTGATGGCGCCAAATCACTCACTGATGATGCACCTTGACACAAAGCGTCTGCTTCACACATTGTGTTGAGTATCAGTGACTTGAGCAGTGTTGTCTGCAACCTGAATGTGCATACAGGCGACACGCACTCTGAAGGGCCCTTTAAAATCTGCAATCACGGAATCGCAGACGGAATCACGGAGCTGGACATACGCAAAATTTAATGTAAACACGTAATATCCCGGTAATGGCTGACATTTTACATAAAAGCTTTTTTCTGACTAAAAAGGAACGTATCTCTCGGGAAAATGCTCCAAGGGGGTCACTAATAATGGGGACGATGCTCACTTCACTCCCTCTCCTCCTCCTCCTCCCCTCATTAGCGATGTCAACATGCCAAAGCGGCTGCCTAAGACACCAGCTAAGTTAGCAAAGAAGCTACAAAACTCCCGGCTAACTCTTAAAGGTGCAGTGTGTAGAATTTGGCAGCTTTTTCGCCGAACAGAAAAAGTGAATATAGGATATAATGTTGCTATTTGTATGTAAAGTCTGTCAAAATAGGAGTACTATCATCCCCATAAAACGTTTGTTTTATTTTTATTTAGTAAGAAAAAGCTTCAAAAAATGTACATTACCGCGGACCGCGCTCATGTAGTGCCGATTTAACGATCTGCCATGTTGTCTACGGGTGGATTTTAGGGACAAAAAGAACGAAATGCAAATCTGTCCGCTGGTTCTGAAATCTACCTGGAATGCAGGCAAAGAAGAGGAGAGAGGACGGCGGTGGATGTAGAGACAGTTGTTACTCTGCACTAGGGATTTAACCTAAACCCAAACCTTGTCGCCTTAGTAAATGATGTGTTCACGATCCCTTTTGGTCGTCACAGGCTTCCGTTGCTCAGCAATGTGACATTTTGGTTATGGTTGGGCTCATTCTAGAATCTGAACGATAGATCTCGCTCAAATGCTAAATTCTACACACTGCACCTTTAAGTACAGGGCAGAGCAGTTTCCCAATGATTATTATGTGTCAGGCGATCAAAAGTTCTGCAGATTTTGCAAACATACTGTTGACTGGACCCGTAAAGATACGTGTGAGGACCACCTGAAGAGTGAGTGATTATACTGTATTTCATTACTTTATACAGTGTCTCGGGGTTAAATTTGCGTAAAACACGAAAAAAAAAAATCTCAAACATAAAATGGAATTTGGGAAAAAAATAACACTGATTTTATAGGGCCCTAACTCTGCATGCACACTGTTCTCTTCTCTGGCTAATGTCAGACAGACTTTCAGTCTTAAAACAAGAAAACAGGAATCATTGGTTCATAGTAACAACACAGAAGAGTCAGCATCACGTTTCATATCACGTGACAAACTTTGCATGTTGTGTGATTACATCACCAGTGTTGGGAGTGAAACTCCACAGGGTGGGGCTTAAAACACTTCAGCATGTTGACTGGTCACAAAAATCGTCACTTCCTTTGTGAAAGCAGCTAAAACGAAAAATAAGAAAACAAAATCACGCTGAGCCATGTTTAAATCACCTGTAGATCTGAGTAAGCACCTTTTCTACTACTTTTGCCATACAGGATGTCTGCACACAGCAATGCTGCATGGAGCACTTTTGAGGTGCACACCTTCCTTGCCATTTTTTGAAATGAGGAAGTGCAGAGGGAGTTAGACGTAGCTGGGGCCACCCTCTTCTTCTGGCCTACACCCTGTCACTGGTTGAGGGTACAGCTGGCCGTGGAAATGCAAGTGACATCAGAGCTCCCCGCTCCAAACTACTAAACCAAAGCAGACCACTCAGTTTCTGTGACAGGAGCTCCAACAGACCATCACAGACAGAGCTAGAGGAGATTTGGATTGGTGGTGCTCAGAATGTGAAAACTAGAGGGGGTTTTGTGCACATTGTGAACATATGTAGTCATCAAAATCAATTATATGAACCCATGTTTGGGAAAATATGACCTCTTTCAAACCTATGAAGAGACACAAAGACAATAATCTCTGGCGATCGCGATGAATTCAGTCTTTTGTTTTGTGCTGACTGAAAGTGCTTGCATCACAACAACAATCACATTTAGATTTATTTCTTGTATTTCAGTGGAAACGCAGCTGAATAGGTTTAGTTATATGCCTGATTCACTGGCATGATGCGGATTAGGGATACGTCATTGTAAGTTGCATCAGAGGCTGTTAGAGGACTGGCGAAGGGACACCTTATGACCTACTTGCAGTACTTTAAATTACTGACCAGGGTCAATCTGTTTTGTGTGTTTTCATGGACTTTAGTGTTGTTGTGATTAGGTTTTTCACATAAACTATTTTCCATTGAGGCATTTTAAGCATTATAAACTCTTAGGTCTTACTTTTGGAATGACAAACAAACTAACTCCCATCTTTTAGTAATGAAATAATTATTTTTGATGCTTAGATGGGAGAGAGCACCTAAAATCTGGCCTACTTCAATTTGTTGCTGGATAGACCACAGGACACAAGAGACTCCAGCGCAACAAGTCAGGTTTGTGTTGCAAAATATTAACATTATGTGCTCCAACCAGAAATCAGGACACTATTATTTAAAATACAGTGCCATGAATAACCAAGCTTTTTGTGCACATAACCGCCATATCCCCTGTATGATCAGAACCAGGATAATAACTATGTCCATGTAGAGGCACTCTTACAAAGAAGGTCTTAAAGTCAGTGGTCTTAACACTGTCTGATCAGTTTTCCTTAAGTTTTAATTGTAGCTTTAGGTTTTTCCTGGCGTGTTGAAATGCCAGACAGAGTCTTGCTCAGCGACAGGTCTGAATGATACACCTTGTCAGAGAAGGAAGTTCATCAGCAGCCACTGAGAGTGCCATCGATTGAGCTGCCCTGAGCCCCACCAGGTAATGGATTGGATTTATTCCTCTCTGGATAAGGCTCGTGCCACAACGTGGACACACATGAACCCACGCAAACACACGTATTATATTTGTGCTCTCCACACATTTCACACATACATCACACTTCCAACACACACACAATAAAAACTTGTGTGACATTGAGCAGACATTTAGACAGTTGGGATCAAAGGCGGTGATGTATTGTCAGCAGCTGCATGGAAAGAAATAAAAAAAAAACAAGACAAGGAGATAGTAGTTTGATAGATATCAGGACATTTGTCAGGCATCTGTCCGCTTATTTTAGGAGTGAGAGATGAGTATCATCAAACTCGTATTTTGAGGAGGAAAAACGGCTCAGAGTTGATGGAAGATGTCGTCAATGTGGAGGAGGAGGCACAGCAGCAGCTCAACATGTTTCCTCTGTTTTTCTTGTGTTTTTGTGGCCAAACATATTTACTAAATCGTCATCAATAAATCGTTTGGAGAGCCATTTAAGCATTTCAAGTCTCATTATAATGACAAGGGTAAACAGATTGGAAGATGTAAAACACTCGATTAAAGTGGCATTCCACTTGCTTTTCTAAATTTTAAAGAGGTAATGCATCATGAAGGCTTTCAACAAAAGAGGAGCATAGTTGAAGAGAGAACTAATTAGACTAATCTTTTTGCCAGGAGGTTTACCTAGAATGGATATAATCTATGGACTGTAATATGATTCAGAAATCGCTTAGTGGCAATCCATCTTCCCCTCTGCCTCAAAGCAGTTGTGTGTATTTGTGTGTGTTTTTGTGTGGTGTGTGTAGATTTGGGAGGTCTGAATTCACCCGCCCATTTTCACGACCATCATTAGAGACGGGATCCGCACGATGCTCCATTTCAGAGTCTTTTTTTTTTTTTAAATTTTATTTTTATTTGAAAAGGGTAGGTATACAATCAAAGAGCTTATACAACAATAATTTCCCTTTCCATTTTTAAGAAAAGAAGGAATTCAAAGTGTGTACAAATTAGTCAAGGCACAATGATGTGAGGGCGAGCTCTGTGTCCACCTCAACCTGTTCTAAGTAAGTTCAAACCTCCCTGGTTTTGACTCTTCACTCCAATGGAAAAGAAAACTGCAAAGTACAGTATATCGCACATTTAAAATAAAAATCCAGTGATACAAAAAGAAAGAAAACTCATGAAAATAAAACATGCACCTCATATTAAATTGTGTACAACTCAATTCACAAGCATACGTAGTCCAAACCTGCCTTGACACGAGTTAGCATCAAAAATGAACTATTTAAAAGAACCTACGGGTGGCTCCACCTAATACTGCCGCGTTGGTGAAAATAAAAGAAAAGATGAAAAATAACCAGGTTCTATTGCTCATGATCAGACAAAGTCCGCTCTCATTGGGGTTATAAATCCAAGCCATTTCTTCCAAATATGATAAAATGAGTCCTTCTGGTTTCTTAGTAGAAAGGTCAACTTTTCCATCTTAAATATTTCTAGGGTGATTCCTATCCAGTCCTCCAGTGTGGGTGGGATTGGACTTAGCCACTTCCTGGTAATTGATTTTTTGCTGGCCGCCAGGAGAATTTGTAATAGTTTAGTATCCCTTCTTGTTTTTATAAATGGAGTGTGACCCAGGTAAAGAAATTCAAAACTCAAGGGTATCTGGATATTGAAAACCTTACATAGGAATTCCCGGACCTCTCTCCAAAACACATTCATCTTGGGACAATCCCAAAAGATATGGAAATGATTAGTCCCTAGCGTGCCGCACTGTCTCCAACAGGTCATGTTAATATCTTTATATTTCTCCTGGTAGGGTGTCTTAAAAAAACGAACAATATTCTTCCAACAATGCTCCCTCCAATCCATAGAGTTGGATGTTGTCCACTGGAATTTCCAGATCACATTCCAGGTCTTTTCACTTAGCTCAATTCCTGCTTCCCTTTCCCATTTCTCTTTAATATAAAAGGTGTTATTGTTACCAACCAGGGACAAAATAGCATATAAATTTGAGATGGATTTGGAGGGTATCATTGAGAAAGCAGATTTTATAATGAACAAAAACCTAGATTCAATCTCTGAGAAATCTGTTAGTTTACATTCATGTTCAATATAGGATCTTACTTGGAAATATCTGTGTAGGTCACATCGTTTAAAACCATGTTTCTCCCGTAAAAATTCAAAACAAAGTACAGAATTTCTTTGTGTAAGTGAAAGATAAGTTGTGAGACCCGTATTAGACCACAATTTGAAGCAAGAATCACCTCTGTTGGGAGTAAAATCCGAGTCATATGCAAACCATCTGAATAGTCTCATCATTTTATGTATTTCACAGTTGTTTATCACTTTCATCCAAACCCGAAGAGTATGATTTAACCAGGGGTTACCCACTTTTTCTAAGTGGCACATCAAACCCCTGTCAGCAAGAGCAGCTTGGATAGGGAACTGTTTGGAAAGATTGGACTCTATTTCCTTCCATCTAGCCTGGTAAGATTCATTGCACCAATAAAGCAGTGGGATTATCTGTGCAGCAACATAGTAATTTTTCAGACATGGGAGGCCAAACCCCCCCTTCTCCTTAGCCAATTGCAGAGTTGAGTACTTAATTCTTGGCTTTTTGCCCTGCCAGACAAATCTGGAGAGCCACTTGTCCCACTCTCTAAATTGACTATCAGGGATCTCAATTGGTAAGTTTCTAAATAGGTAGAGCAGTCGTGGAAGGATGTTCATCTTAACCGCATTTATTCTTGAGCCCATGCTCAGGAAAGGAACCAGACCCCATCTATGTAAATCTGCTTTTATCCTTTGGGATAACAGGTCATAATTTGCCTGGAAAAGTCTTGCAAGGTCCCTAGTTATGTTTATCCCTAAGTATTTAATTTCAGTGTTCTCCCAGTTCAATTTAAATTTGTTCTTCAAAATCACAGAAGGAGTGTAATTAACAGCCATCACTTGAGTTTTTGAAATATTTACTTTATATCCAGACAGTTTACCAAATTCAGTTAATGCCTTCATTAGTTCAGGGAATGACCTCTCAGGTTCACCCAGGCAAACCAGGATGTCATCCGCGAACATCGCCACCTTGTGAACAACTCCTGCCATTGCAATGCCCTTGATATTGTGATTTTGCCTGATCAGTTGGCCTAATGATTCTATGAATAGATCGAATAGAAGGGGGGACATTGCACAACCCTGTCTACAACCCCGTTGTAAGACAAAGGACTCCGAGAGATCGCCATTTACTTTAATACGGGCTGAAGGCTTGAGATAAAGAGCTTGGATAACCTTAATAAAGTTAACATGGAAACCAAATTTCCTCAATACCTTATATAAGAAAGACCATCTAACCGAATCAAAAGCTTTCTCAGCATCTAGAGACACAATAATGGATTTGATTTTATCTTTATGTAAATGATCTAAGATGTGCAATGTTCTTCTTATATTATCAGTGGTTTGCCTATGATAAATAAACCCCGTCTGGTCAAGATCAACAAGATTAGGTAATAGTTTTTCCAGTCTACGTGCTAAAATAGAAGTAAACAATTTATAGTCTAAATTAAGGACACTGATTGGGCGATAGTTCTCACACTCCTGAGCATCCTTTCCCTCCTTAGGAATAACAGAAATTATTGCCTCCTTCCAAGAGGGAGGGGTTTCTCCTCTCTGTAGAACCCAATTAAATGTTTTGTGTAATAGTGGTACTAGTTCAGCTCTTAGAATGCGGTAAAATTGGGCATTATAACCATCTGACCCCACTGCCTTCCCACATTTTAATCTAGTAATGGCTGCATTTATTTCCTCAGTTGAAATTGGTTCTATTAGGTCCTTATTTTGCAGATCTGAAAGCAATGGTAAATCCAGGGAGTCAAGAAAGGAATCAATGCAGTTCTTCTCAGAGGCTGAGGGGCGAGAATAAAGCTCTTTATAGAAAATCTCAAAGCATTCTTGGATTTTCTCTATTTTGGTCTCTATTTCTTTTGTTTTAGGGTTCTTTATTTTATAAATTGTACTCGCCTCCCGTTGCTTGCGTAATTTATACGCCAAATATTTTGCAGATTTCCCTCCTATATCATAATATTTTTGTTTCAAAAAAATCATATTTCTCTGGGCTTCTTGTGTATAAATGTCATTTATTTCTCCTTGTATTTTCCTAATTTCTTGTTTAACATTGAGGGTTGGGCTATTGATATCTTCTTGTATTTTCTGTTTTAATTTCCCCTGTAAGTCAGCTAATTTTTGTCCTTTCTTTTTTTTGAGGAAGGAGGTGATGGAGATTATTTTCCCTCTTAACACTGCCTTTAACGCATCCCACAAAAAGATTGGAGAAACCTCCCCTGTGTCATTAAATTTCAGATAGTCTTTAATGTCCTCTTTAATCTTTGATACAATAAGTGGATCATTTAATATATGTGAGTTAAATTTCCAGAGAGTACTACGTTTCTTCCCAGCCATAAGCACAGAGATAGAAATGGGGCTATGGTCTGATAAGTCCCTCATCAATATGTCACAGTCTTTAACCCGAAATCTATCCATCTTAAACATAAAAAAATAGTCAATCCTAGTATAAACTGCATTCGGCCAGGAATAAAAGGTATAATCCCTAGAGGAGGGGTGTTCCTCTCGCCATATATCAACTATGCCCAGCTCCTCAAGATATGTGTTAACTTTCTTTATGAGTGGGTTAATTTGATTAGGTAGAATGGAGGAATCCAGTTTGGGATTAAGTCTAATGTTGAAGTCTCCCCCACAAATTATTAATCCTTTAGAGTCAACCATTAAATCAAAGATACTCCTATAGAATGGCCAGTCACTCCCTGGTGGGGCATACACATTTAAGATTGTTATTTCTGAACCTTCAATTCTTCCAGTTATCCTTATGAATCTACCTTCCTTATCACATACTTCTGAAATGTGTTCGTAGTTGAGTGTGTTAGAAATAAGAGTAGCCACACCCCTCTTATGTTTACATTTAACAGAGGAGGAAAATACATGTTTGAAACCCATTCTTTTGAATTTTTCATGCTCTGTCTGGTTCAAGTGGGTCTCTTGTAGTAGAGCAATATGTGCCCTTTCCTTCTTTAGCTTAGATAATATTTTATTCCTTTTAACTGGATTCAAAACCCCATTTACATTGAAAGAAATCAACTTCAAAGAACTACTTTGCATACGATTGTGCACAAAATTACCTGTAAAAGCAGTAAACACCAAGCGGTAGTAGGTGGAACATTCCCAATAAAATAACAGGAACAGTAGGAATACACAGAAAAACAAGATAACGTAGAAAATAACTCAAACATTAGTGTTTTAATCACACTTCCAGCAGTGATTACTTACACTGCTTCCTTTAGTCTATGAAGGAAAACCCCTTAAGCTATCTGAGCAAGAGGGCCTTCAGTCCGTGATGGAGATTCTGAGAGGAGTCCCTCTAGCTAGACTCGACGATGGTTTTAAGTTCACAATGTCGTCTGTAATATAGAATGAAAAGTTTATGAAGACAGATTACCGCTGCTCACGTCTGAACGTCTGTAGCTTTTCCTTGTATCCCGTTGCTCCTCCTGGCTGCACCGGGCGTCTCCCCGTCCTCGCAGGTTGCCATGACGACCACCTGTGGAGCTTCTCCCTGAGTGTAGTTGGCGGTGTAACCACTTTCACTGGAAGGCCCCGGCTTGCAAGATCCGCCGTCGCCTCCTCGACAGAGTTGTAGGTTTTTGTTCCGTCGTCATGAAACACCTTCAGACGCGCAGGATACAGGGTGCGGAACCGTAGATCCTTCTCCTTTAAGACCCTCCGAACCTCCGCGTATTCCTTTCTCTTGGCCAAGATTTCCGGGGGGTAATCGTGGTCAAAATTTACCTTGCTATTATTCAACATGAAGCCCCGCTTTTGCCATGCTAGCCTGAGCACTTCCTCTTTAACAGTGTAGCACAGGAATTTCACCAGGATTGATCTTGGTTGGGCGCCGTCGGGTGGGGGGGCTGTCAGTGCTCTATGCGCTCGCTGGATCTGGAGAGATGTGGATGTAGGGATGCCGATGTTATCTCTGATTAGGTTCTCCACAAAGTGAATCATGGACTGCGATCCAGATTCGGTTCCCTCAGGAACCCCGTAAATCCTTAGCGTCTCCCTCCTTGAGTTAGCTTCCAGAGAAGTTAGTCTTGATTGGAGCTTCTCCTGCATCGTAAGCATCTCAGCGAGCACTTCATCCGACTTTTGAAACTTATCTTCATGCTTAGCCACCCTATTTTCTACCTCCTCAATTCTCGCATTGGTTTTGATCAATTCTTCTTTTAGGTCTGTCAGTTGTTGATTATTGTCCTTTCTAAAATCCCTCAACTCTTTACTAACACCTCTTAACTCGTTCAGTATGAGAGGAAGGTTGGCCGGCTCCTCGTCAAACTCCATATCACCGTCATCATGGCTGGGCGAGGGGAAGTTAGCCGCGTCGGGTCCAAGGGAGCTAACGCTAGCTACCTCAGTTAGCTGCGACTCGTCAACTTCATTTACACGTTGCCTGACTTTCAGCTTTTCCTTCTTTTTGAGAGACGACATCTTAGCCCCTATCCACACTTTTTCACTCAATTCACCTTCAAGTTTTCTAATTTGGGGCAGTTTTGTTTTCACTCGTCGAGGGTTTCTTCCCTAAGCTGCCATCCGCTCTCAACCCGGAACCGGAAGTCAAAATCCTCAGAGTCTTTTTAACATGTTTATTGATGAGCAAACCCGTGTTTGTTTCTGTTGCAAAGCTTTACTTTTGAACAAAAGCTTTTTAACGTTTATCCAGTCTCATCTTCGTATGTGGTGAAAATTAATGTTGGGACACGTTGCACTTATAGATTGTGCACTCTGGACATTTCAATCCAAACAAATAATTTTTTTAACTTTTGATTTGGTGCTCATTTTGTGTTATTGGAGATGAATTTTTGTTGTTTTCCCTGAACATTGTGAAATTCCTGTATCAGTGTTTCTTGTAGGTTCATAAAATTGAATTCAAATTTGCTACCTGTTAAGACCTGTTACCTGTTGCCCATTTTTTGGTTGTTAAATGTCTAAATAAGAATCAGCTATGATCAATTCTACCGACATCTACAACATTAACATTTACATTTTAGAATTGAAGAGGATTTTTCTTCTTTAACTGTCATTGTGATTACACGATGTTGCCAATCATATGGAAACATGAGTACTGATCAAAACTGCTGAATAGTTAATTATTTTTCAGGACTAATCCTTTATTTGCCATTTCGTGGCATAATATTGCCTAATTTTAATTAGCTTTTTTTTTAAAGCAAGAAATTTTTGGGGTTTTCTTTTTTTTAAATTGCTTTACTGGATATGTCTAGTGACACTGTTTTTGTTGTACTGTTAGCAGTGTCAGATTTAATATGCACTGCCTGCTGGTGCCGTTAGACCAAAATGTCCCATTTACCTGAGAATAGCTACAATTGTTATTTTTGAATATCAAAGCCAGAACAAAGTGATATAAAGCAATCTGTAGCGTCAGTGTTTACTTCAGAGAAAAGTAGTTTAATTTAGCACGAGGAAGAGAGAACTGTTATAATGTTTTAATACTGTTGTCATAGCAACAAAGTTACTCTGGGAGCTAATTTTTATTTATCCATGTTTATAACTCAAAATTGCATTAAATCTCCTGCACACCAAATGCATAAGCACATTTACAGTGCTTTGTTCTGAAAAATCATCAAACTTGTGTGCAGTCTTGATAGGTTTGGGAAATATATCAAGTTTTAAAAGATATCAAAACGCTATTGAAAAGGATCGGGGGTAAGACAGTCGAATGGTGCAGTAATGAGTCCTACAAGGCAAGTGGGTTAATGTTTTAGCACTTCCAGTTTCCTTGTCTCAAAGCTCATGGGGATTTTTAATTTGTTTTTCCAGATAGATGCCTGAAATAAGGGCTGTGGTAGACACAGCTTTTAATTTTTGTCTATTTATTTATTTGTCTTTTTATTTAATTTACCTGTGGTATTGATAATGGGTTGGTGTCATTTTATATTTATAAGAATATAACAGATATCGTATATCAGTTTAGAATATAGCTATTGTGACAACCACTTGTTACTTTGCAACAGAAAAAATGCTTAAGTATTGCCATTCAGGCTCTAAACCGAAACAAAACAACAGATGACAAGCTGAGACCAAAGAGTGTAAAAAGGTTGAGAGTGACCCACAGTCACCTCAGTCCATCTCAACTATTTACTTTTGTCTAAAAAAGAAATCTGATCAATAAAAATGCACTGCATGAGCTGTTTATTGATAGCCAAACATGCATTTCTGTTTTGTGCAAAATGTTTTGAATAATGTAAAAGAAAATCATTTGAAAAGGGTCTGTCTGGTTTGTGTGCTACTTCTTTTTAAGAGATTTTTTCTCTGGTTATGTGAAATTTATCTGTCAACCAGAAATGCTGGTTTGCCATGTAGTGAATACACCTCATGGACGGCAGGGTTTCAATCAGTCGATCTTTATTTGTATAGTGCCAATTCAATTCATAACAAGTGTTATCTCAAGACACTTTACATAGAGCAGGCTGAGGACAGACTCTTCATTTTATCGATACACATACATGCATGGATACATATATACATGTATAAAATGCACATATAAATATATATATATATATATATATATATATATATGTATATATATATATATATATATATATATATATATAAATAATTAATAATTAATTCATAGAAGTGAACAGCAAAGTCTGTCGAAAAGGCAGCAGGCTTTTAGTTGACTTTAAATGTCTTGTTTGGCTGTTTTATGTGGGGTTGGGGTACTTTGATGATTGAATGGACAGCAACTGGAAAATAACTGTGGTTAGGGATGGGAATTTATAAAATTTTATCGATACCAGTGCTATTAACGATGCTGCTAATCGATCCAATTCTTAACGATTCCCTTATTGATTCCTGCAGATTTTCCGTGAAGGCAAATGTTGGCCTGTAGATTTTCAGTGGCAACAATGTCAAATACACCTCACAGCTTAGATAACTGCTTCTGCAAATTGCTGGTGTTTCCACTCACTTAAGGTTGTGCAGAAGGCGCCTTTTGTAAAAAGTTAAGCCACAATTCTGACCGCTTCTGAACCCTGTCAGTGGAAGGAATTGATAAGGGAATTGATTAGCAAAAAGACTCATGATATCGATACTTTGATGGAGCTGCTAACGATTCTAAACTAGAATTGGTTTTCGATTCCCATCCCTAACTGTGGTCAGTCGCAAATAAGCACAAAAATCAAATTAGATACAGAAACATAATGGCAGAAGTAGAAGTTTCTGATTTTTGTGTCGTTTTTTACATATAACGACGTGTTTTTGTGACATCTAAAGTTGAAAACTTTAAAGGAACTTAAGAAGTGATTTAAATACTTAACTTTAATATGTGACAGAATTATTTAATTTTGAGGTCATTCAAGGAATATCCATTTTTGGAAATTTCTACATATTATGTCTTTAATTTGGAGAAAATCTTAAATTCTCTATTTTCTTTTACTTTTATTGGGTGAGAATTTCAAGTGTTAATAATTAATACATTTGACAAGATAATGCTCTTTGAACAGTGTTGTTTGGAATACAGATGGTTGTGGTCAGAGTTGTGGTTACTGGTTCAAAACCTCAGTGGCCCTTGCTAATGAGCCTGTGCGGCTGAAGCATCTGTCTGGATGTCTTAATGTAGCTTGCCATGTGGAGAATGTCATCCACCATCTGGCCTCTAGCCTCAGTGAAGTCTCTCTCTGCTGGGTTAAAATTATAATTAGTCTACTGTCCAAGTATCCGGAGAGGTTCACTTTTCTCTGTGCTGACCATGACCTTTATGAAGTGTCATTTTTACATATGGACGTTGCTATTAAGAATGAGAAATGATGTTTGAATATTCAAACTGTAATCAAACAATATCCACTATTACCTCAGATTAAACTTTTTTTTGTAATTGTGTCTGGTATCTAATTGTAATGCATAATTAAGCAGCAAGTCCAGAAAAACTTTAAAAAGAATTGATTTTCTAACCTTTATGAGTTATTTAATAGTCTTTTTAACCCAGTATTATAATTATTTGTGAAGAAAGTCAGAAGATGTATCCTTAAATTGGTAAGACTCAGAAAAACTTGATTTAATGATAATACAGTTTGCAAAATAAAAAAACAAATATGCGGCGTCAGGTTCATAAATTTAAGCTTATTTGGGGTCATTTTTATTTAATTGGTGAAAAAGTTTTTAATCGAGGATATGTAGCACTAATAAGTAAAACAAAAGTGAAAGTGCTAATTATTAAAAGGTAGGAAAAGTTTCTGCAGTAAATTTGTCAAAACATTTTTGTAGTGAAAAGTACAGAGTATCTGGTATGTTAAATGGGAACTAGATACTGTGTAAAGTATATTGTCTGTAAAGTAATAAAGGACCCTTGAATCAAATTAAATTATATAGCAGAATATGGCAAATGCATCATTGTCCAAAGAATCAAGATTCTATCATATTGTGATTGAACAGGTGATTTACATCTCTGTTGACATGAGGTATGTTCTCAGATAGATGCTTTTAAATGCAGGTAAACACAGGTAAAAATGGATAATGAATTCTCAGAATAAAGTTCATGTTGCCATAAATAAGTGCTCTTTGTTCATCACAGGGTCGCAGTATCAGTGGGTGTACGCATTTGGTTTGCAGAGTAGAGAGTGGCTAATGTTGTGTGAGCAATGCTAACATGGCTAGTATCATGTACCACTGATGCGACACCACTGTCCCATGCTGTTAATTCAAGCCCTTTGTTAACATCGTGGTTTCAGGTAGGGCTGGGTGATAAATTGATTAAGTCGATCATTTCAATTTTTTTTGCAGAAGGTTTAAAACTTAAAAATTAAGATTTATCTCCTTGGCATGCCCTTACTCCACTTGTAAGTTGTTACACTGTTTGAAAATATAGATAAGCACTGTTTTCAGGATGGTAGGCCCCGTCAGGTTTTTCACAGGCACATTTTTATGCTTGCATTTCTTTATTTTAGTTTTATATTGTGAAAATTGTCAAGCCCCCAGTGTTTACGTAGACAGGTCTGCTTTCATCCAAACTACAAAATTAACATTTGATGACAAAATGACAGCATGTATTTAAAGCCCCACTATGTAAGATTCAGGTTTGTCTGCTCTCGAGGGGCCGCTCTGGTCGTTGGGTGTAATTGCACTGTCGTAACACAGCGCCTCACAGCAACGTGCATTTGTTGACATACAGAAAGGGGAGAAGCGAGTCAACAGGACGGCCGAAGACATGGAAGAAATAGTGAAATAGTGAATGACAGAGCGTCACGGCGCCATGAATATATCTCCAGCAATCTGAGAAACTCGCCGGCAAATAACCGCTGGTAGCATTTAGTGACAAAACGTCTGCCAAATTACACAAAGCATGCAATGCTACGGAGCAACCACCGACTGAAACCAAGTGTTGAACGGGGGAAAACCTGACGAAAACATAACTTACTTCTCCAGCAGTAACTTTGCAAGCTCAGCGTCCGTCTTGTAATTTTCCATCTCCCGACGCTCTCGCCACCGAGCGAAGTGGGCTCCAGTGTTAATTCTAGTTTTGTTCCTTGCGTTGTCCGATAGTCTCTTTTTGGCCCTTGAATCTGGAGAAAGAGTCCTCCTCACACGCTTTGCGGATGCCATGGCTGCTACTACTACATGCAAAACACCGGCTTGTTTAGCTGGAAGCCAAATCTCGCGTAGTGTCGTAAAGCAGTTTGCACTTCTCCCAGCATCTTGCGATATGTGTCCCCGTCACGGGAGCAAAAGTTACATAGACCCTAAACAGAGCAGGGAAGCGCTGTGGGGGGAAGGGAGGGGGGCCATTCTCTCTGTTACAGCGCCGAGCTCCACTGAACAGACTTTGGAGAGAATATTTGAAGGCTCAAAAGATCTGCAGTGCTGCTTTAAGAATAAGAGGTAAGTTCAGTTTAGTTTTGGAATATATTTTAATAACAACTACAATTTTATGTACTTTCTGTGTCACAAAAAGGCTCTTTTTTTGAGCGGAGAAAAAAAGATTGAGAGTTTTGTGCAAGAGAAATCAGGGATTTTATTTGTAGGTCATAGCTCAGCTCTAGTTTGAGGGGATTTCTACAGCAAAACAGCAGACAATAAGGGAAGTGACAGAAGTCGGCAGAAGGCTGATTTACATTTAAGACTAATTTTTTTGGCCTGGTTTTCAAGCCCTTTTCTGTAAAAACTGGAGGCGGACTTGTAAATGTTGCGTCAACTTTTGATGTTACGTGATTGAAATCATTTAGCTATCTAACTTCACATGTTCCTAATTGTAACAAAAGACTAAAAAGGGGGTGATCTCCTATAAGTTTTTATGAAACTATCTTCAGTTCTCGTGGCTGAGCTATATATTTTTTAACGTTTTTGTTTGTCCAACAACCTATTTGACTTGTGTTGTCAGTGGAACTTGATTGTTTCTGAATTTGAAATCAGTGCTGGACAGTGCTATGTCAGGTGTACAGTGTTTAACTCATTTATTAGACCACCTGTTATAAAGCTAGAAAACAAATATTTCAGAAAACTTTCGGAAACTGTAGAACTAAAAATAATATTGCTTGGACATACATTTTGAACAGGAACGAAGAGTTTTAGACTGAATCTGGTCTAATAAGTTTGTGGAGCACTGTACATCCTGGTCTCATGGAGTCCTCAAATTTTCTTTTGCCATGATTCTTAAAAAAGTGCTCAAAAAAAAAAAACGTCCTGTGTTTATTCGATCAAGTGATGATTAAAATGCAAGAATAGACGAAGCAGCAATCAGGATTAAACAGCTTCTCTAATGTTTGAGAACTTGGAAATAAGTGACTTTTTCAGTCACGACTTGAGTGAGTGATTCAAAGTTTTCAAAGTCCTCAGGTTGGTCATTTGTGTTGTACAAAGTATTCATGTGACTGTCAATTAATCAAAAGTGCATTATGTATAAAGCCATTCTCTGTAATTTCAAAGTGCATTATGTAAAATGTTAGACCTACAATAGATGGTTTTAGTAAAACAAAATTGAACTCCCATTTCCTGCTTGGAGTGAGCCTGCCAAAGTTGCAATTACAGTTTGAGACTTTCCTGGAGCCACTGAGCCGGTGTACAGATTTCAAACTGTTACAGTAAAGAGCTCTTTGGGACCTGTTCACTTTATGGAAATCAGAAAAAACTAAGCGCAAATACAGGCAACTCTGCATAAAAGCTAATGAAGCACCCACGTTCCCGCTGTCGCAAGGTAATGAGTGTACTTAGCTCGAAGGGAAAGGACATCTCCAAAGGGTTTTCAGTGTGTGCCCACTTCCCAGAGTGCTTAATCATGGTGCTTGATTATGAGCAGCCATTAGACGCCTGTGAGTCAGCCACACTCATACACTGCAAGGAATTATGGTGTGCTTGATTGAATTCAACATTCTTTGCCCCTGGTGAATGAGAGTGAGCCAGAAGATGGCAAAAAGCCTCCCTGTATCAGTGTATCACTTCAGGGAGGCTTAGAGGCCATGTTTGAAGTGTGCCTGTGAATAGACGGATTGTAGCTCATGAAACTCCAGGATACACAAATCCAACACCTGAGCTGTTCAGTATTAGCTATAATGATCTCAGTGTGGAGGATAGTAAAATTGTACCCCTCTTTGTCCTCAAATTCAATAGAACAAATGTTCAAATGTGTTTGTGTATTTCAGTGTAAGTAGATAACGAAAAAAAAAAACAAAACACATTGTTATACCACTAAGCCAGAATTCTGTGACAGATCTTGTCAGCTACAGATGATGTGTTAAATAAGAAATCAAAAATCAAAGTAGGAGAAGTTTGTTTACAAGAACTTGAGTTATGAGCCTTCCCCTGGTTTTGACCATATAGAGCAGGGGTCATCAGCTACATTTTCCTGACAGACGCTACGAAGGTCGTTTTCAAAATGAGTTTTAAAAATTTTAATATTTTGGTCTAAAACCGTATAATATTAGTTTTAATATTTTTTCCAAACTCTGTTTCTTTCCTTGCTTATGAAAGTGAGATCAGTCCCTATCAGTGTTTCAGTGTCATTTAGAAGACGCTGTTATCCAAAGCAATATAAATCTGAGAGTAAGTACACCACAAGCAAGAATCTAAACTGGAGGGAGCAACGTTAATAAGTGCAAACTGCTTCAAGTCCATTTGGACCCAGTTGCTGCCATGTAGTGCTCAAGGCAGTTGATAATCACTGATACTATATGACACTGACCTTCACCGAGTGTTTTTGTACCTCCTTTTTCACAATAAATACCATTATCCTGCTTTCAGAGTAATCTTACTTCAGAGCTATACAGATGCATATTGTATTAACGAATGATCTCAGAATTATGAGAGATTTCTTAAGATTTAGGGTAGGGATAGAGTTTTGATACGTCACTTTGGTCCAGTATTTGTTGCACGATACTGTATAGATTATTTGTGGTGCAATATGGATATTTTATTACCTAATGATCGATAGAAATTAAGCACATTTGTTTAGCGTTGTAGTTCAGCCTTTTGCTGCTACTTTACATCAGGCCTTTGGCCATTTTACTCTCTGTCCTTCTGTTACATATGTTAGTATTTCTGTCACTTAAACAAATGCTAAAGCTTTCAATGTTTGCAGGTACCATGCTTTGCAAAAATAATTCTGATTAGAAACTGTATTTTTATCTATATAACTGTGTGTTTTTATAATACGAAAAAACAGACTAATGAAAAAATATCGTAGTACATCTCCTTGCCTATAGTATCACAATATATTGTGATATGTTGTTTGTAGGTATTATAATGCTAGGTTCTTGGCAATGCACAACCCAATCTTTATGGAAAATATAAAATTAATGTTTTGTTTTTCTGGTCTGCTCTCATAGTTGCCTAGTAATTACATTTGTTTTTGTTTGATTTCTGTTTCTATGAGTTAAAAATAATTACCCTTAAATCCCAAGCAAAAGTGCTCATACAGGCCTGACAAGAAAGCAAACATGAACTTACTGTTGAGTTTAAACTTTTGTTTGGGTTTGACACATTTGAGATGTTCATGTTTTTTAAGAAACTGAACCATATTGCAATTGGTTCCTCTCACAGCTGTTCAGACATAAAGCCTGTTAAGATCTGCTGGACACTGCACTCAGGATCAGATCAGATTTTTTAAATTTTCTACATAAAAGGATTGTGTACTTTGGAGAAAGGTATCTTGTTAATTAAGTAAACACAGCAAACGTTATTTTTTTCATGAACACATGTCTCACAACTTTATGATAATTATCTTGTTAATTCAGAGAAAACAGAAGGTTTTTATTTTCTTGTTTAAATGCAGTATGTTTTCAAGGGGAGCTCTTTTACCTAACGTTTGATAAGATGGTAAATGGACTGGAGCTTATAGAGCTCAGCTATGCCATACGCTTTTTATTAAGGATGCGCATTGCAACAGTCAACTTTGGTATTGGCTGATATCAGCTCTTTTATAATCAACGACAATCAGCAAATCTTGTGAGGTGAGCAGATTTCGGTTTCTGCTTTGGTTGCATCAGCTGTGTGTAAATTCAAACGTAGCCTAGTCTGAATATGGAGTCTTAGTTATGGGGGAGTTTACACTATACAAATGTTTGAGTCGTTGCACCACCTGAGATAGTTTAACTGTAGGTGTGAGTTTTAGCTGAATTTTTCACCTACACCCTAGTAGGTTCAAAGCTCTCCATAAAATATGCTTCCCATCTCATTCATATAGCCGGGATAGTTTGAAGAATTAGGAGGAGCAGAGGGTGTCAGAGGCTGTCTGGTGTCAGCAGGGTGTTCTCTGTGATAGATAACACCTCCCAAAATAATGTGACTTTGCTTGTGCTTTTCCGTGAGGAGAGAGATAATTTAAGCTGTTCAGCACAAAAGCACGGTCAAATTATCTTAAGCAGTTGCCGATTTTACTGCATGTTGTCACTGTTTATATATTAATCTGTCTTTGGACGAAGGCTGTAAGCTTTAATTGCCAATATCATTATATTTTGACTGAGTTATTTCCAGCTGTTAGTCTGTACCGAGAGATACAGACTACATTTACCCCCAGAATTCTGAGGCTGCACTGTAAACAAAATCAAAATCTACTTTTAACTGATCAGACAAGACACAGAACTAAGACACAACCCAAGTTAGACCTTAACTAGTTGTGACATAGGTTTTAGTGTGGACTTACCATCAGAACACACAGCTGGTGCAACAGGCCACAGACGTTTATCTGCTGTGTCATAGATGTTAACATTTTGGAGAAGATTCCTGTCTTTAAGACAGTGAAAATGACCTGCTGTGCAAACTATGATCTGTTTTTATGATCAAACGTAAGTGAAGATATTGACGTTGTGGGAGAATAAAACCAAGAGGGATAGTTAGAGAAAGATCCGCATTAGATAAAATAATCATTTTAAACATCAGTACCTGCATTGGCCCTGATTTTCACAATCTGTGCATCACCACTTTTTATACTTGAGGTCACACTTATCGATTCTTACCCATTCAGCACATTTACGCTCTGATGTTGGAGAGCGCCATGCAAGTTATTTTTTTGATCTGCTGATGAGCTATTGATCTACTGTTGCTCATATGGCCACATAGTAAACTGTATCCATCTGACATGGAAGGTAGGGTCATGGGGGCCGTTCATCACAGGCTTACATTGGTCAATGTTTAGTTCCTTTCATCTATCTAAACTATCAAATATTTCTAACTGTTTTATAGCTGCAAGACAAAACATTGTTTCATTATTGCTCCAGAAATGAAACTCTCTCAGTTCTGATGATGTTTGTTTTGATGGTTTGTACAAGTAGTTGTCAGCTGTAAGGAAATTGAGAAGGATGTATATGGCGTCCTTTTTCTTTCGGAGTCCTCCTGGTGCCAAAATTGGGTTTCTCAAAACTTGTTAGATTTCTCTTGGTTTCTATATAAGTGGGATCTGATGTTTTACTCACAAACACAAACAAGATACTCTCTAAACTTTATTCAAAATGAAGCCCATGTAAGCACACTCAGTGAATACTATCTGAGAAATTTTCCCCATTTTCAGACTCTTTATGCTTTCTGTCATGAAGCACTTTGAGATATGTTTTGGTAAAGGCAAGATAAAATATTAGATTATCGGTGCAACAAGTGCAGTGCCCTAACCCAAAGCCAACTGAGTAAATTCATCTTAAAGTAGAAACATTCAGTTTTACCTTTTTAGTAAAGGTCACAAGTAGCTCAATTACTTTGGAGCTGATTATCATCGTGATCCTACTAAGGGGGAGAGTATACGTGATTTTAGCTATACTAAAGTACATGGTTAAAATGTCTTCAAAACTTAAGACAAAACAAGATTACTTCAACATCATATCCTCTGACTGATTAGCCCCGAAGGCTCCTGCACCCTTACTTCACCTCCCACACCATTTTTACTGGAGATGCCTTCTTCTTTTCATCACTAGAGCTTTAGATTTCTGTGCCAAGGAGCACTAAGAATCTTCTCTTGCCTATTTTAATCCATCAGCCCTCCTGTTTCCTCATCCCATCTTTTGATCCCTCTGTCCCTTTCTCCTTTGTGTCTCTCATCGTGCCACTGTGTCACCGGGCACACCTGCTTCATCCAGCTGTCAATTACAGCTCACAATTACAGACTGGCATGCAATTAGGGTCCGCCTCATGCACTGGCCCACGCTGGTAATGAGTTTCCCCAGTCATTGATCAAAGTCACAATCACACACAGGCCCAGAGTTTCCCAATTAATTCCCCTTTTTTTCTTTTTTTTTTTTATGTGAGAGAGCATCCCCGATACGTGGCCTAAACTGGCATTGTTCTGAGGTAAAATGTTTTTCTCTACAAATTTCTGGTCATATGCTTATATCAAATTAATATGGACCTAAAATACCTAAAATATGTGTGTCCTGCTGCCCAGAATGCTATGTGATTAGCTCACAGTGCAGACCAGGAGGGCCACTTTCAACATTTTTCCCCCTGATTGTGTGACATTTATCAATGAAGAAAGAATTGTGGCTCACAGGTTTGTAAATACACTAGAGCCCTAAATATTTAAATAATAAATAAGTAACTAAGGTAGGCAGAGCTGAAAGCACATCTAAATGAGGTCTGTGAGAAAAGAAAATCAATATGGAAACAGATTGTATCTTACTCCTTGCCAGTCTGTATGTCTGTAGAGATTTTATAGAATTAATACACTACAAATGCTATGACAGCAGTTGTAAAACATATATCACCCCTGGTGCTGAAGCCATATAACAAGTTGCAGCACACGTTCAAAATCTTCAGTTACTCCTGTGATCTCCAAAGACCTGGAATTTAAGGGTCTGAAGTTGTGGGATCCTTTAAACGTTGTCTTTGCTGTTTTGGTCGTTGTCATTAGGATGTCTGTAAAGGGTGAACTCAGTGTCAACAGTTTACATGCAGGATGGATATTGTATCGTGGCCTCTGCAATAGGATGCATATCGTATTGTAAAATTGCTGACAATATCCATCCCTAATCTGCACCACATCTTTTGTTGTTCTGATTGAGAGCCCCATGGTGACATCATCAGTATACTTTGCATTTGAATAAATTAAATGGATGAAATGATAATTCCCCTATTTACATGATACTTCAAATGGATTATCTTGAGCGTCATAAAAATTGGCGTAGATGCCATGTTGGTATTGGTGAGCATCGGCTCTTTTTATGAACATTAACCATCTGCAAATGAATGTGGGTTGAATGGATTCAATGTCAGATGTTTTATCTGTTTTTCATACCAATTTAATTCTGACATCTGGCACACCTAACTACTGATTTACTGAAAAAAAATCTTATTAAACAATTCAAAGGGCTGGTTGGACAAACTCATCTGTTTTTTTGATCAAGCATGGGAGACAATGTTGACATTGACGCCTGAAGTGGTAATTAAAGAAGTCATCGGTACTGGCTAAATTTTATTTCAAACATCAGAATTGGGCCTGATTTTCTCAATATGTGCATCACCAATAAGAATATTGGTAAATAGTAAATGGACTTCGGCATATATTGAGCTTTTCTAGTCTTTCTGACTTCTCAAAATGCTTTAACATCACTGGTCACTCTCACCCATTCACCCCCATTTACTTTTACATTCCCTCACTGAGGATTCTGGGTTTCTCTGTAAATTGTCCATAAGTATCAGCTAAAGCATCCTTGCCCTTTAATACCTTACACACCACTGATGCAGCAGTGGGAGCAACTTAGGGATGAGTGTTTTGCCCAAGGACACATTGGCATGTGGCAGCTGGAGCCAAGGTCAAGCCTTTGACCCTCAGATTGATGTTGGAGCTCATTACTGAACTACATGACTAAACCACTGACACCCCATAAGCCACCAACGTCCCAAAATTAGTGTTTTTTTGTGTGAACAATCTTTCTACTGGGCTTGAAGCCTTGCATCTATTTTTAAATCAACAAACTCTATCAGTATAAACTGTATTGTCTTCACTTTATCTTGTTTAAAAACTATTTATATACATAAATGAATCTGAGATCTGTATTTGTCCTAGCCATAGAGAATGGTTAAAAAATATCAGGCAGATGTTCAACAGACGAGAGAATGCAGGTCTTAGTTGTCAACAAATGATGTGAAAAGTCTAAAAAACCCCAAATGTAGCTGCAAAGGACATTTTTGCCATTGCACTGCTCCAAATAACACATACATCTTACTCCTGTGTATTTTTCCTTATCCAACAAACTCATCAAGCTCCTCTGGCTGTTGCTGCAGATCATTTAATAGAGCTCTCATCTGAGCCGGGGCTGCATGTACATCTACTTCTCATTATGCAAGTGTCAAGACTTGAGTAGTGGGTTTCCTGGCAAATAATAGTGGAATGACATTGCTTGTTTGTTTTCCCTTAGATGTGAAATGCACTGAAGCAGGAGGGAAATAGGCAGCGGGAGGGGTGGAGCGTATACCAGAGTGAAAGAACAAGCTGAGCATGGTCGCACACAGTGTTGAGAAGCACTTCACGCAGGTTTCTGTGAATGACAAGCGGCTGTAGATGGAAACTCCCCAGTCACACTTTCCGGTCTCCATGAAATTGCCTAAGTGTTACTGAGAGAGTCTGTAGTCTTCTTCCTCTCCTTCATATTCATTTGAGCAGTTATATTGTACCCAGTCTTCCCTCTGTCTCAGCTAACTTATTCTGATTAATCTGGTCTGGTTTTGTGTGAAAATATAGAAAACGTCAAATGTTTGAGTTCGAAATGAGCTCTCCAATCGAGCTAAGATAGCAATCTTGTGGTGACGACAAGGTAATGAATTAATTTTGGTTCATGGCTCGGCAGTGAGGAGAACCAGGTTGAGTAATGAGAAAGGGAAGCTGTGATAATGGAAACCTAAATGATTAAAGTGTGTGTTTGCATGAGGTGGGGCGGGAATAGTGTGGCGGGGACTAGCAAAAAGGTTAGGGTACCTGGTAGCATGCAAAATTTGAAGCTAAAGCAGTGCTGTGATAAACACTGTTAAGAGTCACAAATAATAAGAGTATATTGCTTGTTTAAAGCTCTGCCTTGTCAGACGGATTGATTCAATACAGGAGGATGGGAAGCCTAAACTGAAGGAAGACTTAGTTTCATTGGTTAAAAAAAAGGAGATTTGGTATTTTCTCTGCTTGTTTCACTACCACTGGGCTTCTGTAGTCCAGCCTGTCCCTATGTTCCCTTCAACACAACAATAACTTCATAGTTGTTGCACTGCTTTATGGCGGCAGGGCCTGCTATTTTTGCACATTTTTAACCTTGTTTTTTTCTAATGAAATGAAACTTTTATAATTATTACCATTATTTTGCAGCCATTTGGTATCAGAATATGTGAGTGCTGCACAAGAATTAAAGGAAAAGGGCCTTTAAAGTAACGGTCACTAATCATAACCGTTGTGTCTCTTAGAAAGCCAAAATTCAAGCAATGCAGTGTTTCATCTTTCTCTTACATTGTAGCCGAGCAAAGTCTAATCATATTAATATACAAACTGTGGTTACCAGGCATCACATAAAAATTAAACCATCCATATTAACAATAGTTATACTTCAAACATGAGAAATGTTTGGCTATAATTAAAATCAAAACTGCACATTTTTAGTTTGAAAGATCATGGTCAATATAAGAAGGAAGTAATAATCATACGAAATAACAATAATAATAATAATAATTCTTATCATTGTGTTTCATCATTATTTGATATAATCCAACAATCAGACTGATATAAACTAATACTACCATCACAAAGCAATAATAAGACACATTTGGTAATTGTGGGGCCAAAACAAAAAAAAAAAAAAGCACCTGACTAATCGACCCAATAGTCAGTGAGTTGAGTATCCGATGATTTGAGAACAAGTTGTTAGTTACATCCCAACTGAAGATGCATCTCATTTGTATTCTTATAATTATCATAAAAAAACTTACTGGGAGTCCAGAAACAGCCGCCCAATGTGACAAAACATGAAGTCAAATTGATAAAAGTCCGGGTTGTCACAGCTGCCAGAGTGATCCACAAGTTCTGGAAAAGTACATCATTACCTGATATTAAAAATGCTTCGAGCTTGTGATACAAATAGTGTCACATGAACAAATGTTGGCCAGAATCAATGAAGAATGTGATGATTTTCAAGGTCATGGGACAACTTTGTTTCTAATGACCTTGTTAGAACTCAGTATGGAGCTAGTAAATTAGAGGCAATTGCTAAATGTCTACCTACTCAACATAGGTCTACTCTATATGTCTTTAATAAGCTGATTTTTCTCAGGTTTGGGGATTTTTTTTATATTTGCCTTGTTAGTGCATTCTTTCTGTTTGTTGAAATCATGTTGAATAATGAAATAAAAACTTGGATTGCAGAAAAAGTAATAAAAAATTGCTCAAAAGTCACCATTTAACATGGCCACTCTCTGAACTGTAACACTGCTATACTCTATATACTTGCAGGAAAGACAAAATCTGCATAGGTTGTCTGTTCTGTAGGTGGGCCTGCCTCTGCTTACATTAAATGGACTTTTCTTGTAGATAGGCAAGGAAAGAAGAAAGTTGATGGCCATTAAACAATAAACAAATGGCAGCATGGCAGGCTTTGAGTCACGTGACTGATGTTACATGTCCGGCGATGTGATTGTTGCATATGTGGCAGGAGGCACCTCTGTGGCTGAAAACAGAAGACCATGTGAAATTTCCAAAAGCTGTAGTTCCTAGAGTGTCCTCTGAAGGCTTGCTGCAGGAACCGTGTAGGTGTTATGATTGTGTGCAGGACATGGACGGGTTTTATAGCCTAAATAAACATCTTTACAGCCTGGTTCAAAAAAGGGCTTTGGTCTGACTATAAAATACATCAATGTGCTCTCACTGTATGACAGTTATTGTTTTTTTGCTTCCATTTTTATTTGATTGAAGATTTCTGGTTTTAGAAGTATAAGCATGATTGACAGCGCTGCACATCCACATTGAGTCACTGTTGGTCAGATGGCCTTAACTTCTGCCTCAACATGGTTTTTCTGTTTGTGAGCAGGTTGAGCCAAAGTTTGGTTGTGATGTTGTGAAGTATGGCTGCATCCATTATGATCCGTCCACAATGTTTTAATGGCTCCTTAGATAATCGAATGCCTGACATTGCAATGGCTTCGTCCAATTCTTTTAACAGTCTATGGTCTGCTCACATTGCAGTCTCTTTTTTTCACTCCTAATGTTGACTGTAACATTTGGACTGAATGAACCACTACTGATACTTATCACCTCAAGCTGACCTGTTTTGACCCATGTGACAGATTTACAGTATAGAGTAGGGATAGAAATTGATAAGACTTTGTTGATACCAAAGCCATTAACAATTCGGCTTATTGAACATCAAGTTTCACACTTATCCATTTCTTTAACAATTCCCTTATCAATTACTGTTGATTTTCTGTGTGAGCAAAACTTGGCCTGCCTAGATTTTCAGGGGCATAAATGTAAAAAAAACCAAGAAACTCTTGATATTCAGTGTCATGCTGCATTGATGAATGCCTCTGCAAGTTGCTGGTGTTTCCACTTGCTGAGAGTTGCGCAGTAAGAGTCTTTTTGTTGAAAATTAAGCGCACTTTTGACCACTCTTGACCCCTTTCTCCCATGGACTTCTTTGTTATCATTGACTACCACCTCTGGTGAAAGAATGCAGAACAAAATGTAAGGAATTGATAAACAGAAGGACTATATCGATTCCACAAGGGAGTTGTATGGATTCTTAACTGGAATTGATTTTCGATACCCAACCCTTTTTTGTTCTAATACCATGATGTTTTGACAGAGGTTTGGTCAAAACATTAAAGCTCCACTGGTGTCAGTAAACTGGCAGGCGATGTGATTTAGCACACATGCTCATTAAAAAGAAGACTTCAGATAGCATTTACTTACCTTTTAAAGATCGATTCATCACTCTGGATCTTAAGTAATATGTCCTCCCGTCACAATGAGTTATGCTTTATTAAATTAAATGCTTTCACCGGCACTCCTCTCACTGTGAATGACCTCACTCAACATCCACTTGCTCCCACTCTCTTGCTGTGATGTATACAGTCACTCTTACACACACAGTGCACGCACACTCACATCCAGCACCTCTGTGGAGGTGTAGACTCAGAGTAGATATTTCCCTAATGGAAAAGCTCATTGCAAAAAAATAACTGTAAAACCAGCCAGCACTCTGTCAAACTATTTTAAAGTGTCAGCACAAATGCTGCAGTCTCTCTTCACTCTGCAATGAAATTTACGGCCATTGATGACTGATTGCATCCCCCCCCTCACAGCACTCCGAGCCTTTTGAAAGTAACCCAGCAGCACATTAATTTCTCCAAAGTCATCATTTCAAGTGCACTGACTTTCTGGAAAAATAAAACCTTAGATGTAGAGAGGGCATAGTTGTAGTAGTTCTTATCAGTGCGTGCAATAAAGCTGTCCTTAAATTATCAATCAAACATTAAGAAAAAACTGTCTAGTATAGAGGAAGTGGAGAGTTTGAGCATTCTATGATTTCTGTGTAACTATATGTGTGTCATCTACATCCGACTTCTCTTCTCATTATTGAATCAACCAACATCATCTCATTTTAGAGACAGAGCCGTGTCATTATGCTTGGAGGGCTCAACAATCTCAGCACCTCAGAGCATTTTCAGTATCATCAATATGCAGTGTGCATTGAGTGAAGGCACTGAGGTAGACACAGGGGCTCAAAGGTGTGTTTCTAATTAAAGGTCTAATGTCTCATCTTGTGCACGTCTCTTCCATTTCTTTGCTTTTCCAGTCCTGGTGAAGGCAAGGAATGCTCAAGCAGAGATGGACAAAAAGCTTTATGAAAAGACACTGATTAACCTGTCATGTTCACGACAGGTATCCATTAGGCTCTTTAATCAAAGTCTATATGGCATGAAATTGACATTTTCAACCCACTATAATGGTGTACGAGATGCATTGAACTGAACACATTCGTCAGTGCGCTTGTAGTCGCTCCAACCTGTACTTTGATTTGCCATCTTCACGCCTCAGAGCTTCTGACAGATCCATTGTTTTCTCTGTTCACTCTGAAAATACACATTTCTCATCTAAAGCTTGTTGAAGGATCTTTTCAGGAGAGACATGTCATCTGTTCCAGAGATGGCCCCCATTGAGCCAACTGGAAGGCTCATGGTAAACATTTGCCCTTTTACTGCGTACCTTCGCCACAGATGTTGGTTTTTTGACTGCATTTGGCCATTTGTTTGTCTGTCTGTCTGTGAGCAAGATAACTCATAGTTTTCCACAGATATTGATTAATTTTTAAGGGAATGTTGGCCATGGCACAAGGAAGAAGTGATCAGGTTTTGGTGGTAATCCCAATCTTAATGCTAGTCCAGGATTCTTTTAAGGATTTGTTAACATTGTGAGAAAGTTAATTTTTCAACATTTTTGCTAATAACACAAAAATCTTGCAACAGATTTCAATGCTGTTTTTAGGGATACAAATCCTGATGCAGATCCAGACATTTTTAATGGATTTGTTATCATTGTGAGATCGTAAAGCTTTTCCAGTGTTTTTACTAATAACTCACAAGTTATCAACAGAATTTGAATGAATTTTCAGGGAATGTTGGTCATGGCAAAAGGAATAAAGTATTCAGAATTTAGTGGTAATATGAATCCTGAGGTGGGTCCAGATGTTTATTAAGGACTTGTTAACATTGAGAGACTGGGCAGTTTTCCACATTTTTATGCAGAACTCAAAAAGCTCATACTGGATTTTATTGTACTTTTTAAGGGATGTTTGTCTTGGCACGTGAGAGAGTTGGTCAGATGTTGGTGGTGATCAGAATCCGGATTTGGATCCAGGATTTTTTAAAAAAGTATTTGCTAACATAGTGAGATCAGACAGTTTTCCACATTTTCCCTGTTCACTCAGCTTTGAATGTCAGAAATCCCTTGCTTGAGGTCTGTCAGTTTTTGTTGTCATAATGGGCTGCACGGCATTTTGATTAAACCTTACAGTTTCATCAACAAATGTAAAAACCCTCTAACTTTTCCCACACTATAGGTTCAGGTCAGGAGGCACATGTTTCATTTATGTTGCACTTCCTCTGTATTTTTAAATTACTGCTTAAAAATTCTATTTATGTTAGGTATGTTCTTCATGAATTTTACTTCATATTTTGACACGGGAGTGGAATTTTTTTTTCAAGATATTTTGGGTATTTTGGGCCTTTATTGATAGTAGAGAGATGGTGGATATTTCTGGTAAAGGGGATAGACAGTAGGGGGAGACACACAGCAAATGGGCCACTGGTCTGATTTGAACCCTGGCTGCCTGCATGAGACAATAGCCTCAATGCAATGTAAGTGCTTGTTTGTAACCTACTCTGCCACACCAGTAACTTGAGGAATACCCGAGGATTGTTTGGCCTGAATATCCACCAAGTAGTATAAGTTCTCTGTTGGAAAGCAGAGAATTATAGAGGTAACTCTCACCATGAAAGTGTGAAACTTGATGTTGCCTGAGGGGATCTGTTGTGGAAACTTAATTTAAGCCTCACTCCTAAAGTCCCACACAACCCTTTCTGTGTGCTGGCTTCAGGTGTAGCAGTTTACTTGGTGGACTAAGCATAGGTCTGCATTAGAATACACATGGTGAAAAAACAAGGTGCCACAAAAAATGAGGAATACATGCACCCAAATGTTGTCAGGCCTAAAACCCAGTTCAGACTGAAGATTCACAGTGCAACCCAGCTGGCTTAAACAGTTGCAAGGTGCATTTTCAGTTGTGTGAACTGAGTTGTTGCAGTCTGAATCTGGCAAGCTGATGGTCTTTGCTGTGCCTCAGGTTGTCAAGTCCCCAATAGCTGGTTTTTGATCATGAGACACAACACATGTTTCAACATGTTTCCCCCAATCAGTCTGCTCATGAAGAAGTACAGTGTTATCCTCAGTTGTTCGCCCCCAAGTGAAAAACAGTATTGATAGGGAGTAGGTGCTCTTAATCTGGAGGAGCATCAATTCCCCCAAGGCCCTGATTTTACAGTTCACGAACACAAACTGTCATCTGTTTTGGTCACTTTGATTTCAGGTCCACTGCATGGGATTGCAGAATGCATTACCAATACACCCTTCGTGACGACCTGCAATCGAAACTCCTTCTCCCCCAATACTGTGTCAATGAAGTAAAATGTATCATGTGGAAAGGCTTTGAGCTAAGAGGCTAGCTGCATTCATTAACAACATTCCTCCCTCATTTTTTCATATGGAACTCTTTATACACAATGATGTACAATTAGGCAAATCAGCTATTTGGGGGTACTTTCATTGAAACAACTTTATTTAAGATGTAAAGTGACAAGATAGTAGTTATGTCAATCAATCAATCAAACTTTATTTGTATGGCACTTTTCCTACAAAGTTTTGTAGCACAAAGTGCTTTACATAGAAACGAAGAAATGAAATAAAATAAAATGGAAAGGTGGTCCTGTACTATGTTGTAGTTTTGAAGATTGTGGAACAAAAAACAGTCAAAATCAAAACACGAATTCATATATATATATATATATATATATATATATCCCTCTCTCTCTCTCTCTCTCTCTCTCTCTCTGTATATATGTATATATATATATATATATATATATTATATATATATATATATATATATATATATATATATATATACATAGACACTATATTGCCAAAAGTATTCGCTCACCTGCCTTGACTCGCATATGAACTTAAGTGACATCCCATTCCTAATCCATAGGGTTCAATATGACGTCGGTCCACCCTTTGCAGCTATAACAGCTTGAACTTTTCTGGGGAGGCTGTCCACAACCAAAGGTGTTCTATCGGGTTGAGGTCAGGACTCTGTGCAGGCCAGTCAAGTTTATCCACACCAGACTCTGTCATCCATGTCTTTATGGACCTTGCTTTGTGCACTGGTGCACAGTCAAGTTGGAAGAGGAAGGGGCCAGCTCCAAACTGTTCCCACAAAGTTGGGAGCATGGAATTGTCCAAAATGTCTTGGTATGCTGAAGCATTCAGAGTTCCTTTCACTGGAACTAAGGGGCCAAGCCCAGCTCCTGAAAAACAACCCCACACCATAATCCCCCTCCACCAAACTTTACACTTGGCACAATGCAGTCCGACAAGTATCGTTCTCCTGGCAACCACCAAACCCAGACTCGTCCATCAGATTGCCAGATGGAGAAGCGCGATTTGCACTCCAGAGAAGAGAGCCCAGTGGTGGCGTGCTTTACACCACTGCATCCGACGCTTTGCATTGCACTTGGTGATGTATGGCTTGGATGCAGCTGCTCGGCCATGGAAACCCATTCCATGAAGCTCTCTGCGCACTGTTCTTGAGCTAATCTGAAGCCCACATGAAGTTTGGAGGTCTGTAGTGATTTACTCTGCAGAAAGTTGCCGACCTCTTAGCACTATGCGCCTCATCATCTGCTGACCCTGCTCCGTCAGTTTACGTGGCCTACCTACCACTTCGTGGCTGAGTTGTTGTCGTTCCCAAACACTTCCACGTTCCTATAATACAGCTGACAGTTGACTGTGGAATATTTAGGAGTGAGGAAATTTCATGACTGGATTTGTTGCACAGGTGGCATCCTATCACAGTTCCACGCTGGAATTCGCTGAGCTCCTGAGAGCAACCCATTCTTTCACAACTGTGTGTAAAAGCAGTCTGCATGCCTAGGTGCTTGATTTTATACACCTGTGGCCATGGAAGTGATTGGAACACCTGATTCTGATTATTGGAAGGGTGAGCAAATACTTTTGGCAATATAGAGTATATGTGTATGTGTGTATATTTTATATATATATATATATATATATATATATATATATATATATATATATATATATATATATATATATATATATATATATATACACACACACACACATATATATATATATACACATATATACACACACATATATATATATATATACATACACATATATATGTATGTATATATATGTATATATGAATATATGTACACATATATATGTATGTATATATGTATGTATGTGTATATATATATATATATATATATATATATATATATATATATATATATATATGTATGTATATATATATATGTATATATATTTATTTATTTATTTATATATTTTTTTTGCTGCCAATTATTAACTTTTACAGAAATAAATTGGAATCAGCCAAAATTAGTGTCAGCAGGTCAGAGCAGGAGAAAAATCACAAATCAGAATCAGCCTGTGGAGGAGTGATCGGTGCAGCTCTTGTCACAGGCAGCATTTGGGGTGTTGATACAGTTATCACCAAAGAGTAGGCCATGATTTATTTGTGGTTTCAGTCTTTTTAGTCCAGGCTTCGTCTCAGGTGCCCTTGAAGAATCAGACTGACTTTTTTTTACACTAAGTGTGATAAATGAAAACTTTGGAGTTCTTCTGCCGTTCGGTTTCAGGCACCAAAAGCATATATTATAACTGTATTACTTTATATTTCTTGTCTGACATTGTGTGTCCTGCAGATTGGAGTTTGCTCACATTTTGATGTTTGTACATCTCACAGTCCTCTTGTGTTGAGTTATTGTAGTTATTTTTCCCTGTCCTTTAACGTAGACTACATTCCATCACAACAGAGAAATGTTTCAGTTTCTGAGACATGATATGGGGAGCAACAATTTGCTTTCCCTGCTCAGGTAGAGTTTGCTGTTATCCAGGATCCAAGCCAAAGGGTTTTTTTTTCCTGAGGCTTTTTCTGAAGTTAACAGGTTGGATCATACATTCAATACTGTCCACAGTTCCTGCCTCTTTTCAGTACCACTTCTCCCTCTCCTGCCTCACTCCTCTCCTCTGAGATGGCTGTGTCCTCATGTCGGAGAGAGAGAAGGAGAGAGAGAGCGAGAGCACGGTTGTTTTGATGTAGGATTTGATAGATTTGTTTGCTACTGCATTCATTTGCTCTGTATCAGGGAGCTGACGGGCCGTAAAATGAAAATTTGCCTTAGATTTTCAGCATGACTGTTTGGGGGCAAATGTGAAAGAACTCCCCTTGCATTCCAGATATGTATTTTTTTTATCTAAAAGTGGGTGTGTGCATGCAGTGCATTGCAATTAATAATAGTTGTAAGGACAGAAGGTTGTTCCTGAACAGAAAAGATGTTGTTTATGTCTTTTAAAGGAATTTTTTCCCACAAGTTGCCAAAAAAGCATTGGTAATGCCCAAGGGGGTTGTGATACTGTGATGGAAACTCTTCCAGTTTCACTTATTTTGTTGCTCTTGTAAAGGAAGCTCATGATTAAAAAGTGACAGTTATGGATAGAGTCCTGCTTTTCAGGTAATTAGATTAAATTAAAATGCATGTGTGTCTCACGATGCCCACACTCTCTAATTAAAATGAATGTGATGCAAACAACGGAAAGCTTTTTCCTGATAGAAAACAAGTTGAAGGTGAGAAAGTCAAACAGTGGACGAACAATTTGTAAGGCTGTGTGAGAAAAGGGTTGTTGCTTTGTTACCTGAACTTTGTATATCGAGGTGGTAGGGTTTAACATTATTTGATGAAATCTTTAATATTGTATCTTAAAAAAAAGGTAGAGCATGGATTTAATGTTGTGGCAACTTGTCATTCTCGGAAAGTATGCAAACTTTGTCAAACCCAACCCTCCTAGGGTACTGTTACAAGGGGAACAAAACCACAATGCTTTTCCCATTTGAAACACATTAGCCGAATGTACAGATATACAATCTTAATTTACCTCACCACCACTCAAGGTCCACTTTCACGATTCAAAAGTATAATTTAGTAGAGAATAAAATGTTGTTTTTCCTGCTTTACATATGTTTCTAACACAAATTGACTTTAATCAAGAAACAAGTCAGTTTCAATTGAGTGGATGTTTTGTGGTATCAATATCGGTATATGTGATTTCACCTTAGTTACAAATATTCAACTTCTGCAACAAATTTGTTTGAAGCCGTGGTGCGACAGCCAATCAGCATCAAGAGTGAACAGTGATTAGGATGACATCACAGACAAAGGAATTAAACAATGCTTTACATCTGCATATTTGATTATTACAAATAGCTAGATAATGCAACCTGAACGTAAGCTATCATCAGTCATAATGAAGAATGGATTTTTGCCATTATCAGATATGCCAATATTTCCAAACTCAATTGCGCTGATACTGATATTAATACAGATATTTTTTGTCAAGATCACAAAGTCTCTACTTTGATAAAACTGACCTGTTCCTGTCATGGTTGGAGTCCATTTGAGTTGAAAACATACAAAAAAATTTATCCTTTGATAAATTATACTTTTGATTTATTAATGATGGTGATGTAAACCCTTATGGTGCATTTGTACATTCTGCCACTATCACATGAGCTTTAGGGCCACTCAGCTGGAAATGTATGCATACGTTTTCATATCTGCCGATACTGATAATCAACTTTTTAGGCAACTATCTGCAAATACTGATATTGTTCCAATAATATTGTGCATCCCTAGTTATAATGTTTTCTCTTTCATTTGAGTTTATGTTGTACACTTTGCCATTATTGAGAAGCCCTAGTATCAGAAAATTGCCAAGTTTGGAAATGGCCTTGATCATGGGCCGCTACCAAGGTGCTTCCTTTCTGTTCATGTACTGTTGATGCGTGAGATGAAACCGAAGCAGGCCCCAGTCCCGCCACAAGGAAGGTACTTGTGGAGAGCACGACACCCCATTGCTCTTTTCCCCTGTGTGCCCAGCCGATGTCACAGAGCGCGTGGGATGATGGAGCACTCTCATTCCAAGTTGAGAGAGCGCTGAAGGTGAGAGTCGGCCAGAGACCCAGTTCTTTAATCCTGGCCGGCTTCTGCCACCTTGTTCAGCAAGATAAATGGACTTTTGACCAGCAGTCAGATCACACATGGGCCCAGCTTTGATAAACAAACACTTGCTTGTTTGCTCTTTTCCCTCTTCTGGGACCATCATGTGGCTTATGGTATGAGTCTCAATCATGAGATACCTTACCTTTGAGAAAAGAAATCGTAGTAAAATATCTCAACAATTAAATGCAATAGAACTGAAGGTCCAAAACACATTTACTGCGTCTAATAAAATTAGAATCTTATGACAAATTTTCTTTAACCCTCTCTATTTGGAA
The DNA here is from genome assembly GCA_037902135.1 of Cetoscarus ocellatus. NCBI lineage: Eukaryota > Metazoa > Chordata > Actinopteri > Labriformes > Labridae > Cetoscarus > Cetoscarus ocellatus. Next base: position 193,033 of record JBAMNC010000846.1, on the reverse strand, counting down.
TCAATGGGTAAACTCTTCTTGATATTTTAGATTCATGCAAAGTGAAATACTTCAAGCCCTTTTCTGTTTTCAATAAGGCTGCAGAAATGTGCCCAAGTCATTGTGTCACTGGGTGTCACATAAGGCTATATACAATAAAAACTGTCTTATCTGTCCATACATGTACTTCCATCCTTACAAATAAATTCAGCTTTTAGATTTTGTGGGTCATTGGTCAAAGGTTAAGGTCATTGAGGCTTGTGCTTTGTACAAATACCTAATATGATACAGTTATGGACAAACTGGATTTGGTGGTCAGAGGTCAAGGTCATGGAATTTTCTGGTCATCTTTTGCTTATTAATGAAGAATCTCAATAAATTTAAGGGATTTTTTCCCCTAAACTTTAATGGTGGGCCTCATTCAGCTATGAAAATTGAAATTGAGCACCTCATGATTGAAGTTCTTAAAAACAAGCTGTTGTATCAAACGCTTTAACCACAACAGTTGACCATAAAAAAGGGGCATTCAAACTGTCTAATGAAGAACTGTTTTTCAACAGTCGATTTAATGTGACCTGAAAGAATAAAGGCTCTGAGAATTGTTTTTCAGTGTGAAAGTTCATCAGTTGGCTCAGGCTTTTTTTCAGGCCCTGATGAATCTAATTTACTTTCTCAGCAAGATGAAGTGGTGAGAGAAAACAGGACATGATGTTTTGAACTTTTTCATATTACAATACAATACCTTTACCGTTCACAGCCACAGGAACACATTCCAACAAATAAGTTTTAAAGCAATTATGGAAATTATCTTAAAAAGTTGAGGGGATTTTGAGCATTGCCAAATAACAATTCTGTTTGTCATGATGAGACAGGATGTTGTGCCACTGTTGGTGTGTTTTTGTCAAGTCCAGCTGTGTTTCGTACAGCCAACCATGGGGGGCAATCAGGGAGGATGTCCAACACCTGGGTTCACAAGTGCGATGGGAGCTTGAATATCTTATCTGACGTTTCCTGCAAGAGTACTCATATGGCCAAACTGTCTATCTGAGGATTTTATTTTACCTTCAGTGGTCATATTCACACCGTTCATGTCAAGTGAAACTTGTACAACTGGTTGAGACACTGCATCATGACAAAAAGTAGGACAGGTCACAAAGTACAAGAAAAGAACATTTTGTGCTGCAGCCATAGCACTCTTGTTAGTGGTGATAAAATTGTTGAAATGTAGTTAAAATACTTTCAGTGCCAAGATGTGTGTTTTTTAAGTGTTGAACTCTTAACAAATGTGAAGGATTAAGCTATTTCTGTAGCAGAATAATCACAATGAACCTTTTGGTTGTTTGGAGATGCAGCCTATTACTTTGTCCATTTGTATAAATATTCATTTTCTTTTTCCTGGGCATAAAAGTGTTATACTTTGAAGGGCCATGATCAATAATTTTGTTCATTTACATGAAGGAAAACGAGTGATAAATGAGTTATGACATTGTGTAATTTAATGTCCTTTACTGTCCGATTCTTTATCGCACTACTCCATCCAATCTTTTTATACTGCTTTACTGAACAAACACTTCACCAGTTGTTAAAGCATAGTAATAAAAAAGGTCAGTATCACTAGTGGAATTGACTGATCTTACAAAGAGGTGAAAGAGGTGGTTGGTAAGCGTCATGGTAAAAAAAGACTGACGGGGCTTCTCTTAACTGTTTGCTGCCACCTCATTTCCCCTTTCCTAAGTTAAATGGTATGTGTAAGGGGTTGATGTCAGATCAGCTGTTTATGTATGTTTGTCTGTCTTTTGAGTCTTAAATGTATTACTCTTTACAGAAACAGTCAATTGTTCAGTGATAAAAGAAGGAATAAATGTTAAGAATGAATTTTCATTATCTCTTTACCAAACAGTAAGTATCGCTAGTAGTACTGATACTAGGATAGTACTAGGATATCAATACTAATACTAATGAAAATATACAATCCCTATCCCAAAAAATCAGCTAAAACACAGCAAAGATTCACAGGCAAACACTAATCATGACCACAGAAATCTTCAGCAGGTTTGAAGCTATTATATGTTGAAATCTTGAAATTTAAGTTAACTTAAGTAAGGCTGCTGAAGTTTAGTTCACGAAATCTGTAGGAAGGAGATAACAGGCTTCTATAATGATCCTGAGAGTATCTTGTTTATGAAAACAGCAGGACATGCATCTTCTTCAGTTTCTTCATGCTAACAAAGATCGCTGTAGAATACTCCATTGCCTCTCTGAATGTGTCTGACAGTGTCTCAGATTGATTGACTGTTGAGCATCTGAAAATGAACTGTTGACACCAGCTGTGAAATTTGACTTGCTCAGTGGTGCCATTGGTTTTGACCATACACAACCAGCAGAGATACATCTATTCTTCCATCCATCCTTTGTATCACTCTCCCACTCTGTCTCTGCGTTGTCTTCCCTCCCGGCTTGTAGCATAAATGGATTTTCATGCATCATCTGAGCGGGCGTATTGGAGTTGATGGAGTGAGGAGGATGACACGGATTCCAGTCACATAGCTCTTGTCCTGTACCTTCCTGCCAATACCATCTCCTTCCCTCTGCTCATCTCCCCTTTTCCTGATCCTTTCTGTAACCCTTTCTGCTCCCATCCTATACAGGCTCTGTGTTGCTGTAGACATGCCTCTGTGGAACAGAACTAAACTAAGAAATAAAGTGTTGTGCAGAATTTAAGATGTCACAGTAATAGGACTTAAGTACTTCGATGAAGACAAAGTAAAAGCATCACTTGTCCACGTGTTAACCGCTCACAAAAAACTTCTGCTCTTTACAGAATGCTAAATTATGTACTATTTCTATCCTAAAGGCATTGAAGTCTAGCCTCTTACATGAACAAAAGAAGAATTATTTATGCACCTTTCTCAAACACGAGGACAAACCTCCCCCTGCTGCAATCACACCCTGCCTTCAGAGTCCACGCAGACGTATAAATAAATAGTGCCTCTGTTTCTCTTGTTTTAGCCCATGCCTCTTAGCCAAAGCCCTTTTGTCTTAAAGTTATTAACTTTAATTAGTTTCTAGTTTTGAGTTTGGGGATATTTTGAAAGGCCTTTCTATTTAATCTGAGTTACTCCAGCTATGAAAAGCCCCCTCCTCTTCTGTGCCATCAGAATGAATGAGAACTGATATTGTTCCCTTTACCGCAAGTCAGCTCCCCATTTGATTGCTTATCTCTTTTATTAGCTTGATGCTATTACTGGCATGGCTTCTTGGCTTTCATTATCCATTTTTTATGCTGCAATATTCTCTTGGAAATGTTATCGTCAGAGAGTTCATCTTGTTGCGTTGTTTATGTGTGATTGATTTGTGGGTTGCTGATCTCGCCCTCCACCCCTTGCTCTGTGCCGACTTGGCGGATCGACGAGGTTACTTATTCTCTGATGATAGACATCTTTATTAGGAGAGGAGAATGCTTTTAAACCTTAAGCACAGGCATTTATCTGAAGCATGGCGTCTTACGGCCTAACGCCCGACATGCCCAAACCCATCCATCACGGGTCGGCCAAGTTGAGCCAGTTTGCCCTCTCCGTCAGCCTCAAGGACAGAGCAGTGCTGAAGACCAAAGCTAGGTAGTGAGAACAGCTGGAGGTGTTTGCCATGAAAGGAAATTACTAGGTTAGGCTGGTGTTTCCTTTGCTATGACTCCCACAGTAGCTATGTTCAGTTAAATTTTTACTGAATTAAGGCCATATCACATCTTATTGATGAATAGACAGTTTTGGAAGTAACATTTTTCAGTGTCCAAGGTTCAGTCAGTGCTTATGAAAAGTGGTATTTTGGTTTTGGATATAACCAGCTTCCATTCATAAGTAGCTCTCTGTGTCAGCCCTGCTTTGTGTGTGCCTGTAAATCAGTGTTTTGGGATTAGGAAATTCCTGCCTGCAAGTTAATGGTGAGACAAAATTAAGGGTTAGCAAAACTTCAGAAGAGTCCTGTGACAGGTTGTTTTATCATACTTCTGGTGCACAAATGTACTTCAATTTTTGCAGGCTTCAGCCCTTGAAACAAATTAAACCAAAACCATACTTCTGACTGTTTACTTAAAGATTAACAAACTTAAGAAACAAGCAGTTTCCAAACTCTTGATGTTGACTCCTGACTGCTACAGGAAAATGTCCTCCTCATCTGCTTAAGTTTGGCATGAAAAGCTCCCCCCTCAGTTCCTAAGTCCTGTCAGCCGAAGGTATTGATCCTATGTAGGGTTGCAAAATTCCAGGAATTTTCAAAGTTGGAAACTTTTCATGGGAATTAACAGGAACAAATGGGAATATAATATAATGTTTTTTTAATTGTATTATTTTGCATGGACGTCTGCCTGTGACAAAAAGAGTTTGTGTTTGGATATGATATGATTAATTTAAATTAGCCCCAATTTCCAGTTAATTCCCTTAAATTCCCATAACTTCCATGGAAAGTTTCCAATTTTGAATATTTCCGTAGTATCCCAGCTTAACTTCCCATGGAAAGCTTTTTGAGAGTTTCTTTAATTCACTGAAAAATTCCACACCCTTTTAAACTCTAATCCTATGTTGAAGTCAACAGGATGTATGTCAATGAATTAAATCAATGTTGTCATGTGACGATTTGTTCAGTGCTTACAGAATTGATATCAAGATTGCCAAACTTATTGGTGACTGTCTTAGGCTACATCCACACATGGATGGGTGTTTTTGAACTCTGTTATTTTTCTCCTCTGTTTTAAAAAAATGGTTTCGTCCACGTGTGGAGGTTTTAAAAACATACTCGTCCACACCAAAATGCAAAAATGCAGGAACGCACTGTTAAAAGCTTATTATCATTGTTATCTTGTGGCAATGTCAGTGATATGCAACTTGAAAAAAAAAAAAAATTCTATGCAAAGGCTGTTTTATTTTTATAACCATACCAACCACAAATCTCACTGGTGCTTCTGGTATTAGCAAACCTATTTAGTAAATAGTTATTCATTTTTTTTTAAATTTGAGACATACAAAATAACTTGTTCCCGTAAGGGGCCATGGGTCATCATTAACACAGTCAGGTGTGTACCACCGGGTCTTGCCAACAATGTCGGCAACGTTATTACCGACGTTTAACAACATCTACTGCATACATGTAAATTATGATAATGTTGCACATTGTGACATCAGCCCGAGGAGAGCTCAGCGCAGAGCTTCAAATATCTTTACCTTGACAGAAATATTCAGAAATACTGTAAAATACCAAATAACAGCCAGGTTCCCATTAATTGCCAGGTCCCAAATAAACGGCAGGTGTAGCAGTACATTTTGATAAATACTCGCCTGTTCCAAGTAAACACGGGTGTAATTTATTAGGTACAGCCTACGAGCTACGGTCAGTGTTACAGAACACACATGCAAACGCTGAGCTAACAACTGACAGCTGACGCTTGAAAAGTGATTTATTCAAAAAGAAACGTAATCAGACTGTACCTTATAGTCCATGTGGACTGATAAGGTACAGCTTCTCCATTCCTCTGTATGTCAACAAATGCACGTTGGTGTGAGGCGCTCTGTTTTACGACAGTGCAGTTACATTCAACGTCCATAGAGGCCCCTAGAGAGCCGAAAGCCGGCATCTTACATACTGAGGCTTTATAAATTCAAAGAAGACGTTGCCACTGCTGCTGCATGTTATTTGCCCTTTTCAGGTTTGTACGTGCCTCTGAAAAAGAAAACTAACATCAGGAGGCCAGTCACATGAGTTACCGGTATATTGCTGCTGATCGCCATGGCCCCAGTACATCGAGAAAAAAAAAAAAAAAAAAGTACGACCTTAACTTAACTCATTCCTTACCAGTATTAAGAGTGTTTAGAGAGTGCTGAGTTGAAAGAAGAAGACGAAAGTATAATTATGGTACTGTAATCTTGCCTTGAAAATTTTAAGGTGATATTCACACTCGTGTAAATAAACAATTTGATTAGATTTATCTTTTTTTTTTTTTCTTTTTTTGCTCAGCAAGATTTTTGTGAGAAAGGAATTAAACGCCTGTCCTAAATGGCCACCTGGTCCCAAATAAATGCCTGGTCTGCTCAGTGATTGAAACAAATAAACGCCCTGGCTGTTATTTGATATTTACAGTATGTGTTTTCAGTGACCTTAGACACTTGGGAAAGAAGGCCAAACTGCACACAAAAAAGCTGCATTTCAAAAGTACACATCTTTGTGTGGACATAACCCAAAGTGTCCATTCACTGGTTTACTAATGCCATTCATCCAAATTGACACACCCCTAGAAAGCAGTTGAGGGAGCAGTTTTTGGTGAAGTGCATTGCTGCAGGACACTGAAACATGTGCCTGCTGGAGATCAAAACCCTGAACTGACCTCTGACTCTATACCATTGATCACCACCCTACAACACATACCATGTTTTTGCTTAATCAGACATTTCAGTTTCAGCCATAGTTTGAGAGTCACCCAGTAAGGAGTAGTGTATTTTTGGACAACGTTTAGGAATCTTGAAACATGTATTTTCTTGTTTTAATGTATCAAGTGAAACTGCATGACTTTGAAATTACTCGTTATAGATCCTCCTAGAAAAAGAGTCAGCCTTGTTTACCCAGCGGCCCTAGTTTGAGTCTTTATGAATATCTAAGCATGTGTAATGAAGTTTTCACCCAGTCCTGATGGCAAATGTCGTTAATGTTTGCAAAGATGATGTCTTGGAGTATTCACATTAAAAGTGTGCTCGCTTCTTGTTTTCTTTAAGACCTTTTATCATCTCCTCCCGCTGTGAGTAATGGCACTTGGCATCAACGCACTATGACAAGAAGATTTAATTTAGTCTTTTTCAAATGTGTGTTTTTTACACTGCCAAGGCTGTAGTTATCATGATGACACTGCTCTAGTCAGACTGAAGTGTACACACACACACACATAGACACGCAAAGATGGATTTTGTAGTTGCTGGGAAAGCTTGCTCAGCAAAGACATAGACTTTGAGGCTCTGTCTCATCCCGCAGCTCTGTAATCCTGTTGGTACTGCAGGGGCTCCATAAAGCTCAAACAAACCCTAACAAGCTCATAACTCAGATAAATATTATTAGTTTAGGCAGGTAGCTTACAGTGGGGAATGGCATGTTGTGTCTGCAGTATTTAAACACTCTAGGGGGTCTTCTTTTCCATTAGTAAGCTTGTGATGGCTTTTAACCTTGTTCACCAAGGAGTGAATGAGTGTAATGTAATACTTTGAAAATGAGGGCTGTTCAAGGCCTGAACACACCTTCAACATTTAACATGGCACTTCCCTTCATCTTTATTGGCCAGTTAAATGGTCTGTCCCCTCACCTTTAATTATTCATAGATATTAAAGTTTAAATCCTCTGACTCTTGGGTGTGCTGTCGTATGGCTTTAAAATAAGGTTGTTAACATTAGATGATATTAATACAACTGTTATGAAATACTGTGGCTCAATTTAGCAGTGTTTTTTCAGTGGTTTAAAATTTAATTGTGGTGGTAAGAAAGGTTGGTTTAGTATGTACAATTTTTTTATGAAGAGAAAAAGTTTAAAAATGTCTCATTTTCAATCTTTTTTATCTGGAGCATGCTACGGCTATAAAGAAATCATGGAAAAAGTGACTTTGTGATTTTTTTTTTTTCTGGTTGATGCCAGAAACAGATACCCTATTCCCGGAAAAGAAATACACAATAAATTAGGAAATTTATTATCCCAAGGAGATCTGTTTTTTTCTTGGGGACAACAATGTCTTAAAGTGAAATCATTTTGAATATTTACTCAAAATCAAACTTCATCCTGCCCCTTTTCTTACATGGCAACTTAACACAACTCTCCAAAAACTAGACATAAAATAGAAGAGAAGAACAGAACTGCCGTCACTGTGTTTGCTAAATTTGTATTTAATCTTGGTTCCCACTTTCACACCTCTGGCCATGTTGCCCCTTACATGACTGCTCACACAGACTTAACTGATCTCTATTTAAAGTTTAATAAGCATTAGAGAAGCATTAGCCTCTTTGACATTTAGCAGTATGGGAGCTTTATCAGCTTTCCTTCATGGCAATAATTGGTCATTGTTCATTACATGCAGTCCAACTACATTTATGTGAAGAATATGTAGTAGATGGAAGACATGGTTTCCCTCTGCCATAGGTGTTGTAGATTACTCAGATAAAGTCTGATTTACAGCATCACAATATAACCTTTTTGCCTGACTTGTGTTTTGAGGCAGATAGAACTTTTGAAAGTGTATCAGACATGCAAACCTTTGATATCACACAAGATAACCAAGTCAGATAAATCTTCCACTGTTTTGCTGGACTGCTGAACTGGAACATTTGCGCTGACCCGTTTTGATGATTGTTGGAAAGGACCTCTTTCACAATACATGTAATTTTGCCCACAGCCCAATTTTTTGTTTATTGTGTGGTATTTGTAGTACACCCAGAGACTCCCAAGAATATACCTTCAGAAAATCCAAAAGTCATCCAGGGCCTGTACTATGACCTATTTTATGATCATTGCCATAGGTGTGAGCCAGGGTGCACACTTTACCCCAAAACTTACTCAAACACAAATAATAAATCATCAAATTGGGTCAAATCACCTTCACTGAAGTCTGGTGCATCTTTTGAAATCAAATGTAAAGCTAAGTATTACAATTGAAAGAAGTTATTGAATTTTAACTGGAAAAAAAATAGTTTTTTTTATGATTTTTTCAACAAATTCAATTCTTTGGAGATGTGTCTGACCAACTTACAGTTGCTGTACACCTAAAATACTTACAAATTATTTGGCCACATATATATTCTCAAAGTGGGAAAAAAATCATCAAATTCTGAGACCGGTAAAGTTGTTCAATTAACAGCTTGGGTTACTGTGGAAGAATCAGGATACTGTTCCATATCTTGTATATCAGGGAACCTTTAAAGATTTGTTCAGAATTCATCCTTTAAGTATGATTTCTTTTAGAATTTGAATGCTAGATTCAAAACAAACATTTCACATGAAATGTTATTCATTTTAATATTGAACAGCCCCAAAGGGCCTGTATATTATGCCTTTGTGATGAGATAATAATGAGCCATTGATACAAGTAAAAACCGATGCAGTTTTGGATTGTTGTAATCAGATTTATATATCTACAATGACAGCAATACATAAACATTACTTCTGTCAATTTCTGTTTCTAGTACTTATATATACATGTAATCTGTTTTATGGCCTTCGTGTCTTTTTGCATAGCAACGGCTTGGACAATTTTAATTTGTAGACTGGAACTATAGTGAGGGAAAGGGGATCTGAGAAATCCATAAGATGTATGATTGGCTGGTTATTTCATAGAATGGAGTCTTTGAATTTGCTTGTGTATGGTTGGAGGGGTTTCTGATTTTGAAAATGTTTATAATATCCCAAATAATAGATTACAGATGCAACATGTGCACACATGCCAGAGGTTCTCTTTCCAGCAGGACAGAGACAATAATATGCCTTCACAGGATCATCTGATGCATTCTTGTCAAATTGAATCCAAACATTGTATTTTATTTGAGATCTGTGACGAGAATGAATCTGTCCCCTAATGAGATCAGCATCATGCTGGTAAACCCAAATCTCATAGTCACCATCATTTTTTTGATGCTCAGCAATGTAGCCAGGGGACTGTTTGATTTGGTATGTACCGCATGTTATGGTCTCAAGGTATTCCAGATCCACATGAGGGAACGAGATATCAGATGCTTCAAGCTTCTGCCATTCACTACGAGCTCTACGTGACATATTTGTGTTTTATTTTTCAAACCTTTCATGGAATCAAATGACCATGCTTACTAATCTTTCCCAAGCTACACTGTCAAGATATTTTCATACAATTGCAGATATTTTGAAAAAAAAATGATGGTATATATATATATAAAATACAAATAAGGTTGCTTTCACACATATATCATTTGAGAGAATTGCTCTCATACAAGGGGGCATCTTGTGCACAGTTTGTTTGAATAAATATGAACATAGATTTCGATCCGAAAACGATAAATTGTTCAGTCCTAAGTAGCAGTAATAATAACTGCATTACAACAACGCGACAACCAGACTGATGACCAAATACTTCCTAACAATCATGTTTTTGATCCCAAAGAGTCACTTTCTGTGCACAGGAAACATACAGCGTAAATATCAAGAGGTTAACATGACTCTGCATCTCAGCGGACCATCACAGGACTCAACAACATCGACTGATTCAAAAACTTGTTAAGATTCTCAGACTGTATTACTCAAGCTCATTCAAGCAGGAAAATGTTTCCTTTTTAAAGCTGTTCTCTACTTTTCCACATCACCATTACGGTGTTCTGGTGTAATAAGCTACCATGCTATTTGGTGTCCTTTTCGGTCCACTTGTAGTCACTGGAGAGTGTGAAAAGCCCATCTTGTTCTCGTGCATTTACTTGATTAAAAATACACTCTATACCTGTTTATTTGTTCTATAATAAGGGTTGTCGCAATGTCAGAGTTCAGAACTTTGACATGTTTATTGTAAAAATCAAACAATGTTGACATCTGTTCGATAACATGGCAGCAAAAATAGAAGTAAGTAATAGGCTTTTTTCTTTTATAGTCAAAATAAAACAAAAAACAAACAAAAAACTACCTTCGCTGTTTAAATAGGACAAAAATATTAGCAACACACTAGTAATTCATCGACTTTAGATTAAGATTATGATTACGGCCTCCTTGATAAAAAAAAAAAAAAAATAGACTATCATTGCAGGATTACACTCCCACATTCCTTGCAAGAAGCACCCCCCTTCTCTTGCTGCTTTGAGAGGTTGAGCCTTGAGTGTGCCGATAAACATGCTCATATTTGATAAACAGTTGATAGCTCAATGTTCAAGTCGTGGACAAGAGGTGGGCGTGGTTTACTGTACAGGCAGAAAACGAGTGAGGCAGTCTTTTGTTCGTTAAAGGCTCATTTTGGCCATCGTCTTTTCTTACTTAAATGCTTGGTGTGTTTGTTTTCCCACCCCTCTCTGTGTTATTTTGTTGGTGATCTTCTAAAGCAGTAAATGTAGCTACTGGAAATGCCAGAGACACTGCGGCAAGCAACGCTATTGATAACAGAAACATTAAAATCAGCCTGGATTTGGATAGAAAGGCAATGTGGTTTGGACATGGACTGGAGTCAGTGATTCGGTGAAGCCCGCACTACTGAAATAAAACTCTCATACTCTGTTTGCTCTAAAATATATCAGTATATCTTTTATGTTGATTTATTTCCCAGCCCTGGCAACACCTAACCCTTGACACTTGGCTCTTTGCTGCTATTCCAGGAGTGTAAAAATCTCACACGTTGTGGGGTTATGTCAATAAACTGTCAGTACTCTAAAGCAAACATTTGCAAATCTCCCACTCAGCTTCAATATTCCTGAGAGTGTGTGGTTTGCCTTACTGCTGGCCTGCATGGCTCTATCGCTACAGTGAGAAACTGTCAATATTGTCACAGCTTTAAAGCAGATCGACTTCATTAGCTGTAGTATGACTGTTCACACGCTGCTCCATGTGAGTTCAGTCCAAAGATGACTCAGAAATCTTTGCAGCCTTTGATTAGTGAAAGCCATGATTGACTTTTCACGGTGTGATCGATGTGAGCCCTCACTGCAGATGGTTCAAAATGGCACGCCTTCAGTATTGATAAGCACTCATTTGGAGAAAAAAAAAAGTCTACTTGTTGGATTGCTGGCAGCATCTGCGACTCCCAGGTAATGGAACTGTCATTCTTCCTCTTTGAGATAAAAATCGTCTCCCTCCTTTCCTCTTCCATTTCTGCCATCTTCTGCCATATTAAAGGGGTTATAAATTCTGCAAGGTGGCGAAACCATTACTGAAATAACTTGAGCGCCTCTTTTTTTAATGCTGCCTTGGACTAAAATAGACAACTACCTGCACATCAGCCTCCAGAAATGAATGAATTTATTTGCATGACAATACCAAATTTAACCTCATCTCTAACGTGTCTGTTTTTCTGCTTCATGGCTTCTTGTTCAGCATCCAAAGAAGAAAGCCCACTCACAATGGCACGACCATCTTTATCTCGCCACAGTAATTTTATTTTCAGCATGCGTGGCATTAATTATGTAAAGCAGGCAGGATTTTGGACCAGTGCTTCTGTAGCTTTCTTGTTTGAAAAATAAACCATCATCACAAGATGTCTGATTTTTAATACCCTTAAGTAAACAGGTCCCAAGTGATTAATCACAGTTTTTTAAACTTACATAACATATAGTTATCTGGCATCCATACACTCCTGAGCTTTAACTTTGGACATGTATTTGGTATTCATCTGAAGTTTTATAGTAGTGAGAACTGAAAGCAAACATCACTTACGCTTAAGAGGTGTTACAGATTGACAAATGGTTGATTGAGGGTTGGTATTGTGTTTATCGACGAATATTTCCTAAATTCTGAAAGTCATTTTTTATGATTTAATGTTTTGCAGAATTGATTTAGATGATATTTAAGACAAACCATGATGCAAAGATTACACATTCTAATTTCTGAATTTCCAAATGTGGTTATGTAAATCCAATTTAAATATAAAAAAGTAAATAAATACATTTATGTGTCATTCACTTGTTTTTAAGGTATATTTCTTGGGCTTTTTATGCTTCTGTAGGTTCTCAGTGACATGTCACATTGCTGACCGTATTTCCACACACACTTCTCTTTGGAAAACAGTTAACATACATAGGACGTGCATAGGCAGCATGTAGGTGTGACTAAGAGAGAGAGAGGAAAGAAAGGAAGAAAAAGTAGAAAGAGAAATGGAGTAGGGTTTTGGAAAAGAAATCTCCAGAGACTGTTACTGCTGTGTACACTGGGAAGACTGCCAGGTACACACACTGTTGATGGAGAGGGAGAAAGAGAGAATGTAAGCAGTGAAATGACTCAATAGTGAAAGCATTAGGTAGGAGCATATGGTCATAGTATCCACTAAAGCCAGCAGTGTCCTGGTGGACTTCTATGTCTGTGCTCTTCTTTACAGATATCATATTTTATGACAGAGTGACACAAATGATTATTTCACTTACAGCTTTTTATGTTGCATAATACTGGAGGAATAAGTATCAGCACTGTTTAATAATGACATTGTATTATATGTGCATAGAGTTGGGTGGTATGGTCTAAAAATAAAAACTCTCATTTCCATTTTTTTCCTCTCAAAGACAAAAAAACTAAAAATGACTCAGAAATGAAATAAAACAAGTCTCACCTTAGTTTTATGGCTGATATTACCCATGGTGTATTTTACAAATGCTGTCACAGATTATAGAAAATCTGGACCAGTGAAAGGTCAACAAGTAGATTGCGATATACACATCACCACATCAGTTTTTTTTTGCACAGGCCTACAAAATAATATTTCTATAAAATGTATTTTTTTCTGTGCTTCTCTAATTTTGCATATTCATTCGTCAAAATGAAACATTCAAACTTGACAGTCACATTTTGTTTTGCGTTAACTCTGTTTGTGCTTTCATCTGCATTTTTTAACATACAACATATTAATATACAACTTTATTACTGGTTGATTTGCAGTATTTCAATATTATTTATTATTTAAAATTACAATACTAGCAGCAGTAGTATTTTGAACTTTTGAAACATTTAGAGAAGTCTTTTTATAGCTTTCATAATACTCATATACATTGGCATTCAGAATAAGATTTTTCTTTGGGTCCAGTTACTATGTAAATTAAAGCCAAAGCTGCTTTGTTTCTTTCCTTATAGCACACACTGGACTATAAGGAAAGAGGGGTGCACACTGTTAACTTCACATGAAGAAGGCAAGTGCAACATGACTTGCAAGACAACTGTATGGAAGATCTAGGAGGACAAAAAAGTCACTGAAATCAGAACTTACTCAATCCCCCAGCACTAGTAAGGGTCCAATTATTTATTACTCTCTTTTTTTTGAAGCTGTAAACCTTTTATTCACGAAATTAAACTACAAACTAAAACTTAAACTAACTATACTAAAAGACACCAAGTTCAATTAACAGCATTTCACAACATTATTTCGGGTTGAGTAAACCCCTTCGATTCAGAGCTCTCCATATTCAGGTGTGTGTTTGTTGGAGCAGTTTTCATCAATCAGGTTGTTATCTGATTTGGCACCTGGCTCGATCAGTTGGTACAACATGCTGCCGACATCCCTGATAAATAAACCTGGAAGAACTATCCATCCCATCTGCCCCTGCATATGTCATCTTATGTAACGCGCTGGGATGGGAGCTCACACCTTACTGAGTCAGAATCAGCGCATGCTTGGCTGCCAGCTGGTTGTAATACATTCATTCAGGGACTAATATGTGACTCCTTTTTATTACAAGAGAGCACCAATTAATCAGAGATTTAACAGAAGCTAACTCATGGAATTTAAATTCATTTTGTATGCTTAGGAGGTGTTTAATTTCGTAAGCCAGATATTTTGCTCTTTAACACACATTCAGACTCATACAAAAAATGATCTGAGGAGCATTTTCATTTTATGACGCTTGTGCTGCATTTTTAATTTCAATTTTTAATGGGTTGCTCTCTGTTTACATATAATGGAGGATAGAAATTTGTTGGGAAATTTGACATTAATATTTTCTCCTAAGCCCTATTTACCAAGCTCTGATTCATCAAACTAAGTGTGAGTAATACAGACAAATGATGTGTACTATAGCCACCCACCACTAGTTGGGGCTGTAACTGAGGTCTTTGTTCGTGCTTTCAATTGTGCTATGACCCAGAAATACATAACCAGCTTCCAGTGGGAGCATTGTTAAGCTTGAAGCAGCTTGGCAGTAGGGGTGGACAGAAATATCGATTCAGCAATGCATTGCAATTATTCCCCTCCCAATTCAATATCGATAAAGCAAATCCTCTGAATAGATTCAGCTCCTGGCCAGTGGGGGGCGCTGTGCACTTTTTCAGTGTTTATCCAGCTACCGCCGGTCGCAGAAGAAGACATGCTTGCAGAGTGACAGGACTGAGAGCCGAACATGAGAGTGATTTAACGGCGGTTTATCAGTATTTTCTGTGTAAATAATGTAAAATATTAAACACAATGGCATTAGTCTCATTCTGGAGTGTTTTCTTTTCGTTCTTTTGCCGTATTTTCTCTGTGTTTTGCTGTATTATCAACGTATTTTCCGCGTGTTTTCTATTGTCTTTTTTTACCATTAATCGTCTTTTTGATCATAGTTCTTTCTTGTGGATTCCATAAATAGTAATTTTAGAAATACTGGAGGAAGAAATGTTGAGATCTCTGTCTTCAGCTGGACAGGAACTGCTTCAGGGACTATCACCAGTAAAAAACGCCTGGACATGGTCTAATATAACAGGCTGTAACATGAACACTAAATGCCGTAGGCAAACAAAAATGTTTGAGTTGATGTAAAATAGCTGAAGTTTATTTTTGGTCATCTCAGAAAATTTCTACATGTTCATTTACAATTGTTTATAAAGAGAATCCTGTTGAAAATTTGAAGCCATTTTTATTCTTTTCCTATAATTACACACTGTTTTAAGCATTTATAACATAATAATGACAAATACTTGCAAGAATTATTTACTTTTATTTCTCGTGAAAAAAGGGTGAAAAAATGTACTAAAAGGACAATTCCTGACAAATTCATTGACAAAAAAAGACAAAAAAGACCAGGTGGACATTTATAATTATAGTGTTAACTGTCATGTTTTTACTTTTGTACTTCATATGCAAATTTTTATTTTCAGATGTTTGCTCAAAAATATGAGGTGACATACCACATATGTTCACATTGGCATCAAATTAAAAAAAGTCAAAAATTGTCAACAGGTACTCTTATTAGTTGTGTATTTGTGCTTCTTACTTGAATCGATACTGAATCGAATCGCAACCTAAAGAATCGAAATCGAATCGAATCGAATCGTGAGATTCTTAACAGTGCCCAGCCCTACTTGGCAGTATTTTGAGTGATTTTAAATGAAAAAAAAATGTTGTACACTAAACCCCTGTGATATCGCTGTTCAGTTATCGCAGTTCCGGTATTTCGCGTTTTTCAGTAAGCCCTATTAATTTTGTTATCGCGTACATTTTCGACATTTTGCGGTATTCTGCAGCATTTTTAATTAGTTTACATCTCGCATCTCACAATACGATGCCCGTATCCAATCAGAATGTCGGTATTTTTTTCTCGGCGGCAGATTGGCTGTTATGTATCACATGGCTTTGCATCTCGCAGAGAGGAGAGATGCTTACTTTGTTCTCTCTCAGTTCCACATCTCTCTTTAGCTCTCTTTAGCTGTCTCGATATCTTTGTATGTGTTCAAATGTATTTTTCTTGTTTTACAAGTATGTTTAAAGACCTTAAAATTTCTTTTTAAAGTACCGTAAAAGTTATAAAAACAAACTTAGGGTGTATTCAAATAGGATATTTCTATTTATTATTTATTATTTTCACTTATCACAGGTGGGTATGCAAACTTACCCCTGCGAGGGTGGGGGGACCACTGTATTTAGGCTGCTCAGTTGAAACTGGCATATCTCCATGAGTGATTTGTAACCATATTCCACACAGACTTGTAGAAGTCAACATGTTATGAGCACTTGAGACTGGTGCTGGGAGCAATGCTCACGTAACAGCTCCCAGCTTCATGTCATTATATGACCACAAACCAAACTCTGGTTCACTTGGAAGCCAAACAAGACCCCCTGTTTTTCGACAGACAGGAGTTTGGTTCTTTGGTCTGCACCAGAGTTCGAGGAGCTTTCACACCAACCCAAATTAACTGAACTTATCATAAATGTGAACCTTAGCTCTCGTGGTCCAGACCAAGCGTGTGAGGCGTGAAAGCGACCTTAGTTTGCATTTTAGACGTGGACTTTTTGGCTTAAAAACAAAGCCATTGAGGGCCTCGTTTTCTGAAACATGGCTCACTCTACTAGTAATTGTCTTTGTTTGATGAGTGATGTTGCATTCACAGCTTTTAAAATCTAATTTAATTAAACCTTAAATGTGGGAAGCTGTTTTGTAGTCTCGAGGCTTTTTGAAGTGCAAAGCAGTGCAAAAAAAAAAGGCCAAATTTGTTCAGTTGTTTTTTTTGTGGTTTGTAAAGTCTGCTTTCATCCTTAAATGCTTAAATCTCGAACAAATGTCCTTCACATGGGCCTACTTGAATTTGAATGCTTCTGGTAATGGTTTAACCAACAGCAGATACGGTCTGAAATGAGGGGAGCACAAATGGAGGGAGGATGTTCACAGTAACTGTATCAGCTGCAATGCAATGTAGACGTTGCTTGTTTTAGTTATTAGTTGGTTTAGGTTTTGCAAATAGGAAGAGCCTCATAATCAGCCACATTTACCATTTCCTGAATCTCCGTCCATTGTTAATAGTCATTTGAGGACATTTGCTGATCCATCATCCCAGCACTGTAAAACCTGGCACATAAAGATTCATTGTTGCATCATGTGTTCGAGGCTTTTTGGCATGGATACGAATATAGTGTGCCGTGAGATTTTAGCCTGATTTTAGGTGTGCCTTTGGAAGTTTTTGATTTAAGCAGAACTGGGAAAAAAAGAAATCGATTAGCAGTACCTGTATTTATTAAGATTGTGTGCTTTACATTGAATTTATTTAAAACACATCATTTTCAAGCATTTACAGACATTTAGCGCCAAAGCATAAATGTCCAAAGAAGAAGGTTTCACAACTAAAAGTGTTACATGTTAGATTTTGATGGTATAGTGTAGTTGGATTCTACTTAATGTCTGCGGACATGGCGTGACTTATAGGTAAATTCAAATAGTCCTTTTTATGCTCATGCACTGCTTTTCAATTATATCCCCATTTCCCACTTCACCTCAGGGGAAGGGGAGGACTCCATTATGTGTCCTCTCACACAAAGAAACTTCCATTTTCCTCCAGACTTTCAATACGTCTTAAGCTATGATGGCCTACACCTCCTTATTTCTCTTCTGTATGGAAAACGGGGATGATAAAAGCACACAGGCAATCCTCTCCCTTTTCATTATTTATTTTCCCAATATGTGCTCATTACTTATTATCTACAGTACTGGCAGTTATTATAATATATATTTTTGAATAAACAAGAGATAACTGAAATCCCCCATCTCTTTCAGCAACCTTGGCCCAGACCTGGGGCTTTAGATAATGAATGCAATTAAGGGCTTGCTGCATTAAACCTGCTGGTAAACAGTGGCTTTAGAGCTGCACAATTTTAGTCTTATTGTCTGTTTTTAGGGCAGAAAATGAGAGATAGGAGACTTCATGCATGAGGTAAAGGAGTTTTTGACTGAATAGATGTTGTTGATACATTCAGCAGTTTTTAAAGGTGCCCATTATCTCTGTAAAGTTTTTAAATGTATTAATTTTATTTACGGTTAATATGGATCAGGGGACCTCTTAAGGGTTTAATCAGAGTTCAGCTATTACATAACTGTGTCTTAAATCTGAAATCTGTTAATGCTCACAAAACAATGTCTTTTAATTTTTACACTAGGGATGTGCATCTCTCTTTTATGAGATGATTTATTCTGGTTAGAGTCTTTAGATCTACGCAACTCAATAAATTATGACACAAAAAAGGGAAAATTGACTTTTTAAGATTGAATACAAACTGATTTGTAGAAATTATATTTTAATTGTCTTTACGAGAATGCTAAAAACAAATATTTGGATATAATATAGCCTGAAATATATAGTTTTTAACCCATGTCCATGTCTGTGTTTCATATGAGTACAGGAGGTTGGGGAAGTAATAAATTTTGTAACAAAAGCTGTTTTTTAAATATGCACTTCAGAGACCTTAGGATTTAAGCACAACCCTGCTTCCACATAAATCAAAATCCCTAATTCCTCTGGTAACCCCTAGAGCTTATGTAGCTATAATAATAATGAAAGACGACTACAGTACAAAACATGATTTTTTTTCTCTGTTCATAATTTCTTTGGTCATTATGAAAGGCATGAGATTAGAGGGCACCAGTTGTGATTAAAACTTGCTCTCTATAAGACTGTCCTTTTGAACTTTTGTTCATGGCTTCAACAACATAAAAATATTCTTGTTTTCTTGTCACTACATTCAAACATATTACAAATATAAAACTTGTCACTTCAAACTACACCCAAGGTTGTAGCCTTTACCATAGGATTGTCTATAAACAATTTGACTTTGGCCAAAGAAAGCGTTTGGTATTTGGGTCTGTTTGGGATACAGCTTCTTAATGTTAACTCTCTAGTACAGATTTTGGTTGGTCATCTGAAGAGGAAAGATTCACCACCCTCACTTTCATGAGATATATTTCACTAGTCCTAAGTAACAACACTTCATCAATAGTATTCTGCCTTAATGGCCAGGCTGACACATTTATGTTATATTAGACAATTGCACAAAGAGCCTACTTTTTCCCTTTTCTAATTAAGAACATATTGTAAGACCTAAATAAGGTAATTGTTATGTATTTTAACTGCTCTATTGCCCTGCAGCATATTTTAGGACATTTTTCGCCAAGCGATTTAGATTCTAGACTTACTGTGTCTTAATGATACAAAATTTTCTTAACTCAAAATTACATGGTAGTGTTACCAAGATCTTTTTCACTACAGTGCAAAACTGTCATGAGGGAATCTGAAGACTGTATTAAAAATGTTTCAGCTTCTTAGAAAATAAAAAGTACTGACTTGTCACTTATTTTTGATCACCTCTTATTTTCTGGTCCTCATCAAAGTAAGGTTTTATATTCCTTAATTCATCTTTAAATGATCCAAAAAACCTCAAGTTGTATTGATGGATAAAATTTTGTTGATCCTGAAGGAAATTCAAGGTACCATTTTAAAAAATAAATAAATGAAAAAATCTAAAAATTAAACTAAAATTTGTTCCTTCTGTTACAGTCTGTTTGTTGAGGGCTGCTTTGGAATAAAGTGAAGAAATGTTGACAGCCCTGTGACACACTTTAAGCTTTGGAGGGATTCCATCTGCTTTTCATTTCTGATTGATCTGTATTAAAAATATATATACACCCATCAGGCATAACATTTAACTGACTGCCACCCTGACTGGTCTGTGGCGATACAGCCCCATACCCAACAAATTGTGATGTTTTGTGTTTTCTATCAGAACCAGCATTAACTTATTTAGCAATTTGTACAAAAATTGCTTGTCTATTTGATTAGACCACATCGGTCTGCCTTCTTTCCCCATGTGTATTAATGAGCGTTGGTCGCCCATGACCCTGTCGCCAGTTCACGACTGTTCCTCCCTTGGACCACTTTTAATACTTACTGACCACTGCAGACCAGGAAAACCCCACAAGAACTGCAGTTTTGGAGACTGGCCCTTGTCAAACTCTCTCAAATCTTTATGGTTGTCTATTTTTCCTGCCTTTTAACACATCAGGATTAAGGAAAAACGTTCACTTGTTGCCAAATATATCCCACCCAGTAACATGTGCCATGATGAAGAGATAATCAGTGTTTTTCACTTCACCTGTCCGTGGTCGTAATGTTCTGCCTGATCAGTGTATATATCTGGGAAACTGATTATACACGGATTTATCTTAGGCCTCCAATATCAAAGTTGTTTTTTCTACCAGCATAGTTTGTCTTAAATTATTTACAGATACTAAAATACACACTGCTTCATACTACGAATTTGTGAATGTGTTTTTGGAAAAGTAAGTACCTACTTATTAAAATATAAACGCATGACACAGTTTTATAATTAATTTTCTTGGAGCCACATTCCACTCAGGAGAACAGATGTTTTAAAGTGCAAAAAATGTTTGACAGGAATTATCCTTTAACTCCTTGCTCAATCCCTATGGACTGGATACTTGCATTTGGACTCAGGTCAGGCTCAGTTCATTGGTTTGCAAACATGTTTTAAAATGACTCCTATCAAATTTTCATGTGGACTGTACTGAGCTGTCAGTGTGAAAGCCCCTAAAGGTATCTATGCTGTCTTAAAGCTGTGCAGCCACTGAAGGCGCTCAGCAAATCTTAGTATACGACATGCCTCCTGCCTCCTTGACAGCAAATAACTTTGCTAGTATGTGAACATTTTCAGAAGAAGACAAATAACACGCCAGTTTAAGCCTGAGGCTAGACAGACCTAGCTGAACCATCATAGTTGAAGAGCAGCAGGAAAGCAAAGTTTGTGTATTTCTCTGAGATTGCAGTGGAGGTTTAGAAAGGTGCGTGAAGTCGATATGGTTGACATGTGACTGTAGTGACACACAGCGAGGCCATTTTATCTGCCGTAGAGGGAAGCAGTCCTGTGGCATTTTTCTAATCTGCTTTCATTTTCTAATTTCCTGAGTGTACCAACAAGGTCTCCAGAGAGTGAGTACATGTCAATCATAGAGGCTGGAAAATATCGGGATTCACACAGTCCTGCAGTGCTGCTTTAATGCACTGCCCTGCACAAAAGCGACAGTTGTACTTGCTTGTTGAACCTATGGCAACAAGTTTTTCTTCTGCTGGGTCCTCTCTCAGAACCATTGCATATTTTCCCTACATCCTCGCTGCATCAGTTGATTGACTCTGTGAGATAGTCTTTGGAGACTGACTTGTAAAGTGTTTTTTGTTACTGGTGAAAACCAACTTGTATTGAAAGCTATTTGAAAATTAATATAAAAGGAAAAGTGGTTCCCTTTTCTATTCAAAAAATACCATCACAGTGTGAGTCAGCTTCCTCTAAAGGCAGTTTTGTTTGTTCTGTTTCGTAAATGCCCATGTTTTACCAGATTAGAGCCTATGAGCTAAGTATATTGCTGCTGGCTTTTGGTCGATAAGATCAAGGGAAAAATAGATTTGAATGTTCTTATTGTTGATATCAAACAATCAAAAAATACTCAGGGTGGATCCTCACAATCAACACTATGAGACATTCGTGATGGCTTGATCAAATCTTTCAAATTCGGTTGTTGAAGTGGTAATTTGTGGCAGTAAAGGGACAATTACCTACATGGTGTTTTGTAGGCAGAACCACTAATGGAAGGAATTAGATTGGAGAGTTAATTAAATAGGTCATATTTTGCCTAAATCAGGCTCATATATTCATTACTGATGATTGTAAGGGTATGTTCAGGGTATAGTCAGTTCACTGTTGCCCCGCACCATGTTGTCAACAACTCTGCAGCCATTCTTAAATCTTTGTTCTGCAATTTGACTATGAGCCAACTTGACAATAAAACATTGGTAAGAGGGACAGTAAAGGGGACAGTTCTTAATGCTACAGACCTTTTTTTTTTTAAAAAAAAATTTTCCCTCAGATGTGCTCTGTTATGTGGAGTAGACATGCTAAACACAGTGCATATAAAACTTATAAAGACATGATAGAAACTCTTTGGGGAAATAATTCAGCAAGATAAATTCGGAAGATTGGTAAAGACAATCGGCTAAGATAAGCCAAAAAGCTTTTAACCAGGACAGTGGGAAGCAAAGCAATACATTTCACCTAATCTCAAAAGTAAGAAGCTAAATGGTGCAGAAAAAGTCTTTATATAAAAGGTCTCAAAAGGTCTTAAATGTGATATTTAAAAGACTACAGCTGCCCTGTTTTTCCAGTTTTCAGAGGAAGTGTTTGGTAAGTTTTTTTTTTTAAATAGGTCACAAAAATACTGCCCAAATTTAGTGACTTGTTAAGTTACTGTTACATACTGAAAAAAAGTTATGTGTTAGAGTGCTTTACCAAATATCAAACCATGTTGCCACTCTTGTCTTGGTTATGTAATGGTTTTATAACAGAATGTAGTCTATTCGATATTACTGTTTGAATTTATCATTCCTATAGTTCATCTATTAGCGAATGATCTTTTACTAAAACAAGATAACAGACACATTAACCTTTAAAGCCTCCTCATGTTATAACAATCTGACAGCAAACTCGGCAGCTGAATACAACAGAATGCACTGCTGTTTTATTTATAATTATTTCCTGTAGGCTCTTAAACTTAATGTAGTTGATGAAATTAGACATGCGCACTGACACAGCTGTGTTTAGCCTCTGCCAGTCAGAGCTGCCTGCTCAGTGGGAGGAGAGAACAAGATTTTGTTCAAATGCTTCTTTTCTATTTCTTTTATTAATTGTGAAAGGGTTTTTTTTAAGAAAAAGATTATTTTTGTGCAAATGTAAATGTATACTGATTACTTCATTGGAGTGCAAATATGTAAAATTACTCATTACAGTGTCAAAGTAATCTGAGTATTCAGCAGTTTGTGAAACAAGACATTGATAGAAAAAATGACTTTAGTGTTTTAAGACTTGTTTAAATCCTGTAGAAATATCAGGTACATCCTGGACAGTGGCAAGAGATTTAACTTCATGTAGTGGAACAAGAAAGAATTCCACCAAATTTTAGAAGAAAACATTTTTTCTAATTATCAAGGTCAATTCAGTTTCCTTTTTCAAATTTACTTCTCACACTGTGTTTAGCCCTAACTTGTGCTTGATCTACAGAAATTCTTCAAGAACTTTTTAAAGATCTTTTTAATCAAGAAGGGGTGTTCAGGTTAACAGAAATGAAAGGGTAACATTAATAAATGGTAGCAAGACAGGTTTCAAGAGGAAAACCTAAAATGTGGCTGCACAAAAGGTGCATGCCACATTTTGGCATTTAAAAGGAAAACATCTTTGCATTTAAAAAAAAATCAACTTTGGCACTTTCTATTTAAATACAAAGTAAAACATCTTTATGAAAAGTGTGTCTGCTCTTATTGCAAATTCATATTCAGTATAGAAGCTAACGTTGTCGATGATTGTTATAGCTCTGAAAATGCTGCATATAAATACAGCTCTTTTCCAATCTCTGAATAGTAAATGGTCTAAAATGATCTGCATGCAGGTACACATAAGCCTATTTTGCTGAAGGACAGACTGAGGAAGATCCGCAGGTGGGCTAAATAAAAGCCATATTATTGGCCACCAAAAACAATCAAATTAAAGCAAATGACACCTTTTCAGAAAGCCGGCGAGGGGTCTGTCAGCCTGATGGAATCTTCATTTCTCTGGACCATTTGGCAGCCCGTTGCACCCCTCTTTCCCCCGTTCTGCCTTAATGGCCCGGCTGACAGTGACATGATATTCCACATAAAGGGAGCCGAGAGGAGCGAGACGGGGTGCAAAACTTCCATTAACGTGATCAGAAGTTGTGTTGCTTCAAGGCCTTGTCAGGGCTGCCCATTATCATGGTGTCTGTTTATACCCAGTTTGAGTGTTGCTAATGGCGTAACAGGATTTTTGTTTAAGTGCCCAGTGCTTGTAATGGTGTAGGTTTCCTTTTTTTAATTTCAAAGCTTTTTCTGCTCAAACAATGCCATCCACAGCTAGTGCCTGACTTAGGACAGCCTATTAACAGATTCAAGATTAAATACATTTAAATATATTGTCTGTTTTTTAGAGTATTGTGAAAAAGTAAAGAGATGTCCACATATTTTGTCTCCTCTAAACAGTGTGTGGGTCTGCTTCCTTCATCTTGTGTTTGGTAATGATTTTCTCCAGGTGTACAGGGGCTAAAAACCATCAAAGGAGTGCATTTTTCAAACCCATACATTGAGACACTTGTTTGCATTAAAATGTGCAACGTTGTGTGTATCCATGTGTACTAGATGCTCTCAAAACATCCCCGACTCCTCCCTTCGGCCTCGTTCCGTCGGCACAAACTTGAGCAGGCTAATTATAGCCGTCAATCACCGCTGTCTCCCCACAGTTTTTTACCCAGCAGCCCCCTTTGTGCCCTTGCCCGCCGCCGCCCACGCTGCTAAGAGCCAGATTAGCTACAGCCAGGCGCATAGAGTTGAGCTGCTTGTAAGAGACAGAGTGAAAAGAGGAGATTCAAGAACTGCTGATGGAGATGGTCGTCTTGGCACGATTTAGGGGGCTTGTGATGGAATTTTGATCAAGAGTAAATAACTGCAAGGTGCAGAGTAGTTTGACTTTGCAAATTCAGAGCTGGTTATGTGAGAAGTTATGCTTTATCACTGCTATAGCTAATCCAGGAGAATCATTTCCCTTTTTCGTTTGTATCATGCAAGCAAAGTGAAGTGTTTACCGGAAGGAAATTGTAAGAACAAGCACACATAAAGCCACAAGACCATTAATCAACATTTATGAACTACTTTCTGCAGGTTATGATAGGCTTGAGCAGGTATGAGACCATACATGCCTGCTGCAATGGCATCTCCTCCCCCTTACCCCCACTCACTCTACTTATCTTTATTATTACATTTTCTACACATAGGGGGCAGTGTTGTCTTTTCTTGTCCCAAGCAGTGAGTGCTGTTGTTCTAACACACGGCTGGATTTCATTCCCTCTTAACATTTTGCTTTCTCTGTCTGGGGAAAGTTTTCTCTCACCCTTACAGTGTTTAGAAGCTTTGGTAAGAAGAGCATCTCACTACTGTGAGGTGAAATAGAAAGGAAAAAAAGGCATGGTGGACCAAAAAAACATGTATATTGTCTTTATTTCTTCAGTCTAGCCAGGCTATGACACAAAATATTACATATGAGCAACGATGGGAGAGTCATTTACCATGTAAATAATTTATGTTTGCTTGTGTTGTATTTAGGGACACAAAAATAAAGAAGAACACTTAAAAACTTGTAAAACGAACTCATAGACACCAAAGAAAAACTAACTTTCAGCTTGGGGAATACGGGATCAACTTAATTACACAGAACTGTCAACAACTTCTAAATACACAATTGCCTAAGTGTGTGTCTGTATGGCGTTTGAGTGTTGAATTGCTTCAGTCCTGACTTGCCCTGGAGGGAGCAGAGAAGGTCCAAGAACTGTCTCTTCATCTTTAATCATAGCAACAACCATTATGACTGCTGGAACAGAACTGATCTGAAAACAGCAGCTTGCTATCTGCACCCTGCAGTGGCTCCACTGTGGATACCAATACATGATAAACACCTTTCACTATCAGAGCCCAGTGCAGTACACAGAGTCCAAGAAAGTTGGTTCCAGAAATGGCAAGAGTAAACTTGTTGGACTGACTCTCAGGCTTATATTTGCAGTGTAACATTTTAAGGCTATAAATATCAAAGCTCTTTGACAAATTGTTCTGTGTCTAATGGGAATGGATACTTGGATGTCCTTGTACAAGTATCATCGGCCATGCACTGTGCATGATTTTTTTCTTTTTTACTATTATTGCAATATTAATACAAGTTGTAATTACAAAGCAAATACAAATTTTATCTAGTATATAGTTTTCAATGCATTATGACAGTCATTGAGATATAGTTGAATGTGTATATTTTTTGTGAATGGTATGCTTAGATGGGCATAGCACTGTTAGCTTAGTTACATTTTCCAGCAGCTTTATGGTAGTGGCTTTATATTCTGAGTCAAAAGCTTATGAATAGTTCAGTTATTTTATTGATGAAGTAGTGCTGTAACGTCCTAACAACCTACATTTCCCTAGCAAAGACAGGAAACAGCAGCATTCTATAAAGCACAGCAAAGCACTCGATCACAGTCCAAAAACACACTTTGAGGATGAGTAAAAAGTGCAAATAACCTTACACACCAGATGGACTATTTATATATTGCAGTAGTCCATCTAGGGAAAGAGTCCATAGAAAATGTTTGGGAATGGGCAGAACCTCTCAAAAGCAAATCCAGTAGGTGATTGGACAATCATACCATCAATCACATTCATCTGCGTGTTTACCGACATTAAATCAGGCTTATCCATCTGCACTGCAAGTTAAAGATGTGACACGCAGAGTGACTTTAGTAAACAAAATTTGCATTTCTTCATAAGGGTGTTGCAGCTAAATGAGCTAACAGGCGATACAGCCTGTTAATGGCTTTAAACGCATTGAGAAAATAGGGAATGCAGCAACACATCAAGCTTTCGGGCAATTTTATGCAGCTATGTTCTACAGAAGTCCGCACAGACAAACAAAATAAGCAGCAGGTTTTTTTGGTACTTGAAATAGGAGGACAAATGTCTGACTTTTTTTGATCAATTCAGAGTCTTTGAGAGTAAGAACCACAATTCTGACATGAATTGATTTTTTTCCCCACCTGTAGTTTCCAGGTAAAATAATGTTAACACATTAAAAGCTATCTATCACCACAGCAGCACTGAACAGCTTCTAACCCACAGCTGAATAAAAGGTGCTCAATACAAGAGGAAACAATAGTTGAGTTGTGTATCAAATTAGGGGAGACAGGGACAGTGTGAGCCGCTGAGGTTTACTGCACTAGAACACAGTTATTGCTATCACACACTTGAAACATGCTGAAGACAGGACTCAAACTGAGCTGCCTTATCACAGATCATCTGTTGGCATAACTTTTATTTACCTTTCACAGTGCCTATGATGCTTTTAGCTATCAGTGTGGGATTAGCTTGGTGCTAATGATGGTGACTCATAAACCCTCAGTGTGGCAAAAGAAACAAAATTTTGCCCTCACATTCCAAAATTATGCTGGGTCTTTAAGGAGATAAATCCCTCATATAAATGAGCAAAATCAAGCAGAGAAGCCCCTCAGTTATTAGCCCAAAATATAAATCCAAGCCATTTCCAAATATATTCCCTCCATGACCCTTCACATTCCAATTCCACCTGCAAGAAGTCAGCTCTTAAGTGTGATTGGTTCCTCATTGAGGGGACCATTTTACTATTCTGACTGGTCGAGCTCACAGCAGGCTCAGGACCTTGCACAAATGAATAGAGGCAAATGTCAGTGATGTGTTGCTTACCTGCTGAGCGTACAACCTCCACCATCAGCAATTCCACTTGGCTTCACTTGTGCCCACTGTGAAATTAACTATGCATTCAATTTCTATCAGAGAAGAAAATGATCCCTGCTGTCCAAGTGTTTTAAGGGCAAGAAATCTACAAAGGGAATGCTCAATTTTACTTTTCCTGGGTATGTTATCAATTCACTGGTTGATGGATGTAAGAAAAGAGTCTACTATACAAGAAAAGACTACAGCAGTTTAAGCACAGTATTGATTACCTGCTTTGTTAAATCCTCTCTGGTAATTTGTGCCAACTACAGTCATCTGCATTAACTGGAGGGAGCCAAAGCAGTTTTTCTCAGCAGCCTTTGTTGCCTGCAGCTTTATCAAACATGTGCTCTTGCGCTTCTTTCGGTTTTCAGTCTTTGATCAGATGAACACATTGCTCTGCAGATGTTGTACTCTGCACCAGTCAAAAAGGAGATGCATGCTTGTTATTTTTTTCAGATACCTGACTCCTGCAACCAAACAGGTAAAGAGGAAAAGACATGATGACTTACAGTGATCATTAAATTGCCATCAAAATCAAAATC
Organism: Cetoscarus ocellatus; assembly: GCA_037902135.1. NCBI lineage: Eukaryota > Metazoa > Chordata > Actinopteri > Labriformes > Labridae > Cetoscarus > Cetoscarus ocellatus. The sequence continues at coordinate 164,699 of JBAMNC010000846.1, read as the reverse complement.
AGCTCATAGTACCCATGTCTTTGTGCTGCTCAGTATTTTATATATGCCTTTTTAACAAGTTATTTCCAATAAATCCAACACGTCTAAAAAGCTAAATATTCTTCCAAACATTTTCATCTGCACTCTTCGACCTACTTAGCTGTCAATAACTGGATGTGTGTAGCTAATGCACATGCCAGCTTTGTCCTGAGATGCTGTGGCTTTCATATTAAGCTTGTGTGGCTGCATCTTGCTGCTGTCACAGCTCTATTTCTCCATAATTTGATCCCAATAAAGAGCTTCAATAGAAAGTGTGGGAAAACTACACTAGGTCTAACCACAAGTCACCTGATTTATTGAATATTTGACCTGGAAAATCTACAGAATGAAAGCATTCTCTACTAATGAGACTTTTCTCCACAGAGGAGGCAAACTGATCTTTTACTTTGAGAACTACAGACAGGAATGTCTGTACTTCTCAAAGTCAAAGATCACACTGTTTTCTGTAAAATTCTACCTCTGCGAACATGCATACCTGCAGGATTAAGGTAAAAACGGCTCTCTGTTTTTCATTTTTTTTGTCTGTTTTGACAAAGGCACATGTGGCTAATGGAAAAAATAGGTGAGGCTCCTATTCTTCAAATTTACAGTGCAGGGATGCACAGGGTATATCTGGCTCTCGCTGGCAGTCTGAAAGCTCTGACTTGACAACATGCTTGCCGGAATGAATACACACATGCATCGCTGCAATCAAAATGCATCCAGTGTGAAACAGCCCTTACTGCTGGATTATTCTACAGTAAGTGTTTACATGGACATTAGCATCCCCATGATCAGCCTAAGCCTGGCTTTGATCATAGTGTGGATAAGGTGTAGACATATCTCTAGGGATACCTGGTTACATTTACCTTTTCATGTCCCAGTGTCTGATCAGCATCCCAGTTGCACGTGTGTCAGTGGTGTTTATTTTTTTACTATACAGACCATGACAGTTTGTAAATCTGAGTACAGTGGGACCATTGTGGCTTTTCATGGGTTCAGATGAGGTATCCACCTTCTATTCAGCAACAGTAGAAGAGATCAGCAGCAAATATTAAACATGTCCTCACACTGGTGTCAGCATGTCACCGCAGCTATGTAGGACAAGGATAAATTGGTTGAAGTCAGCAGCTGTGGCTGCAGATACACATTGTAAAATTATATTCAAAAGAGACATATCATACCTTTTTTCAGTTTTTGACACAGTCCACGGTGGTCTAAATGCACTTTAGTTAAATAAAAGTAGTATTATTTACTAGAGGAAGTTTTTGATGCTCTAAAAGTCAGCACTTACATCTTTGTTTTTGTTTGTGTTTCTTTACATGCAACTGCTGATATCACAGCTGTGCTTTAGCATAAAACAGGCTGGCTGACTACTGGCTTTCTTGTGGTCCAGTAGTTACTTGTGATACCTCAAAAATGTTTTTTTTTTTTTTTTTATGAAATAACCTTCTTTAATATTTTCATGACTAAAAGCAAACTTTCTTGAAAGCCTCTGAGGTAAGACCCCACCATTGTCAACCCTCTTAATGCAGTCACCATGTTTGTTTTGCTGTTACATATGTACCTTAGCTTAGAGCACATCTGCTGCTGCCAGCTGTCAGAAAAGCTCAGCCACATTTATACTATACATGCCATAGTATCCTGTTTTCCTCCAGAGTTTTCCAAAAAGCAAAATTAGGTTTCTCAAAATCAGGATAAAGGCCTATCCCAGGTTCTGAAATTGGGATATATTATTTACAAGCATTGCACAGAGCAGCAAAACGTGCACACTTATCTCCATGTAGGCACACTTAATGATGTTGATGATTTCTGTTCGAAATGGCAGCAGCTACATTAGATGAATCAAATGTACAAATGCTGTGTGATGACAGACTGCATGCAATCTGAAGAGTCTTTCTTACAATTATTATAGAGAATGCTTAGTGAGATGATGATGAAATTGCAATTTATTGCCCCATACTCATTCAAAAATCCCTCTTGCCAATAGTTATGTTACAGTCTATTCAAGTCTATTTGCTATGCTTCTGAGAGAGCAACAGCCAAAGCTGGAGGCATTTTGTTTTTGCGTTGCCCATTCTTCCATCCCTCCATCTGTCTGTCCATTCAACTGCCTTAAAATCCAGTTCTTGTGAAAGCAATGTCTATAAAATGAAAAATAAACACTCTGGGTTTCCTCTTTAATTTTGCTTAAATGCCCACCTAATGATGGTTTGCCTCTTACTTGCTTGTGAGCATAATGTCTCAGGTATAGGTCAGAGTGGAGAGCTCTAGTCTCTAACTTACTGACTTTTTCAGCTAAAGCTTTTTGTCCAAAAAAAAAGGGAAACAAATTTAATCTACATTTAACCCTAATGCAGTTGATTTGCTTAAGGTGTCCAAATTATCAAGGTTTCAATTTGATGTGTTTGCTTTGCCTTTGAGGATATGACAGCTGAGTGAGTGTTGATATAATGAGATGTTGTTTAAAAAGGCAATGAGAATAATACTAGAGGAAGATAGTTAGTGTGTCTTCAGATACAGCAACATTTAAGAAGAATTAATGTCCCCTTTACCTGTTAGAAATGGCATAGGATAACCTGAACATAGAGCTCTTGCCACGTCCTCTGAATGTGTTACAGGTGTGTAAATGTTAAGGTCATTCTCACACCTGGATTGTTTTGGAGTGTTGTCCTGATGCAAGCAGACGTTCCATGCTCAGCATGATTAATCTGAACTGACACAAACAGGGTGACAAGTTAAATCATCACACTGCTGTAGTAGTTGAAGCAGCAGTAGCAGTAATAATTGTATTCCACTGACCAGGCGACCAGACGGATAACAAAGTTCTACCTCATAATATTTTTTTGGATCCCACAGTCGCTTTCTGTGCACAGGCACAACACACCATGAAAATATCAACAGGCTAACATTACTCCCCATCTCTACAGCAGATCATCACAGGACTCAACAACAATGACTGATTCTAGTAGTTGTTAAGATTCCGGGACTGTATTAGTTCAACTCCTTCAAGCAGGTAAATTTATCTTTTTCAGTGCTGTTCTCTCTTTTCCTGCATGTGGACGGTTTCTTTCCAGACATCTCTGCATGTGTTATGTTGTAATAAGTACTCATGCTATTTGGTGTCCCCTATGGCTAGCCAGCAAGCATTAAAAGCATCTTTTCCTCATTGTTTACACTGGACTCAGCCCACTTCAAAACACTGTGGTGTGAACATGAATTGATCTAAGGGAAATATGCCAATTTGTTGCAATTTTTTCAACTGAATTGGAACAAAGCAACCGAGCTGTTGGTGTGAAAACCACTGCATTGTCCATATCCCATTGTTTGTTCAACGGATGCCTCTATAGGTTTTGACCTAAACATGCAGGTAGCTACAAGTGTTTGATATTCAGAATGGCTTCCACAATATTGTCCACTGTCAGACTTTGTGTTACTATTATGGATGGACAGACCACAGCAGGAGCCAAGGTTTAGTCTCTGAAGTTAAATGCTGGTTTTACCCTTAAGAACATCAGGAAGCTCAGCCATGGGCTGTGTACTGGTGCAAAAAAGTGACATTTTTCTGTAGGTTTGTTTTTCAGCTTTTCTTACATCTTTCTCTCCTTTCTCTTTCTTTGTCCCTGTATTTTTTCTGTCTGTCCCTCTTGTAGGCTCTAGTGAACACAAACAGCTTTTGCCAAGGGATTTGTGGATGTGTATGAATCGAGACTGAGACTTGGGAGCACTGGGCGTGCCTTTTGTTAATAGAATACGCATGGTTGAGTCTCCCTGGGGCTGTTAGCGATGAGAGGAGAATGAAAATGTTAATGTTTGTGGAGCTGTCGTAGATTCTCAGAGACCTTTCCTGTTTCCTTGTGCACCCAGTAACAGTGCACAGGAGGAAGACGGAATTGTTTTTGAGGTAGAACACCCACATTTCATCCAGTAATTGAGTCAAGCTACAAAACGGAAAGGCGCCATCAGCTGTAATTATCTTTTGAACTGGAATGTTTGACCTAAACAAGATTTTAATAGTTAATAAATAAAAATGAATCAGTTTTATTTTGAAGTTGTTTTATGACATTTGTATTTACTCAAAAGAATGTACAGGTACAAAAAACACATCTGACATCCACCGGAATTAATCACAACACAGCTTTAAGTGCTTTGTGTTGGTAGCACTCACTTAAGTCAGAGCCAAAGATGCTGAAACTTGGAAACGGTGGAGTTTATGGGAATTTATGGGAGTAAATGGGACTAAACCTGGAATTTACAAAACTTAAGGCTTGCCCTTAACATAGATTTTAAACATAGTTGGGGAAAATATATTTTTGTATAATCTTGACTAAAACATCCAGATTTCATGCAAGTCTGCTTGAAAATATGTATGCTATTCCTCAATCACATGCACAGAGCACACTACCTACTGCAGGGGTTTTGAGGCTACTCCCCCTACAAGCGCTATCCCTTCCTCCATCACGTGCACAGATGATTTCAAGAACCCTGGACTTTTGAGGCCACATTTTTGAGCCCAGAGCACAAAAATATTGGAGCTTGTGGATTACATGATTTGAAGTTGAATTTGATTTTTTTGATGAAATAATCAGAACTAAATAAAGTTCTACTTGCAGATAAATCTGTTGAAATGTAGTGTTTTTTAATTGTATTATTTTGCATGGATGTCTGCCTATGACAAAACGAAATCAATTTGTTTATGTTTGACATGATACCGTTTATTTGAATTACGCCTAACTTCTAGTTAATCCTCATAAATTCCCAAAATTCCCATGGAAAGTTTCCAATTTGGAATATTTCTGAAATTCTCAAGTTTAACTTTACATGGAAAGTTACTGGAATGTTTCTGGAAATAGACCAGAAATTTCACACCCCTTTAAAACCCTACCTGCCATCAAGAAGTGCAGCATTATTATCAGATGTTCCCTCTGTTAAATACAACCTCTGGAGTTAGTGTTTATTCTGATCATTAGAGGCAACAAATCCCCTTATTGACAAAACTGCACCTGGATTAACCAAAGGAAATCAACAGTAAATGGAATACCTCCAGCACCAAACTCACATCATAAATTGCCGTAAGTCTTTTGAGTATTTTGTTTAAACACACACAGGCAGCTCCAAAGTCTGGATCCTCTCCTTCTGTGTTTTCCCTCTTTCACTATCACTGCCCTCATGTATGTCATGTGATATAAGAATATAGAACAAGACGTGATTCAACACAATAAGAGGAAACTGAAGCCCCCTTGCACACAGACTTTAAAAAACATTGTAGAGAGATACACTGCAGGCAGTCACTACTTTTTACTTGTCTCCAGAATCTTTGGTCTGAACTGGGATTGAAGTTGCATTTTTAGTTTAAATTGGGCTTTATGATGCTGTTGACCCTCTTTTCAAAAGGAATCCGTGCAGGATCCATTTATGCACTGGAACCATTTTGAAAGATAAGATTTCAGCTCTGACATGGGAAATAATCAAAAAGATACCCAAGAGGTTGTTCTAAGTACATTGCCATTTTACACTCAGTTACACACAGCTACTGATCTGAGCAGTTTTAATAATGCAGTTAAGACAATCTTAGTTAAAAATCTGTCCAAGATGGTCCATCTTTGATTGTTTTCAACTCTTAAGCAACCCTTCATTGATCGCCAGCGCACCTCTGCACCTTAATTCACTTTTCATTTTTACAGTATAGTAATTGTTATCAAAAGAGATTGAGGCATACAAACAGTGTTGGATTCCACAATATTTATGACTGTAAGTAAACATGTAACATCCGGAAGTATTAACTTTGGCCACCATGGTTGGCTTGTGTGGTAAACAGTGTCCTCTGTTTAATGACCGTGTCAGGCTGCCAAAACCCACAAATCAGCACAAAGCCAAAACTGACAGTGGTTTTCTCCGGGACTCACTGGGCCTGCATCATTTTTTTTCACTCTGGCAGAGCTGGCTGTGCATTTGCTTTATTTTATTTTCTCTGTTCTGGAAAGTCAGGAGACCCTCAAGGGTTTGCACTGTGATGTGATTTAGTTTGTAGAAAGTGGAGGTCCCTGTTTGGTTCCAGAGGGAGATGCTAACCACTGAATTATCTCTGTATTTTTGCTGAGTGGAACAAACAGACAAACAAAGTGAGGGACTTGTTGTTCAGGAATATTGTGCTCTGAGGTTAGCCACGTGTCCTTTCCGTAGGGTGCACTGTCTTTACTGTGGATCCTGCCGGTGAATAATCCCAGGCCAAAATTGGAGTCGAAATGTCAAGGTTTCAGCCACAGAGTTGTTGGGTGAATCTACCATGTGAATCATCCTCCCTGGTACAAAATTCCAGAAACAACAAAACATTTACTGGAGTCGCACTGTCCAACTGTCTCTGTCACATAATTTTCCAGTTAAGCTTACTCACCATATCTTTAATTTATACACAGCAGAGAAAGGTTTTATGTGGTTTCTTTAAACTCCTTTTTCCTTGAGCTAGTGTCACAGGCAGTTCATATTGGCCGGGCAGAAATGGGATAAAGAATTTCAGCAAATATCCATTCTGACAGTCCATAGATCAGAGAGGGAGGGAGCACTTCAATGCGTGTTCACCAGAGTGAGCGGCGGTGTCACAAAGGACGTTTTCCATGCTGCCTCCTCTTTTCACCTCAATTTATTATTGTCCGACAGGCTTTTCTATCAGCAAGTGTCCTGAAATGTAGCAGCGGAGACTTTTAGGCATTTTCAGTGGCAGAAGTTTGTTTGTTTATCCCCAACAATCTGCCTTTCCTTCTTTTGATGAGAGACAGATTGTTGATTATATTCATCTCTGATGAACTGTTGTCAATGCTAGCTATAATAAAATCTATGAGGGATATTACTGGTGGCATGCAGTAGGAAGCTAGTGTTTCACTGGCAGAGTTCATGACCACAAATGCTATCTAACACCTATGTTGTCCCCTCGTAATGCTCCCTCAGGGCAGATTCTCTTTTGTCCACATTCAGGCCTCTACTTTCTAAATCTGTTGGTGTTTTGCAGCTTTGTTTGGCTGTCTTTTTTTTCAGTTGCAAAGCTACAAGTCAGCCCCGTAATCAAGGGTATATTTCAAACTGCTTGTGAATGCATGCATGTGTTACTTGTCACATCAAAATTATTTAGAAAGCACATTTCACTTCTGCAGTAAAAAAAAAAGAATTAAGAGGAAAGCTAAATGATATGTATCTGTCTTTACGACTATGCATTTTTATCAATGTTGCTATTTTTTTAAAATTCTCTGGATATGTTTGGCAAGATTCTGGCAATAAGATACCGATCACAATACGGGGAGGATGACATGACATGACATATTGCTATACTGTAAACAGTGTGATATATCACTTTAACTTTTCTTTCTAAATAAATAGCCATTTTTTTAAAGGACAGTTAAAGAAACAGAACAATGTTTGATACAGTTTCAGTGTTACTTATAGTGAGACTGGTTCTTTGAACATTTGACAACCTTTATTGTCTGTATCAGGGAAAAATATAATAATAATAATAATGATGTAGCTGAGAGACAGAGTCAAATGTCCTAATGCCTGCTGCAAACTAGCTGCTGGAGGCTGAAATATAACACAAAGAAAATGTCCCAGATTTCTATTAATTAACAATGAAAATATTATGTTGCACTATACAACAACAGTACATTATCCTCTGCAAAATATTTCTTGCACCCCTACAGGTAACATATTGTTCTGCTGGTGTATTATGCTATTTTGTACTGTCACTTTGTGGCTTTGACAGTTCTCATAGCACCTCCTAATGCACACAAAACAAAGACATATCATCAGTGTTGTGGTTCTCGAGACCATTGCTGAAGCAATCTGTGAGAGGATAGAAGAGTGTGGGAATGTCTGTGTCCCAGCCTAGACTGTCTGCTTTGTCAAAGGAGAGAGGCCACAGGAAAGATCCTGGAGCTGCTCTGTGGGTTTGCTCTCCACAGGTCAAGACTGGAAGATGACGATTGACCTACAGAGGCAGCTAAGGAATTCACCTGACATCATCCGGTCTACTTTGAGACCGAACATCCTTGTTGCCAGGAGACTACTCAATGGCTAACCCTGCTGGAGCTGGCAGTGCCCTGAGAGATGAAGATGGAGGAGGCTCAAGAGAGGAAGAGAGCTACATACCAAGAGCTTGTAAAGGAGTGATGGAGAAATGTCTGGAAGACCAGATGCATGTCAGTGGAAGGGATTCAGCAACCACTCCCTTCATAAGGCCTGAGAAATCCTGGGCATAAATGGTGCCAGTTGAAGAAGAGCCATCAATAACAACCTGAAGGCCTCCAAAAAAAGAGAGGAGGCAATGGAAGCAGCAGAAAGTCACTTAAAGATCAGCCTTATTTGGATTGCCTGGACAAGGGTGTCTGTTATAACGTTCCAAAACACCAGATGACTTTAGAAAGCAACACTGATGATGTGTCCAAGTGTGTGCATCAGAAGATGCTTTGAATGGATTAGTACAGAAGTAGAATTTTTCTTAGCACGTTCTTTGTAAATAATCTGAGACAAGAGTTATATTAACTAATATAAGATAATGTACATCCTGGTTCATCTCGTAGGGCCTTCAAGTTTCCTTCAGATTTTTACCACTTCCAAGGAGGTTAAGTTTTTGCCAGGGTCTGTCTGTTTGTTTGTGTGTTTGTTTGTCTGTTAGCAAGATTATGCAAAAACTACTGGATGGATTTACATGAAAAATTTGACCGGAGGTATGTTTGGTCCGAGGAAGAACCCATTACATTTTGGTGGTGAACCGCATATTTGTCTGGATGCAAAAAAATTCCCAAGATTTTCTGAAGAATTCCATAGCTTAACACTGGGCCATATTTTAAAAAAATCCTCTCTCAGACACCACTTAAAGGATTCACTTCAAAATTTACAGGGTAATATATACAGTATATACAATGTACCTCTATCAACAAGGTAAATTTCATCTGAATTCCATCCAGATTGACATCATAAAAAAACATTGAAGTTTACAATGGCAAATCCCATTCATTTTTCCTCGGGTGCTGTGAGGGTTTTGCCCCCTTTATGTCATTATGGGAATTGTAGTTTATTTGAAAACTGTCGTCAACATTTTTCAAGCCTATGTCACTACATTTCCCAGCTTTCCTTGCAGTGCCACCGGAGGAGTTCTCCCTATGCACAGACATGAGTGGAGACTCGGCCGTCCAATCGGAACACGTGGTGATCAGAATTGTGTCTTTAACAGGGGTTGTGGAAAGCGACTGCTGTAACTGAGCTGCTTGGCGGGTGTCTGCGCTGTCCGAGTGCTTCTCTATTTACTAGTGAATTACAAAGAGTAAAGTTCCTTCATATGAACAACCCTTATGCAATGGCCCAACAAATCTAATATGCTATAGTCAGAAATACAAAAAGTATACAAAGTATAAATTAGCAAAAAAACATGATGGTAAAGATTCAGTAGCTATCTCTACATGTAAAGGCTAACTTGTCAAAGTATTGTTCTTGTTTAAAGAGAGTATGTTCAGTCTGCAGGCAGTAGAACAGTTGAACAATGAGCTGCCAGATATATCTGACCTGCTGACCACATACACCATGTCAGCTTCCAAACCTCAGGCCATGCTTTCCAAGCTGCCCACACCAACAATCCACTTCTGTAATGTCTGGATGGACCTGTTTTTTATCTTGCATGCAGGCAGTTCCCACGATCCACATCAAACATCCATAATTACATTAACATTGTGTGTGTGTGTGTGGGGGGGGGGGGGCACATGGGAAGAGCTGGACTTTATTTCCAGTTTTGCTACAATGCTTTCCTCCTTGTGGTCAAATGTGTCCGTCGCTGTAGTCAATGCTGAGCTCTGTGTATTTTGACTATTTTACACATGATGTGTGCTCTTCAGCCAGGTTTTCTCTTTTTGTTCTGCTGATCTGCAGGAGCTGGAGAATTTCTCCATAGCTGATGGCTGAGACAAGGTGGTATCAGATAGCCTGACCACTGCGAGTGATCAATATGGGATGGTGCTGTGTGATAAGTAATGGCTGTCATGGGGCACTCATTCAAGAAAATGAAAGCCCATCTTCCAAGTCCAAAACAACAGAATTCAATCATTTCTCTGCCCTGGGCAAACACCCACACTGGTTTTAAAGTGAAATAACATAAAAGAGATTACAACAAAGTTTGAAACGATGAGCTTGCAATCTAAATTCTCCTTTCAAGAAGCAGATAAAAGGTCATTCTCGCAGATTTTTTCAAGGCAAACCATTACGCTCCATCCAAACTTTATCTTTCAGTATCAAATCACTGTCCTCTTAAAGCTTGGCTCTAAAAAGTTGGAATTGGGCTGAGAGATATTGGGGGAAAAAATGATGTTGCAATGTTTTTCCCTCCTGCAGTATCGATTTTCCCAAGGAAACTACAACAGATAAACTACTACACCCTTCTGATAAACAATTTTGTATTTGGATCATCAACTACTGTTTTATGTCAACCTTATGCCCCCTCTACCAATACACCCGCAGCTCTCTGACAGACACTCTAAAAACACAAAAGGAGGAGTGGAGACAACATGATGGGGAAGACTTTATGACATATTGTCTCTTGCAACTGCATTACCTGTAGCCTAAATCACCAACCATGTCCAAACGGGTTAAAGGTCATGTTATGCTTCTTCTAAACCCTTTGGTCCATGTTGTGACTGCTGAGACCTATTAGTCTGTGTGGATGCATCAGCCAGCCCTCTGAAAACGAAGGCTATGTCCACACATAAGTGGGATTTCAGTCAATTTTAGGCCTTCAGATTCTAAGACAAATTAAATACGTCTTAACCCTTTAACGCCTTTTGTATCATATTTGATACATACTTTTATGATACCTCTATCTAATCAATATGATCAACAAATTACTAAAAAAACATCTGAATACAATCAGATAAATGATAAAAATATCCTCAGATGGATTATCAGTTGCCTAAAACCCCTAATGTATCAAATGAGATACAAAAAATATATATGTTAAATTTTATGGAAATTTTGTTTTCTTTTTAGTATTTCAGTAGAAATGAAATAAACATTTCAGCTCTACAAAATTAGAATTTTCTGCCTGTAATTTGTGTTTTCAGGCATTAAAGGGTTAAATATGTCTTGGGACTCATGTTTAGTTACTAACGTTGTTGTAGCTGCTTGCCTATGCTGTGTGTTCAAAAGATCAAACTTCACTGTGTATGTTTTGTAAATGATAAATGTGAAGGCTACTGCGTCTGCACAGGTACGGTTTGTGAATATTAGCCATTTGGCACTTATTTGGGGGAAACAGCTCTCCTTCACCGGTATATCAGCCTTATTGCAAAAATTCACTGGCACTGAAAGTGATGTAGGTACAGTTCAGTTTCTCTTCCCTTATCCTCTTTGTGTGGACAAAGCTCAGGATATCAGCATCAGAGCTCTTTGCTCCATGCAGAATTAAGGTGCAGATTGTTTCTTGTAACCAGTGGTATGTATTGGCAAGAATTTCGCGATACGATATACAATATATAAAGATACAGGAGTGATGAAATGATGCATTATGAGATATGATGCAGCTAGTTTGAGGGATACTCTGTACATGAAAACTAAGAGTTTTTTTTTAAACATTACTGTTGTGAACATACACTAGTAGTGAAAAAATTAATATAAAGCAGATAAAGCAAGACATGAGCTCCTGAATACAATATCATGCCACAAACTATAACAATATTTTGGTGTAATGATAGTTTCATACACACCTAATCAAGTAATCTCAGGGTGTCCGTTATTCTTTTTTTTATGGGACACAATCAAATTTTGGAAAAATCTTTGTCAAAATTGAAGTTGCTTATTGAGGATAGTGCTTTATATTAACTGAACTAGGTTTTGTAGGATGTATATATACTTGAAGCTGACTTATTTTGAAACCTTGTAAACATGCAAACCTACCTGTTTATCGTACAATATCACTTGAAAGGGAAGTTAAAACAGCCATTTTAGCTTTATATACAGTATATTTGCATTAATATGTAATTTCTTTAGCTGTAAAGTTCTTCAAACTTTTGACAATGAACCTAGAAACTACCCAGAAGGTGCTTGACTTTGACCTCCAGAAAAGAAAGCTACTTGGATTTTCACTTAAGTCAAAACTTCTTTTTGATATTAATGATAAAATATAATAAAGAGGAATTTAGCTGAATAGACCCAGGTAATATGATAAGCCTTTTAACTGTAACATTGATATATATATATGACAGCAGGAGCATTTTTTGTGTATTTTTTGCATGAAGGGGACAAACAGATGCTGCATGCACAATAATACGTTTTCTTACTACTAATGGTGACATCTGAAAGAATTTCATTGTAAATTAGTCAGAGAAATTAGAATTAGTGGCTTTGGTTTCCATCAAACAAAACACAATCGGCTGTATGAGGCACATCAAGTCACGTGACCGACATTTCACGTCCTACAATGTGACTTTCATGCATGTGCATACTGTAATGGTGTTAAAATCAAATATTGTCAAACTCCTAAATGGATGTTTAAAGAGCTCGGGAAACTTTTAGACATAGAGCAACAAAGCGGTGTATTTATAATGACTGAAACAAACTGTGTAGAGGAATGTTTGGTGTTTTTACAGCCATGAAAATTTGCAGCAATCCTCCAGAGGGCTTCATCACTTTTAGGTGATGAAGTAAATCATCATGCTCCCTCTTCCTTAAGCTAACTCACCAAAGTAAATGTTTTCCTCGTGTAGTGCCTCAAACAATAAATCAGCACGGGTGGGCTGATGTTCCTTGGCCTCTCTTTTCTCTCACTCAAGCTCTCATATATTCTCACACACACACCACACAGAGAGACAGTAATCCTCTTAAACTGCTTTTTAAGCAACCATTTGTCATCCTGCTGTTGCATCTTGGGAAAATTGCAGCCCTACAGGAGGAGGAGGATGTGGAGAATACTGACAGAGAGATAACAGGCTCAGTCACGTAGTCACCTTTTGTAAATGGCCACTTTTCAGCGTCATTAAAGAGAATCCAATAGAGCAGGACTCATAATGGCAGCAAATGTCTGCTCACACATCCCTCTTCCTAATTGTCGGTGTTTGTGCTCTGGAAGCTCTGACACTTATCATGTATCTGTTGGGGTTATGTGTACCTAACCCAGAATAAGATCAGCCTCATCATTTTTCTGCATTTATCAGGCCAACTGGAGGGATTAATCTGAAAACCCAAAATAAATGCCTGTAATACCAGCTGTGCTTGCTTGACCTTGAGTGTCGCAAGTTTACACGAGTTCATTTTTCTGCAGTTGAGTTAAGGTCAAAAACTGATGTAGCCATTACAAGGATTTTGGAACTATTGACTTTGCCTCATGAGAGGGTTCTATCTCACTAGAACAAAAACAGATGTGTAGGTCATTATTCAAAACACGTCCTTTTTTTGGCAGAGCCAGACCTTTTTTTGGATGTGTTGGCTAAACTAGAGCGCTAACTTCTGCAGGGGATTGGGGTCAAAGTTTGGACACACACATGAAAATCATCATTTTCCTTCCTACCTCTATGTAAGTCATCTTAAAACATTTAAGTATCTAAAAGATGTCCCTTTCTCACGCATAGTGATAGTTTTAACACAATTGATAAGTCCGTTGGCTGCTGCATGTGTCAGTTCCTCAGCACAGAGCCATGGTGTTCAGACCAGGTGGATGTGTGTTGTGTCGACATCTGTGCTTCATGGAGAAAGGGCCCTGTAGCATCCTGTCCTCGCTATAAGTTCTGCCATGGTGTTGACATTTGATGTTTTTAAGCGTTGATTTCTTATTCACCAGATATTAGATTGATCGCCTCAATATGGTGTAGGTTTATCCGGGGTGGGAATCATCAGAAGCCCTAGAATATGATGTCACAGTACTTGAACCCCAGTTTGATTTTTAATATTTTAGGAGATGCTGAGTATTGTGAAATTTAACATTGCAATATACTGCAATTTATCACCTTTCCTTGACTGCATTTGCATCCAAAAAGAAAAAAAAGACCAAATTCTGCAAAATGTGAGAACACATCACAGTATTTTCATGTCACTTTTTTTTTTGTTTTTTTCTTTTTAGAGTAAAACTCCAACTGGTGTCAACGTGTTGCAAGGTAATTAAACCTGCTCTGCTTCTTATCAACTTTTACCTTCACTGCTCACATGAGCTTCTGCACTGCTGAGCCAGTTGAAATAATTTTGGGATGGAGGCACATACCTGGTCTCCAGCCAGCATGTAACAAAAGCCTTTGTTTTCTACAACATGGTGAGGCCTAAAGTCTTTGCACATTAACTTAGTAATAGATTGCGCCATTCTCCTAGATTGCTCAGAATTGGAAAGCAGCTCTGACCCGCTAAGCATGTCAAGTATTGGCTGGTTTTTCAGTTTGGTTATCTTTGCATTAACTTTACTGCTTTCAACTTGTCCCTGGGTAGTGCCGGGTGAGGTGAGGTGTATTTTCACAGTATTTTATCCTCATGAATCACTCCTTACAAATCCCATATTTCATGTCCATCAAAAAAAAAGAAAGTCCACACAACAGCTTTAACTGCTGACGGTGAATTCCTTCTGTCTGTCTCTGTGCTGCCATGTTTGATTTACTTACTCTCTCCTGCACAATGAATGCCACCTCTGCCAACCTCAACTGCAGAATTTTCAACAGCAACATGGACTTAAATAGTAATTGATTTATGCCTATTGAATCAAAAGCTTTGTTTAATGTTGGAAATCCATACACTAAAAAAGAGTAATACCTGGAGGCTTTGACTTTATGTACCTATCCATGCTGAATATCGTGATACTATGTTGTATCATCCCCCCCACACCTTTATAGTACATGATCTATCAGTCGGAATAACTTTGTAAATTCCTTGATTGTTTTGCTGAAGCATTTATACTCTTTACAGCCCAATTTTCTTAAAGTTTTTTCAGTATATTTGTAAGACCTTTTTGTATTTTGTGAGAGTTTTTGTAAAAAATATACAAAGCAAGGTTCACCTGTACCTTGATGATCAATCCTTTACATTTTAAAAGGTTTAAGAAAATTATGTAATTTAATAAAAAAAATTAAGTGTGTGTCAGATGAAACTGGTAAAATGTATATTTTGATCAGACTGTCTGTATTCTGTTACTGATCAGTGCTTAAATGGCCTATGGCATGTAGTCGCCTTGTGTCAGCACTTAGATATGAATTAGAAAAAGTCTGGGTCAAGAGAATGCATTTAGGTGAATTGAGCTTGTACGTCTTAATGTTACATCAGTAAATACCAAACATGCTGGTGCGTGCTAGTTTGTTTGAAGAAAAAGAAGTGATCTTTTATTAATCCCTCAGGAAAACTGCATTGTGGTGTTATTCAAGTAGTTTTGATTTGGTTGTCCATTCAGTCAACAGGTGAAGATTTATTTGTTTTCAGCTCTACTCCCAAGAGACACCATTGTTAATACTGTATACTTTGGCATTTTAGATGCATTTTTTGTTCATTAACTCGGCTAATCTTGGTGTGGTCTCTTTTATAGGAGGATGGTTCACCCGGTTAAGGCTGTAAATGTTTTTAATTCTGCAGCCTGGCAACGCAAATTCATGCTAGCTCTGAAGCAAAGCAATTAAGCTCATTACTGTCTCTGCATACTGCTTGCCAACACAGAAAGCACACAGCATGCCACAGAGCTGTCTGATTTTATGTGCTCATTTTCTCACTTTGTATCAAAGTTAGAATGAAGACTGCCAGTGTCAGTGAAATACATCCACACAGTGACCATTTCAGGACTTTGCTACTTTTATGATCCCACTCTAGTTTGTAGGTGCTGAACTTAAAAACACCGGGTTCAAGTTCAGATTTGAACTACTTTTGTAACATAGCTGTGGGCTAATGTCTGCTCCTGCTTAGATTTTTATGTGTGTGGTTTTCCTTTTGCTTGAAGAAAACAAGTAGTTCTGCAGTAGTTTGCAAAGAAACACGACTAAATATGTCAGTTTCTTGGCATGCTAAGGATCATTCTCATGCTCTAAGTCACCGTCAGAGTCTGCCAGCTCACTAAGGGTGAGAATCTCAATGCTGGTATTTTGTCAAGCTACAGTGTGCCAGGTATGTAGTAGGGAGTAAGGCTGCATGAGCAAT
Source organism: Cetoscarus ocellatus (assembly GCA_037902135.1). Classification (NCBI taxonomy): domain Eukaryota; kingdom Metazoa; phylum Chordata; class Actinopteri; order Labriformes; family Labridae; genus Cetoscarus; species Cetoscarus ocellatus. The sequence continues at coordinate 148,559 of JBAMNC010000846.1, read as the reverse complement.
CCTAGAAAATTATCACAACCTTGATTTATATAGTCATGCAATTCAATTTTAGTGAGAGCAGTTTGCTTGTCTTAGACATTCAAAACAAGTAGCATTCTTCTGTGCGCTTATCATCTTGACAACACATTTTATTAGTTACTCACACAGCAGCACACATTACATTAAATGTATTGATCAGACCATAAGAGTCTGCTGTACAACACCTTTGTCATTTTTCAGATAAGCAGTAAGAAAACAGAAGGTTTATGTGATGAACTCGAAATTAATACAGTGACACTCAGGGAAATTATCGTTTCAATAACGAGACTTATGTTACACATGTACCTGGGAAAGGGGCACATTTCATTCTAAGAAAGTTATGTGTTTTAGTTATGATTACCTTTTTTAACCCCTATACTTACCATTGTATTTTGAAGCAGTGAACAAGCATTTTTTATAACATTTCCTGTTTTAAAATTTAAGCCCTCTTTTTACCAAGGAGGTTATGTTTCCGCCAGGGTCTGTCTGTCTGTTTGTTTGTCTGTTTGTCTGTTAGCAACATAACTCAAGCAGTTGTGGACAGATTTTGATGAAATTTTCAGGAAATGTCAGAAATGGTTGAAGGAAAAAATGATTAGATTTTGAGTGTGATCCTGGATCACTGTCTGGATCCAGGAATTTTTATGGGTGGAACTGAGCTGCTTGGCTGAGGTCTGCGCTCTCTGCGTTCTCTTCTAGTCTGAAAATGATATAAACCTTTTTTTGGGTAATGTTTTTATGAACTTAACATCCTGTAGGTGTGCATGGCCATGATAAAGCCTGAAAAGAAGTTTTTCAATCAGCCCCAAAGTTGAGGCAGGCTTAAGAAGCAAGAGAGAACTAATGCAGGTTGGTATTATCTATTCATTGTGTACATCAACAGGGCCTTTGGGAACATAGCCATTCTGAGGGCAGCTGTGCCACAAGGTAACAAAAAAAATCTCTGTCACCACCTCAAACATAACCACAAAATTCAGCATGACTTTGCAAGGATGAGGAAATTATATTTCAAAATCTCAGCCACCATAAAGTAAACTAAAAGATGTTGTACTTACAGATGATTTCAGCTATAAGTCCAGCACTTTGTCATGGATAATCTCTTTAGGAAGCTGTTGGCCACAAGTGTTTTTATTCTTGTCCGTTAGAATTGTGTGAGAGACTGCTGGTCTCAGGTCTTGGGCATTAAAATCATATCTTGTGTTTCTGCAAGAATCATAGAGCCTTGACCTAGTTAATCATACAGTGCTGGCACATCAAGCTATACATGAAGAAGCAAAATGTGTTGACTGTAATGAGGACGGTAACTCTAACATCAAGTAAATCAACCAGTTAACAGATTACTGGTCTGATCATATTTTGGCCTTTTTCAAGCTAATGTTACTTTGTGCTGGAAGATCAACAGTGAGTTTTTCAAGTTTAAACAGCTCCAGCTCTCAAACATTTTGGATGTAGATGGATTACTTTTACACTGAAAGATTAAAATATTAGGATTCTTTGGCAAGTTTTGGTGCCTGGTGGCTTTCTTTCATATCTAAGCAGATTTATGGATTACAAAGACATCAGTGATAATCACATTCTTGGAAAGTATAGCGCACAATAAATCCTTTAAAACTTTGTGTCATGTCTATTTGGTCAGATTTAAAGGTTACACTGAAAATAGGAGCAACATATAAGGCTTGAACTCATTAGGACTGTTCTGAGTTGCTTTAGTGGAAGTTCTGGTGTAAGAGGTGGTGGACAAGTTCCCTTATAGCGCCTCTTCCAGTTTTGTTGATGTGGCTTCAAAAATATTACAAAATATTTCCTTTACACTTGAAGTCCTGCAACCCTGATCGGTCCAAAAGCTGCTCCACCAGTCATCTTGTGGGGGATTTTTGGGAGCAGCGCAGAGCTCGTGTGAGTGAATGAGATCATTAAGTAATAGAAAAGCTCCATTTCACCCCAAAACCACTGAGTGAAACTTTGAGCCCAGCAACTGTGGAAGCTGTGATTCACTCCTTCCTTCTTTCAGCTGTTGGTTTTGTAAGTCCAGTCACGAAACAATAAACATCTCTGACAAACCCTGACATGTCTGGTTACAAAATGCAAACAAGAACAGTTTAAAGTCTCATTCAGATGTTTTCAACAGTAGAGACACATTACAGTTTCTGATCTTTCTGCCAATAATACTGTAAACATTTGTAAATGAAATGGAAGACACATGGAGATTTATTCTGGGGAAACTTGTGTGTGGCATTTCAGGAAGTCTCACTGAAAGAAGGAGGTGAAAATAGTACCTGAGAGCGAGAACGCAGGAAGTGAGGTGGACGCACAAAACCGGTCAACAGACCCTTAGCTGCCTCTTCACCTGACACACTGTCAAGATGCAGACAGCACAGAGGAGGCGGCGAATAGAGGGGCAGAGGGGGAAGGAAAAGGAGGCTCGGGCCAGGCCCTGATAACGGAGAGCTGTCGGGGCTCAGCAGAGGAGTGGGAGACATTAGCCAAATCCGGACGGATCACAAGCCTCTGGATGCAATCCAGTTTTGCGGGGCTGCGATAAGGAGGCTGATTATGTGTCACCCATCAATTCACCCACCTCCCGCCGCTGTCTCCCCAGCCATAAATCCACTCATGACAAGCTCTGCTCCTCGGCAATCACCCCCTCTCTACTTCCTCCCTCTGCTCACTCCTGTCTGCACTTTCCTCGCAGTGGTTTGCTGCAGAGAGAAAGCGAAGAAGCGGATTAAGCAAGTCTGGAAGTGACTGCTAGAATTGGGTCCAAAGTAATAGAGATTTAATTGATAGATCCTTTCTTAGACAGTCAACCTTTTTGATAGGCTGTGCTGCGGTGTTAGGCTGTGTCGATAATGATTAATGCAAGACATTTTAAAAGGAAAGCAATTAATAAAAACGACAGGATCAGGAAAGTCACTTTCAAAGTCTAATCAGGGGAAAATTAAAGATTATCGGAAAAAAGTAAATCCTGAGATAACTATCAACCCATTTACAGTATCTGTGTATCAATAATCTGCCTTAAAATTTTATTAGATCATCATTTGCTACCGTTGCCCTGCATCTTGTACAGTTTGTCTCTGACTTGGGTCTGCACTAAATGCCTTTTTGGCCTTGACCTCAGCTGAATTACAAACTCTGTATCAGATGAATCTGTAAATCCCAAACACTGATCAGAATTGCTGATGGATCTTGATAGAGTTATACATTTTTTCAGACTTTCGCTCTGTTGTTAATTATATTGATAAGTATTTGGGTTGTGACTTGTCTTGCAGGCTATTGCATACTACTTGCTGCTAAGATATCAGTGCCATCATAATATTTTCCCCCCGCGCTCTCAAAGTTTTCCTTAAATAGTCACTTCAAAGTGGCATCCACAAATTATGACCAGTTAAATGCTTTTAGCACTTATTAATTACATTAGGAAACCAAATTGGGCAGCCGAGGTTTGATTTATTACTGGGCTAACTAGTTTTGTCACTCGGGGAATATGCAGATGGGGGCGGGTGTAAGGGTGTGCAGAGAGAGAAAGATGGAGAGAGACAGCATGGCCAAACGAGGCCTGACCCTGACACACTCACACATTCTTTCTAACCTGCAGCTAAAGAAACAGAGTCCCTCTGACCCCTCAGGGTGAAGATGAAAACATTATACAGATGAATAAGAACTGAGCAAGATGTGCTTACTGTGACACTTACAGGTCAATAATTTAATTTCTTTTCTCGTAGTACTTTGACCGACCTTTCAGTGTTACAGTTGTTGCTTTTCTATTTATCGAAACAAATCATATCTACAATATTTTCAAATAGATACAAGAAACCCCTAATGCATAAACTTTATTCACTGTAGTTCATTTATATCTGGTTATTTTGTTTTACCCACACATTAAAGCCATGTTTGAAATTTTCAGATATGTTCACAGTCAGACAGTCACTTCTCCCGGAACTAACACTCGATTGGTTTTTGAGCATACATGCAAATTTATCTCCCCCAAGGCCGCACTGGTGGGCCTCAAGTCCTTGCATATTAATCTTGCTGTCGTGTCTGTGATGGTCTTTTTCCTTGTCTCTGGCATTGGGCTTCCAGAGGAGGACGCAGTCACGTGGGGCTGAGCACTTAGCTGTGGGTAAAGGGCCAACACATGAGCCCACGGATTTATCGTAGATGAGGAGTGGGCCAGCTGCTTTGCACATAATCAACACACATCTCTGTCTTTGTTTATTTTGCCATCAGTGGTGTGGAGCCTAAAGTGCTGCCATGGAAGGGCTTTGCCTGTCCTTAATTTTCTGAAGGTGTACTTCCTGTTGTTAGGGTCAGGTGAGCAATTGGCGGTCAGGTTGCACTGGAAGCACCCTCTGTTGAATTTGATGGTTCACTGCCCCAGGCGCACTAATGTGCTGCAGAGCTACAAGTGTTGTTTTCAAAGGTATATTTACAGTTCAAGGATTTCCCCCTGCTCAGACAGATATTTGGATATTGAGTAATAGGTGACAGCTCTAGTTCACATTAGTCAGGGGCAGCTAACAGAACTTAAGTCAGCGATAACATGACAAACTATTCAAACAGAAATGGTATGCTGGAGTGCACTGGTGTACTTTAGGCAAATCTAGCTGTGCAATGGAAATGTGTGCAACAGTAACATATTGCAAGACATAATTAACTTAAAAATGACTTTTATATTTACTTTGTTTGCACTCCAGATGCATTCAATTCTCATGTCCAGCTGCATATTCTGTAATTTAGAATATCTTTAAGAAATCTTCAGAGGAACACCATCTTTTGCAGTTAGCATAATTAGTAGGTGGAGAAAATTATAATGTTTTCACCAACAACAGATAAAGAGATAGAAATAGAGGCAGGGCACACTCTGGGCTGATCTCCATCCAATCATAAGGCAGACATATAGAGACAGACATGACAGACGTTAAGATTCACCAATTAACCTAACAGGCATGTTTTGGTCTATGTGAGGTAATCAGAGTACACAAGGAAAACCCATGCCTGCACAGGGAAACCTCCAAATGGAAAGGTCCAATCCGGAAGTTTGACAGCAACCATCTTGCTACAATGCACAAGCACTACCTGTGGTACCACTGGACAGCCCACAAAGAAGAAATTCCAAGTTAAAACTCAAAAGCTACCATTAAAACAGCTTATGCTACCTGAGAAAGGGTCAATTGTTTGGTTGTGTTGGGTAGTAACTCTTATCAGGCTCGTGTTGACTTGGTTGTTGTATCTAAAGGTTGGTTTAGAAAGCGACCCTTGAGGCCAGTGTTTACTACACTCATGGGTAAGTAACTAAAGTGCAAGTCTTGAAAGTTTGCTTCATAAAATGTCCCTTTTTATTTATTGTTATTGAGTATATTTTTGAACAATGATTTTAGTTGGACTAAAAGCACCAAACAAAAGCATTGGTATTTTATTAGATGCAGCAGTGATAGGAATATGGTTAATAGTATATCTGTTAAAATTTAATCACACAACATGTTCTTCCATTTTTAGTAGCTAAAACCTTGTTGGACTCATTAAAATACAAAGTGACTTATTTCACAGCTTTTACTGCATAACCAACAGCTTTCTATGAATAATAAATGTTTTTTTTTTTCTTATTTTCTCATACGACTTTTAAAAATGTTTTCCTTGACCTAACAACTCTCTCTTTCAGGTAAGACATGGGGGGATTAGGATTGAATGGAACTTTTCTCTAAATCTGTTCTTTTAAGTTTGTTCAAACCAAATGACAAGGTATAATTACTGATCTTGCAGTGTACAAGATAAGACCTTGGGCCCGAATTGTTTTCCAAATAGTCACTGACAGACAAGAGGTCTTGTTATTATTCAACTTGTGCGATAATTCTAGAATTGGTTTTTATTTCTCAGTAAAATATACCCTCTTTGTTTATTTCTCAGGTAGATTTGTACATAATTGATTCTTCGTCTTCAGTTTGATTCAGTGGAACTGTTTCTCTGAAGGTAAGTAAGTTTTTCTATGCCGATGCCATTTGCCTTGAGCTAGAGTGGAAATTTAAGGCAGGAAATGAAAGAGAACACATATAGTAAGTTTTTGAAGGTTAACCACTTTCATCACAAAATGGTGATGGCAAACTTCAGGATTGAATGAATATCAAATGATTAAATAAATAAATGAACCTGATCCTGGACATGAGATAAAGTCAGCACCTCATTTTCGCCCACTCATCTGCCAATGTCCTCCTTCCCAGTCTCCCCAAATCAATACCAACACAACATTTATAATTCTGATCACTTCACCCCCTCTTGATTTCACCCCACTTCAGTCAAAAATTATACCTCCTCCAATTTAATCCATATTCCGCTGCTCCACCCCTACCCCATCCTGATTGAAACTGTAAATCTCAACGATAAATTGTTTTATGTCATGATTTTATTTCTCAAAACAACCTGGACTTCTTTATTTTAACGGAAACTTGGCTCGCTCCAGACAATTCCACTTCTATCATTGTGGCCACCCCCCTGATTTTACTCACCTTCATCAATGTTGGGGAGGGGGGGCTGTCATGTACAAGAAGGTTTTTAAATGCACCCTCATCACCTGTAGCACTTTTAAATCATTTGAGCATCTTGCTTTTATTGTGAAATTGAATTTTTATCTCATGTTATTTCCAAATCTGATAAAATCCTGATTTTAGGTGATTTTAATACACATTTTCTGTTGCCCTTTTCAACCCATGACTGTTGATTTATTGAAACTGTTGACTCTTTTAGTCTAACCCTGGCAATACAGAACCTACCCACCCACTTAAAGGGTCATTGCCTAGATTTGGTTTTATTTACTGGACTTCGCCTTGATGAGTTTTTAACCAAAGATATTTGTGTGTCAGATCACAAACTAGTTTTATTTACTGTCGTTTCAGCCCAGCCTTCTTTTATCCATAATACTCTTGTTGATTGAAGGGTTTTTTAGTCCAGTGTCTGCTAGCAGGTTTTCTGAGCTTTTTATTTCTGCACCTTTAACTGCCTTCAATCCAGATTTGAATCCAGGTTTATCACAGATGTGCTGGTGTCACTTTTTAATTATACTTGGATGTCTGTCCTGGACTCTGAAGCACCCCTTAAGGAGAAAGGTCTAAAAAGAACCCCAGCCCTGGCTTACAGAGTTCACAAATGAATTAAAGAAACAGTGTTGTAGATATGAAAGAAAAAAAAAACTAGCTTGCAAGTACTTTAAGACATATTAAAAGAATTTTTGAAGTCTCACCAGAGGACAGTTAAAGATGCAAGGGCAGCGTTTTATTCTAATCTTATTTTAACAAATCATTCTAACCCTTGAGTTTTTTTTTTAAGGTGTTCGAGTCCCTCACCACCCACTCCCCCCTCTCATTTTACTGATGCTTCTCAAGACAACTGTGAGATGTTTTTTAATCTTTATTAACAAGGTTAAGGACAGCAGGCAGCAAAGTACCTCTTCAGATTACCTTGAACTCTCAAGAAGGGAAATTCATACCTGTTAACAGTTTTGAGTGGGTGTCCTTATCCCTTTATCTGACATTTTATCCTATATGAAACCAGCTACATGCAGTCTTAATTTTATTCCCACTAGATTTCACAAAGAGGCTTATAGCTTAGGGCTTCTTTTACAGATTTCTCAAAATACCCAACAGTTAATTTAAATATGTGCACTTAAATACAAGAAAGTTGATTAAGGAAAGCATTGAGAGCAGCAATGTGCCAAACACTTGAGATCAGATGTAACCCACCACAAGCAGACACCCAATATAATTTTTTTAGTTGTAGATGACCCCCACAAGGATTTTCAGTGAGACCAGCAAAGTTTGAGATCAGATTGTGGTTTTTAGCAAGTAACTGGTCAAGCTTCATATTTAGTAACTGTAGCACACTCAAGAGGAGTAAAGAAAGCCCCAGACTGTAAAGAATCAGCGACATGATGCCCAACATCATTTTAAAGGCAGAGAGAGAGATAAAAGTTCAAAAAACCCAAGGACATAACGTGGACCGGGCTTTTATATTCATCATATTAACTTTTCGAGTGGATTCTCACATTTTTTCCAGTTTTGCTTTGATGAATGTCTGTCGAGCTCTGCCCACACTCCTTTCTCTCTTCATCTCCTGCCTTATGTGCAGCCTCCAGTCATTGCTGCCCCGTCTAATAACTCTTCCCATGTTTAAGCAAAGCGAGTGCCTAATAGACTGCTCTCAAATCACACATCGGGGGACGCTGGAGTGAGCTGAATGTCACACTGCATTTATCTCCTTCTTGCCCCCGACCAACCCATCTACACTGGGACCATTATTTAACCTAAGAGAGGTCAAATCCTCCCTGTAAGGCTTTAACAGAGCATGAATTAAGCTAAATAGTGTATCCATCCATTAAAGTAGCCATTGGCTGCTTCAGAAGCTCTTGGAGCACTACCGTCCTGCGCTGCTTTATGGGTGTCACACACCAAATGGCCTGACGGCGGGTGTGCCCGACGGCATGTGACTCCGTCACCTGCAGGAGGAGGGGGATTGAAGGGCAAGAGGAGAATAGAGGGCTGGGATGTTGCTGGGTCAGCACTTGGCATGCTGCGGGGGGAGTAATGAGCCTTAGAGAAAGATCTTCCCCTCGCTCCCTCTGCAGTCTGTGCCTCATTTTAGATTTGGGAGGGTTCACCCACTTTGGCTGTATGTCTTGATTTCTCTCTTTAGCACACTATTCATTTTTCTTTATTCCACTTTCTGTAACTTTTAGTCATATTCCTCATAGTTTTCAAATAACTTTGGCACTCGTCTTTGAAACTGTTCATTAACAAACCTCAAATTAATGAAGACAAAAACTGAGAAGGTTTGATAATTCAAATGAGGTTTACCATTGTGGAAGATGAAGATCTTTTTTAAGTGATATTGATTTTAATTACGGATACATGATTTCAGATTTTTACAAATATCCAATATTCTGATATTTGAAAACTTGTTTTAGCTGATACTGATACATGATGTTTATTAATAACAAGTCTCTCCCATACTACAATTGACCTGTTACTCTTTCAGTGACAGTATATTTGTTTTAGAAACAGTCACAAAATAAGAAAACAAGATCTGATTTGAGCAAGAATGATGACACTTTTTTCATGGTGGATACTCCAAAATTACAATCAATATATGCAATTTATATAGACGGTATTTATGTTTGAAATATAAGCTGCTTATATTTGCAGTCTTTTCATATCTTCCAGTATGGATACTAAATTAAGGATGGGGCTGAATTATACTGGATAAAACTAAGATCGTAATATGTTTTGCTTGTGCATTATAGATTGCAGTTTTATTTATTTTAGCGTCAGAAGGCAAGCTGTTCTCAAAATATAATTGAACAGGAAGGACAATGACAAGTTAATTAAGGTTGGACATAGGCATATATCAGTCCATTTATTGAATAAATTAGTTCCCAAATAAAGTTACTCAGCTGAGGTCTCTATCTGGGCCATCCACCTCAAGCAGTAAGTGTAGCATTAGAAAGAGCCTCAAATAACAGTTGCAGGGATCCTTGTAGGGATCCTGGGCGGAGACATCACGCTTTACAATAATTTGTATCGCAAGCTGGTCTTCTGATTCTTGACCTCGCCTGGTTCTGACTCCCTGGTGACTGCATACTCATATCAGCAGTCAGCCACAAAGCAGACATTCAGCTCAGACAGAACCGACCTTGAGAAAAAACCACAGGTAGCAAAACACATCTCTAAATATGGGCATGCATTATTCTATCACTTGTTAATGTAAGCTTTTTTAATTAACAAGAGCATGTGTGTGTGTATCTCACCCTGGTACCATCCTGACTCCCTTGAAACCACTGATAACACACACACTCACACACAGACATGACACTGCCTTCATGCAAATTTATTAGAAGATGTATTAAACTTAGTTTTTGAAATATTTACATTAGAACAAACTTGGGAAACTACATCTGTCAGATGTATGCTTTCATTTTTCTGTCATTTTATTTTGATTTAACATTTATACCTTTTCTCTTTCTGGTCTTAAAATGCTTTTTATTGTAAATTTTATCCAAAACAGGGGAAGCTAGTGGGTCACTTACAGGGCTTGAGTACACATTTTTATTTATTTTCTTTCATATGTTCTGAAGTTCTGAAGAAGATTTTAAAATATTAATCTTAGACAGCTGCTTATGGTCTCTAAGAGGTCATATTATGCTTTTTTGGTTTTATACACCCTTTAGTTTGTTTTACATATCTCCTTCATGACAAAAGTCTGCAGCATGAAGACTTCTTCCTCTCTGCCATCCTCTCACCAGCTGCTGCCTAAAACATCTCGTTCCACCTGCCATCTGAATAGACTGACCAGTGTGATGTCGTCATTTTAAGCCCAGTGGTTCGTAGTAACAGGCCCAGTGCAAAGTGCAGTGATAGAATCAATGATGTCGACTATGGAGTTAAGCAGTGCTGAACTTACCAGTTACCACAGAGCAGACCTGTACACCATTCAGAATGGACTGGGCTCACATGTACATGCAAGTACCTAATTTAACTTATATTAATAGGGAGCATGCATCAGGACTCGACTTGGTTACCTGAGGCCCCCTTTGCCCCTCTGTGCTCTGCCCCTGTCCTCCTTCCTGAGGTGCTCTGGCAGTTGAACAGAAATGGATGGAAAGGAGGGAGCCATGTTTATTTACTTATTCACATATTTAAACAGTTTAAAGTTACTTGACAGTGCACATTTATAACATTTCTGTAATGTGCCAGTTTTGCAAACCTTGTGGCTAATTTTCAACTGTCCCTCTGGGTGGGTGAGTGACAATACAACAGACACACGGATACATCAAAACTTACCAACAGTGGCACCTAACATACGACACTTTAGAACAAATGTGTGTTTATGGGAACATCTTTGCTTGTTATTGAGTAACTAAAACTTCATCAGCCATTCCTGGCAAGGTTAAAAGTAACATTTGGTTGACATGGCGCTTACTTGAAACAAAACAAGGCTCTCAGTGTTGAGCTGCCATACACACCAGTGCACACCAACAGTTGATAAATTAACAACCACAGCAGCATGATCCTGTATATTTGGTCATAACATTGACAAGCAGCAGGACAATGTAATTTCTGCATCAAGAGTCTTTCAGTGGAGGCTCTGAGAGATGCAATGCATGTTGACGGTGTTTCCACCCCAACTCAAAAATCACACAGCCCCAGACATTACCAGTTGTGCTATTAGCGACATTTTGTGTAAAAGTGAGTCACACCTTTGTCACCTTCTCTGTCTCATGTCTTCCTACATCCTTGTCTTCTTTGTTGTCATCCATGCTAGCTGCCCCTCATGAGCAAGTTACATTTTCTGAAAGGCATTTAGAGCCATGTGGACAGCATTGAAAAGGGAATTCTCAGCTGGAGCTGATTCTTTATTCCCTTCCCTGGCTAAGGTTAATCTATTGGTTTTCGTAAAAAACTTGTATTGCTGACATATTTGGCAGAATTCTTTTCATTTCTGCCGATACGATAGTCAGTTTTTTAAAGCCGTTATCTGCTGATTCGAAAGTTAAGCTGATGATATTGTGCATGGAAATCTTTCAGAGCATCATCAAGGCAGTAGATGTTATAAACCCATGGTGGTATTCCAAGAATGACCCTCTTTTCAAAGGTACCTGTTATGGTAATAAGCTTAAGAGTGCATTAAAAGCAATACCAAAGAGTAAGGACTGTGATTTGAACACTGAAGATTACACAAAAAAAGAGTTCCTATTTTATCCTGATTACAGACTTCAATCAACCAGCATAAGCTGATGTCAAAAGCAGACTGAAAAACCAAAGAGAGTCTACATCTCATTGTTCCTCAACATCACACTGAATTTCATTGTTAAAAACTCAACAGGCTTCTAGCATAATCTATGTAGAACATTCTTCTGCATTTTGGCTTTGCAGTGAAAGAATTATGCTGCAGGCTAGCTGTTTGCAGCCAACTGGACAGCTAAATTTGGATTTGCCCAACAATGGAACCAGGATCCACAGCTGTGTGACCATATTGCACAGAAGACACTGCGAGACATGGCTTATTTCATATTCCTCCAACCATCTGTGATGTATAAATACAGCTCTGGATTTCTGACACTCAATAACCAAAAAGATTGTTTGTAAAGGCAAACTGACTAAACATTGCAGTTAGTGACCTTGAAAATGGTACAGGTTTGATATTATGTACAGTGTAAAAATTGATTGTATTCTGATTGTACATTTTTTGGTGAGTTAAAAGGAATCCATGTTTGATATTAAATTTTTTAAAAATGCTATTTTTGTTGGCCTAGTTTAGGTTTCAACAATGATCTATCAGCTGTGACAGAATTTTATTTTCTCCTCCATATACAAGTAGATATGGCCCTTTGTAATGAAGACGCACTGACACTAGTAATTATTTGCCAAAACTGTTAAATTAATTATATGGTGTTATTATCTCTGTTGGTAAATTGTCTGTAAGCACATTTAGATTCAACAAAAGAAAGAATAAAAACTAGGTTTAAATCTGTGAATATTACTGTAGATATCCATAAATTAATATTGTTTAATATTGTTGTACATATACAAACATGGCTGGCATTGCCAAAGGTTTAACCCCTTCCTCATTATTCTTATCACTCACTGTGCAGTGACATTCCACCTCTTTCCACCTCGGTCGTTCATACAGTGAGCTCTGCAGGGTCTCTTATCAGTTAACAGGGGTGACACTCTCTGGACTTGTGTAAAAAAAAAATAAAATATTTGAACTGTTTGTCCACATGATCTGTTTACCTCAACATACAAGTTGATATGAGCTCAGATGTGTTTACTTTTACATGGAGAGATGGAGCTGTGATCATCTTTTAGTGTAGTTTGGTCGTAAATTCCACTGCTGCGTTCTGCCATAATCCGTCCTCACAAAACATTGTGCACAGGCTGCATAATAAGTCACGTAATGCTACGGTTACAAAGCAGGTCCTTAAAGAAACAATAAACTTTTATGGACAACAGCACTCTCACTGAGATTTAATTACTAAAAATGATTGAAGAACCTGTCAGGAACCAAATCCAGGTATCTTGAAAAATGTTCAAGTGGAACTGGCTCGCTGTACCGAAGCCTTGTTTGAATATTGTGGAGTCCATTGTGGTGTGTGGTTTTTGATTTTATTTATTTTTTATTTTTAAATGGGACAGTATGTATTAATGAACATTGTAAATGCAGGGGATTATAGCCAAGCAGCTAATTTCCATCCCCAGTCCCATTAGCAGGTTGGTGTCAACGCATGAAACAAAAACAAACATCAACAATATGAATAAAACACACAGAGCATATTAAAAGACAAGCAACAATATAGATGACATACAGTTCAAAAATAAATACAGGCTGAGAGATGGTTACATGGGTGTGCTATGACCAAGGACCATATACATTATGTCAGTGTTTTGCCTGAAAGTGCTAAAGAACAGCTTTTCTTGGCTATGCTCATATTGTTGATGAACTGGAAACTCAGTAGCTAATTTTAAAGGTTGTGTAGAAAACATGAGTGTAGTTCACTCTGGTACGTCAACAATCATTCTTGGATCCAGAGGCACTATCTCATCTGCTCTGGACTGTTGTACAGGTTGTGTGTAGTACCATCTGGTAAGCTGCTATAAGGGTCCTGCTACATTGGTTAGGAACTTGCAAGTCTAAGATGTACATACAGAAGCATTTTCTGTCTTCCTTTCAAAGTAAAACCATGATTGTTTGTATTTCATGATAAGATTCCTTGTGTTTTTATGTGATCCTTTGTTCTGAAATTGTTTCCAACACTAATTTGGCAGACAAATCTACTTACAAAGCTGTCTGACTGTCATCATAATGATTTTGCTTAGATGTAATTTGAGACAGGTGCATTTATTGAGTATTAAATAAAAAAACTAACAAAATGCACCGTGAAATAACTGTTCACTGTTTTCACTTTTTTAAGAACCTGAATTTCCTCACTTCCTGTGATGTCAGATTTGAACACAATATGATGACTTTTCATTAAAATTGCCTAAAATGGCTGAGCAACAAAAGACCTTATGTATTTGATCCTTTAAATCAAATTGGTCCCATCTGAAACCATTATGAATGCTATTTTTGACCCCACATTTAAACACAAACAAATGCATTTCGTCATGTTAAAATTTCATTTTGAGGTAGAACCTTCTAGTTCTAATTTTTATATTTCTCCACCAGATGAAGACATTTTTTTAATCATTTATCAATATAGGCTTCGATTATTAACTTTAATCTGACACTGCAGAAAAATGCACAATGCATCAAAATCAATGTTGCTGCCGATCACTGACCCATCTCAGGGCCTACATCTCAGGGCCTAATATAAATTATGACCTAACAGTCACTGAAATGTATATTACAAAAATTCTTGATGGTTTTTGTTTTTTTACAATAAAAAATCAGTGGATTTCTGTTAAGATACTGGCATTTAAAGGGTTAAAAATCCCATAATATAATTAAAACTTTATGAATATTTCAGGCTCAAGTAGTTTTAAAAGATTGAGTTGTTTAAAGTGGAAAAAAGTAATACATAACATTTTTATAGCACTTTATGGGAAGGGGACCGATTTGGTCTGGAGGATCAAGTGTGTGAGTTTTTTTTTTTTTTTTCCCAATCTGACACAACAGAAAAATGCACAATGCATCAAAATCATTGTTTCTGCCAATCATTGACCCATCTCAGGGCCCAATAAAAATTATGACCTAATAGTCATTGAAATGTATATTTTGGAAATCATTGATGTTTTTTGTGTTTTTTACGATTAAAAAAACAGTGGTTTTCTGTTAACATACTGGCATTTAAAGGGCTAAAACCCCATAATATAATTAAAACTTGACATGAATATTTCGGGCTCAAGTAGTTTTAAAAGTTTGAGTCGTTTAAAGTGGAAAAAATTATTAATAAATAATATTTTTATTGCACTTTTTGGAAAGGGGTACAATTTGGTCCCAAGGATCAAATGTGTACGTTTTTTTAAGGATCTTTTGGTGTAATAAAGTGATTCGATTCAATTCAAATCTCAATGGTGATTTTAACAACACTGTTAACTCTATGGACTGGAAAGTACATGATGGGTTACAAGGTTACTGCATTTTGTGTTTAAAAAATTGACTCTAGTCTTGGTTGCTTTCCTCTTGGGTGTGTGATGCCCAATCTACTTTCTTAGTTCTGTCAGCTGTGAGTGTGTTTAGCTCTAACAACCTAAAAGACATAAATGTTTAGCCCTTCTTTGTGGGATTACAAACTGCAACCGAGCCAGTGACACTGAAGCATCATCTATTTAGACCTGCCTGTGTAAGCCGTCACAATGAATCTTGGCTCTGTCAACCAAAAGCCCAAAAGCTCAAACCAGATTATGTCCCTCTAATCAGTCCTTCTACCACCAGCAAGTCTTTAAAAAATGCCTTCCAGCAAGCCCTGCAAGGTGTCTTTGGACCTGGTGTAGTTTCAGGCTGTTAACACTGGTTCGTCTTTGTCCCACTGCAATGATGGATTTTTATGAGGGTCCTTTGCAAGGATATTATTTCATATATATGTCTGTCAGTGACCTATGAAGGTCCAGCTTGACTTTACAATGATCTACGCATGATTTGCTTCATGTGCAAGTAGCAAAAGGCGTAGTTATAGAGGTGTACACGAATCAATAACTACAGCAGGGAAATCAATCATAACTAGTGGCTGAACAGAGAGGAATGTAAAGATTTATTGATTGCTTTGCAACAGCACTGTTCTTTAAATGCTCAGTAAAAGAACCTGGCTAGATGCTTTGTGTAAACACTGCAGCCAGAGTTTAAAAAAAAGAATGAAAAATGGAGTAAATGCAGTATTGGCATGTGTGCATCAGCTTTCCCAAATGCATTTTTTGGCTTTGCATCTCCTCAACAAAAGAGTGAGATCTGGCAACCTTCCATCCAGCAAATGGCCCTATTATTTTTGCTCTGCACCCTCCGGTTACTCTGAATAAGCAGAATTTATCTATGTCAAACAGCCTCTACTGTGTTTTTCTCTTTTTTACCTCCTCGCTTGTTGTGGCTGCACCACCACTTCCACCCACACAGACCTCATCAACCCCAGTTCTTTCAAACTTTCCTCTTGTTTAATGTCTGCCTTGACTCTGCAGTTATGATTTTATTGACCTTATTTCTAAAAGTTAAATCTGATTTTTAGAAAATCCTTTAAAATACCTTCAGTTTTAAGAATTACCAATTAGACTTACTAATTACAATATATTCTGTGATTTTGAAACCAGGAATAAGATG
Organism: Cetoscarus ocellatus; assembly: GCA_037902135.1. Classification (NCBI taxonomy): domain Eukaryota; kingdom Metazoa; phylum Chordata; class Actinopteri; order Labriformes; family Labridae; genus Cetoscarus; species Cetoscarus ocellatus. The sequence goes on along the minus strand of JBAMNC010000846.1, from coordinate 132,251 downwards.
CTCTCTGTGGACGTGATTTTTAATCTGTCTTAATTTGATTGAGGTTAGTATTACCTAAAATCATGTGTTTTACGAACTGATGCAGTTTATGACCTAAAAACAGTCTGTCCCTATTTCTGTGTGGAACAGTGCAGATATTCTGAACAGCAGTGAATCAGAGATGCTCATCTATCCAATCTTATCCATAAGAAACAAAGCTGAAGTCAAATTGGGAAATAGTTTGTTTTCAAATTAATGATAAAGTGGACATAGTCTATTTATACCAATTCCTCAATACCTTTTACAGCCAACGCATCACCTTTTCTTTCCGTGAAAGGCATAACAGCAGCCATCCTGAGGCTGACCACAAAGAGCTAGATTGCGTGTGATTGCACAATAACGCCTGGCTGTTTATATGCTTTACTCGTGTTCATGGCTTCCAGTGAGTCTCTTTATTTCGGATATTACCCACGCAGTGCCAGTGACAGGATGGAAGTAAAATGAATGTCTGTCATCCAAACATTATTTGAGAGATGTTCACTTGAATTTTTTATTCTTCAGACAAGAAAAGTGTTTTCCTACGCCTTGTTGGTTTCATGTTTAACCATTATGAGGAAAAGCAAAACCACCCAGTGAGGCTAACCACCAGTCAAAACTATAACGCTGCTATGAGTCACTCATTCTTCCACCCACAGAGTTCAGAGGAGGTGAAGCGAGAGAGGTCAGAGGATTGAGTCAGGTCATGCACTCACCAAGAAATCCCTAAAAGTAAAAATAAGTTTATTCTGTTCTGCCCTCCGTTTATTTTACTGTCATTCCTGTTTAGATGTGCACACACATAAACACACACCAGAGATTGGGCAGGGTTTTAGCTTGAGCTAATTCTCACATCAGTCACAACTGACAGACATTGACAATTGAAGAATAATTTTATCAATGATTTGTGTGTCCTATAAACTTCATGAAATATTGGAGTCTGGGGTTGAGTGTTACTTGTGTTACTTTACTGATACTGGTGCAAACTGGGCTCTAATGTTGACTTTGGCCACACAGACTGGGCTGAACAAACACTTGGCATAGGGAATGTCAAAACAGAAGATTATCCAGTTATTGTCCAGCTTTTTGTAATATGGGATGGGTATCCAAACCCAATATCTATGGGGCACAGGTACCAAAATGCCCAGTATAGTGTGATACAAATTACAACATTGTTGTAGGTGCTTCATTTTTGTACTGCTCACCAAATGTCAGAACCAAAAATGCTGAACCCTCTCTGTCTTTTTTGCTAAATGAGCTGTCAGATGTTTTCCTACATAAATGCACACTACAGGTAAATGAGGTATTTATAAATTGGCACCTGCAAGGGTACACATGGTTAACAAACTTTTCTCTTCAAACTTTTAGCTCAGGAACTGTTTTAAAGGTAGGGCAAGCAACAGATGGAGAGGAGGGATTTTGCTCACGTTGCTGTGGTTGTAGATTGGCCATGGACAAATATTATTTATTAAAAATGATATTTTCTAGAACCAACATGTCTGACTGAAATTAAGTGGGGAGAATCATAGTACAGTTTTATTCACTCTTAGAGCTTTTGATAAAAAAATAAAGCTGTAGTGTTGGGGGCTTTGCATTAAGTTGGTGGGAAAAGTATCCAATGAACACTGTTAGTAGTGATGTAGTGTTTTCTTGAATGAAGTTTTTAAAACAACAACACTTCCACTATTGGAATCATGTTGGGTGTTGGATGTATTTATTTGTATATATACAGTATGTATATGTGTATTTTATATATGTATGTATCTATGCATATATGTGTATCCATAAAATGAAGAGTTGTCTTCAGTCTGCTCTATTGTAAAGTGTCTCGAGATAACACTTGTTATGAATTGGCGCTACACAAATAAAGATTGATTGATTGATTGATTGATTGAACAAAATATTAGTTAATACATTAGTTATTTTTAAAGTTTTAGATTGCATTATTATATTGATATAGTTGTTGGTGCATTGATATAGTGTTTAGCGAGCCACCATTTTGGGTTGTGTTTGGTGGGAAGGACCAAACACACAGTCAAGCTTCACAGAAACAAAATTTACAAAAACAATAGAGCCCACCGAAGCCCTGCTCACTCACAGCAACAGTCCTATATGAAGAGAAAGATAAACGGGGAGAACAATACGGAGGAGGCTGGATGGTAAAATGAAAGCAGTGGCTCAATGATTCGTGTTCAAGATCTCAGATGTTGGGCAGATTTTTTTTTTTTTTTTTGCTGAAACGTAGTATAAAAAGCTAGAGGGTGATGAAAGTTTACCACATTTCACATTAGCGCCACAAAGTAGAACATGATGACCATGTAAAATCCTGAAGTTATTGCAGTCCTTTGCATCAAAACAATCCTACTTAGCTCTTCATTAACCTGTGTGTTGTTTTAATCATTTAACTTTATCACCAATCAGCTGAAAAGCCTAGCCCTCATTATAGTTGGGATGGGTGGCTTATTGAACCAGTTGAAACCTAATACTGAGTGAAATCACATCGTGCTATTGTCATTCAGATTACTACTGATTCATCACCAGCGGTCATTATGTCAAATCTGTCAGGCAGAATTTGATGTTTTTGATAAGGTTTGATATCAAACACAGATATTGATATACTACAGTAGTGATACCAAAAAACATTTACTGAATGTGGCTGCCCACTCAGTTATCATGAAATATCCATTTTCTTCCCTCCAGGGACATTCTCCAAGAAATGATTCCTGTCTTTGAAAACCTCCAGCTCTTCTACTGAAATGATAGCCAATACCACAGTCTCACACTCTGTTCCCAGGACTCCACTCTTTCTTTAGGTGGTTGCTGGTTTTCCGTGAAAGAGTACAGTGAGGTTTTGCAGTGACTTTCTCTGACAAACCGACAGTTTTTGACCTTTAGAGTAAACCATGAATTAAGTGAGCATTCCTCACTTTCTCTATTTTCCCAAACTTCAGTCTCAAATGATGTTATCTCAATGTACTCGCCACAGGACAGGGTGTTCCCTATGGCTGCATACCCCATAATGAATAGGTATTGTTTACATTGGATTTTTCAGAAATTCTTAAAGCTGTCTTTCATTTGTTTCTTTCAGCTGTGGGTTATCCTAAATCTGCAAATGATTCTTAAGCATATTTGTTCCTGGCTTTTTGGTTTGGAAGACTAATTCAAGGATATCATTCAATAGGAGTTATGTGAAGTCTTAAATAAAACAACACGGCTGATAAATTGTTCGCTGTAGGTGTAACTAAAGACTACGAAATGCTCATACCTAACACAACCTCAGTTTGAATTGTTCAGACAAAAGGATGACTAATTTCTTTCCACAATAGGTTAAAGGTTCGAGGAAAAGCATATGTGCAGGGGGTGCAGATGGACCATCTTAGGTATCTTGTAGACTATTTGGAAGTGTTGTTCTGGTACAAGCAGGGATTCTGTGCTCTATGCAGTTTGTTTTAATTTATATGAACACAGCAATTGATCCCTGTCTTGGCACAAACAACTTCAGCAAGCTCACCTGAAAAAGGTGGTCTTGGCCCCTGGGACAGTTTATTTGCAGTGATTCCACAATCGACTGTACAACTGCTGCAAACAGTGTGATGCTGTAGTGGTATTAGCAGCCGTAATCGTAAAAATAAGCAATAGTAAAAATAACTGCAGTTCAGTTACCAGGCAACCAGGCTGATGACAAAGTACCACTTAATAGTAATGTTTGGGATCCCACTTGTTACATTGTATTAAGTTACCATGCTATCTGGTGTCCCCATGGTCTGCTGAAGACTCTGGTCAGCACTTTGCAAGAACTGGTTTATTTTTGTGCAACAGTGAGGGTAGTTTTGGCAAGCCCTAAAGATGTGTTCACACCGAACGCGACTTGGGCAACCTCGCCAACCACTCTCCATGTAAAGTCAATGTACAGCCGCGATGGGGCAGGGTTAGCCCTTCCGCGATTCGATAGACGCGTTCTGGGCGACCTGGTCGCTCGGCGCTCAGTCACCGAAGTTGAAAAATTTGAACTCTTCAGGCAATGTTGTGTGTGGCTGTGCGGTAACAGCCAATCAGCGTCAGTTGTGTGGGTGTGTGACGACACCCTTGACAGACTGTTTTTATTCCGGTTCACAGAGTGACAATCCATGTCCGTGTGGGAAAGATTAGTTAGTGAGTACATTAGTTCCGCCTAGACAGGACCCCAGAGAACTGGCAGACGATGCTGCTGCAGGGCCATCAGCTGCAGTGTTTTGTGGTTGGTAGGTGAGTGAAAAAGATGCAGTTGGAATAATGTCAGCTAAAACATCATATTACATGATATGATATGATCGCAGTGAAACTTGAGAGGACATGACGTCACTGAGCGACATTGACCAAAATGAGCTATTTATGGACTGGCGACGCAAGTCCCCAAGTCGCGTTTGGCGTAAACGCACCTTATCATTTGCATGTTGTAGTTGTACTGTTGAGCAGGAGATCCATATCCCAGCACATCCACTCACTGATGCACACAAAGTAGAGGCAATCCATAGAAATCCAGCCTAATTGACAGAGGCTACTTATACGCTGAACCAAAAACGCCGCAATTGATAAGAATGTATTTAGCCATGGATGCCAGACTGAAGAACACAATATGATATTACATGATTGTTTTGACTTGGAGTTACATTGTTGTCCTCCGGTATCCTTGTTCTGCACAGGCACCTTACCTCCCCAATATCACCGATGCTCATGAGATGGGTACCGATAATATTTTGGGCAGTTTTTTTACTCTTTGCAGAGTTGTCCTGTCCTGGGCTGTGCACATCCCATGCCAGTTTGTAATGTTTCCAGTCAGGATGCTTTCAATCCCTCCTTTGAAAAAGTTGACTAGAACTTGGCGTGGAAATTTTGCTTTATTCAAGCTTCCTTAAGAAATAAAGCGGTTCCTGAGCTTTTTTGACCAGGGCAGAGACATGCAAAGTCCTGATCCAGACCGAGGTCCACCATTTGGTGGTGCCTGATTTACTTTAACATTTGCAAGAAAAACTTAAATATTGTTTTTTTAAAGGGTAAAATGTGGGGAGGAAATATTAAAACAAAGACAGTTTTACTTCTCAAAATGTATTTTGGAGATGTAAAGTTGTAGTGACACCAGCAAATGATGCAGTGCAGCTTTGTATTTGTATTTATAGATTTTTCTAAACCATATTCAATCGCCACATGTCATGCTCAAGCCGAGCCCATCTAAATGTTCAGAGGGATCCCACTTGAACTGCAAACAGTGTCAACTTGGATTTATATACAGAATGTGATGAACACTCTGGATTATTAGCCTGAGGATCCTGCTGTGGAAACCACCTACATAGGGTGGATTTGAGTCCTATCTTTGGACAAACACCCTGCAGACTGCATTGTTTCCATTTCCCACAGAGTTAATGATAGGCTTATGCCGTGCAAATTTTCCTCTCTGTTTTGAATTGTAGTGTGTGTGAGAGCCCACCTGATGTTCCTCCTCCACTTTCCAATAAAAACACCAAAATTCAATATTTTTCATATACCTGCTTCTTTAGTCTTTAAGTTTTTCTTAAAAACTTTAAGACTTTTAAGGTATTTTCTTGACAGCCACCACTTGAAAAATGTATCTAAATTCCATACTGATATCATCGTCATTTTTGTGGTTCTCCAGTATGTGTCATAGTCTGGTAGCTGCATTATCCTTCCATCGTGCAGCCCCAAATAGTCATTCAACATTCAAACCTACTGTGAGGTTTTTTTTACATAATAACCCAGTAATCAGCTTGCATTGTTTTTCCGCAGGTATATCATAGTATCCCTTTCAATTCTGTTAGTTTTGTACAAACCCAAATAAAATTCTATAGGAAGAGCTTTCAGTATTTTTGTGTTAATGCTTTAACTTGAGCATTAGTTTGTGCAGTGAACCAGTTCATTGAGTGTAACTCTTTTGCTGTGGTCTCACTAAATTGCCATCTAACATCTGTTCCAAATGTTGAACCACAGATCTTTTAAGCATGTGTAAATCGTTAATCCGACATTAATGAATGAAAGATTAATGTTTCAGAAAGTGAGGAAAAGCTACTTTTTAAAGGTTTTATACCATCAGCTTTTAGTGAAAACCATATAATCAAACAATATCATTGACAAGCCGCCCTCAAAATCATTGTTAAAAACAAATCCCTTTTATATTTGCCTCCTCGATGGAGAGGATCAGATCAATGGCCTCTTGCACAGTGAGCAATGCAGGCCTCATTTTTCTTAAATTTACTAGGAAATAACAGTTGTAATATAATTAAGCTTCTATATTCAAAATGGGGTTCATAAGCTGTTTCCTGAATCTAAAACCTTTGTTGTTTACCATGTTGTAGAGGACTATAACCTAACAGTTCAGGGTTGGAATAAAACACAGCATACATCTGCTCTTTCAGCAGGTCTGTGCTTACAGTGCTGCAGTATTATGTTTTTTAATTCAGCAGATATTTAAAAATCATGATTCATTAACAAATCATGAAATTTGAGTGACTAGCTTTTATCTGCCACCTCTAATCTTTCTCCCGCTAATATTGTCTGAGAATGATCTGGTGTTCCTTTGCTGTTGTCCTTGCTATCCTGATTCAACCTCCTGACAGTTATTGTCTTAGCTTAAGCTTTTCAATGAACGCCTACATTCTTACAACCAATACACAGCCAAGAAAAGAGCATCGTCTCTAAATGTGACTGGAGGAGTCAAGAGCATTTTCATTGTTTGTTCTGGTAAATGAATGAAGGGAAGATGAGCCTGTAACTCTTAAGAAATAGGGTATGCAGGAGAAGCCAACAAATTTATCAACAAACAAATATGCAGCTTCATTTTGTAGATCCACCATGCATTTCTTAAAAAAAAAAACTTTTTTTTTTTTTTTTGTCAAAACTGAACTTGATTTTCAGTATTTTATTCATGTTGAAGAGAGGCTGTCAAAAACCTGCCCAAATCTTCTGTCCACACATTGGCACTCTCCTCTCTTCATCGAACCCACTACAGTTCCTTTTCAAGATGACATTGGATGTGATCCAGTCTATTTTTGTTTGGATGTATTTGGCTGGAGGTGAAGAGACTGCATTATGATATACTGTCCATACAGTGTTGTCTTTATGGGTGGCATAAAATAAACTCTTTACCCCCTTTTTTGTTTTGACCACACAGTTGTACTCAGTTTGACTCAAATCTTTCACTCTCATGGCAAATGCGAACGGAATTGGTTTTCACCGCAAACATTTTTGAACACTTTTCACATGCTGCTTGTACTCTGTATCTATGATGCCCATGCAGCCAGAAAACCATTTCCACTCTCTGACATACACAGCCCGTTCTCATTCATCGCTGCAGCACATGCCAGCGATCTTTATCTGTATCCTATAATTACTGTTTCTATGGAGAAAGTGTTTGAACTCTAGTGTTTATATGTGTCGTTTAAGTGGCTGTCACGGACGGTTTGAAGCATGCTATCGTGGTGCATCATCGCCACCACAAGAACCACAACAGTCTATAAGAGTTGATTCATGGTGGATTTTTATATGAATCATAACAATTCTGCGACTGGTGGTCAAACTTTTGAAATGAGTCACTGGCAGCAGGGCTGTGAGATGCTGTAGAGTCAGACTCACAATAAACACCAACTTCTTTAATTGAAATCTAAGTTGGAATATTCTCCACTCAAAACCGATCACCCACTGGTTGATTAAACATCATTTGTAACAGTGTGCCACTTTGAAATGACCTTCTCTCCACTCCTCCGAACCGACGTTTTAATGATGCATGAAATGTGCAGATTAGCAGTGTTAGTTTTATCTCGGTGCTCAGTGCCAGCCCCAAAATTGGTCATAGGTGCTTCTATGTCATATTTATGAGACTCCAGCTGTCTATTCAAAGAGAGAGGACCTTTTATAGTCTTCACATGGGAACAGGTCAGCAAATGTCAATTCCAGTGATTCATATTTCATGTCAGAAAAGAAATGTCTCGCCCATCCATCATACCAGCTTCAACAAAGTGTCAGAGGAAAGTTTATTTTTTTCTTAAGGAAGGGCAATGTGGACCAAAACTTCAAAACCTATTGTGATTATTTTCATCTAGATGTCAATACACTTTGTATATCTTAATATTAATTTCTGTTAAGAATTATACATGGCTGTCACAGTAACAGACTTATAAAGCTTGATGTGCCTTAATACCTGTTTGATACCAAAGCCCCAAAATACATTGACAATCAATATTTGGCAATTTTTTTGTCTCTGAATACCATAAATTTTAGACAAACTCCTACAAACTGTCAAATTGTACAGAATCAATGGTTATATTCCCATATGTTAACTCTTAAATTCTTGATGTTTTAAAATGATTCAGTCTTTGTTATTTCAATCAGTGGTATCAAGGAAGAATAGACACGAAATGATCATAAGTCACATTCTAAACTAAAGAGAGAGAGAGAGGGCTGATCTTAATTGCAGAATTAGGTTGTCAAAATTTGGTAAATGAGTTGAACTGGCATGCTTTTTCTGGTATCCACCACTTTTTTATTAATTCATTTTTATTCACCCCCAGTTCTCACACTGTCTGCCTGTGCAGCATTCTGTACGTGCCACACACTTCACAGCAAATCACAATGTCTTCAATCAGTCTGTGTTCACATCCTGCCTTATTCTGTCTCCGGCACGTATTAGCAGCACAGCTCCACACTGGTTTGCTGGAGAAGTCTATTTTCAGTCCCTACTGAATCTATGTCAGGCAAATCAGACTAAATTAGGAAAATAAGTGCTCAGAGTTTCCGAGTTAATTCAAAGTACGGTGTAAATAGTAGAAATAATATCAATGTAGACAGCAAATCAGCGCAAGGCAGGAAATATAACCTGTTTTTTACATATTGCTCCTCCTGTAAACTCAGTTATCTGTGGTTGTGGTTTTACATTATCTTGATGATATTGTGTTACAAGCTTCCAGGGCTGTACTCCAATGTGCAGTGATTTAATACACTTCTAGTGTGTAAGGACATGCGCCATTAGTCAGAGCAAACTGGCAGTACAGATATGATGCCATGCAGGCGTATTATGTGGAACTCAGACTCAGACACAGGGTCTCTTTCTTATTTTCCATCCACTTTTTGAGAACCAAGACAATATATTATCCATTATGTGGTGTTTAGGGCTGATATTTATTTTTACCATGATGTTAGAGTAGCATCTTTTTTTTTTCATTTCCAACTATTTATAAAAATACTCATTGAAAATAAAGTAAAATAATAAAAATAAGAATTCCTAATTTTTAGAAAACATTTCTGAAATATTATCTCACTGTTGCTGTTAGTTTCTATACTGTTTAGGAATACCTTCTCAATAAAAAGTAGATGAATTGAGAAATATTTCACCCTATTAACTAAAAGAAATATAATTGTGTGCCAAACTAGAGTATTGAATACATTTAATACCAATGGAATACAGCCAATTCCAGGGCAATCACAAGGTGCGCAATCTTGGTACAATTTACCTGTTATAGCCAAACACAATGAAGCCCCACTGCCATTAAATTGGGCATTGGGTTTGGTAACTCTGCCAACATAAATGTAAACTATATTGATTTTAACTATTTTTGCACCTTATTTCTCATTTATAAATATTTTAATGAATCAAAAAAGTCAATATATTGCCCAGCCATAGGTATCTTCAGCACAAACACAGTACTTTTGGTGTTAGTTGTGTCAAACATATTGTGCAGGATGCATTATCAAAGGAAAAAGGAGTCCTCACACCTGACGTCCTCGGGGTGAAAACAAAAGTGAAAAATAATTTTTAGTCATTAAGGAAAATTAGAAACTCAACAAAGGCAAGTGCCTGCAGGCATTATCAGCAATTACAAAGAAGAACTGATTTTTGACTAAAACCATAAATTATGAGTTCCTTAGAATTTAAAATGAAGTGAGCTGTTACTTGGAAGTCATTGCTGATCCTATCTTTAATATTTCATTGGGGCCAAGAGGGATCATATTGTTTTGGTCTCTTGCTCATCAAGAAAGAAAAAAAACTTGGAAATTAACTTAACGTGTAATGCTTTTGCTGTGTTTTGATTAGATTTTTAATGAGCTTGAACTACAGCCTGAAGCAAAAGCTTTTAAAGGGATTTTTTTGAAGTCTGTGATCTCTCTTGCATCCTCCATGGAAAACACAGCATCAGGCGACCCTGAGAGGCTCCTCTGGGCGTTTTGACAAAAACCAAACAACGTTTGGCCTTTTGATTTGATCAGTGTTGAGAAATCACTGGATGGATTAAACAGTTGTCATGTTTAGTAAATGAAAGAAAAGCGAGATAAAGTGTGATTTACTATTAATATTTGTGAACGTGTAAGATTTGATATCTGGCTGCTGAGCTTAAACGTGACCCTGTGAGAGTGAGAGATGTCTCTGCTGCTGCCGGAGTATTGGCACCTACTTAATGGATGTGTTGTAAATGACCGTCGTTCTGCAGTGTTTGTCAGCATTAACAGCATTCCCCTCCGCCGAGAGTAATGCCGCAAAACTGCCCAGGTGACAGGCTGCAGTGATTTGTCGCGTTCCAAACACACAGCGTCATGACACTCCAATAATGGACCCGCGTGTTTTACTCAACAAATGGCACAATGACTGCCACGCTGGAAGAAATTGGCTTCATTTTTATTCAAGCAGGGCTGTCCAGAGCAGAGCAACAGGGCAAGAAAGGTGCAAGCGTGCCACCATCAACAAAAGATGGATCCATATTGATGATGAATTAATGGAGAGGAATGGGGCACGATTGGAGCGTTTGCACCTGAAGGGACAAACTCCTGTCCACAGCTGTCAATAGCTGCTCAATAAGACGCAGGGAGGACACAGGCCTGGAGTTACTGCTCACTGTTTTAGAAGTGCTGTTGTGGCTTCAGAGTCCATGAAGTCTGCGTCTTTTGAAAAAGGACAACAGTCAAAGCAGAGTTGTGCTTACCAAGTTGGCAAATGCTACTGCTACCTAAAATTAAAAATAATGTGTCTTTTTTTCTTAGTAAATACTGTATGAGCTGGCTTGTAACTTCTGCACAGTAATGGCAGCTAAGGTAACACAGATATAAAATTGTAGACCCTAAATAGGTAATACATTCAGTGCCTTTTTCTACCTTCAGTGTGGAACTCAATATGCTGGTGTTTGAAGTCTATATTTGACAAAATATCTCCGAGAAAATAAAAGCGTTATAAAATGTAACATTTGGAATATTGTTATAGTTAAGATATATATCATAATAAAAGGCATAAGTGTAATATAAACCCAGTCATATAAGTCAACCTGTCATTGACAAATATAAAACAAAGCATAATGCAAAATATGTGCCCGATTACTATCAATAGTGTCACATATGCTGCATTTGTCTACTACTACATAAATCTATATTACTAGCTATACTAATAAAAGAAAGATACTTGAGTGATTAAAATGACCAACATACCAATATTAGACTTTCCATCTTTGAAAATATGAAAAGAAAGAGAAAAATATTAAAAGTATGAGTAAAGGAAAACCCATTGATTAATATTGATACCAACAAGACATTGTTCGCCAATTTTCCCCAGCAATAAAACAGTGGCAATAGCTGAATTATTTTTGTTACACAAAAATGACTCTTGAATGGAACTTTTGTTTAGGCAGTTATTGAAATCAACCATCTAGTATCTTTGTAGGTCAGATATTTTTTTTTTGTTTGTTTATTACTGTAATCATGATATATAAATTTCTGTTAGCGGAAAATGTGAATTCATTGCAAGGCCAAACAAATCAGTTATGGTGCTTAGTTTGATCTGGGGGCTGATGCTGAAGATTGCAGCTTCTGTTACCTTCTTAAGGCTGTTACGAAGACACAACAAAAGGTGAGACAGAAATTCTCTTTCAATTATTTTCTGTCTTTCTCAGATGAAAAATAATCCCACCCAACCAGGTAACAAGCATACATTGTAATTTTAAGGTCTTGTATAGTATTCACTATTTCCCTTTCCGTAAAATCACATCTACAGGGGCACTGAAAATGAAGAGTTGTATTTGATTATCTCTGAAGCGTATTATTAATCAAACCATAGCATTAAAAGTTGCATTAATGGATTATTCTTTAAAATGCACCTTTTCCATCCTTAACTCTTAATGTCTGCTGATGCACTGGTTGACAAGAAGAACTCATAACCTTTTCTACAACCAACATAACCAGCACAAACAATACGTATAAGCTAATCAGATGTTTATTTATTTAGATCATAACTGCCTAACCTAACCAATCGCGAGCCCTGAAAATGATGTCCATGCATTTATAAACTCGCTGATCATCTCACAGATGGACTCATAATCTACGGCAGGGTGCTGTCTTGTCCTCATGGTGAGCTTCATCAATGAAATGGAGTGGAAACTTTGTTTACATCAGCAAATCTCTGTTATGTGAATACAACTGCAGGCTTGTCAAAAGGACACTCCAGTCGTCCCCAGAGCCGCTGCCCCTGTCATTCTGTCACATCCTTCTGGACACATACATGGTTAAGAACGGCAACTGTTCAATCAACAAAGGCTTGAGCTATTTGATTACATTATAAAACTGATGATTAACAGGCTGTGAAACGATCGAGCGAGCAGATGAACTGCAGAGAGTAAGGTGCCTTTCACCCATGCATCTGCTTTTGACCAACAGACGATATTCCCACAGCAGCCATGATGCTGTGACATCACACTCTGGGCAGGAGCATCAAACATGGATCATTTTGTGCTGTTGTATTTCAGGCTGTTTAATGTAAAGATTCTTAAATTATTTTTATTTCATTATTTCTTGAATGAGAAGCGACTAAAACAAAAGTGGAATCCGTAGAATCGGATATGTGCTGGCCATATTACACCTATAATTTTGGTGCTGTTGAACGATTGCATCCTTAAATCCATTCTGACGTTACAGCTACAGATAGTGTCAGCATCAAGGTGAATGCCCATAGGACGTCTCTTCCAGATTGTACTGAACTGCAAATGACAATGCTAAGTGGCTGCAGTGTTCTCTTCTTTACCAAAATAACTTTAAGTCCACATTTTTAGTACATTTCCACCAAACTGAAGCTCAGAGATGAGTAGCAGAACACTTTAGATTATCCATACTTTGACGAGTTTGGTTGCTTGTCAGATCCAATCTTGAAACATATTTCCATCAATAATCATATCACAGGACTTGTTTTTTTTGAGGTTGATATGTCATATTTGATTTACTTTTGCTTCTTCGTAATGATCATATTGTTAATGTTTTATTTCTGGCTCTCTTGAGCACTTTTAACTGTTATACATATAAATAGAGGTCATTGATTAAGGCAAGATTTTATGTAGAAAATATTCATACATAAAATATATATTTACAAACTCCTGCACAATGAACGTCACCTCTGCCGACCTCGCCTGCTCAATGGCTTAACAGCACCATTGTTTGGTCTTAAAGAGTAATCGACTTTCCTTCTTTAGCACCAGAAGCTTTATAAAATGTTGGAAGTTAATGCATTTAAAAACACTGATACTCTGCAGATTTTTACCCCACCCTTATCAACCAGGGAGCAAACATTATCTGGAATGACATTTTGGCCATAGAATGGGATCATTCATCATATTCAGTCCTGTTATTTTTGGCTCATCAATAGATCCTCCTAATTGACAATAATGACTGATATAACAGCACATAAATGGTATAATCCATTTGTGATGGGTGTGATCACTTGTTAGCCATAGCATCGAAGATTAAAATCTGCACATTAGCAGCACTGCAGGCTGTGGGAAAATGATTGTTTTCATCCATGCCAATGCCCTGCCCACCCCCATTTTTAGTTATTATTTCTCAAGAATACCTTATAATGATAGTAATGCTCAATACCTAAGGGCTACGTTACACTTCCTTAAGATACATAAATACACGTTAAAACCAAGGTTGTCTACCAATTACAAACACCTGTGTCAAAGATGTAAAATGTTTGAATAATAGATACTAGTTTGGATTAAAAAAGACCATGTCAGTCATTCTTTTATTTAACTTAATTTTTTGTTTGTCTTCAGCATTGGGTCTTAAATGCTGTATTTAACAGCTTGTGACTTGTAATACTTTGTATACTTAAGCAAAAGTTTCTTTAGGTCCTGTCAGTGTTGATCCTTCTATACATGCAACTTCATTTGCATTCTCCTGTTTTGCTTGAAAGCATGCAGCAGTTCTTAGTTGTTGGCTGGTTTTGGATGATACCGATGCTGACTTGTGGCGCTTTCCTCTAAAACATTTGGATTAAGGGCAAACTGAGGAGTAAAAGTTTACTCAGGAAAGACAGCTGCACTTGTTGAGAAGTGCTTAAAGTAAAAGTTCAAGACAACACTGCCCTATCCCCTTGTCCCTTTTCATGGTATTTGCTGTGTTGTCATCTCCGACTATTAAACAGGTTATTTTCTCCCTTGTAAACCAAATAAAACTACAGAAATGAGGTCTTTAGAACTGCAGCAAGGCTCAGACGCCCGCCGGCCAGTAATTTGTATTTGACAAGTCAAGCAAGCAGTCACAAGTGTACTTCGTGTACAGACATTGTTGGAGCAAATATATTGGCCGGCTGGGTGTATGCACTAGGAAGCCAGATGCTTTGCAAGCACCCAGAACACTGTGCTTATGTGCCCTCTGTGGAGGCAAGATAGTGAAAGTGCAGAGTAAAAAGGGACAGAGGGGAAGGGGGAGACAGTAGAAAAAGAGTGGATTTAATGAGGTTGAGGAGCAACATATGAACTGTAGCTGAGGAATAAAAGAGGGACCAGTCAGGGGAACAAAGTCAAGTTAACAAGGTGGGAGAAGAAGAAAATGATAAAAAGCCAGGGACCAATAGCACTCATTATCAGCTGCTTAAAAATCGACAGTACTCGTTAGGATAAAAAGTTTTCTTGTTTAGATCTATGTAATATTTATATATATTTATTATTATGTTTTATTTATAAATTCAATTACATCTATGCATGACACCAGAAGTAAACTGTATTAATATTATATTTATGCCTCAGGAAGCACATGAGGTACTTTTTAAGGTACACACACAGCATTTTTTCACAGCACAGATAATATACGGAATAAGAACTTGTTTCAGAGTGATATTACTTGTTTTTTAAATAGAGAGACATAAAGACAACTAAATCACACCCAAAACCCTAGCTTCCCTCAAGTAAGACCAAATCAAGAAAAACATAATAAATATTATTTGACCCTAAACAGTGAAGACAAACTGATGGATAACCTAAGCTCTGCAAAAGATGTTTCACTGAAAAAAGTCTTTACCAAGTACAGACTCAGTCACCACAGATTACCTATAACAAAGGGTCGTCCCAAAAAGAGCTGGCTCCCAGAGACTGTGACACCCTACAGGTAGAGACAGAGCTCCACTTGCTCTCATCCTGCAAGTCTTAGTCTGTCAGAGAGGAATGCTATCCCCAAATAACGCACAGAGTTTGAAGAAATTACTAATACTCAGAAAATCCCATATTTACTGTGAGAAATGTAAAACTGTAAGATAATTGCGGGGAAATATGTCAAAGTAAGTGAGGACTTTAGGGTAGTAATAGTAGTAATTGTAGTAGTTTATTTTTGAACGTGTCAATGACCCAAGAGAGGTGAACAGTCCGCCTAGACTTAAAAGGCACTGGAAAATCACAGCAGATAGGAGCATTAACAACACAAGAGGAAAATAATAAATACATCATTATACAAACCAGACAGTGACGAAGCAAATATTAACATAGAAACGTTGAGTCTTAGAAATCAGGACCTCAGCTCTTTCCAAGCATTCATTAATCAAATTTTGGCAGTTTTCAGACGATTTACAAAACAACTAATCTCGACAGGTGTGATACAAAGGACAGTACAACAAAGATTGCACTTGTTTTCCACCTCTTCAAAAACACAGAAAGAAACACCATTGGTTCTCCTCGGGAACTGAGAGGAAGTGGCCTGTTCCTAAAGCTAGAGGAAGAATACCGTATCTCAGCTGAGCTCACACAGACCTTTGTGCTCTAGTGAGGTGGTGACGTCGGACTCTGGACCATAAACTTTTTTTTATTCAATTTTAAGTCCTTAATTCTGGTTTACATAAAACTTGTGTGGACTCATTTTGTCAGTAGAACTCAAACATTCTGTTCTCTATTTGATCGACATTACACTTAAGGTGACATCTAAAAATATGAAGGAGATCTGCCTTTTCAAATATTTGTTCAAGTTCTTAAGTCAGCGCATGCTTATTGGACAAATCCCAACAAAGATGTTCTTATTTATCCTGCTATCTGGCTTACTAATACATACCCATATACCTCACTTCACATGGTTCCTATCACATATCATTATTTAGTGCAGGTTCTGGGACATTTTCCTGTAAACTTAGAAAATGGCTGCCCTGAATTGCTGCACATTTAGACTGCTTATTATAACCCAAACTCCTGCACCGTTATTCCAAATAGTGCAAACACAGGATTGAAATAGCTGTGTATAAGTTTTGTGACCAAGATCAATGTATAATTTAACTTTATTAAGGACAGCCATTTGAGCACTATCTGCAGTCTGACAGTATTTAAAACTCCTTCATCTATGTTTGGTGTTGATCTACAGGTAGTCCCAACTATTGATATTTCTCTGTAAAATATTATTGATCCAAAGTAAAACTCAACTCAGTCTATAACTGTCCCTTCTTCCTAAAATACAAGTGAATTATATGTTAGTACATTTAAACATGCACACACAACTTCAGATTCACATGTGAAAGCACAAACACATACACTCATACACACACATTAAAAAACATACAAACGTTTTTTGTTTGTTTTCTTTTTTATTATATTATCTGAGTGTTTTTCATAGACATTTGTTTCTAACCCTTTTGTATTTTTATTTATTTGTTTAACCTTAAATGTCATACTAGTACAAATTGTATATAATCCTGATAAACTATTTTCTCTTTTATTTTGAAATGAATGTATTTCTTTGTAATGAATGTTGTACTTAATCACAACATTCATGCCAATATAACCCCATGAATTGATTTGGGAAAGACAGAGGTAGAAAGAAAGAGAGGGTGGCTTTCATTATCTTTAGTGGATGTGATCTGGAGATGTGACAACTGAGCCATGCCATCAAGCTGTTGGTGCTAGAAACCTATACATTTGTAATGTAGAACGCATTAGATCTTTTCTTTTTGCCTGAAGACATAAAACTTCCATTTGAGTTGTCATTGCTCTCACACACTGATGGGGCTGGAAATAGAGAGTTGTAGAGGAGTACAGTTTCTTTACTTTACCACTGTTAACTTCTGGTGAAACAGTACACATTCAATCTGGTTTTTGATTTGGTACATATCAATATGTTTTCAGTTTGGCACATCATCAATATACTGGTACACTTTCTGCCCTTCAAATGCACATACAGGTCATGACATACAGATGTGTCTATCACATAAACACACGTGCACAAACTCTCTCACATAGACACACTTTTTTCTCTTACGTCTGCGCACACATAGTGGATGAATGTATGCTCCTGTCATTGCTCAAAAATGCTTATGTGCTCACAAAAATCTTTGCTACCTCAGTCTTGGGATAACTATGCTGTCGTCGACAATATTTATTTAAGAAAATTTAGATCATACAGCCTTGAGTTTGTCACATTTAGGTTACACATTAGTAGCACTGCTTCCCTGCAGATGACAGAGAGGA
Source organism: Cetoscarus ocellatus (assembly GCA_037902135.1). NCBI lineage: Eukaryota > Metazoa > Chordata > Actinopteri > Labriformes > Labridae > Cetoscarus > Cetoscarus ocellatus. Next base: position 114,504 of record JBAMNC010000846.1, on the reverse strand, counting down.
TAGGTGTTCGTCAGGCACAACTTTTCTCTGCTTCAGTCCAAACATCCAAAAGATAGGTTGTCATGATTTTTTTTAAACTCGCATCATGGTATTTTCTCACAAAATATCTGGCTTTGAGACAGTATTTGTCTGGTCTTCATTTCAAAAACAAGACTTTCACTGCATTCAAAAACTATTAAAACTTGACTGGCTCATTGCATAAGAGGAACATACTCGAAATACCTGTGGATTATAGTTAATGTCAAATCATTTCTGGACTTGTCTGTGTTACTTGTTGCTTTTCATTGTGATAGTGAGGAGAGGTTTGTTTTGGCTGGTGATCAGATCTTGTGTGGTGGGCCTCAACTTACAAGTCCATTTGGAAACTCTGATGAAAGTATTGTTTTCTCATATTTGCACTGACATGTATTTGGTTCAACACACATCTGCACAGAGCTGAATATCCTGTACCGAAACAGTTTGTCAGGAGTGAATGTACTGTTAGAGCTCTCCTATTAATGTTTCTCAACTGATTTCATATATTTGCACTGTCTTTCAAGCAATTTCCAAAAGCACTAAAGCTGAGTCAGTGCCTATTCATTTGACAACAGTATTAGAAGTTAATTCAGAAGTCATATAATGCTTCATTACCCTCCAAACACATTCTGCAGTTAACAAAATTGTAGGTTTATTTAAAAAATATTTGCCATTGCATTATTGTCTCATTGGTTATTTAAGGCTTGATGCTTGCAACTAACAAAAGTTGGACTGGTCAATGGAATATGTTTTTCTATACAACACAATTACACAATTTTAAAAAGGTAATTGAAAATCATAAACTTTCTGATTTTTTAAAATATATACAGCACAGTACTTAACTTCATATTGGTAATTTTAATGAATTCTTATCGGTGTTTATGTTGTAATCAGATCAATGCAAAAACTGCATGAAAGGTCTTGATTTTAAAATGTATAGTATGTGAAATACTGCATTTAAAACAGTGTAATAAGAAACCAGGGAGTCACTGATCTTTGCTTAATGAGACAGTTTAGTTGCTTTCTCACTGCTGAGGTGCTTTCTCTGAGTAGGTACAAGATGTTTGATTTTTAGGTTAAATAAAAACAGACATTAGCACAATCTTGAAAAAAAAAATTGCTACTGGGGGAAGTAAAAGAAAAGTACTTAAGAGGTAAGTAAAAATGAAATAAATGTTTCACAAAGTGCTTAATGCTTTGACTTGTCCACTGAGCTGTCTTTGTTTTTATAGGAAACATTGAAATTCAAAATGTTGTTCATTTTCCATTACTTTGAGAGCAGTATGATGCTTAGACGGGTGATTCCCAGCTGCAGCCACTCCATTGAAGTGAACAGAAACTGACAGATGACAGGCTGTTTTTGTGATTTCAACATTTATCATGTCATTTGAGGACTTTCATCTCATCCCAGTTAAGGCATTACTGGCTATTACCCTGGAAAATATTGTGAACATCCTTTAGTTGTTTAGTTACTTAAAAAAATGAATGATCATGCAGTTTGTACCTAAAGATTTACTCTCTGTGTTTAACCTTATTTTACAGTTTTGGATTGATCTAGTTCATAGCCTACCTTTCTGACCAAAAGCCTCATACCTTGTTTCATAACTCGTACACAGATGTGTTACTCTGATCTGGCTGACAATTATTACATTATAATGAAATGTGTTTTTTTTTAAATAAGATATACACTTTATTATTTATGTCACTGCAAACGAAGTTATCATTGAATATTTCTTGCTTACAGTTACCCCTTTCTGAGTGGTTTTGATTTCTTCTTAGAGAAAATCCTAATCATTGAGCTCATATCTTGCAGTTATTTCAATTTACCTGATCAGAATGTTTCTCTTACTCACTGTTTTGTCATTCTTAAGGAAATAATTTTGTTGGTTCTATACAGCTGCTGCAGATGTCAATAAAAGTAATTTAGAGTGAAGGCAAAACAGGATGCTGTAAATCCTGTGCAAGTTCCTCAGAGCTCATCTTTCCAACCTTAAACTAGATAACCCATTACAATGCTTATTTTTATCCACTGTAAAATAAAAGATTATATAATGCATATACTGAGTTTATTAGCATGAAAGTGAAAAACTCTGTTAGACATAAATGTGATCTATAAATAAATGACTTAGTGCGGAGGCTATTAGACTTGTCTCTCCTTAGCTGCCCAAAGACACAGATATTAATTTCACATTTCACAGGGCATCGACAATGTCTCCAAGCAAAGCAGTGCACTTTAACAAGCTCTGAGATAGCAAGACACTGCAGCATCTGATGTTCTTTAGTGCCTTAAATTAGATTTTTTTGTATGAAGCTATATTGATATTTTTTCCCTCCTCATTCATTATTGCACTTATATCTCATGACAAACATTTTAGAAGGCTTGTCTTTTGACATTGATGGTCTTTCTCACAAAACCCATCACAGATTATTCATGACTCTCTGTGCTTTTTTGTCCTTTTCTCAAAGAAAGTCTGACATTATCCATTCTTTATCCTGGCAGTCAAATCTCATGTTCTTCCACTCAAATCCCACTGATCCTCTGACGGATTATTCTTCATTAGACTCTCATACCTGGCTGGAGTTGGGCCCATCATCTCCTTTTTTCTTTAATGGTGATTCAAATGATTAATTGAATCTATTTTTGTTTTACATCGTTGGTGACATGGTATGGCCGCTTATCAGTTTCCCGTCATTAGGTGGCGGGGCCTGACAATGAGTCCGCTGGCTGGGGTCGACACGACTTATCGGGATAATATATGGCCTCCAGGTTTCAGGTTCAGATTCTCTCCCCAAAGGTAATATTTCTTCATTTTCTCCAGCCATGGTCGGTCTGTCAGACTGACGGGTCTTCACTTTAAACTGTAGTTCTGTCCCACTGGGCCACATAGCTGCTAAAGACCTTTCAGTAAGTTTTTGTCCATATAAATTATAGTTTTATTCAAAGATATCTTTAACAAAAAGTACTTGAAAGTGATTTTCCTATATGTAAGTAAAATAAATCAGGGGAAATTTCTAAGATTCAATTTGACAGAAGTCTTTCAGATTCTTGTTTCGTTATTTGTTTGCCCATGAGCCTGTAACCATGTGATCAGCTCAATTTCCTGTGGATATATAATGGCAATCATTCTCAGACCAGCGCCTGCACAGTCATTGGTTGTTCAGATTAAATAGAAGCAACATAAACCCATTGTTTTTTTGGGGATCAAAAACCCCAATGTCAACTTTGTCCCTCAATTGTCTGGCGTCATGCCACTCATGCTTTCCCGTTATGTGTAGCTCTGTTTGCACACAATGGCGCTGGTCTAACTGACAGCAGGTGTAGTTAAACCCAATGAGTAGGCATGTCACAAAACAATTCATGTATATCAATATCAATTGTCAGGTCAGTTTTATTAGCTGATACATTTAAAGACAAAATATCAATTTGAACCATCATCTGTACGACACAGCTTAATTTTGTGACCGTTTCCACCCAGCTGAACTGTTTCCTGTGAGTTCAAAGGGACTCATGGTAGGCTGATGGGGAAAAAAGTAGAATCGTGATTTCAAAGCATGCAATCAATCAATCAACCAACCAACCTTTATTTATACTCGAGAAATCATTGAGGGGCATCCTCATTTACAATGATGTGGAGTCCCTTACAAAAGAGATCAAGACAACGTAAAACAATAAAAACAGGCAAGCTTTAACAAAAGGGCATTAAATTCATCAGACCTGTGATGATGAATATGACAATAAAGGTCACACTTAAATAAAACAATTCCACACATAAGGTTGGAAAAAATATTTAAAATAGCACTTTAAATTGGTCAGAGTAGAGAAAAAGATAAAGGTTCTGACAAAACAATTGTTTGTTGCCTAATATTTGGTGTTAAGAAATTATCATGTTTGAACACAAATAGACATCATCATGTTAGTAATGCAAATGTTATACCGGGGTCATTAATCCTTGATCATATTTTAAAAACATTAATTATTACCTCTTTAGCCTGCATTTGTCTGTCTGTTTACCTGTCTGTTTGTCTGTCTGTGATCGAGATAACTCAAAAAGACGCTCTCCATGGATATTGGTGGAATTTATAGGAGGTGTTGATCATGACTTAAGGGACAAGTGATTACAGTTTGGTTGTGATCTGAATATGAATACAAATACAGGAATTCTTTCAAGGATTTCTTAAAATTGCATGACAGAAGCACTTTAATAATGAAATTGCCTAAACATCTTCTTTTCTTGATATAAATGTAACTGTGTTCATTTTTTTAAATGACATCAAAACAGGCTACTAAATCGATCCACTTCAATATTGAGTCGTGTCAGGCTTTGTAATATCAGCGAATACTGTCTTGTTGTCCATAGAATCAGTATCATATCGTATCGTATCTTATTGTGATTGATCTGGTGATTTATGCCTCTACTGATGGGTCAAGCAGCACACCCCAAATATGTGATTTCATTTACTTACCCTTTGTCATCTTATCCTACTGTCAAGACTCTTACTAAAATAACTGAAGCATTAACAGAAACACACATATGCAAGCTAAAGTGGGCAGCTGCTGAGTAGAAAAGAGTAAAACAATCAGCTGGTGCACAGCAGGGCTTCAAATTTACATTATTTATGGAACAAACATTAGAAATAAGCATGCATTAGGTTTTTTGGACTTCTTATTTTGTTGCTCTGATATCGAACAGGTTTTAGTATCATATGAGTTTTACAAGAATATGATTTCACAATTCTGATACTGTTATAACTATTTATTGGGGGGGGGCAGAAATATCGATTCATCAATGCATTGCAATTTTTCCCCTCCCAATCCAATATCGATTCAGCAAATCTTCTGAATCGATTCACCTCCTGGCCAGTGGGGGGCGCTATGCACTTTTTCAATGTTTATCCAGCTGCTGCCAGTCGCAAAAGAAGATAAGCTTGCAGAATGATAGGATTGAGAGCCAAACATGTGAGCGATTTAACGGCGTTTTATCAGTATTTTCTGTGTAAATAATGTAAAATGTTAGACACAATAGCATTAATATCATTCTGGAGCGTTTTCTTTTCGTTCTTTTGCCATATTTTCTCTGTGCCGTATTCCCAACTTTTTTTCCCTGTGTTTTACCGGCTTTTTTGTCATTTATCGTCTTTTTGATCATAGTTAGTTTTTTATGGATTCCATATATAGTAATTTTAGAAATATTGGAGGAAGAAATGTTGAGATCTCTGTCTTCAGCTTGACAGGAACTGCTTCAGGGACTACCATCAGTAAAAAAACGCATGGACATGGTCTAATATAACAGACTGTCACATGGACACTAAATGCTGTAGGCAAACAAAAATGTTTGAGTTCATGTAAAATGGGTTAAAATTATTTTAAGTCATCTCAGAAAATTTCTACATGTTTATTTACAACTGTTTATGAAGAGAGTCCTGTTGAAAATTCAAATCCATTTCTATTCCTTTCTTGTAATTATACTGTTTAAAGCATTTATAACATGATAATGACAAATACTTGGAAGATTTGTTTACTTTTATTTCTCATGAAAAAAGGGTGAAAAATGTATTGAAAGGACAATCCCTGACACATTTATTGACAAAAAAGACCAGGTGGACATTTATTATTATAGTGTTGACTGTTATGTTTTTACTTTTGTACTCCATATGCACAAATGAGTTATTACTGTACAAATTTTTATTTTCAGATGTTTGCTTAAAAATATGAAGTAACATACCACATATGTTTACATTGGCATCAAAATAAAAAAAAAAAATCAAAAACTGTCAACAGGTACTCTTATTATTTGTGTATTGAAAAAAATGAGATATTTATATTGTGCATTGGCTCTCAGCTTTGAACATTTTCATCTATTCATGTTACCCAATCCTGCTGAACAGTCATCAAAACCTGTTCTGTTTCTATTTGACACTTCCTATTCTTTAAACTGAAGGGCTATCTTTAATGTTGAGAGAAGGATGTTTGCCTGTCCGTCTTGTCTGCTTTAAAGTGTTGAAACCTAAGCTGTGATTTCTGTTGTAATTAACAAACCTGACAGCAGGATCAGACTTAACACTCTCTTTGCACTCCCTCTGATGGCATAGTCGTTCCCGCACCAGCTAAAAGACCTCATGACGGGCCTCGTTCAAGCCAAGATACAAAGTGACTGTGAGATTAGCCAGACATGACATGCCAGGGAGGGCGGGGATGCTGGTGGTAATGCTTTCAGCAGCAGTCTGGGTCAGCTCCCTGCCAGGATGGAGGCTGGCAGGATTGGCACTCTGCACAAAGATGCCAAGCACCCATGGAACAAGTGATGCGTGACCAATGTCGCTTCTTCTGTGCTAAAATTTGCATTTAGCAAAGGCAGTCTAATGCAGTGCAACAAAACAGAGTAACGCAGAGGCCTCATGGTGGTATCGTTTAGTGCTTGAAATTATAAGGCAGCGGCAGTAATTGGTTAATAATGAGAGATTATTTATTACCATCCCACCTGCCATTGGGCTTTTTCCTGGTTGTGTGTTTGTATGCTGGAATCGTGGGCCCGTTAAAATTAATCTCATTGGGCCACTAACACCCCAGCAAAAGTACCATAAACACATTTCTATTATGCATAATTAAAAACATATTTAAATGAATAAATCAATGAATGAAAAGATAGATAAATAAATAATAAAATAAACAATTAAACTGCTATCAGGCTTAATACACTTAGGTTAACACTTTGGAGTTGCAGGACTACAAAGCTGTCCTGAGGACATAATTTTTAGGTTTGTGTATGAAGAAGCTTCTTGGATGAGAAGTGAAACGTCTTCCCAACAAACTCTACACAGTCCAGTTGCCTTGCTTTTGAATCTTCAGAATGACCATGACCTGGATGAATGAGAATCTACACAGACGTTTTGTGTATGAAAATCTACTCAGATCTATCAACCCTCTGTTTCATCCCTGTTTGTGTCAGGGTAAAAAGCACATTCTCATGAGCTGTGTCATACAGCAACCGTCTCCAAAAGTAGATATGACTTTAGCTTTTCAGTGATGTGCTCAAATGTTTACTGCACAGACAGTCAAAGACATTTTACTTCCACAACAGTTGGCTGCGGGCTAAACAAACACTTGACTCAGGGTGCGTCTCCCACCAGGGGGAGATGGCATATCCCCCTATGACACCACTAGCGGAAAAATTTCAAACAGCATGATTGAACACACATTTTCTGACTGATGGAGTGAGTGCAAGAGGGAAGACAGGGATTTTTCTTTAGATTTTTTTGGGGTGGGAGTTAAAGCAAGGTCAAGGACATGTCTGTATGAACCATTAAAAATCATAGTTTGCATAATATGTGACTTTAATTTAAAATGATAAAAAGATAATTAAACTTTATAGCATAAAAACACTCCTGGTTTTTGGGGCTGTTGTATTGGATTTCTAAAAAGAGTTTTTCTGACACCATATGCTGCGTGGCCTGGTGTTGTTCAATACAGTTGAGTTTGGCATGGTTTGGAGCTGTAAGCTGGCATTGCTTGTGTTTCCACTGCTTGCTGTGCCCTCACCTGTAGGCTGGGTGTATGTATACCGAAAGATGAGGGTCACGCCAGCTTTGTCCAACTCTCTCTGCCCTTTCTCCTCTTCAACAATGGCAAGGAAAGCTTGCAGCTTGCACCTCCCTGAAGTATCGTTCCAGTAGGACATTCTTTATAGCAAAGTAGAGAAGTGGCCCACTCTAATCCACAGGTGATCTGAACTTCTTTCATTTCGTTTTAGCTGCTGTCACATGAAAAGTGATGATTCTTGCAGTAAATCAGCAGAAGCCTAACAGAGTGGTCCAAAAAGTGGAATTGTATAGATCAGTTATTTGGGTGATTTTCCCTGACTCTTACAGTAGAAAAAACATGGTTGAAACGCAGCCTCAGGTGCTTATTCATTTAAGATCTTTTAACTCAATAACAGTTTTAAACATCTGCAGATCATAAATCTTTTTTTTAATTAAGTAAATTCAGCAACTTGTTTTTCAACATGCCTGTCATACTTCCATGTTTACAGAGGAATACAAACTTTACAAATACCGTATAAAAATAATATTATATAAAAATGTTCAGAGAGGCATTTGTATTCATCTTAATGATTTTATTTGAGTTTAGTAGGACAAAGACTGCCTAAATATATTGATTATGCTATAAGAACAAGAAATGACATAAATAATGGGTTAATAAATCAAAATTGAATAAAACTAACACTTCAAGTACTTTTTTCCAGGCCACCCTCATTCATGGACCTTTAAATCATTCTTACATTTCTCTCTCATATGGCACCCCTGTTTGTGTGAGCTGAATGCTGCTTTAGCTGCAGCATGCTTTCCTCCAGTTAGCTGTAAAGAAAGGCTGAGAAATCCCATTCAGCTTCACTTGACTCCATTTATTTTCCAAGACATCCTCCCAACAAAACCTGCATGTGTGACAATTTGAACCCTCTTGTCATATAACAGGTGAAAAATGACACCGTGTATGCATCTCACACTTGCCAGCTCACGTAATGCACAGAGGTTTTTTAGCTTTCACGTGAACACTGTATGCCACACAGGGTGTGTTTACCAGACCGCAGATAATTCAAATGGATGGCGCGCTCCATGGCAAAGCTCAAGTGAGCAGGACTTCATTTTGTGAGCCATTTCACCACATCACTCACCATTATTCTCTACATCGCCTGCATGTGTAGTCATGTGACAAGCACCTTTCAGATGTCTCACTGTGACATAAATACAGGTATTAGAGGAGAGGTGTTCACAATGACGATACAAGGAACATTTTATCTTCAGAGTGGTGAAAGGCTATATTTTCTACCTTCTTTGCCCACCAGCACGAACACATTTGTTCATAAAATGAATCTTGTTTTCAAAGTGAACAAACATTGCCAGATTTTGGTGACATCCCTCATCCTTTATTTTCCCTTTTTAAGTTTTTGGTCCTTTTTGTTGGCAAGGACATGGATTTCTTTGGTCAATATGTTATGAACATGTCTTTGTCCAATCAGCAAGTATATTTCATTTAGATGGCATTTCGCAATGTAAGTCACATTTAAATATCAAATGTTCTCTGAAAAACACCAAGAGCTGGTGGACACCGAACCGGCCAACCGATATGAAATGGAAGACAGTGGAAAGAAAAAGGGAAAGGGGCTGCACAGTTAGCATTGTACTGTGTAATATTGATCCACACTTTGGATGCTCTGTCTCCTGTCTGCCATGATAACTTCTTTGACCTCTTTGTTGCCATATGTGCTGACTGCCTCTGGAGAGTGTGTGACCTTCATTACCTACAAGGCATCCAGAACTTAGTGGATGGAATTGATAAGGGATTTGTTAAAGGAACACTACAACATTTCTGTCTTTTTTACGTGTCTTGCCTCGCTTCCAAGTCCATGACAAGCAGGTAGACACCATTTTTTAGACTGTGCGTCCAGTAACGAGGAGGAGACGGACAAAGATCCCCAACCGCCCAACCCCAAGTGCTTCTCAGCATGTCAACAAACCAAAGCCTCTGTTTACGAATAGAAGAAGATTGTTACTAAGGATTATGGCCAACTTTATGAGAGAGGATGAGGATGATTTCATCGGGACTGATGCAGATAGGTAAGGTTTTGAATCTGCGTCAGTCCCAAAGAACTCATCCTCATTCTCTGTCAGCCATAAATCATAGTAGCAATCTTCTACTCGTTACTGGATGCACAAAGGAATGGTGTCTACCTGCTTGTCATGGACTCGGGAGTGAGGCAAGACACGAAAACAACAACAATGCTGGAGTGTTCCTTGAAGCAAAAAGGGAAATGTATTGATTTATTCAGCTATTTGTAATCAATTTTCAAATGGAATTGGTTTTAAATTCCCATTCCTACTAGCAAAAGGGGTTTTCTGCCTCAAATTGATCCGCCCTTAACTGCATGTTGTCTCTTTTTGCTCACAGTCTCCTTTTTTTTTTCTCATAACCTCTATTTTTTTTATATCAAACATTTCATAAGACATTTAGTCAATGAAAATATCTAAGCATTGAAAACTTCGACATTTTGTTCAACATTCGGCGACATTCTTGTTCCTGGTTCACATGGCTTCAAATTGTTTGCGTTCATTTACTCTTTTGTCAAGATGTTTTTTTCAAATGCCAGCCCACCCTCTCCATCTGCTTTACAGAGTTTGCAGCAAACAAGAATCAAATTCATAGGTCAGTAAGTTTTGAAATGAGAGCACAATTCCCGCTGAGCATACATCATGTGTTAGTTTTTACTGGCCTCTTATTGTAGGAAACCAAAGATGAAGCTGGAATTCATCCACAGCTGCATCTCTACAGGAACCAGGCTGCCTTTTCAGTCAGTATGGAGTGAGTTAGGTGGTTGGTTGGTTAATGAGACAGATGGACGACACAGATTGCTGACATTAGCCTGCTCTTGATCTAGATCATGATTTCTCATCAGGCTAATCATTTATCAGTAGAGTCCATCTTGTTTTTTGGAGGGGGGAAAGGACAAGCTGTGCAGCTCTGGCTGCTTCAATACCAGAGCGCGCATCGAAGAGTGGCGTCATGGAGTGTGCAGAAATGACAAAACATTAGGGGTCTGTTGCAAATGCTGTGTTGCTCTAAACACAGCCCACCAAACTCAAGAATTCAATAAATGCAGACTCTTTTGAAGTACACCCAAAATTCAGAACTAGAAATGTTTCTCAATGTAAAACAAACTTCAATGAAGTGAGAAACATTATAATTTAGAATAAACCACAGCTGACACAAGGTATAGCAACAATTTACAATGAAAATATTTTTTCTTTCATTTTTGTGGGGATTTTTGATTGAAATTAACCAAAATCTGCCCTGCTTTCTAAGTTTTTAGATCTTACTGCCAGTTATCTGTCCCTGCTTACTTGCCTTTAAACAAAGTCCATGTAAAGGATGAAAAACGTTTTAATGGATTTCCAAATAAAGTAAGTTCCAAAGAAACAGCTGGAGCACACAAATCACCTAAGTCTTTTTAATTCGCTGCAAAGCACAAATGTTTTGACGTGCCCTGTCTTTTTATCCAATTGAAGTGATTTTTCATACATTCTGGTCCTGTTTAGAGAGCCCCGACCTTCATCTGTGGAGGGGCTGAAGTGCAAGAAACTCCAACCTAACCTAAATCCGTCTAAACGTAACATGAGTTTGAAGTGATTACTCGATTTAGCAAGCATAAAACTTCTGTGAGGTGATTGTAACTGGTTGTAGGATCGACTAACATCAGTACTAATGCTGCAGTATGATTAAACACACTTAATAAGACGATCTGCAACAAAGCTGATCTCTGGAAATGCTACTATGGGCAAGATTTCAGGCCAAACATAGACAAGAAACAACATTTAACACATCTTTACAACAACTTGAAAATAAGTATTACATTTGACTATCAAAATGAATTTAAGATTAAGGTTAAGATTCTTTGGTCACTAAGTGCTTTCGCATGCACAGGGCAAAATCAACAGATATGGATGAAGTGCTGAAAATCTTCAAACACTGAAGTAACTTACTTGAGCTTCAAGTACTTACTGTTATGAGAAACTTGAACAAAACTCAAAGATACCAGTGATTTCGTCACCAAGGTGTGGGTGCCTCAGTTTGTCACTCAACCAATAATTAGAAGGAAGAGGGTTTGAGCCCCTGTCATAAATTGATGTGCCCTAAAGCAACGTGCAAAAATTTCTCCTACTGCTTCATCAGTGGCATGTAAATAGGTATGAAACAGTAAGATTGTGATTAGTTAATATGGAAATTGACAATTCAAACATCAGTAAGTTTATAAGAATACAAATGGATGTGAATGATGTGACCTGCAGTATAAATGTGCTTTGTGAAGTCAGTGATATAAAAAATGCTATTTACAGTTAACCACTACCGTATTGGTTAAAAAAAAAAAAAAAAAAAGTAGTAGAACAGTTAAACCTGATTAATAGTTGACTAATTCCCAGTCACAAAAAATAAAAAGAAGGTAGAGGGCAAAATACCTTTGGAAATCTTGTGCTTTACTGCAAAATTTTCAAAATTTTCAAAATTTTCAACCAATTCTTATATCTCCAAAACAGATCTGACATTGTCTGTTGGTCATGAAAGGTATTTTTGTCCAGAGAACTGCCACTCACTGGACATTTTCTCTTTTTCTGACCACCCTCTATGAATTCTAGAGGTAGTTTTGATGTTCGAAACATTGACTCTCTCAATCTTCAATTCCCATTAAAAAAAACATCTTTTCAAACTGGCATTTTCAGTCTGATTGTTTGTAAGTCTGCTCAAGTTGTTTTATCTGTGTTCACTGTGTTTTTTTCTTGATTCATTTATACCTTGTTCTGTATTTTGTTTTTAGCTTTGCCCTGTAAGGTGACCTTGAGTCTGGGGTGCTATAATTAAAATGTTTTATGTTATTATTGAGTGTGAAAATCCCAGTAGATCAGAAGTTTCTGAAATACTCAGACCAGCTGGTCTGGTACTGACAACCATGCCACGTTCGAGAGCCCTTAAATCACATTTGGAGCTTCTGCAGGTTGTCTTGACCGCACATAAATGCATTGAGTTGCTGCCATGTTGATTGGCTGATTAGCTATTTTTGTTACTGAGCAGTTAAACAAGAATATCTAATAAAGTGAAAGGGTGGTGTAGTCAAGTTGTGTAAACACTGAAACTTTAAAAAACATGATGGCCACTATCACCTACCTGAAATAGTTCAAATCTTTAAACTTAATGCAGCTTACATTCAAGAGCAGCTGTTAGCCCTCATAATTCATCCTCTCTGGACTCAGAAAAGGTCTGGCATCATAGATGAGAGCTCTTGTTTCTTGGAATAAACCTTGGTGGTACTGTGAGTCATATTAAATTTTACTACACAGAAAATGTCACCATGTCAAGAGACTTGGTGATGCTGTTACTCTGAGAAATAATGGATTTCACATGGCATGAACACATCTATGGTTTAAACGAAGCAGAACAAATTCACCAAACACCCCCTGTAACCAAAAATAGCAAGAAGACTGACAAGACTGCGATGAACACCACAATATCGAAGTGGTAAAAATGTGCCACAGTGTCTGGATACTCACTTTGCAGCTTGTAGTCACACGCATGATCCTTTTACCGCATTTACCTCATCTGAACAGAGTGCCACAGAGAAAATCTTCATATATCTTGCAATACACCATCAGGCCTGACATATTGGCCTGCTCAGTGCCACCCATCTGTTCACAGCTGGGCATAGTGGCAGCCGCCAGCCAAGACCATAGTCAGTGCCACAGGGGCGGGGGCTTGAAAGGAGGCAGAGTGCTCTAATGGGAAACATCCAGTCAGCCTCGCCATCTACAGTCATATAACACAAAGCAGAACCAGTGTTTCCCCTCCGAGTTTCCTATCTCTTTTCATGAGCTAGTGGGAGATGAATGGCTTCATTTTCTTTTGCCCTCGGTTAAAGTGGCATCTCGTCCACTCATGGCCCCTCTCACCAACCGATGTTTGGAAAATAAGGAGAAACATGCTGGTCACATGCCAGGGATAGAAAGAGATAGCTTTTTTATATGTCAACAGAAAGACACATGAGCAAAGCAGCCAACATAAAGGCTCGCAGGCAAATTGGATTTGAGTAATGACTCACACTGTCAGAGCAGACAGGGATGTGAAATGAGCACTGGGGACTTGAGCAGGCTGTAACAAACTAAAGAAGAACAGAGTAGTCAAAACAAGCTTGGTTATTTAGTTTGATACTTGTCGGAGTTTCAGTAGACTTATGCTTGAAGCAAAATGTCTGTTGGTGTGAGGCTTGACACGCTGCCTGATTAATTAGACACTTAAATGATGAAAAAGCTCTGCTGCAACAGGAAATATAATGAGATTGCACCTTGTGTCGCAAGTTTACAAAAGCTTATGACGTCGAGAATATATCACAAAGTTAGATGAAAATAGAGTGCAAGATCTGTTCACTATAAGTATATCGATCTTCTGTAAAACCTCACCTTTAAGTGAACTTGCTCAATATTTTACTGTGAAGATGCCCTGACTAACCAAAGGACAATAAAACCACTTCACCTTTTTTTGTGAACTTTTGTGAATTTGCCAGGGCCAAAAAGCCAAATGTAAAGTAATGTTCATATGCTACAGTGTTAATTTTGTCGACTAATTATTTTCGTCATGGTTTTGTCTTTTTTTCCGCTGACAAAAAACTAGACTATAACAAAAAAAAGTGCACATGGACAAAAACTAAAACTAAATTCACTGACATTTTCATCAACAAATAAAAACTAGACTAAAATGTTTGACAGAGACTAAATCCAATCAGACCTAATTTTATCATGTAGAAAGTAGGGACAAGTTTGGAATATATCCAATCACAACTAATTAAGTTGTGTGGAAAGGTTGGATGAGTTAAAAGGGAAATCCAAACACAGCCGCTTTAGCTTCGTGGTGGCGGGATCCAAGTGTAAAACATGACTTCAGAAATTCAAGAAAACATAAAAAATGCCTTACACTTTACACTTCATATTTTAGTTGACTAAATTTACAGTAGATTTAAAACAATTTCGATGACTAAATTGTGACTAAAATTAGAGATATTTTAGGCAAAAGACTTAAACGAAATTAAAAAGTGCTGTCAAAATTAACACTGATATGTTATTCTGAAAATTAATCAAATACATAATCATTTCCAAAGCGGCTGACAGTGGCTGTGTTTTTTCAACTGAATCAGAACAAAACAACTGAACTGTAGGTGTGAAAGCTTTCTCAGACAGACTTTGACTATGAAACGGTAACATACATGGTTGTAGTTTCTGTCAGCTAGTGGCGGCAGGACATGCTTTGTGTCATGTAAATGACATTGCAAACACTACTAATGACTATTGTATATTCACACATGGCAAAGAAACATAACATGCACTGCATTTGTGCTGAAAGTATTGTGTGAGAGGCTCAAAATAAACAAACTCAGTATTTCTTTCTGTCCTGGGAAGCAGAGCTGAGACATTGTGAGCAGTAGACTTTGATGCTCTGCTTAAAGAAAAAGAGAGCATATTAACGTTGTAATTTTTAACTGGTATCTAATGCCTCTCTTTTGCATTGCCATGGCTGGCCGCTATTATAAATGAATGTCAGGGGAAACACTAGAGCTGTAAAGTTAGTCTAGATCACAACTGTCCCCCTTAGAACCAGCTTATACCTTGCTAACTTGTTCAACATGCTCAACAGGAAAAAGGTCTTGCAACAGCTGAAAAAGGACATATTGTCATATTGTCTCTGTTGTTACATGGCTTCACCTCCAAGTGCAGGTATACTGGGGCAGAATTCTGGTGCAAATTTTCATTTATATGCAGATGTGGTTTTTTTATTGCTCTGCTCCTACAAAGGACCAGGTTCTCTCATTTTGAATCCTGACAAAACAAAGTCATGATGCTCACAAGCTCATGAGAGAGGTCAATGAGTGTGCCGTCTAATCACATCTCAGGGTGATGTGATAGTGTCTGTATGCATTTATGAATACCTTTGATATTTGATTGATGATTCACTGTCTTTTAAGCTTTATTTGGAGCAACTTGTTAAGAAATTAGAGTTGAGGCTTGGTTTTTATTTCAGAAACAAGTCTTGGTTTATTTTCTAAGCCACAAAAAAGTGTCTCATTGATGCCACTTTAATGCCTCTGTTTGACTTTAGTAATTAAAACTTAACTTAATCGACCCTTCAACAATATGGCTGCACTGCTTGCTTTGCTAGTTTTGGTCGAAGCCAAAATGTTGACACTTAACATGTTTCCACCAGCACTGTAGTTGAAAGTATAAAAGTCATAGGAAGAAATGTATGATACCTCCTGACATGCACTATGTTCTTTGTGTTGGTCTGAGGGTCGCACTTATCTCATTTGCAGCAGCTCTGTTGCTCTCTCAAATCAAGGACCTGAACCTCACCCGTACCCGGCCTCTTTCACTCCTGTAGTGCAGACTGAAGTGGTGAAGTGGCCTATGAAGTGGTGGCCATTTTCATGTAACAGAGTGTAAATAGGGGAACCTCCTTGGGTCCTACAACAAGCTGGGTTATTGAGTTCCCCGGCTCTCCAGAGATGGAGCTGAAGGTTAATTTCCACATTAAGGTTTTGATCATCCTGGTGGTCATATGACCAACAGCTGCTAGGAATTTGTTGCAGTTTTGTTTTGGTATTTAAGATTCAAGTATTTAATAGTCATGTAACAAATATCTTTGTAGGATACAGTCATTAGACACAGAAAGCATGTTTCATACAAACATCCTTATTCTCAAAGTAGTGAGAGCTCAGTTGGTAAAGAAGTTTGTGTGTGGGGGGGTGTACCTGGGAAAAAAGTTTAATTTTCTCAGGCAGCTCACTGAAACCTACGGCATTGACTGGTGATAATCACCTCCAACCACACAAAAGGCAATAAATAAATAAAACTCTCTTCTCCATCTTCCTTTTCTGTGTGCAGCAGCCAGCCCTCTAATCCAATTATGTTCAAAGAATCTTGTCTGAGATCAGCCATTGTTGTTTCAGCTTTGTGAGGGCTGCATTTACTCAATCAATGTTGTGACTGAATTTACAATTGAAATGACCTGAGCACTTGGTTTGAGAAATGATTTGTTGCATTTCATTGCAATTTTTATCTATATTGGACTACGAAAATAAGATGCTGCTGTCAATGTGAATTTTGTCTCTAATCCTGTGTCATCTTTCTGAATTTATTCTCTTGATACTTTTTTAATGATACTCGATGAGTAAGTGGCTTTGACAGTACAGATGTTGGCAAGTTGTACAATTTATGAAGTCCCTCTAATGTTTATTTCATTATGGAGTCCATGTTCTGCTGTAATATAGAATTACATTTTCTCCAGACTATGACATGAAGATTTCAGGCTGTGCAGTTCATACAAGGTCCTACATTTCACCTTTTGTGTGGGATTGTGGGATATGGCTTGGGACAGGTATGTGAGAGAGATGCATTTTCTAGAGGAGAAATACAAAAGGCAGAAGAGTGCAGAGATTTTATTTTAACTTTGATGCCTTTGATGTGATAGAGGAAAAGTTCTATCTACAACATAATTCTGGTATATATCCTAAAATGTGTATAATTCTTTAAGTCCTCCGACTGCAAGTTGTGACAAAGTCCGTGTTTGAAAGTGGCTGCACTAACATAGCATTATATCTGTATTTGCAAATAACTGTGGTTCAAGATCGCACCTTTTAAGTCTTAGGCCACATTAATGATCAGATTTAATGATCCCCCGTTGATTACACAATAGCATGCCACAAATATAATAGTGCCGCATATCCTCCAGACAATTCTGCACATTACATAGGTATGTCAGACACAACTGCTCCAGTAGCCATTCTCTCTTGGAATAATATAAACAACATCAAATATTAAATAAAAATTAAATTAAATGAATAAAAATTAACAATAACAAAAGCACTATATATTCATTTAAAGATATAAAACACACCAGCACCAGACAACTAAAAAAAAAAAAAATCTGTTCAAAGAGGTCAAAATACACATTAAACAGAGACCACACAACTCTCATTCTGTATTAAAAGCCAATGAGTAAAAGTGCATCTGAAGACAAGATTTAACAGTAAGTAAGGGACATTCTGATTTCAGGTGACAACTCGCTTGGTAATTTAGTGGCCACAACAGAAAAGGCTCAGCTCTGCAGACCTCGAGGATCTTGATGGGTTATAGACTTGTAAAAGGTTAGGGATGTAGTAAGGTGAAAATTTATTCAAAGACTCAAAAACAAACATAAAAATCATAAAATGGATTCTTCAGTGAACTGGGGGCCGATGGAGTGAGGCCAGGATATGAGTGATAAAGACAAGCAGCTGTATTTTGGATTTACTGTAGATGTGTGAATGAGGGTTGCTTTACTCCAGTATGAACTGCATTTCAGTAGTCCAAATGAGTTGAAAAAACAGTGGAATAGGATGTTACTGATAAAGTTGTGGTAAACTACTCAACCTTTGATAAACCAATTATAAACTAGTCATAACTAATGGTTTAATAATGGTGAACTTATAGTGAACTTGTGCAACACATGACATTTGACCAATATTCTACTCTCTGTCCTATTTTAAGATGAACATAAAGACAACTAAGTGAAAGCTCATCTATCTATTTCTATCATAACTCAATGAAAATATTTCAGTCCAGTACTACAATTTAAGTTCCTAACATGATAACATTTCTACATGAAACAGAATTAACTAAAGAAAGCAAAAAGAGGCCTGTTGTTTCATAGCCAATTTTGATTTTTACAGAAATCCCACCTTTTACAGAGCAGAATATTAAATTGGCACATGAGGTGGCCAGTTAAAATTCCAGGGGTCCATGCCCAATTATGGCGATGCCCCTATTCAGAACAGCCAGGCCCCCTGGGGGTTGCACCCTGCCATTTAACAAACACTGCTCTAATGTAAACTCGTGGTTAACGATTAGAAAATTGATATTAAAGTAATGGTAGGTACATATAAATCTATTGAACTTGTGGTAAACTAATGGTAACCCAATGGTAAAGTAATGGTTAGTTCTTCATCTGATTCTTTTTTACTATGCCATCTTATTCTTTTCTTAAACTTTATTTTTTTGGCACTTTGTAGCCTTTATTAGACAGAGGTGAGAGAGTGGAAAGGCTTGTGAAAGTGGGTTGAGAGAGAGAGTAGGGGAAGACAACTCAGCAAACTGACCCCAGGCGAGAATTGAACCTGAGCCGGCCAAAGCACATATGGGAAGTGCCTGGTTGCTTACTGCCATCTTATTCTAATTCCCTGAGGATCTTCGTCACCATTTTTTAGGATACTGACTCCTGACTTCAGCACTGTGGGGCACTTAAACCAAACTTGATCCCTGGCACATGGTTGAACCATTAGAATGTTTCCGCCCTGAAGGGAAATGCACGGGCTGTTTTATTAGTCCATCAAACTCCTAACTATAAGAAACAAGGACAAGAAAAAAAAAAGTTTATCCAAACTTCTTTTGACATCAACTTTATGATTCCAGCTGCCCCCCTTTAATTAGCAGTCCAGCTAAAATGTTTAAATTATGTCTAGAATTAATAAGGTCTGTTGGGATTCCATATGCTACACTCTTTTTGTGACAAAGATGGGATGTTTATTTAATGGGAAACCGCTTTGTCCTGTCAAGGTTCTGATGGTTTTATTTCATCTTCAAAATCTCTGCCTGCAGTGTGTTTACCAAAGAAAGTATCAGTGCTCTGCCATCTCTTTGGGTGAGGATGGACTCAAGGGAAAAAAGAAAAATATCAATCTGCTGATGTTTTACTTTTGGTAAGGTAGTGCCTTTTTTTTGTACTGGTATAGGGCTGTGCTTTTTATTGCAATTAAATTGGTATCGCAATATGACCCTTTGCAATAAGCACATCACCACTGTCTAAGTCGTGGACTACAATCTACCTTAAAATGTGTTTGTGTCAGTTAAGTGCAGAAAATGTGTCTTGGAATTCCTTCAGATTCTGAAAAATCATGTTCAGCTGTAAGTGTGATCAAATACAAGCATAGGCATAGGACACTAGGTTGCAGCTAGTATGCGCTCAATCTCTTTTGTTAAAAAAAGACAACACATTGTTGCCCCAGTTTTTAAACAATGCTACTTCACATCACATTTTGTCAAGCAGGTCTTGTTTGAGGCATAAGGTGAGGTAACTTATTGCCTATTACTGTTTCTGATATAAAGGAAAATTTTACTGTGCTTGGTTGTGTGGTAATGGAATATAAGAACAGAGGTTAATTTGAAGGGTCAATAAATGAGTGCAGGTTATTGTGAACTTCTGTGACGCACGTCCTCTAAGTAGCAACGAGGCATGTCGATCTGAGATCTGATGTTGATACTTGGGTCTGTAAAGGAAGGATGGATGACTGGCCAAAGAATGTTTTGGGGCTGGTTGTAATTGTCAGATCACACAGAATTTCACTCAAATTGCATTAAATGTTGCAAAATCACTATTTCCTTAAGGGACTGACTATTTGGTTAAGTGGTGTGCCATGAGGGAATATCCCTGTGTTTTATTCATTTACAACCAAAAAGTTGCTCTTGACATTCAAATAAGAGGCAGCATGAAGATCCAAGTCGTTAATTAACTGCACTTAGCAATGACGTGTCAGAGAACAAAAAAGCGACAGACAGTGTCTAAATGTTTACACTAGAAGTCTTAGTTTTTTTTAATTCAAACATTGTTTAAAAAACATTTTTTCACATTTCAGATTTTCTCCTTTAGTTATGTTGTGTTGCCTGGTATTACCGTTACTACCACAGCCGCTGTGTGATGAGTTCAGATTGGAAACACACATTTGTGTTGAAACAACTCTACATGAGCCAGGTGTGACAGCATCCTAAAACACATCGGGGTCATTTCAATTAGTAAAGAAACATCCACCCAACAAAGGCTATTAAGAACAGTTTCAGACCAACTCTATTGTTGATGAAAAACAGACAGAGAGATGGAGCCGAGGCTGGTTTTAAACCTTGCAACAAACATCTACCACGATCTGGCCTGTCATGTTAAACAGGGACTGAATACATAACTTGTATCTTTTATAAAAGTGAAACAGATGAGTTAAATTTAAATGTATATAAAAAAATCACTCCCTGTACAGTGTGGCTGTAAGACATAAATTGTTTCTCCCATATCATTTTGTATCAGATTGTTTGCATGTAAACTACTGGAAAAATGTGCATGTTAACACAGAGTGTATCTGTAACTTTAATTGTTCTGCAGCAGGTCTCAATAACTACCTGTTTTCAACACCAGAGGTTGTTGCTTGTTGTATTTGTCCAGTAATTGTGTATGTACAATAAGTCCAAAACATTTACTCAATTTTATGCACTGTCACTATCAGTGAAAACATTGATATGATGAATCTGAGCTAAACAAATGAAGACCAGTAACTTAGCAGAGTGTAAAGCCCATTGTGCTTTATTGCTCATGAATTGAACCAAAAAGATGAGAACTGGGTTGACACAAATGTTTGGGGTTGACTCATTTCTGTTCTGACAAACTTGCAGATTTTATTTAATACTGTTTTATTGCAGATTGATGCTTGAGGTTTTTTTTTTTAAATTGTAGCAGTAGGTTTTACGTTGTTGTTGCCATATTTTACAGTGTACATTATCACATTCATTACTTTGAGCTGGTCTGCATGATGTAGGAATACTTTTTTCTTTTTGCATTAGAGCAGAAAAATCCAGCTCAATGTATATTTTTAGCCCCAAGTTATCTTGGTCCAAAGCATAGTGCAATCAGCCAATGAAAGTGCTTTCAGATGCCATTATTTTCAGATTTGGAGGTGCCAGATACTGAAGCAGTGCTTCTCTTTATGTAAGACCTCATACTGCTGCATTTACATTAAAGATTCACTCGTCTTTGAGCTGAAAGAATACATCTTTTGAAAGCAGACTTAATGAAAATTGTGCCTAGATGTACAGCACTATCATCGTCTTACTGACAGATTGGAAAATGCCTGGATCCAAATTATGGCTAATTATCCACTGGCACCCTTAAAGTCTTTTATACGTTCTTTTTACAAATGCCAGTCTTGTACTCCAGAACATTTAAAGGGATCTTTAAGCCTCAACACACTGAACATCAGCCATTTAGGCCCCTGGTCCCTTGACAATCAAATCTTTGTACAAGAGAATTAAGTGCATTATCGTTGCATATCAAGATCAATCACTGTTTGTAAGTCAGAGGAAAGCTCAAAGCGAAAAATACCATAAAAATCTGCATAGTTATTTGGAATAAATTATTATGACATCCAATATTTATTCAACCTGTTCAGAGTACTCTCCTCGCAGCTTTTACATGATAATGGTGGTTTAAAAATAGTATATGCTTTTCAGGTTTTTGTTGTTAAATGGGTAATTAATATCTATTCAGTCATCTTTTTTCTCTAAAAGAATTTGTTTTCAGGCTTTTATTCCTTTATCAGTGGGTGGGACAATGGGTTGCATTGGAAACTGGTAAGAAAGAAAGTGGGAGAGTGGCCATAGGCTACACACTTTGCAAGAGGAAATACGATGCCTCTGTTTTGTTTTGAGAGGTCAAGAGCGGCATGTCTTTTTTTTTTTTTTTTCGAAATGATTAACTTCAGAAATAAGATCGGATCATCTGAAATGATTCCTCATATTATCTCTTTACATGCATTTCACTACAGAAACACCTGCTATCACTTTGAATTGTGATTTTAATGCATTTTTCTTGTTCTGTAAAGCACTTTGAATTACCTTGTGTACGAATTGTGCTCTACAGATAAACTTGCCTTGCCTTGCCTATCTGAAGCTTTCATCAGACAAAACATCAGAGTGGTGTAGCATCAGATCTAATTTCAAATTTATAAAGGAAATCTGGATTTGAAGCAAATTAAATCTGTCTATATAGTTCTGAATCATTCAAAGGGTCCATGAATGGATTTTTGTAACTCTATTTTAAAATGTGCTCTTCTCATATGAAGTGAACTTTCACCAGAAGCCCAGTGCAATAAACCTGCTACCTTCATTTAGCTGCACTGCTAAAAAATAGCTGTCTAATATTAGAATCAACATAATACATAATACATAAGCTGTATATCCTGAACACACTTTTTGTGCCTTTTAACCTCAAAACATATTATGCAGTTTTTAAGTGCATGGCAGGCAGGGACACAGCATAAATAAACCAGTTTTTATAGCAAATAGGGAATGCATTGTGAGTCTTGAATCAGTTTGAGTCCAGACTTGATTTTCAATCAAACTGAAATGTATTGTAAGATTTGTATCTCTAATTATGTCATCATTTCCTTTCTTCTTTTCCCTCCACCAAGGAGATTATGTATTTGCTGATGTTTGTTAGTTTGTTTTTACTTTGGTAACATGTAACAAGAAAAGTTGTGAAGAAATTTTGATATATATATTTTTTTTTAGTAATGTTGGTTATGGTAGGTTGAAGAAGTCATTTTGTGGGGATCTGAATACGACTGCAGATCCAGGAACTTTATAAAGGATTTGTCCCCATTGCAAAAAATGGCACTTTTCCACATTTTTGTTAATAACTCAATAACCTCACCATGGATTTTGATGACATTTTCAGGGAATGTAGGTCTTGGCAAAAGGGAAAAGGTAATTGGATAGATTCAAAGCGAGATGTGGATCCAGGATTTTTTTCATGGATTTGTTATTTATGCAAGTTTGGGCAGTTTTCCACATTTTTGACAATAACTTGCCATACATAGCTGAAAACACTTTGGTGGAGGTTTGTGCTCCTGGAGCACTTCTGCTTATGATCAATCTCTGTGAATTACTTTGCAGCAGGAATTCTAAAACTGCAGCTCTCAAGCTGAAGGGAGTTTTTGTGACTGGTTTGGGAAACTTGAACTCCAACTTGAAATGATAAATTTCAAGAGAAGAACTTTCAGCTGAAACTGTTGATAGGAAATCACAATTAATTTATTTTTCAGACATGGACAACACCCAAGCAGGCACCATCTGTATTAGTGACCTATTTGTGAACTCTATATCAATATTTCTTTGGTAAGTTCACCAAGGAGTAGTAGTACGTGTGTGTTGGATTTGTGACATTATATTGCAGTGCTGTGACAATGTCAAAGCAAAGCACAGAGAAAGTGAAGGTCATATTCATCATTATCTGAATGCATGAATGCTCTGTGATATGATACAAGTAACATCACAGCTTTGTCTTCATTATGAATCTGACGTTTTGGCTCCAAATGTGTCCAAAACTTCAGCCTAAGATCCATACTACTTACCATGAACAGTATCAGATCATAATAACACAAATATTTGAAGTTTTCAGCTATGTTTTAGCTTCTTGCTGCTTACATCCTACTGATTTCTGTTTTCTATTGTTTTCTCTTTGTTGCTGGTCTTCAACTCTGTCCATACTGTGTGCTTTCATCCTTCTTGTCTTCACTTCCACATGGCCAACCCCTGTGAGTGAGTTTTCTTAAATTAGTTTCTTAAACAGCTGCAAACAGTGCAGCACCTCCATTAGGGAAAATGAATAAAAGAGTATATTGAGTTTTATGACTGATATTCAAGGTCTTACCATCAGATCAAATGTGTGTATAAGGGAATACAGATTGCTGGGAGTTGATGCCAAAATACAAACGAGTGAAACACCATCATCAAAGCACACTGCATGTATTTGTTGATTAAGATTGTGATTTATTTGTCATTAACCATGCAGCCATACTCTGTGCACATAGAGCCATGAGACCACTTGCTCCCTACAATAATCTAATGCTTCACTCTAGTCCAAATACAATCTGCAGAAAACATGTTTGAATGTATTCTGAAGGGAAAACGGAAAATAGAGATCCCGACTGAGGCTCCGTCCAATTTTAAATCCCTGAATACTGACTTCATTAAGGTTGGTTAGATGTGAATACAGATTTTTATTCGCTTATCTGAAAGTGATTTCCTTGCTGAGTCTTGCTGGAGGAAATAATGTCCATTTACCAAACCCAAACAGAAAAAAAACACAAACATATAATGTAAGAATAAGCTGTAAGTAAAACTGCTGCTTCCCTTCCTATCTTTCTTCTCCCATGATTTCTTTTTCCTTTAATACAGAATTTCTGTGTGCTGAAAGCTGAATGTTAGCTAATTATTTTTGTATCTTTCACTATGGCTAGAGGCACTATCAGAGTTATATGCATGTAGCAGAGATAAGGGCTTATTGGCAGAGAAGAGCGGCTGATTTTTAATCATAAATACGAGCAGCTCTGCTCATCAAAGTACCGCTGCGTGTAGTTTGACTAATCTGGGCTTTCCAAACTCAACCCTCTGCCTGTGTTAAACCAACATGATTTCTTTCTTTCTTACTCCCACCCTCCATCAGTCAGTTTTTCTTCCTCCATCCTCATTACTTGTACATTTTTTGTTGGAATGTTTTAGGTTTTAATAAATGTCTTCCCTGGCACTGATGGTTGCTCCCTCAAAATCACTGCTTCATTCTCCCGGCTGCTCCTCTCTCTTTTCATTACTCTACATACAAATGCATGCAGCAGCTGCCACTCAGGTAATCTAAATCTTACTCTTTCTGATAAAACTGACATTCTCAGCCTGTTGCGTGATGACTGCCATATTTCACTGAGGTTAAAACTGTCGTTTAGTGGTGTGATGCTAACTATCTAATCATAAAATCAATCAAAGTTAAAAGCTGTTATCAAGCTATTATGGAACTACAACATGGTGGTTGACTTAGAAGCAGCTACATCACTTTAAACCTAAGACAGCATGTTGTTTCCTCTTGTTTGATAATTTCCTCTTAATCAAATGATCAGATCAAGCTGGTGCCCATGACTGTGCTTGTTATTTATGTATTATTGTTTATTAAAAAAAAAACCCAGAAATTATTGAATTAGGGTCCCTCTCATTTTTGTAGTCCTTGTGAGCTTTCACACCAGCCCAGATGAAAAATCTCTTTGAGCGCTCTTTAGTGTTTGACCTTGAAAATCTTACATCTTCATCCCTGTGCCATGGCTGACATCTGGGCAAAGTTTGAAGAAAATTCCCAAGCAGTCTTGTGATACTGTATTTACAGAATTGCTGAAACAAAAAATGGGTAAACATGAAGCTCCATGGCTTTGACCTTTGACCTCTGACCTACACAATCTAACCAGTTTATAAAAATAATAACTTTATTTATATAGCACCTTTAAAAACAGACGTTTACAAAGTGCTTTAACAGACAGAACAAAAGCAAAAAAGGCAGAACTTTGAGCACAATAAAATCAATAAAGAGGAAAAGGCACAGGGGGTCATGTTAATTAAAACAACAAAGGGAAAGAAAATGGTAGACTGGTGAGAGGGACACAGCTGACATTGTTTTAAATATAATGATAAGGAGACAATAAGACAATGGATAGATAATAGGTTTATTGATACATAAATTGATGACAGTTGTTAGATCATAGATGATAGATGACGGCATCACATTATCCTGGAGTCCAAATGGAAATTTGTGCTTAATTAAATGAAAACCCTTTGACATTCTTGAAATATTGTATTTACAGGCAAATGATGACCACGAAACTCCATAATCCTGACCTGGGACCTCTAATATCTAATCAGACTTACCCTGAATCTTGGTGGACAAGTGGTCAAAGTTCTAAGAGTCAGTGCTAGTTTTGTTCGACTAATTATTTTTGTCATAGTTTTCGTCAACAACCTTTTTTCCCCTGACGAAGACTAGACTATAACTAAAAAAAACAAGTGTACATTGACTAAAACTAAAACAACTGACATTTTCGTCAACAGATAAAAGAATAGCATAAGCAAGTTAGGAATATATCCAATCACAGCTCTTTTGGTTGTGTGGAAAGGTTGGATGAGTTCAGAGGGACATCCAATCACAACTGCATTAGCTTTGTGGTAGCGGGAATCCAAGTGTAAAACATGACTTCAGAAATTCAAGGAAACAAAAAACGCTTTACACTTTACACTACATATTGTAGTAGACTAAATTTACAGTAGATTTCGTCGACTAAAATGTTGTGATATTTCATTAACTAAAACTAGACTGAAATTAAAACAATGTAGATGATTAAATTATGACTAAAACTAAAAGATATTTTAGGCAAAAGTCTAAAACTAAAACAAAATTAAAAGTGCTGTCAAAATTAACTCTGCTAAGAATATCTTTTTACTTTCTGAGATATCTGAATGATGTAACAGCAGTTTCTTTTGGGGGTGGCATCACAGTACTTTTGGATTATTCTGTAGATATCTTGAGCTGCTCCTTCAGACAACCCAAGGACATTTTTCTTCATGCTGAAATACAAAATAAAGGTCACAATTACCTGCAATGGACTGACAAGACTTGACCCAGTTGAAAGTTTGTCCAACAACAGATGCTGTGAGTTGTCTGTCAACTCATCTATCAGAGAGCCAACAAAGGGTCCATTTGTGTTTTGACAATAAGAGAAAACCAAACTTTTCTCAGAGGCTTTCAAGAGAAGTTTTAAGGGAGTATTTTTCTCCAGGCTGTCTTGTAATGCTGGAGGTCATATTAGGCTTGTTTTGTGCTTTCATATCTGCAGGATTCTTCAAAAAGGCAGAGAGAAGGCAGGAAAAACAAAAAGCTGCTCAACTTTCTCTGAACTTTCTGCCGCCTTTGCATACTGTAAATGATAAAGAAATTATGACACAATCAGGAGCAGTTACAGTCATGTTGGTTTCCAGCTGTCATCCTGCAAACCTTGTCTGACTGCTTCTTAAAGCAACCATTGGCTTTGTGCGAGAAAACAAAGCTGTGTGATAGTAATATAATCAAGACTTCATATGGGTTTCTTCTTGTTTTTAAATGAATTACTGATTGAGTCTCTAACCTCATCTGAATTTAAAACAGGATGAAAAGCTTCATCTTCATCATTTAAACAGAGACATCTAAGCCTAAATTGACATTCCCCACTGAATATTGACTCGAGATTGAAGACATTATTGCTCAGTTAAGCTATTAAAATGACTACAGTACTTTATGTCATATCACATCTTTCCTTTCTTGGCTTTATAGCTGCTTCTCTGCACTGGAGGGCACAGGCATCAAGCTTAATCACCGGTTATACTGAAGTGTCTGCATGATGACACAGCTCCAGACACATGCAGCTTTTAAAGTGAATTCAACTGTACTTACTCATATACCATTAAAGACGAAGTAAGAGACAGCTTTGCTTATTATCTTTCTTACTATCAGCTTTGTTGTTCCTCAAATTAGAATCAAATATTTTACACGTTTCACAGAGTAATTCACCATCGCCAGTTTTGCCAGGAGCACTAACTCAGGAGTAAAAGAGGCTATTTGTTTATGCTTATGCTATTCTTACAGCTGGTAGCCATAGTTGGGTTATTAATGATGCAACAGATACATTGGTTTAATGTCGATATTAGCCTATATTGGCCCATTTTACAAACCCTGGCCATTGGACAATAATGTTGAATGAAATTATGTCAGTAGATGTTTACAGTATCTGTTTTGTCACATCAATTGAATGCTGGCAAAAAAATACAACTACCAGATGATCCAATAATTAAATTAGGTAAAGTCATAAATTATTTGACAAACTCTGATTCGTTTTTATGTTCAAACACAAGATATGATGTTGGCATTGTGATAGAATGAAACCAAACAAGTATTTAAGAAAACACTGGCATCGGTCAGTCAGCTAAATTTTTATTTCAAGCATTGAAAATCAAAATTTAGCTGGATTTTTTGCACTTTTTGTAACGTGTTCTTTCGCTGTATCCTGCAATGATACAAGATGACTGTCATTTAAAAGTTATCTTATTACGATTTAAAAGTTAAAACAGATGTCTTAATAAATTCATCAAAATTGTTTTACTACATCCTATACTCAGGAAAGCAATGTGCAGAAGCACCTTTGCGAAATTAAAAGATACTTTGGTGACTTGTTATTGTATGGTTATATTCTTCAGGTGATGGCATTTTCCTAAAAAGTGTGCTTGATGCTGAGGTCAGACTACATGATTAATCCATGCTTAAATCCTGACCCAAATTGATGTCTTGAAAGCTGTGAGGCAGAGAAGAAGTAAATTAAAGCTCTGAAAACATCTCTGCCTTTATGATGTTGCCATACAAAGTATGAAAAAAGAATTAGGGAGAACAGCTAAGGAGCCTTAGTATACATTACATTAGTGTGCATAGCTTTTTAATGCATTACTCCCAACCCTGCAACCAGACCAGGCAGCTAAAATGGTTAACATACCAATTTAAAGATGGTGGTGCTGATGCTAACATCATGAAGGTCTCAAGGATTTTCTTTTTTTGTCCGCTTGTACATCTACCATGTAATTGCAGTGTTGCAAGATGCCATTACTGTTTCCTGGAAGACTTCTCTCAGCATGTTGCTTTTTACAGATTCAACACATGTCTCATTTCATCTTATCTTGATGAATATTAGGTTGTTGGCCAAGTGATGTAAAAAACACTACATGATGACATTCCTCTTTTTTTGTGAAACACACAGCATGAGCTCCATTGCTACGTGTTTGTTGTGTTGTTGGAACAGAACTCCACTTTCCCTGGAGAAGAAGTGCGTTCAGTGTTTAATTGGTGTCCAAACTGAGACGCTAATGTGTTTTTCTTCAAGTGATTGGATGGTTTGGCATCGATATGTCATTTGAAAAAAAAAAAAAAAAAGGGTTTGTTTTATGTCCCTGGTTTGTAACAGTAAATACTTCTGTACATTTTGTCCCAAGAGATAGTAATGGTTTCTGTTTGAATTGAAACTGCGTGATAAAACAATCATCATGAGGAAATGTCCCCTCTGATGTGTGGCGCATATCACAGATTTGTTTTAGTAATTTAAATGAGGCTCAGTTTTGGGATGCTTTCTCTGCACTCCTTCATATCAAGTCAAGTCTCTTGTCAGTCCTCCATGAGGTATTCTGTCATATTCAGACAAGCAGCCACTGAAACATGTTCATGCCTCTGCTATGAAGAAAGCTGGGACCAGAGTTATCATGTTTCTGGGTTGTCTGTCCATCCGTAAGCCAGTCCATCTCTCCAGGCCATTCTTATCTTGATACCACAAGTAAACTTAAAAGTGTTAAGTTTACTTTTGATTTTGGGTTTTTGGGGGTCAAACTACAAGGTTATGGTGACTCAAAATTATTTAAAGAATGCACTGAGATTTTTTAAAAAGCATTTTGGAGTTTAAAGGTCACTGCTGTCTGACTACGACAAACCCATGTCAGACTCTTTACTGGACTTAGCTTTACTTTCATCCTGCTACAATTGAAGGCCACGTGGAGGCTTTTTAAAGAGATCATATTTTGCTTTGAATCAGGTTTGTATGTTATAAACATATCAATATGTTCAACATAGATATGTTTGTATAATAATCTTTGATGACTCCTAGGGTATGTTCATGATAACTAATGTTCATGAAACCATCTAGTTTTCATATACAGAGTACCCTGATAATACTGTGTTCTCATTCTCTCTAACACACTCTGTTAGAGCCCCTGCCCCTTTAAGGCTCCCCTTACCCACGTGGGCCCAGTCCACACTGATTGGTTTACAGGTCTACTCTATGGTGACTGGTCGGTTTTGTGCCACTCAACACCATGTTGTCAACAACTCTACATTCATTCTAACATCTACACTCTGTATTGGGGTTATACCCCGAGCAAATGTGCTAGAACTAGCAGCAAAGCAATGATAGTATGTTGCTCTCACAATATGAGCCTTCCCAGTAAACACATCAAAACTGTCTGAATGTAACACTATGTTTTTAAAAAAGTACATTTTATGTGGTCAGACAAACTTTTGTGGCCCTGCCCCCATGTTGTTTAATGAGGTCAGATGAAACTAGAGTTAGCTATAAGTTGTCTGAATTTTTTTTTATGCCAGTTTAGTGGAGAAAAAATGTCCTGGATTTCAGTTAGATTCAGAACAAACACATCGCAGCTGCAAGTGTTGGAAAAAAAAGGGAGAACGGGATAGGCTAGGACACTTAGCTTCAGCCTATATGCACTCTTTGTCTTGTTATATTATTGCTACTTCTACCTTTGTTTCAACAATGTTGTTGCAGGTTTTCTCATAATGTACATGCCTGATTTGTATGAAATTGATAATTATCTGTTGCTCATATGACTGTCTGGAGTATTTTTTTTGGCTGTGCTTATTTTTTTCCCCTACTGATTTATTCTGTCCAAAGTGAGCTGTGTTAGTAAAGTTAGTAAATCCTAAAAACTTGTATTTCTGTTGTAGTTTGTCCAATTTCTTGACTGCACATAAGACCTCTTGCTGTTTTTTTTTCCTCCTTTGTGTTTAATACCCTGCTTTTTGTTGTTCTGTAGGGCAGAGTTTCTGTGCGGGCACCGCGACACACATCCCTCTGCAGCTGTTTCTGCTCTGGTGAGTTAACATCCTCACTATATCTGCAGCTCTGTGAGTAACTTGGACTCAGTCCTTTACTACAGTGAACCACCTGCTTATGAAGAGAAATGGAAAAGGCAGAAGAACAGAGGTTGAAAGGGTACTTTTAAAGCTGCTGAGAATGGTCTGATCTGAAACATGATTGCTTTTAAATCAATAATGTTCAGTAATGGATGTGGCCTGGGGAAAGATGGCATAATCTATTTTATGGGCTTATAACTTGGTGTTTAAAAGACTCCTTTATTTATGACATGTCTACTTAGCAGAACATCCGTGGGCGGTCAAGTAAAATATTTGGCAAAGGAGGATTATGGAGGTACAGCGAGCTTGAGTGTGGAAGATAAAGACATTAGAGAAAGGGAAAGGAAAAAGCTGCTTTAAATGCTTCTATTTTCCTGGGCTTATTCGCATTGTTAGTTTTTGTGAAGGTCAAATTAGGTACTGGAAGGATTTTCTGCCTTGTTTGTGCAGCTGTATGCGACTATATTGAAGCACAATGTATAAGAAAATATCCATAGACAGGCAAATCATCCAGAGCTAATTCATCTACGCAAGCCTTTAATTATTTCCTCATTTAAACTTATCCTGGCCATCTAAAAGTGATTACGAACTGGCCATAGTTCACGTTCAAAACAAGAACTTTCCAGATATTGTTGAGTTTGGAAACCTGCAGCAGCTCTGCGCATCCAGCCAAGCCTATTAACAACTTTGATTGTAGTGATAGTGCATGAACTCCTGCTCACCTTCCCGCTTGTCACTAAAAACCTATTCATTGGCAGTGGCTGCAGATAGCACCCCCACACAGAAACACGCACACACATGCACTCACACACTCATATATGGCTCCCGTGGATCTGCTGGAATTGGTAATGACACGATCCATCTCTAACCCATTTCCAATTCAGCTGTGGGAAATGAGATAGGATGGTAATGGAATCTCATTGATCTGAGTTTGCTCTCATGTTTATGCTCCATAAGTGTGCAAGTCATTTCTAACGTGCTTTCCCACACTGGATCTTTTTGCATGCTTCCGTTTTTGTGCTCGGCTCTATTCGGATTTTGTTTTTAATGGCAAACTCGATACATGCAGTTGAGCTTTTTCAATATCAGGTAGCATCAAGTCTGTTGACAGATATTTAACCAGCTCTGACATAGAGGGCTGAGTAAACATTTCTTTAAGAGTGTTACAGTGGTTTAGTGTTGCATTAAGCATCTTTCAATGCAGAATTGAAGGCAAGAGGCTATCTGCCAGGACTGTTGATGATCTTTAATGGAATATCTCAACCATGATATTGCTTTTAACACCACTGTTCACCTATCAATATATGGAAGATAGTAAAAGAAAAATGGAAGAACGAACAAACCATGATTCTTACTCCCCTTCTTAACTGACTATAGCCTGTTGTTAAGGAACTCGAGCACTTTTGCTACTTTGTTGGTATCCATGTTTACCACACAAAAAACAAATTCAGGACAAACCATCTGCTGTATTTTTGACTTAGGTGATAAACAATGGCTGTAAATGAAACCATCAACTGAAGAATACCATATACTATGTTGCACTGCGGTATCAAGTAGGGATGAGGGACGAAATCAATACACCACAATCAAAATAGCACAATATTTGGCATGGCAAAAACATATTGATTCACGGCCACCAAGTATTAATATTTCTTAGTGTTTTAATTTCCAACATTTAATAAAGCCTTTGCTTCTATAGAAAACCAGTTACTTTTTAGTCCACGATGGTGCTATTGAGCCGTTTTGTCGGTGAGTTCAGCACTGGGTTATGTTCTTCTAACAGAAATTTAAGTTTATCTCTCTCTGTTGAAAGTGAAGGTACATTTAAACCCCCCCAAAAAAAAAAAAGTTGTACTGAAACTAGATAAATGCTCCACTGGTCTTGAGGTACATAGTAACAGATCTAATCGATCAGGACTACGACTCTGATTGTAATGTTGTGTTGTGTTACAGCAGAGCTCTCTGGTTTGGATTTTTTCAAAGGCTGTTCTCCTTTAGTCCAAGATAATGAGAAAGCTGTGTTTAAAAAACAAAGGAAAAGTGAACTTTTAGCTCCCTTTGATCAGTCAAGTGGTTTTTCAGCCTGTGTCTTTTAGCCACAAACAGCCACTGGACGTATGCCTCCACTGATGTTTGTTGTGACAACAAGCAGCAGCTCTGTGTGTGACAGCACAGACAAACTTTCTCCCAAACTTCCCCCAAACCATCTCCTTTCTGTTTATGCCTCTGTATATCTGAAGAAATACAACTACAATAAACAGTTTTCCCCAATGTTCAAACATTGTAACCTCCAGGAGAAAGGACTTTGCCTAAATTTGCCTTTAGCAAACCTTTGCATCAGCTTTGTTTGCATCATAACATCATAACACAGTGGCAGCACTCACCATTTTTCTCATAATCTGTGTTTAGCTAGCTTAACGATTTAACTCAAATAACTTGAGTTGGCAACAGATTTACTTTTTAGTAAATGATGGTTGCTACACGTCCCCTTTAACAATTCAGTACGTCGCCTGTGCACGTCATTCAGGACCAATGTGACACAGTTACACAGCAGCAGAAAGAACTTTAACAGAGAGTTTTATAGACAAACTGATAACTCCAGTCCATGTCATTGACATCTTAACACCGTGTGAGGCTGCACAGACATCTGGCCGATGACAAGTGGATTCTCTGTCAAAGGTCAGAAAATAGGGACATAAGTTTGGTGTATTAGTTAACCTGGTGACAGTGTAAAATGGTGACTTTGAGTTGTCTTGAGTTGACACCATGGGCAACTCCGTCCATGGGTGAGTTTGTACTGATTAGTGCTTTAGAGATAATGATTAATAAACACATCAAACTAAAGAACTGAAGGATACACCCTCTCTTTTTGCCAGTGCTTTAACTGCCACGTCTATAAGCACAGTCAGCTTAAAGTCTTCAGTTATCACAGTCACTATTTTGAGCGTAAAACCAAGACATTTACAGTGCTGCATGTAGGAAAATTTATGATAGAAAAGGAGTGCGGACAATCCTGATTCTGAGGTTTGACCACTGCTCACAAATACTTGATGATGATATTGGTTATTGCTGTCAGTGTTTTATAAGTGTACTCTCAGAATTACCCCCATGTTTGCAGTTTTCTTCAAACACAACAGGTAGTTCCATACAGCCTGGGATCTTTTGCACTCTATCGTGATATCCTCCTGTACAGGCAAGTATATCAAACACCACATGGCTTTAATTTTGCATTTTCATGCAAGTTTATTTAGCTGTAGCTGAGTGAGAACAGAGTGGTGTTAACAGAGTTTGAGTTAGTCTTGTCACAAGGAGTGTGATCTTTGGCAGTAATAAATGCCAAGAAAAATGTTGTTTTCTCTTTGTGAACAAGAAGATGACTCACTCCACTGAAAAATCCATCACAGAAAACAATGATATGTCCACACATTACACTAAAAATATGGTATGACGACTTTCAGATGATAAAATCCATCATTGACCATTTATCTTGTCGATTTCTGTCAACTACGTCAACAATTCGTTGCATCCCTGGAGTAGAATAGAGCTGGAGAAAAGCAGCATAGCCATGACCAGCCTCAGAGTCAGAGCCACCACAAGATGAGCGCTCCTTTCAGTCATAAAATCACGTGACTATATGATAAGGAAAGCCCCATTTCTCTGGGTGTTTGGGCCTCCGGATCATCCCACTGTCTTCAGAGACTCACGTACACACTCGCACACGCATCCACTCACAGAGTGCCCTTACCTTATCTTCCTCGCCCTCTCCCCGCCGCAGTCCAAAATTACAGCACAATGAAATCCTGCAGTAATTCCAGCTACTCTTTTACATACTCTCCGTCTTCATATTCTCGCTGAATATGATTGGGCTGACTGTGCAAGACCCTGGCAATATGGCTTCTCATTACATCACAAAGTATCAAGTGGAGTGTGAAATTAACTGATGCGATGACATGTCAAGATTGCTCCTTGTACACGAGGAGTGAAGAGACTGATTTGCACTTTGTCTACAGACAGAGAAGTGTACGGTGACATCAATTAATGGGCCATTTTTACTACAAGGCAAAGGTGTGCAACAGTCTGGGGCTCTGTGTTTCAGAGAGGCACAGAAATTATCTTTAAAGGTCAACTTCAGATATGAAGTTTACATTTAGAATAGCTTTTGATAACTGTCAATTTAACTGAAGCAGTTTCAGGGGAGGTTCTTGCAAATTTAAGTAATTACTGAAGTAAATTCTCTCAAACTGCCCTTTTTCCTCATTTTTATTCTTTAATTTAATATTGCCACCTGCTGTTGCTACATGTCCACCTGAGAGCTGGAACAAACAAAGATTTTTAACTTAACCAATTTTAAACTGAGAGAGCCCACACATGAAGACAAATAATGTCAGATTTATACATTTTGGTGTGTTGTGTGTGTTGTGCCACAAAGACGGATACAAAGCTCAGCCCCCACTCAGATTAATTTACTTACATCCAACTCTTGTGGCTTGTAATTTTATATAATCAAAAAAATTAAGTTAAACACATTTGGCTGTCAATGTCAGAAGGAATTGCCAAGCCAATGGGGCTAGTGGTTAGCTTCCTATGACGTTTCCTTGGCGGTTGTGATTTCGGTCCAGCTCCTCTTTTTATCAATCTGTCATTTATAATTTACAGGTCACGCTATTTTGATGCCCGTCTTTTTGCCGCATATCATCAACTTGGTCCTCCATTTCCATCGTCTGTATAACTTTATGCTATGCCTGTACTATTGTTGTCATAGCTACATTTGCTTCCTGCTCCAGCAAGCTTGCTTCTTAATTGGCTTTGCTTCATCCCATGTGACAAAACACAGAGGAAGTGCTCAGCTGTCCCCGGTGCGCCTCACGCACATTAGGATTTCTGATCATAAATATTGAACAGGTTTAATAGTTATGATTTCTAGTTAAAGCAGCCCCTTTCCCCTTCTGAGAGGGTAGGATGACTCTTAACACGCCTCACACCACAGGACAATTAGTAAGATAATCTGACTTTGGTCAGAAGCGGGGATCTGAGGCGAAAGTCAGGCAAAAATCATGTAGTGTGTACCCCGTTTGAGACTTCAGACTTTCTCTTGTGGTTAGAATTATTCCAGTATGTATCTTCCTTCTTTTCACCTGCTCCTCCCCCTTTTCCTTATACTGTTATAGGTACGGATATGTTATGTAAGTTGTAGACTTTTACCCCCTTTTAGTGCTTGTCATGTGTTACCAAAGCAGACAAAGAATAAAACTGAAGATTGATTTGTCTTTAAAGTTTTTTTTGTCAAGATTGTGATAACTTGGTTATCTTATTTTTTTTCCACCATAATCTTGTGATGAAAATCTGTTATCATTAAAGTTGTAACTCGAACATTGCCAACTCACTTTTCTATTTGGACTGCACCATCTCTGTAAGTTAAAAATATGGCTAAAAGTTACACAGTTTTTGTTCTTTCCCCTCAAAAAGCTTGAAATTACTTCTAACATGCAATGATTCATTTGAGCTAATGAGTAAGGACATCATATTAGTCATTGTTTGGAACTTCCAAATTGCTCACTTTTCTCTTGAATCAATTTATGGCATCAATAAAAATGAAGACAATGCAGGTAAATGTACTTGCA
This sequence comes from Cetoscarus ocellatus, assembly GCA_037902135.1. NCBI lineage: Eukaryota > Metazoa > Chordata > Actinopteri > Labriformes > Labridae > Cetoscarus > Cetoscarus ocellatus. The sequence goes on along the minus strand of JBAMNC010000846.1, from coordinate 77,901 downwards.
ACTTAAATTATGTGGCTATCTCTGGTCGCTAAGATTTTATTTGTTCTTTCCAGAAATAATGAAAAATGCCAGCTGATAGTTGTTTCCCTTTTTCTTTTGCTGTGCAGGAAGTTGCGGTCAGCCTTTTTGTGCACGCATTTCTTTGTTTATTCCACCGAGACCACCTTTTTGGCTGTTTATTTTGGTACTACTTGGCTGACTATATTATCCATCCACTCCAACCCAATACTGCAGTAACAGCACAGCACTTTGCAAAACCTCAGCATTAATCCCGAGAGAGAGCTGCATTAAACATTACAAAAAACACCCCAACATGTCGACAAATGTTTTCTTATGACAAATCAGTTTTCTCATTCTGCAGTGCTGTGTAATTTAAAGTGGAGAAATGTGCTGGCTATGTTCACTTGCCACTCAAACACAAACACAGGCACAGCATCCACAGATAAGTACAATCTGTTGTCCTTTCCTGTTTCAAACCAATTTGTATACGAAGAGATAAGTGCGCTCTAACCGGGGATGTGAACGGGGAGAGTGTTGGGACATTCCCCAGAGATTCAAGGGCAGATTAATATTCTCTGACTATCTCAGACCTTTGTGGAGGTGTTCAGTTATCAGAGTACAGGGGGAATCTAAATCTGATGCAGAATATTTCTTATTTTTTTTTATCTCTGTTAAACCTTTGTCTTGTGGTCAGAATACCTTTGTACAGGGTCAAAGCTCCCTTCAATCTCTTTGACCTTAACATCACAAACTGCTGCACTGCACTGCTTTATGTATTTTTCTTTTGTTGCTGTATTTCCCTCTGTTTGTATTCATCTTTGGAGGTCTCACTCACATTGTTACATTACCTTCACCTTAGGTTAGGGTAGGCCAGTATGGACCTAATAATTCTTTAATATTTAAGAACTAACCTTTGATACAACATGCATATCTACATTCTCTGTAAAGACATAACAAAAAGTTCTCAGAATCCCATAGTTATAATGTCTGATGTGACACTGGTACAACTCGAATGATATTGAGAGCTGTTTGAGACCAGAGCACCAATCACAGAATTCATAGACACCCACTATAACAAATTTCTGTTTTACAAAATTCAGAATTGCAGACGAACTCCCAAACACCGTTTAGATATCACAAAACCATTGGCAATGTTTATATGGATGGAGGAACTAAAATGTTTATTCTCTGAAAGACCACATGTGGGTCATTCTCACAAAACCTTTAAGTTACAATGTCAAAAATCTGTTTGAAAGATGTCCATAATTTAGAGGAAAAAAATATTTAATTGTAGTGTAAAATAAGCTTTTTTTTCTGAAAAGTTCTGTAATTTAAGCATAACAAACGTAATAATAGTGTAACTATATACATTTGTAGCTAAAACTCTCATTATTTCAGTGACTCCTTGATCATTTTTGTAGAATTAAGTAAAACGTGTCTCTTAAACAGGATGCATTTTGTTACTTTGGTCTTGTAGTAAAGTAAAACATGATGAATGATACAGTTTCACTTTGAAATACAGTATTTTCTGGAAAAGTATAGAGTCAAGTAATGCATCAATCATCACAGTTGATAGAAATGTAATTTTTGGCCTGGCTTAGGTTCAGAATAGTCTATATTGTGCTTAAGGCTTTGGCTGTATTAAAAAAAAATGATTGACCAGTTTGGTAAAAAGTGAATAAAATTTATAAATTATAAATTATTGATATAGTCCAGTTTCAACCAAAAAAAAGAGAGAAAATATCCAAATTGATCAAATCAGTTGGCAATATTTTGGAACAAGAACTACTGCCTAAGGGTTTTATATCTTTGCAAGCACCAGAAATAAAGTACAGTCATTGGTTATGAACATAAATTGCTTTTTATGTAGAGATATGATAAGTAATTAATTTTTTAAAAATAATTTATGTGCATGTTTTGTAACAAGTTCTGTGTCACAGTGACATTGAAATTGTAAAAAGAAATGCCTGATTTTGCCACAGAATTTACAAGAAGTTGCAGCAACAAAGTATGTTGAAGCTTTGTTTATCGATGACATTACAAGACCAAGTGAAATTGCTAATTTATTGAAACTGTTTCTAGTTTTTTTTTCAACTAAAATACAATGATTCCATTCAAAAATGTGCTTTATTTTCCCCACATATCAGTGTTTCCCTGAGGTTTTTGTGTTAAGGCTCTGGGATCAAGATTATAAAGTAGAGAAATAGGAGAGGGACTTCAAAATATGACCTTTAAAATGAGATTTTGTCCATAATCTTGACCTTTGACCTATAAACTCCAACATGTAAGTAGTTTATCCATAATTCAAGGTAGAATTGTTGTTAGTCAGCATCATATTGTTAGAAGTTCTTCTGGTGAACATTCATTTTTGTCTTAGTGTTTGATTTGCCTCTTTTTTTTCAGATCAGGACATTAACAGTTAAAAGGCATCAATATTACGTGTTGGAAGAACATTACTCTTTTTGAAGAGCTGATTCTTTATAACTACTCTTAAATCTCCTTATAAAACAACAGGATTGCAAAAACTGTAAAACCTTGATGCTGATATTATTGAAAGGCTGTATTATCAGCAGAAATGTTTATGTCTGCCAAAACTAATAACTGGCCTTTAAAGCAATTGTCTAGAGATTCCCGTTTTTTTTTTTTTATTATTAAAACAATGCCTTACCTTGTGTCTAATTTTTAAAATGTATTTGTGTTTCTTAAAATCCTCATTCAGTGCCTATCTTTTGTTTTTAGTGACATAAAAAGACTGCACATTTCTTGGTCGACCCTTCTGTTACAGCCTCTCTGTGTTCATGAATCCTGGCTTTGTGCTTAACTGCAACAATAAGTGACCATTAGATCTGTAGTGGCACCCATCATTCTTTAATCAGCAGTATAAACCTCAAACACCAGGCAACACGACACTTTAAAATCCCTGAGCCTGTGTGATCCTCATCATTTATTCAGAGCTTGTTTAATGAAATACTAAGACACCCAGATTGCTCACATCTAAACAACACAGCCACAGTCTGGAGCAGTGAGTTAACGTATTGATCGTGTTTGTGTTGGAGAGCTAAAGGTTAATGTGTTGTCTATCGATCTGAATAAAGCCTTTTACTTAACTCTGCAGACACTGTGTTCAGTAAAGCCCCTCGGGTGCTGTTTCCACCGTTGGCTCGTCATTTTAGCTCCAGCGTACGGGAAATCCAGCTGCATGAAGACATGGGGCTGCTGCTTCTTTATTCATTATTTGACAAGTCTGGATTAAAAGAGGTGAATGTAGCTCTGATTCTTCTGTTTTGCTTTGTGCCGCAAAAGGTTTGAGACCGTGCAAAGCCTTTATAGATTCACGACCATGAGCTCAGATTAGAGTTTAATACAAATGCTAATGAAAGACAGCAAGCATGAAGTTGTAATCTTTCCTAAAGTGTCTCCCTCCTCGTCACCGGGAGGTAATTCCACTGACAACGACCTTGACATTTACTGTAGTAAGGAGTAAGAGTACAAATTGTGCCAAAGCAAAAGCAGCTTAATAGAAGATTTTATTCAAGCACAGATGCAGTGTGATCTCCGTGCTTTGCAGCCTTCCTTGTGTGAGGCTTTCACAATGTATTTTTATTATTTTTCCTGCCTCAGGCGAGTTATTGCCAAGTTGCTCGAGGTCATGGCAAGAGCACAAGGCTTTCGTCTTATTCAGTAGTATTCATACTGTAATACACAACAATGTGCTGTGTGTAGAAGACGGCTGTTTCACTGACCTGCTGTGATCCTTGACTCACCAAAGCAGCACATCACTTTTTCTAATCATTCTCTCAGCCATGTATTGGAGGACTGCTTTCCGTAATAAACGCTTTGCTGACATGAAATATGGAATTTACCAAACCACAACATCAAGCAAAATCTATAAAATCAGTAAATGGACTGAATAGTTGATAGTGCAGGATGTTTAAAATGTTATCAGAGAAAAATAACCGTCAAGAATACAGGATTCAGATTGAGTTCTCTGTGGGCTGCTTTTCCCTATTACAGAAATGAATGGTTTCAATATCTGTGCAATGGTGTGTTAAGAACAAACGGAATATCATTAACAGGAAAAGAGGCTATTAAAACATTTTATTTCTCTGAAGGCTCAGAAGTGAATCCTGCCGCTGCGCAGAACTACTTTTGTTTACAGAAGTCATGGCATATTCACACCTCAACAATTGATCATAATTGAGATTATCATATTAAGTACTTGCAGATATGATTCCATTAAGAGGGGTCTTGGATGAAAGAACAAACTGAATTTTGATGAATAAAGTCACAGAAATGCAGGTTTGGTGCCAGTCCCTTAACCCAGGTAAACAAAAATATAAAATGACTTTACAAACATCACAAAAGCCCCTTGAAGATGGGGAAAACCAATAATATTTTAATGCTACAAGTAAATTTATTTGCTTAGATGTAATGTTGTGCCACAGCTAGAAATTGACTGTCATGCATCTTAAAGCTGTTCGCTAAGTGTCATATAATAACGGCACAGTGTTTTCCAGTGACCCAACTGAGGTGTGAAGATACTTGATCTAGATTGTGTGGGAGAGTTGTTCCAATACATTGAGTTTTCCCAGTTTGGCGCAGTTTGTGTAAAAATATATGGACACAGCATGATCCCTGTTTTGGTACAAACAACCATGCTAAGCTCTCCTGAAGAGGTGGTCTTAACTTGCTTCCAATTGACCCCTGGAATGGTTAGTTTGTAGTGAGGCCATAATCGAACCAGTACATAAAAGGTAATGAGTTGACTTATCACACTGCTGTAGTAATATATACTGCAGTATTGCTTATAATAATTGCATCACAGCTACCAGGCAACCAGGCGGAATTTATCCTTCTCAAGGCTGCTCTGTACTTTTCTGCAACACTGGGGCATGCTTCTATGGTGTTACAGTGTAATAAGATACCATGCTATCTGGTGTCCAATGTGGTTCACTGTTGACACTGGCGAGTGTTAATGCCCCTCTTTGCTGTGCACTCAGTTTTAACATTCATATCTCAAGGCGTGTTAAACATTAAGAAACATGTGCGGACATTTGCCGTCCTCTTTTAAACGACTCACTTAGTAAGTAGCTTAGCTTGCTAGCTTCTTTCCCATAACGCAGAGTGCATCTCGTAGTCATAGCAACGCTGGCATTGACAAAATGACGTCAGGACAGCCCTGCCTCTTTGTGTGATCTCGCTCACTTCAAAATACTTCCACGTGGGCACTGAGCGATCCAAAAGAAATGTTCAAATATGAAGTGTTTTTTCAACAGAACTGGGACAAAGTAGCCAAACTGTAGGTGTGAAAACCACCTAACATTACCTCATAGTTCAGAAACAATCCATTTTCCTGAACATTTTCATTATACTGATCAGTTCTATAATCCATTCAACTTTAAATTAGCCATGTCTTGAATTAGAAAAGCACAAGCTTAGGTCAACCTCCTGGTCTATCTCAAGGGTATACTTTTTTTTTTTTATCATTGCCAGTAAATAACAAAGAGCAGTTTTGATTTACATACACATCTCTGCTTAGAGATATTGGTGAAATACTTACACAATTTTTGTGAAATAAAGAACAAAACAGTGGTGGTACCATATTTTGTGTGGGATACCATGTCAGTGCAATCTGATACTCACTCCACCAGAGTCAAAATCATTCAGTGAGTTTAGAGAGGAAAATAAAAACTGAGTTGTGTAACTAACAATCTGACAAATAATAACATCCCTGTGGATCTGAAAAGTAAAACCAGCTGTTGAACTTCTATAATAGTTTGAATAAATTGGCCACTGTTTGAAAACAAATCGAACCAAGTCTGTTCCATATTAGCATTTTAATTTTTGTCAAAGCATTACTGTTTTTGCAGAAACTCCTGGACACAGGCGGTTTTATTTAAACAGTGGTTCTCAGTGGGCTGCAGAACCAGTTGTATGCCTCAGGAAAACAGTTGTGGCAAACATCATACCCACACTTTTATCTTAAAAAACAGTATCTACCCGTGTTGATTTACGCTTGCTGTGATGCACCAAACACTGCTTGCCAGCCAACATTAAACAACAAAAATTCCACTGCCTCTTTCTCAGTTTTGGTATTTCTCAACAAGATTTTACTTTTGAAACACAAAAGTAAACGAAGAGTAACTGTAAATAAACTATAAGTGGGTTAACCATGGAGAACATTATTGCATGCCACAGGTGCCTCAGCTTTGGGTGCAGCAAATGCAGAGCAGCTCCTTTGCCAAAAATAAGATGAAGGAAAAATATCTGTTTACAATAAAACAAAAGAAATTTCAGCAAAGAACTCAGTTAATGTCTGACTTGGCAGTGGATCTCACTTACAGCCAGGGCACAGTAAAGATAATTCGGTTGCTCAAGTTCGCTGCAACTTTGCTTATTTTCTACAGCCCCACTTTTAAGTGCCTTTCATTTACCGTTTAATTTAATTCTGCTTATCTGACACAAAAAATGCAGAAGCAGTCTTGTACACACAGTTTTTGATGTTGTGAGTTTGGCCAGTAAAATGTTTTGTTATGAAGCAGAAGTCAAGCATTTTGTTTTCATTAGCACTGTCTGAATTCAGATTTGTCATGGTGTATAAGGGGCAAACAAACAGTCAGGCTGTCATTATTCAGATAAAAGAACACTGAATTACATGCAATCCTTGATTCTTGGAAACCTTTCCATCTGACGGTAACTTGAGTTATGAGAGATAGTTGTGAAATCTGTTCCTAGCAATGCAAACTAGCATGAGCTGGAGTCAGCATGTTTTTGGATTATCCATTTATCTGGAGAATGTTGGGAGGAATTTTCTTCAGACTTTGCAAAAGTTCACTCTAACTGAAGGAATGGGCTTTTGGGGTCATAAGCTGAAGGTAAAGGCCATTGGGTCTCGTGTGCGATCTCAAAAGTGCTTTCAGATATTTTCCTCAAACCAGTCCACTCTAACTCAAGAATGACCAAACAAATCCTGGAGGTACAAGTCAGTTCTGGGTAGTAGGCCAGTATTAATACCATTATAGGTATATTCTGTCATGAAGTGGAGTATTCCAACATTGTCATCACAGATTTAGCACACACATTGTGTTACAGTGCATGTGTAGGACTAAACTAACGCCTGAAAACACGAGCCACTGTGATGGGTCAATGAAAGTAGTGTCACAGCTCAGATTGAGTCTGGTCTTTATCATGTTTCCCTCTGATGCTTAAATAGTACAGTGAGGCAGACATACTTGCACACAAGTACACAGATACACACTGACCAAACAGCACCCCACATGGTCAACCCACATTAAGTTCTGTGTTTGTTTATTGTGAAAATAAACTGCTGTAACAGCCAGGTAAACATGATTGCCTTACTGCAAGTTTCATGTATCTAATGAGAGAAACATCAAGTGATCTTGCTTGCTGTGCAGAGCATCTGTTTGTGATTTTATCACAGACTACAGGCTGGAAAAATTCTTCAGAGTTTGACTTCATTCAGTACTGCAGTAATGCTGTACATCAGCTTAAACAGCAGGTAGGTGTTTGAACCCAAAATGTCCAAATGGAAAAAAAAAGCAAGCTGAGGCTCTCATCGTGACCAATGAAGGAGCTGAAAACACAGCAGTCTTGAACACTCTCTAAGAACTTCTGACAAGTTCTAGATATAAAGGTCTTACTTTTAATTCAGGACAGGTTCTTTTATTCTGAACAGCATAGCAGAGAAACCAACTACATATTTAGCTACAGCTACAACACAAAATAAAACATATTTGTGCTTGTATGAGAGAGCCTGCATTTTTACACTGTTCTGTGTGTGGGGAGAGAAGGGGAGGGTTAGCACATGAAATTAATCGCATGATCTGTTTCAATTTAGATAAACTGCAGTGTATTAGTTTTCTTTAATATTTTAAGAGCTCTTTGGGAGGTTATCTTCTATCTTTGCACATGTATCTGCTCTACCTGAAGGACACACTCAATGCATTACTGGGGTACATATCAAGGTAACTGTTTGGGAGTAGGAATCACCAGTTAACCCACTACTTGGCTGCTGATACCATGTTATACTGATTCTTGATATTTTACGATGCACTTAGTCAGAATATACATGTCACTTAAGTCAGGAATAAAACTCACAGACCAGTGTCCACAGCTCACAAGTTAATGCTCAGTCTCTCTCCAAATTCTAGCTTCACTACTCTGGAGAGCTTCAGTACCAACGTGTTCGTAAAATGATATAGAGACAGAGGCAGGTTCCTGGACTCCAACCAGCATGTAAGCAAAGATCTTGTTTTCCACAACATGATGAGGCCTTGAGGCTTTGCACATAAAGTAAGTGAAGGATTGCACTATTTTCTTTGCTAACTCAGAACTGGGATTCAGCTTTGACAAGCTAAGCATATCAAGTGTTGGGTGGTTTTTCAGTGGAGTTAGCTTAGTATTAGCTTTGTTGCCGTTGGCTTTTGCTTTCACTGGATGGTGCCAATCGAGGTGAGCCATATTCCCATTTATATGGCAATTAATAAATCAAAAAATGTCAATGCTCGGTGGCCTAAGTGGCTTTGCCAAATATCTAAATGGTATAGTGTACTGATTTTACTCCCCACCTCTAACAGTGACCTCAAGTCTACGACAAAAGCATTTCTACAAAAATAACAATCACAAAAACACCCCAACCTCCCCTTTACGTTCACCTTCCAGCAATTGTTTGTCTCATGGAGGCACTAACCACCAGGCAGTTTAAGTTATTTAATGCAAAACAGGAAAAATTTCCACTGAAAGTACAATTATAACAAAACGTTTGGAAAGGGCAAGAAATCCTCTCCTCAGTCCCGCCTGCTAAGACTTTGCATGATACATTTGTAAACTCTCGAGATGAACTGCCATGAAGAATAATTAGTTAAATCTTTTTTCTCTTTTCCAATACTTGTGGGAGTGGAATGGTAAACCAAGAGAATCAGTAAAGCAGAATATATTATCATTCTGAGTAGGTGGTGAAAAACCCTCGTCTCTCGTGTTATTATGAGACAGAGAAAAAACACCTGTTGCTGAAATCAGCCAGGCTTGCAATTTAATTTTATCAGCCCACAAACAATCACTCATTAGGTAGCTGGAATGATGATGGAAGCCAGTCAGCTGTGAAGCTTTGCATTCTGGGGCACAACACATAACAAGAGAACTCTTTTTCTTTTTTACGTGGGGGAGGAACCTGCTCAGCTGAATCCTTTTGGCTGGGGGGACTGTTGTGCCTGCGACACTGGTTATTCACAGCTAATGTCATGGTCTTTAATCTTTTTAATACCTGCTGGAATAAAAGAAGTAAATATATGTCCAATATTAGAATTTCCAAATAAATGAAGTCAGCACATAACATTTAATCAAACAAACAAGGATTAACTTTGGGCTGAGAGTGAGTTCATGAACTAGGGCAGGGCAAAATAAATAGATTTTGAGATGTATTGATGTGTTTTCAAATGGGATAAAGAGCAAGACAACATTGTTTACATCAATGTAATATTTGTTGAGGCTGACAGAGGTTAAAAAGATCGCTATTGCTCCATTAAAAGAGAAGGAATAAATAGTCATCTACTTACTGAACTCAGCATGTGAGTTTTATTTCAGAAGCATTTTTATATTCAGTTAAAGCCAGAATAAGTAACTCTATTTAAAACATGGCAATTCAAACAGAAGACCTTAACACTAGATTTTGGGAGTTGTTGTGTTTAACATCAAAAACTGCACACGTTCTAATTTGCACAAATACATCAGCAGCAGGATTTTGGAAAAGTGAATGAAACTGACGAGGACCTGCTCCACCCTCAACAAAATGTTCACAGTGTATTTGCTCAATTTAGACAGTGGCCGTTCTATCTCTCTCTTTTCACTCTTCTGATTGAAATATGACTAAAAATCATTAAGGATGCTTTCATGTTCAGCTCATTTGTTTTGTTTGTTGTTTGTTTAATGATAAAATTATTTTTGCATTTTCCCCTTGGGTTGTGTCATGTTCATACTGCATAGGTAAATGACTGCCATAGTTTGCAGAATGAACTCCACTAGTTTACTAGTTTGCTAACTAGCCAACAGAATGAGCCATGGTCTAAGACAGAGCAGCGAGGAGGTCAAATGTCAAAACGATGTTTGAAAAAAAAGTGCATAATTGTTGAATGTCTGACGCATGTTGTGGTATAAAAGTTCATAAAATCAGTGCACAACAAAAAGGGTCTTTGAACGCTCTTCAGAGTTGACAGCAGTAGAGGTAACTGGCTATCATTAATTATTTACATAGTAACACCTGATTGATTGAGGGCAGAAAACCCAGACAGCAATATGGAAAAGTGAAAAAAAAAAAAAAACTTGAGCAAAAGGTTGCTCCAGTGATAAGGATAGATATGTTTACTTTATTGAGCCATTTAAAGCCTGCTGAATTAGCCCTTTGCTAAATTTATGCTCAAGCACCTGAAGCAGTGCAGGGAGCCTAAAACCATCTTTAAAATTTTACCATCAGTTGCATTTAAAATTGTTTGGTTGTAAAATATACTTTCACTGCTGCTGCTGAGTATCCTACTACTGAGAGCCAAGGAGGAATACACAGGGTCAAACAAAAACCTGTTATGGTGACTCGCTTGGTTTTGTTTCAGGTAACAACTTAATCAATATAAACAGTACTATTCAAGCTTATGTCTTGGGTGAAAGTATATCATTATATTTTATAAACTGAACGTATTGCCCAGCCCTTGCTTAAACCACATCTTCTAAGTCAGGAATGGGCAACTTTAATAAGTTAGAGGGCCACATTAACTTTATCTGCAGTGCCAAAGGGCCAAATTGTTGGAAATGAAATGATTTACTCTTATTTTTGGGAATATCAATTTTATTGTTATTATTATTGTTATTAAACAAATGTATTTAGAAATGTGCCACACTGCATTTTACAGAGACAATTACAGCTAATTATAGTTCTATTTTCTGGAATTATATCTATATTTTTTTACATTTTTCTTACTTCATTCATATGCCTTTTTTTATATTTTCAATTGGCTGGCGGCCGTATTGAGGGAGTGGGAGGGCCTGAGTGGCCCCATGGGCTGTTGGTTATCCAGCACTGTTCTAAGTGAACTTAGTTTTGTTATTTTGTCCTGAAACAGAGTCAGATTGTGGCCAAGGGGGTCATGTCCACTTGTTTCAGAACTTTCCGGTAGAAAGCATCCCAAGTGTCTGTACTTTATGATTCCAGTATTTTATTACTGTAAAACCTGTTAGTTTAAATTGTAGAAAATGTTAATTTTGCAATTGATTTGTGCATCTTCAATATGTAGGGGTTTGTCTGCAGAATTTGATGATTTCCCAAGTTGGAAGTCTTGGACTTCTATTGTTATTGACGGTGGAATCAGACAGGTATCATTATCGTTTGAAGAATCATACCAAAATTTATACTTCTAGTCTTGTGACAGTTTTTGTCTTCAGAGATATAATTGTAAGACCAGTTTGCTAGAATAAAGAGATATGCTTTTTGGCCCTTGTTTGCAGCCCTAGTATGAATGCTGGCTCAAAATTGAGATGAACCTCCCTCATGGAGACGAGGATTTGCCATCGGGTGGTTTGTGGATGTTCAAACACTTTGGCCCAGAGTTTAAATCTAATATATCAGAGCCCAGCACTGTGTGAATAATAACAAGGGCAGGGCATTTTTTTAGCATAGCCTAATATGAAGGCTTGTTTGTTTACTGTATGTTTACATTCATCCAACAACACAACTCATAAGTGCTTACTCTGCAGCTTAACAGATTGCAGAGTTTTGCTTATGGCATCCCAAATTGGCCTGTTTGTTGTTGTTGATGAGTTTGCATTCACTGTGTGCTCTTACTACTTATGCTGTCAGAGAAAAAGTCAGGCTGCACGTTGAACTGATAAAAACTGAGAGGCAAGCAGAAATTTCAGACAGACTTAAAAGCACAAGGTGTCTGTCTGGATGGGGCTGAGATTAGGGCAGAACTGAAGAGCTGAAAGGAGAAGGTGATTTTTTATTAATTCTGCGGTAGTGAGAGAAAAACACTTGTTTCAGACGTCATTAAAATTAGTGATCAGTGCGCGCAATATTAAAATCATCCAGCCTCCACAGGATGAATAAATCTCCTGTTGAAAAAAGGCTTTAGATGCATTGACTGTTTCAAAGTGCCGCCTGTCTCACTGTCATATTATTTTTTTTTACATTTTTGACTCAATGCTCAGGAAAACATCCCTTGAAATAGCTGAAAAACCCGAACCCACACAAACATTAACGCAGGAACTGTCAGTTCCCTTTTTTGTTACTTGTGGCAGCAAAGTAAATACATGAGCTCTCTGTAATCTTAGCAAGTTGACTTGGCGGATTTCTCCCTTAGATACACAACAGACAGAACTGTATGAAATGATTCTGTGTGGCTTTTCTTTCCAGAAAAAATCATGGAGGCAGACTGAAAATGCCTAAAATTTTAAAAAGTATTACTCAACCTCAGATATAAATCACAAATAAAGCAGAAAATATGAGAAAAACTGAGCAATTGATTAAGATTTCGTTAAAGTTCTTTTTCTCAAACGAGGGATCATCCAGTAGTTAGAAAGGAATCAGGTAACAACTGACAAAGACACTATTTGCAACTCACCAAAACACGTGATTAGTGGGAGTCACGAGATTGTTTCCCTTAAGACTTCATGGAAAAAGGTCAGTTTTGCTTCTAAGGCAGGTGGTTGGGGGCCCCTGATTAAAAGAGGTCACATTTTGTCTTGATTCGAGTTCATGTATTTCATTTTGATGGCTGCTAGATTTGCTTTAGTTGTCGCCATGTTTACAGCTATGCGTCTAACACAACAAGGTATTTGTTTACAGCTTTAAGTCCTTGTGTGCTTTCTGGATGTATCCTCTTGTACATGCGTTGTGTACTGGCAGGTATAAACAAAAGCACTCATGACACCAGTGGATGCCAACTTAAACACTACGACAGTCCCTTTGGGATTTGGGATCTGATTCATCTTGTGCAGTTTGTCATTTTCAGTGACAATCAAATTTAAGAAACGTCACCTTTAAGAGACTTTACCAAATATATTTTTAAAAATAGATGCATAACTGCTGTGTTAAAAAGATATGAGAATGACACAATTATTGTGTTCATTGCATTAAAAAATCCTTCTGACTTGAATACTGTTTGTAGTTTGGTAAGTCAAGCAAACCGATTTGCATTTGAGTTTGAACGCATAACTCAATTTTGATAAAACTATATTTGGTCCTTTAGTTAATCTCAGTCATTTTAATTTTTAATTTACATGTAACAATATGTCCCTTTAGTTGTGTGGTAAAATCCCACTGCCCACCCAATCATTAAACTTTCCAATCACTGTGCAACCTTAATGGTCAGATAATGTAACAAAAGCAACACTGTCAAAGCCAAACTACAATAATTCAATATTTTTGTGTGAAGCAACTTTTTAAATTACAGATGGATTTGTGTTTTGTGATTGTAATGTTTAAGTAAACCGAGCCTGCAGGGGCGGCTTGGCACTGTGTACGACCCTTTAAAAAACAAATATTAACAAACAAATATTTTATTGCAGTTTCTGATTTCTCTGTTCTAATAAAAATAAGCACAATTCTGGAGCATATAACATAATATAGATGCACTGAAACAGGTGTATGTGACACTAAAATATGATTTGTTATTTTGTTTGGTTAAAATCTGCTTGGCCAATGATTTTTTTTTTTTTATCTACCAGCCAACTTGGCTTATGAGTCAGAAGGTTAATTTTGGACCCTGGTTACTTCCATGTAGTTAGTCATGCTTGTTTGCCAAGTCACCACATGATTTTATGTCTCTTTAATTGCCACATCTGACAGTTTATTTTTACATTCAATGTGGTACTGGTACTAATGAACTGGTACCATTTGCTTAATCTCAGAGCCAGTGACACTGACCTATTTCTGTCTTCTTTACTCATGAATGTCCAATACTATGTTGCAGCTAAAGAAATGGCCATACAGGCAATAGAGGTATTATGACATGAGCATTTAAGACACACTCTTTCCTTATTAGAATTAATGGTTCAGGAATAGTTTACTCACTAGCCACCTTTAAATGTCTTGTATTTGCACTGCACTGGGAAAAAAACAATCCATACCCAATCTTATTTTTTAAGGAAATGCAAGTTGACTTACTCACCCATTTTCCACAAATAAACATCTATTATCAAAAACATTGAAAATCCCATTGGAAGCCAGTCACTGCAGTGACAGCCTGCCCTGCAGAATTCATTGTATGTTGGTACTTTCAATTGTCCCTGCTGATCATCACCAAAGAAGCGGGCTACAGTGTGGCTGTTCGGTGGTAAATTGAAAGTGTAATTTTAACAATATGTGGGCCCAGATACGATTGCCTTGTCTTGAGAGATCTGAGCAAATATGAAATAAAAAAGGATGTTCCACACCAGATGAATAAGATGGGAATAATAGTGAGGAAATAACATTCGCCTGAGGTTAGGAAGGCCTCATTGGGCACACTTTGGAAAAAGGACTCTTGAACCATTTATTTTTTATTGCCTGTGCACACTTGTGACAGACTGTGCTGTCTCATCTTAGAATTAATTGGAAAGAATACACTTGTAAAGGTGAGGTTAGTTTTTATAGCAGAGCAGGGTGTCAGTACAAGTTTGAAAGAATCATACAGGAAAATTAGAGACAGGGGTTATGATGACACAAATCAATGATAACCATTCACAGATAAATTGTATCTGTCGTTCATATACTTATTACAACTGAATATGTTTTCTTAGTTAGCTGTCAAATGCGATTTCTGAAGTTTTTAGCTGCAAAACAAATCTGAACATTCAAAAATCATTACCACAACTAAAATATGGCCTTTGCTGATCACTCCACAAAAACAGCAGTTGTCAAAATAATGGCATTTGGATGACGACTTTTTCATCTGTCTCCATGAGTGCGACTTTGGCTGTGATAAAGAAAAGCAGTTGCTTTGCCATTCGATTGATTTATTAGCACATTGTGTTATAGCAGAGAACCCCAACAGAGTGATGCAAGACCCTGACATGAAAGTTTTCTACATGTGAAAAGTTTTTGACGTGTAATTTTCAATTCAGTGTTCATTAAGCATTTTTTAATCGTTTTTCCAGACCATTTTCGTATTTATGTACTCTTTTCTCCTTAATAGAACTTTTTGTCTGTTAACCTGTCCTTCTTTTTCTGCTGTTTTATGTTTTCCTCTTTTTGCCTCATTAAAAAGATGAATAACACATCGACCAGACTTATTTCTGCGGATCAGTATGATTGTACAAGGACTTCACAATTTAGGAAAGAAAACAATCATAATTATCATGGTCATTATTGAGATCATAATTATTTATCAGTTTGAGGCATAGACCTATCAACGATAGAGATGTTGTGATTAGTCCTCATCCTCATCTAAACATGTGTTTTAGTTAATGGTGCTTCACGTTTTAGAAGAATTTGACAGTTTTATAAATCCCTCTGAGTTGTAAGTACAATAAAGGTAACGTATTATAACATAATACGGCCTAAAAAACAAACAGGGGTTATCTTAAAATATGTTTAATGGATGACAGAGTTTCAATGTTATTTTTCCTCTTATTAATGGACAACAGTAGAGTTTCAGCAGACGAAGCCTGCATTATGATTGAAATTTTGTGGTCATTTATGTGTCTTTGATTTGAAAGGACCAAAATCATGATTGATTCACTAAAGTTAGTAATCAGATCTATTTTGTTGGCCAGTCTTTTCTCACTGCACATATGCCCAAGCAGTGTCCGAACTATAACCCTGGGGCCAACTGCAAACCATTTTAGTTGGCTTATAGCAAGCTCCAAAAGATTATGAAGATTGTCCCACATCAGAGCTAGAAGCTTCTGCTTGACTGAAAAAGAGAACTGGTTACGGGTTTTAAAAGTAGCATGACTTGCCCTTATTTGCTTTATTGTTTTTTAATCTGTTTTGATTTTTAAAGAATATTATCCTGATCAGCTTCAAGCTCCAGCACTCCTGTAAAGTTTGGCAATTTTCTCAATATTTGCCAGATGGCCTCAAATCCCACCTCAACTCGGCCTCCCTGTTTGTTGGTAGGTTGATCCAGTACGATTTGGAGGGCGTTTAGAGTATGGCTGCGTATGCTGTTTGGCTTCAAAAGCATTTCAAAGGCTCTTTGGATAAACGTCTGCAGCCACAAAGCTTCATCCATTTTTTTCTGCAGTCAATGATAAAATCTGATGCCCTTGCACTCAACTATGATTTACATATTCAACTAAGGTTAGCTCCTCCTGCATGATGGACTGCTCTAACAAAGCTTTAAACATCAGTTTTAGATACCTGTAAATCATTTGATGAAGCATATTCCTCTGTGAAGTATTGGATGAGCCAACACACATTAATGCTAATAATCACTGGTCTGATCCTGTTTAATGGTGATCTTAAACCAAACAAGCCGTTACAGTGAAAACTCATGAATGCCTCCTTGTCTAGTTTCTTATTCAATAAATGCCTAATACAAATTAAACATTTTAATGAATTGCTTATCAAAGGAGGTATTAATAAGGACAGCTATGAGGTATCTGGATGCCTGTTGAACTCAAAAAAATCTCCCAGTCCAGTTCAGTCTTTGCTTGTTTTTCTGTTAGTTGTTTTTTCTGTGACCCAGCTCACTCAACAGACAACTGAGTTCAGTAGAATTATTTTAATATTCAAGTTTTTGGGAATTTTGTGGCTCCAAAATACTCCTCAAACCAAACAATCGGCTGAAATGCATTTGAGCCAATGACAACAGCAGTTCTTCTTCTTCAGCTTCGTCCACGGAAGCAAGAAATGTCATTGTTGTCACATGTCTGCTAAAGCTCATAAATAAACAGCAGAGCAGACAAGAAAGAATATTCCACACAGCTACATCATAATGTACTATAAAGGCCTATCTTATGACTGTAATATAAATGCAACTTGGAGGGTTATTTCAGATTTTTGAAGTGGGCTTGTATGCGGTACAGGCATTAGCCTGAACACAGTCCACAGTGACTGATGCAGCTCTGCTTCTGTGCAAAAATTGTTGGTAAGGCAGCTAGGACGATACATTGGTGCAGATGGTGCTACTGACTCTGCGTAATTTGAAGAGTTTTATGTGTAAAAAAGCCACAGAACAGCAAAGAATAATTGAGCACTATGTTCAGATAGTTTACAGTTATCTACTTTTCCACTTTCAAGCTGCTCTGTTTTGGTACAATTTCAGCAGTGCTGACCAGCACGCCTCACAAGAGGAAACAACAGCTACCAGACTGGACTGAGCTTGTTACGGTTTTAACAGCAGAATCTTCTGCTCCTCTACAATCACAGTGAGCAACAAGGGGACGTGGAGAACAACATACAGCAGTGTTTGTTGACTTTGTTGTTGATTTCTCATGATGTCCGGTATGCTCCATGTCTCTTCTCTGGTTTTGGTGCATGTCTGCATTATTACCACTTACAGGCCTGGCTTATGTATTCCAGTGTTTTTTGGTGTTTTTGTGTGACACATTTCTTGAAGCAATGTCGTCCTAACAGAGAATTTTTTCAATACAAAAACATTTTCTTCTACGTGTGGACAGGGCCTCGGCGCCTAATAAAAGGAAAAGCCATTTTCACTAACATCCATCTTTCCATCTGCCCATCAACCCCTTGTGATATTTCCTTTATATCAGATTTAATCTCTTAAATTCTCTGAAGAGCTTTCCAAAGTGGCCTCACACAGACTCCATTTGCTTCAAGATTGTATTTCACAGTAGGAAAGAGTACCTGATAGTGAATGAAGGGTCATCTCATTTGAATGATAGAATTAGTGGAGGTAAGCTGCAGAGGTGGACATGGAGGCCAAAGCAATTAGCTGCAGTGGTCAGCAGGTGGCAAAGTAGGAGGCTATTAATGTGATTATATAATGAGCCCCAAAAAGAACAAAAGGCGACTCGTAGAGCAGGTAGAAATGAGCTTTAACAGAGAAAAGGTGGGATTTTGAAGTAACAGCTGCTGCAAGTGTTGTTGGAAAGTGTGTATCATATTTTTTTTACCTGAAATTTGTGTAAAATAATGATGGAACAATGTTGCACAATACAGACTTCAAGGTTGTGCATTTTATTTATGTTTACATAGGCAACCATCTGGTATTTCTCATTTTTCTGGAAAATTTGCTCACTCTGTACAGTTTTTAGGCCAGTCTAGTTCCACCTTAAAGAGAACCATATTAATGAAGTCCCTGGGGCAGTTGTGAGGCTTTACTGTAGGTACATGAACTTTCATTTTCTTATTACATTGTCTGTAGTTAATGTCAAAGCCCTGAAAATCTGTTATCAACTCTTACTCAAGGGCAGGTGAGACAGGTACCTGGTAAATCCAAGAAACAGGAAGTAAAGTACGTAAATGTCCAGGGGTCACAGACATGGATTTATCCTGGGAAATTAAAAACAATATTAATGTTGAACTAACAGAACAAGAAATGGAGCAGGTATGCCAAAAGCAAAACTGTGTCTTCATATTGTCTTGGAAATTAATTGATTGATTAATTGATTGTGCATAGATTAAAATTATTCACTAAAATAAAATTTTTTGCTCTTATCCTCAGACTTCTTATTAGCCGTTGAAATGACAGGGCAATAGACTATAAAATACTTGACAACATATAAAATGGCTATGATAATTGTGATACATTTCATATTAAATAGGTTACATTAAATAACTTATTGTTGAGATATGACACAATATAATAGTCTGTGGTGCTTTAGTTTGAGCCCACCAGTCTTTACTTAAACAAAACAGAGGTTGGCAATCACATGTTCGAATTCCTTGCAGACAAACTTTGCTGCTACTATTGGTGTTTTAATCTTTTGAGTGACTTACAGTGATCGTTTACCCAATTTTACATTAATTGTACCACTCATTGTATTTGAAATGCACATAAATATAAGATTTGTCTTTATAACTTTGCATACTGGCTAGCACCCTTAATATGTTTGTGCTTACACGTACAAAATGAAACAAATTTGAATATAAAGAGTTCTGAGATCCGTGCCCAGGACCCAAGTGTGAAACTTCCATTAGGTGTTTAACCCTGTGCTATGTACATGTAAACTTATGTCAAAAACCGAGAACCTCATTTGAATCAGTTTAATTTGACCCAAAAAACTGGACGTTAAATCGTCTGCGTGTGTATTTCTGTTTCAATATATCATTCAGATGTGGACTAAGAATCTCTAATTTTATTATGTTTTTGAACAATAGGCCAACTTTAAACTTACTTGCGAATTGTAAACAGCCTCATAGTCCACCAGAGGGCCCAGGTCCATACTTTGAAAGAGCACTGCTCTGCATTTTATGCGTAAAAATAAAATGATATGATGAGATGAAATGATGTAATGATGTGAACAAAACAAAATACAAGTCAATAACATTTTATATGATGCAGTATGATTAGACACATAATGAAACAGTGCAGTATTATCAGACAGTGCTCCCTGAGCTGTGGATTTAGGCATTCTGATGGACTTTGAGACATACTGTTGATGGACCATGAGAGGCACATTTACAAAGACTAAAACTACAACCATAATTTAAACCACATTTTAAATGACCATAAAATGATTGATTTCTTTTCTAAGTCCCAGATCCAACAGCAAACAACCAGAAGATTTGAGTTTTTTATGTATTGTCTAATGGAAAGAAATATTGTCACAGCTAAATGAGTGTTGAAATAACTGTTGACTGTTCATAGAAGATCTTATTACACTTGTTTGAGAGTTTTGCTGGGGCCTAGATAAATCTCGGGTTTCAGAATGGGTCACAATGTACTTAGTCAAATGATGAAAAATAATATATATAACAGTTAAATAATATAGCACACAGAATGGTCTTAGTGTTTTAAGATCTTACAGATGACACAGTGTGGCCATAAACAACAGCAAGGTTACATAATGGCAAAATACAGAAAAGTAATTTGACCATCTGACAAGTATTTGCAATAGAAAATCATTTGTCTTTGTACACTCGCATACTGAGGGACTCTTCAACTACAGGCTTTTGTGCTCTGGGCTTTCGTCTTTATTTCAAAGTTACTTCTTCACACCTTTGAGAGCAGCTGAGACCTCCACATGTTCTGCCAAATGTCCTTCACATCTCATTTAATATAGTTAGACAGAAGGTCGAGCTAAAATTTAGAAAATATTCACTTTTTAGGACGGCTTGCATTCAGACTACCAGATGCTTTAGATACCCCACCCCAATAATGACTGCTTGTCAATTTGTAAAGTTGTTTGTCTTTTTTGGTTCTTATGAATATATAAGACATAAAACCATTCATCAGCACTTCGCCATGCATCATCCTTTACAGTCTGTACTAGAATTTGCTAGATCATTACAAACCATTAGACCAAAGTCGATGTTTAAAGTATCTGAAATCATGTTTCAAAATCATGAAAAATCAGACAGTAATCTCGGCTCAAGAATATTGTCTTTAACCTATGTTTTTTTTTTTTTTTTAAATTATTATTCATGCAGAGAGGAAGAGCGAGAGCGTCTGTCCAGAGATTTCTCAAAGAGAAAGGAACTGAGCTGTGACACTGTGGCATTCAGGCTCATGCCCTGAAATGAAGACAGATCTAACCCTTTAAACTCCAGAGGGCAGGGCATGTCTTTGTAGCCACAGTAAACACTAGTGCACAGCACAAGAAAGCAAAAGTCCTGAGAAGGACATGGTCAAATACAGCTCATGAGGGAGATGGTCTTTTTTAAGCAGGACTCAAACAGAGGGGTTTGTAGACATGTTGAAATATATTACCTGATTAAATATTAATGCAAAACTTTTTAACTTCTTTCTCTTTGATAAGCACCACATTGAACTTTTATTATTTGGATGACTAAGCAAACTACTAATGAATATTATCAATGGAGCTGTATTGTATTTGATGTTTTGTTTGTCTTTATGGAGAGAGAAACTGAGGGCAAGCAAGTAAATTAAGTTTTGTGATCAAACAATTTCATTACAGAATATGCACAGTCAAGGTTTTGATTGCATATTAAGTTGAACAACTAGTTCTGCAGTTTATTGACATAATGATATTTTGTGCCTCATCTCCTGACTCTGTAATATTTTCACTCATTATTTGGTGGCAGGTGTCTATAGGCTGTTAATAATTATTACAGCATTTGTTTTTGCTCTGACTTATTTATAAAATAGTGAAAAAATGTTTACAACAAATATGGATAGCATCAGAAATTATGATGCCATAGCCCCACCTCTTGTGTGGACCCTCACAACAACAGAAACTATGGTGGAATACAGAGTCATGTTTGTGCTGCAGAAGCTACTGAGCTTGTACAGCAAAATTTTCTGCTTCTCTACTACCGCTGAGAGAGAACAGCATACACCACAGTTTGTTGACATGTCTTATGATGTATACCCATGCGCCACATCTTCTCTGGTTTTGGTGTATGACTTTAGCAGCGTTACATTGCTACTTACAGGCATGGCATATATAGTATAGTGTTTTCAGTGTTTCTTGAAACAATGCTGTCTTTAAAGAGACCGTTTTCCAAACGAAAACTTAGAGTGAATACCAACTGTACCCCTTAGCCCTTGTCTTAGCCCTTGGTTTTGCGTGTTCACGTCAAGTGAAGGGGTGACCCAATTCTCTATAGGGCTAAGACGAAGGGCTTCACAGCCCTTGAAACAAAGAAAGACCAGGACCTCAATTAAAGAAGATGAGAATTTCCCGTAATACACTGCACCTGCTGACAAGAAGGCAGAGCGGAGACCTAAGGTAGCGCATAAATTATAAGTAATTATTAAATCATCAAGTAAATATTAATCATATTTTGAATTGTTGGTCGTATTTTAATAGTTCTCATTATAACGAACTAGCTTCCCCAGCTGTAGCTACAGCTATTGTCGCATCTGCCTACGACACAGCCAGCGAGTGGCTCTGGGTTATGACGCAGCAGGAATCCAGTGGCGTCTTGTTTCGTAGGAGTGTGTTTTAACCCCTTCCCCTTTGCCCTCAAAACAGAGGGCCAAGGGGAAGAGGTAAGATGAAGGGGAAGGGCGAAGGGGTACAATTGGGATTCATCCTTAAGACTTTAGTCCTAAAAATCAGATTTTTTTTTTCTTGAATATCAATTATTTCCACTAAAGTCCACAAAGTGTACTGTAGCTACAGTTTCCACTGTCCTTAAAACTGTCGACATTCTTCATCCACTGTCAGTTTTGTAAGGAAACAGCAGTCAGACCAGGTGTCATACGACAGCCGAGACCTGCACTAAAAAATTAGAGGTTGTGGACATATCCAGACGTGCCATTACTTTAGGCCAATCACAATACTTTAACATGATATTCATTTTCTATTTCAAAATTACACTTAACAACACAGAAAATTATTTTAGTGAAAATAGTAAGAAAGAATGAAATAAATAATAATAATGATAATAATGATGATAATAATAATAATGATAATGATAATAATAATAATAACAATACTGTATTATATTTTTGACACCTGGGAATGCAATGAGAAAGGGGTAAGTGGCCCACGGGCAGGGAGTTGGAGATCCCTGATATAAAGCATAATATCCTCTTTTTTAAAGGGAATATGAATTAAAAAACACAGGTACTGTCAATCGGCTTATAATTTTGAATTGCAAAAGAGAATCTAACCTTTGCAGAACATTTATGTGAGTGAAAAGGTTTTTTCTCTGTGCGCTCGGCTCGGTTAAACTGTAGATTGACTCTTTTGAAGTGTTTTCTTTCAACTGCTAAAAGAACACAGAGTCCATAGATTGAGAACATGTGAAGATTGATAAAGTGCAGTTATTTCCGGGCGCAATGACCCTTTTCAACAGAGCATCTCAGGGTGTCACTCTCAATTAACATTTGTCCTCCTGAAGCCAGTGACAAGTTGTCACCCAAGGGAGAAAAAGAGTTGGTAAAGGAAGAAAATGGTTCTGTCCTGACATGGCCTTGAGTATCAAAACACTTCATGATGCGTTTTATTTATTTTTCTTCCATTTTCTTAGCGAACATGTAACGTTTCCCACTATATGCCTTCTGCCAGTTTGCCCCAGGGCTGCTAGACGGGAAGCCATTGATTATTTAGCTCACAAGATGGACTTTGTGATGTTCTTGGTGAACATATAGCATGGGAAAAGAGCATCTGACTAGAAAGATACATGTTTACCTCTTGGGTGTGATCCATTAAATATGGCTCTTTGATGGTGTCAGCTCAGCAGCCTCCACTCATTTCTCCTCAAGTCAATCACAGCAGCCCAGTCACAACAGCAGGGGACACCGAGCACTGAAGCAGAGATAAATTATAGCTGAGTAAAATTAGAAAGCTTTACAATTAGCTTCCTATTCTTCCAACATGTGTGGGGGCACACTTGTTTTCTTCATATCTGTATTCAGAAGCGTGGACATAATTATGAGCCACAGCTCTGACTGGCTGAAACCCTGCTGTTACTCCAGAAAAAGTATACATTTGTGCACTTTTTCTGCTCTCAGCTATTGCACAAGGAAGACTAATTGATCCCTGCAGATGACAGACACAGTAATAAGTCATAAAGACCCTGGCCACTTTGCTTTCACACAACTTGCTATCGCTTTTCCTTCCAAAGTGCCAACAGCAAAAGAGAGAGAAAAACTCAGGACATAATTTGAGGCCATACATCTTGGCAGGCGGCTACTTTTGTCATCTTAAGTGGACTTTCAAGCAGAAAAAAGCACGCCAGTTGTAAAGTTCTTACCAAGAAAAGCCCTCTAAAAGCCATTCCTAGACATTTTCCTCATTGCAGATTAAGAGGGA
Source organism: Cetoscarus ocellatus (assembly GCA_037902135.1). NCBI lineage: Eukaryota > Metazoa > Chordata > Actinopteri > Labriformes > Labridae > Cetoscarus > Cetoscarus ocellatus. The sequence goes on along the minus strand of JBAMNC010000846.1, from coordinate 54,060 downwards.
TTAAATAAAAAAGAAATATTTGTGATAATGATTAAAACATTACCCTTATTTTGTCTCCCACAACTCATTGACCCATGATTTCATTGGGTTTCAGAATACTGCCACATTTGTAACCTTAAGATCTCACAAATACTCTGAAGATTTTTTTCTAACTTTGCACTTTGCATATCCACGCTGATTCAAGAATAAACTTGTCAGATTTGGGGGGCAAAGGTCAGGGTTTCATTGTCATCATTTACCTGTAATTGTGATATCTTCAATACTTGGAGGACTTATTGATTTTCATTTTTGAAGGTCACAGGTTACAGTCACTGTGCCTCTTAAAGATACTTCACTCAGAAATGCTATATCCCGAAACATTTTGAAGTAACTTTGCACAAGTGTCCACACTGACTCAATAATCAACTCATAATATTTTAAAGGATCTTAAACCTTGTTTCAAATGGGGGTTCCGGTTTGGTTCAGTATAGTTTGGTTTAGCTAGCTCTGATCTTTGTGTTTTCACCGCCAGCTGTACCTTCACTTGTGGGCAGGGATGTGAGTCGAGATGAGAGGGTCACGCCAGCTACATAAATGCGTGACATTGCAGCAGCACAACGCAGTGAAGCAGTCTGAAGTAGAGCGTGATTGTTCACAAAGAGCTACAGTGGAGGATTTCCAGCACTCTAGTACTCCGTGGAGCATGGCTTCATATAGACATTTTTTACAACAACAGCAGTGAACAGATCACTCTGAATCCACAGCTCATTTGAACATAGATGCTGTTTTACATGGGAATCGACGATTCGAAGTTTGCGTTGGTTATTTGGGTACCTTTTCTCTCATTTGACAGTGGAAACATCTGAAAGAGGCTAATCACACAGAGATACGTAATTAGAAAATTGTTGCTATTAAAACAGTTATTTTTCTATGTAACAGCATGTCCACCAGGTGTCCTTCTCTGCCACCACGTGGCGTTCCAGTGTTCTTTGTACTCATGAAAGTTGACACAATTTCAAGGTTTCTGCAGAGGTCAATGGGTCGTAGTGCATGTTTGTGTCACTTTGTGCCAAAGCAGATGTAAAATGAGATGAAAGCAGGCAAACGGACAACAACAAATCTAGGCTTTTTGGTGCCATTATTAATCGTTCTGGTGGAGGGCAGGATAGAGTCCTTCAGTAAACCGCTGAATGAAAACTCACTTAAAGCACAGTGTGTGTGTTTCGTTTGTTCAAGTCCATTTCCAGTTTATTTATTTGACTGCATGTGCATGGACACAGAAGCGCTCCCTGCAAGCGCCCCCCTCATGTTTTTGGTGTGCCCACGCCTGAGAGACCCATCTGTGTGTGATCAGCCCCTAACCGCGCACTGAACTGGACTGGAATGAATGAACAGGACTATTTGGTGGAAACTCAGCAGAAGATCAAGATCAGTGGACCTCAAGAGTACCCTTCACTTGTAATCTCTGACCTTAAGATCACAGGGAGAGATTTTCAAACTTTGCATTAATGGCCGCTCTGACTCCAGAATAAACTAAGATTTTAATGAAGTGAAATGTTATTTAGTCTCATGATCATCTTTCGGTTATAACTGTGCTACCTCAGGAACGCTTTGTGGGATTTTCTTCCAACCTAATTCAAATGTGCTCTTTGACGAATAAATGAAGATGTTATATTTTTGAGGTTAGTGATAAAAGGCCTAATGATCATTCTTCAGTTGTAACCACAATATAACAAGAATTCTTCAAAGGATTTTTCTACCAAATTTGCACAACATTCAGAATTTGATTCTGTTAAGAAATGACTTCACTTTGGAGTTCATGCTTTAAGGCCCCTATGGCCTTGTGTTCATCGATCACTTGTCCACTCAATATCTCAAGAGAGTTTTAAGATATTTTTGTCAAACTCTGCACCAACATCCACCCTGATTCAAGGATGAAATAAAAACATTTTAGGGCTACGAGGTCTCTGTGGCCTCAAATACAAGATTTCAAGAATTCTTGACATGCATTTGGACTTGAAAGTGAAAGTAACCAGTATGGATCACTTTATGATACCTGTTGTGCATCAGTTTGACCCCGTTCACTTAACTGGCTCAGTAATACAAAGTTTATTACAACACAATGATATTACAGTAAAGAAACAAGATCACAACAGCCTTCTTCCGAGCTTATTACTGTACTTTTACAGTCTGGCAGTTGTTTACCTACAGATGGCATGTCTGTCCGGCAGTAGTATTACTGAGACATATTCATCTATTCTTTTGATTGATGTATTATGCATTCAAGATAAAATAGAGCTGATCTGTTGCGTGTAACAGTATAAGCAGAGGGTAAAAGAGGACAAAGTTAGGATTTGTTTAATTAGTAATTTCCTCACTCGAGCTGATAAAATCAGCAGCTTGTTTCCAGTCAGCTGATGTGTTATCAACAGCTCTTGTGTGAACTTCATTTCATACTTTTTCATGGACCTGCTGATAAGAGTTTGAGTTTCAAAGATGACTTAATGATGAAGAGAGAGAAGGAAAATAGATATTTTATTATCTTTGATCAGTCCCCCCTCCGTGCTTTACATGCACTCACACTCAGTATGCAAAGTAGTACTGAAGAACAAACCACCATCACTTAGTGTCACAGTATCACATGTATGTTGTTCATTGCTGCCATGCTTTGAGGGCTCCTGCTTATCATACAGGAAAATGTAATCGAGATGATTACACAGAGTCGTCTTTGGTACATGCTACTCTAGCCTTATTATTTGCATGTGAGGGGATGTCAGTCTTTTCCTGGTGACACTCTCGATTATTTTAGGCCTGGTTTTGGGTCCAAGTGATCAGAGAGGTGTGGCCCAATTTAATATTTAATGGATGTCTGGAAGGATTATTTATTGGAATAACCTTAAAGAGTGTGGTATCAAAAGTCATTTTACTGTTCCTCACCAAGTCAGAACTTCACAGTTTTTTAATCATAAAATATCTACAGTAGTCGCTGAGACTAAGCAGACTTAAAATCATCACTCATTCGATTTAACATATTTACACCTCACAAACATGCAGCTAACACAAAGAAAAAAACATGAATTTATCTTGGCAAAGATTCCTTTATGTTCTTTTTTCCTGTTTTTCTGTTTGGCTGTTTGTTTTTCTTTCTTCTGATTCTCCTGACTCTTTTGGGTGTAGATTCTAGCACAGAAAATTTTGTGAGATCTCTTGTTGGACGTATCTCCACTGTTAAGCTGTTTAGACTAGAGATGCACGATTTTGGACTTTTACCGATATCCTATGTGCTGATATTTTGGAAATCCAGACCGCCAGTACAGATGTAATACTAATATTTTTGGCAAGAGCAAAAAGTCTATACTTTATAAAAAACTGACTTATTGCTTTCATCATTACAGTCTTTTTTATGCCAGGAACAGATGTGAAACAAGAAAAGCATTACCCTCTTGAAAAGTGAAACACTTGATTTTTAAATGTACACATGCATTTGTGTGTTTTGCAGATATTAAGGCCCATGTAAGGAATGTGCATATGTATGACCAATAAATTGACTGTAAATATTAACAAAAATGTCAAAAATTCAACTTCCTAGGCCAATATCTACCGATATTGATGCTGATAATATCGTGCATCTGTGTTAAAACAAACCTCAGGCGTGCTCCCTCAGTTTGGCCAAATAAACTAATGTGTGTGATCTGAGGATTATAAATTCCAGCATTGATTCAAACTGTCCTTTTGTCTTCGGTCACATTAATACAATCTGTTAAGATCTGAAGGTAGTCAAGTGCTTTGCCACTCCTTATGAAAAACAAACAAAATGAAGAAACAAAAGTCCACCGTTCAGTATCAGCTGCTTTTTGTTACAAAACCTCATCAGTTGATCAAAATTAGTGCCTTTAGTCACTGAAACCAATCACCTGTGTATTGACCTCATGTTTACCTGTGGACTTGTCTGCCTCTCCTGCTACTCTGTCATTTTTTTAGATAAACTGCAGAAGAATTCCCCAGAACTTTGTTTTCAAATCTTTTAGTCCAAAAAAATATTCCAGTTTTGAGGCCTGTGCTAAAAGCTAAGATAATCAGCTAAGCTTTACATGCTACACATTGCAACACAGCATGTCTTGTTTAGTGATGCATTTGAGGTCTTGTTGGAAACATTGGGACGCATTAGTTCAGTAAATGAGTATTTGATGACGCTAAGAACACAATGTGTTTAAATGTAATTTAAAGAGTTTTCATTTTGGCTAAATATTTTGGCTTGAATAATTAATGTTGAGTGGGGATGAAATTTGTTTTCTTGGTGATATGAAATAATCACATTTGTTATATTATGTCACTGTGTTTTGCCTTTTATTCATTAAACGATTTTGCCTGTTGGATTGAACTAATAATATAAGTCAGTCTGTCAGTAATTTTGTTAATTCGCAAAAATAAAAACAAGTAAAAGATGGGTCATTTCATTATGTAATTCAGATGCCCTTACTATGGGATACTTTATTGCAATGCCCCATGAGATCTTTTTGTTCTTCTTTTTTGAGCAAACACCTAACCAGTTGTTAAAACAAAAACATGAAATGATCGACACTGGACAATTTTACAAATGTGATTGGTTTACCATTATTTTCCATAAAAAATTAGTGGTCATAATTGTAGGTTGTGGTCACTAACTGCTCAGGCTCTGTGTGGGATTTTCCCCTTGAAATTGTGCTCTTGTGTATGATGTAAGGACAAGGGCTTTTAAAGTGTTGGAAAAAAATGCTTCATGTTTATGGATCTAATGTCTCTAAAATAAATGAAAATCACAACAGGAGAGAGCATGTTTCATCTAAAAAGATACCCTTTGACTCTGTTGGACAGTTCAGGGCCATCACCCTGCAAAAAAGCACTAGAAAAGAGAGTTTAACAAATCATGAATATTTGAAAACACTGACACTATCAAATGTTGTGCTTACAGTGTAACACAGCCACCCCTAAGTAGACAGAACTAGCTACCTTACCTTAAGTCTGTCTGGACTTTAAGAACTTATATTTTAACAATAGTTTTGTTAGATATTCCTCAGACACTAAACCTACAAAGTTGATTTTCCAGGTTTGAATAATACCCCCATTTGTGATCTTCCAGTTTCTTGATCCAAAATCATTGGTGCCACAACTCTTGAGTCAAGAGTTTTTGATTGCTGTCTATATTCAGGTTTGTATGTGCCTAAATGACAAACATTTATTATGAATCCACAGTATTTCTTGCCCTTAAAAAGTATTTGTGTTGCTTTATTGGTGCAGAAGAGCCTTGGACTTTTGTTAGCCGGATATTTTTCTTAAGAGTCCTCAGACATGAAACTTTGACTACAGCGTATAATTAATTTTCTAAGCTTTTTTAATTAAATTGTTTGTTCACAAAAGATAATTGTTTGAAAGTCCTTGCGACTGATGCTGTTGTAAGATACACAATAAAATAAAATAATAATTAAAAAAAGATAGTTTCTGCTGGACTAAATCCTTCCATCTCCACTTTATGATTTTCGTTTTTGCACCGTAAAACAGTGTTACTGGTCACCTTCTGCAATAACGAATGGGTATTATAAGCTTTAAACCAATAAGAGTAGAAAAAAAACAATTTCCAACAAAGACAGTACAATACTTACCAGTTCAATTAAAAAAATAAGCTAGTTTGGAGATAGGTTTTATCCTGTCAGCTACGAAATACAACAGCATTTGCAGAAGGACAAAACAAAACAGTCAGGCTGGTCATACTTAACATTTTAGAATTAATTTTGACAAAGTGCAGTCTTTCAATCGCTGAAGTTTTGACCAACTTTATCTGACATACAGGGAGATGTCAGAATGGGTTGAGCGATGTGAGCCAGGCCACACAGTCCTAAGTTAACGTCCGTTTGGTGATATAGCTGCGTTCATCTCTGTCAGCTCCAGCTGCCTCGTCCTCATAACTGGACTCCTGCTGTATGACCTGAGGTGGATAGCCATCTTTCACCCTCTGGGCATGGAGTTGGAATACTGAGACTTTGGCATTTATTGAGAGATTTTACAATCATTTTTAACAATGTTTTTACAACATTCAGCAGCACCAAGCTCCCCTAACTTAAGCATGCTACAACATTTTCCTCCACTTTAGACACGTTGACCTGCCTTGAGCACAGCAAAATTGACCCCATATTTGCACCGAAATTTTGAAGGTTTCTCATCGTTGGTCAGTGTCAGCTTATATCCTGTATGTTGATGTGTAAATGAGCCTTTTGTAACCTCTATACTTAGAGCATAATAAAGAAGAGAGTGACTAAGAGAGATACAGAAATTAAAGGTACATTAACAGTAATCTAAGTTAACATAAAATCAGCTGCAGGACAAAACGGAGTTTTACTGAGGTATTACCTGTATATGATTTTATCTGCTCATGCCAAGAAAGGGCCCCACAAATCTTTGCATTTCTTAGAGGATCCTTCAGTGTACATCTGATTTTAAAAGCAGTACATTATTCAAATATCCCTTGCTCCAGAGGATGAGGGAAAGCAGCATTTATCTTGTTAATGTGAGATGTCTTGCTGATAAAATTACAAAATCCAACAGACCTGCCTCTGGTCCAGGTAAGGACACTTAAATGCTAAACAGTGCTGTTATAGAATTCAGTTCTCCAAGCGTCCCACTACCCTCTGACAAGGTTTTTAAAGTGGCAGTTTTTTACTGTGATGCCCAGGACCAGTGCATATGGACCTAATTCCCAGGCATCTAATGACATTTTTGTACAAGACAGATTTCTGTATAAAACAGGAGAGCCTTACTTCACTCAGTTGACTGAAGTGACCTACTTTGCCTTGAATGAACCCATGTTTAGTCCTTAACCCAAACCTAGGTAACATATGGTCATCTTTTCTTCCCTGGCAGCCCCACAACATTCAGTGAGGTTTAGGATGAGGTGTGGTTTTGACTGTTAACTTGTAAACTCATTCCTTACATTGTAACTGTGATTTGCGTAAGAAAAGTCTTAAAGGGTATCAGCAGGTAGGGTAGCCATATCTTGTATGCTTGTTTTCCATTGCTGTTCTCCATTTTATGGAGTGAGGTAGAACCATTTCTGTGTGGCACACTGAAAAACAACTTATCAGTCCTGAATCATAATTGGTTTCAACCATATAGTGTGAAAAGCTAGCTGTTTGATGACATGTCTGTGATATCCAATTTTTCAAGTGATGGTAGGTGTTCTTGCTGTCGTAGATTGCTGCACTCTGTTCATGTGGCCGAATCTCAACCAGACCAAGTTTCAGAGATATTATTGTCCTTTACAAGTCCATAGCTATTGGGTGCAACTAACTTTACAGCAAATATAACTGTGAGTAGGTGCATGACTGCAGAGGACTAACTAACCTGGCAGTAGAACAATATTCCATTGAGCAGGAAGGCCTGTCTCCCCCAGTTTATCTTGCACTGTCTGAAAGCGGATGAAAAAGTACAGAATTTGCAGTTTTTTCACACTTTCAAAGCACACTTTCAAGGCTGAGCTGTGAAAAGGCGCTCAGCTGTTGAAACGTCAACCACAATTCAGAGGCGCCGTCTCCTGTGCTGTTGAACCCAGATAATTCAGTCAATGCGTTCTCCTCTCTCTCTCCATCAGTCTCATCCTTCCCCTCTCATGCGCTACTTCTCTCCCCATCCATCTCCCTCCGTCTCACCCTTGCTGTCTCTGTCTTCCTTTCAGCCAGGCCTTGGAGGGTTCTGCAATTACGTTTGGGGGCTGATCAGAAAAGGGGATCACTCCAGTGAAATAAATCGCTCCATAACAGCTGCGGTGAAATGGCGCTAATTGCCGATTGATTTGAAAGCAGAGGCAGCAGATATCTGCATTGCAGAGCCACATCTGCCACACTCGGCTCATCATTCCCCTCTCTGATTATCCATTGTTCAGGCTGTTTACTTTGTAGTGATGAGTGCTAAATGGCAGGTTAAGAAAGCTAAAGGGGCCAGACACCAAATTGGGTCCCTCTCAAAAAGACAGAGTGTAAAATTAGACATAATTAACACACCCCTTAGGCAGATCCTCCAAACCTCATGGAGATGGCAGAGATGCAAATTAGCTGTAAAGATACACTTCATATACAAAAACAGTGATTAAGCCGCCTCTGGTGCACAGAGGCTACTGCCTGTCATGATTGAGAGCAAATCAGCCTCTGAAAGCTCATGTTAGTTTGCTGGACTCTGCATGTTTTGTTGAGTTAAGCCCCATGCTAACAGAGAAAAAAAGTCTCTTGGTTGAAAGCTTTGCATTTTAATAAGCAGTACTGCATTTGTTTTACATAAGGGCTGTCAGCATTAGCACATCAATCTCAGTGAGATTAGGGTCCAAGTTTACACTTGATACTTTTTAGAAGTTCTCTACTTTCGGGTCACAGCAGCTGGATGCCACTCACCTTGAGTCTGCTCTCAAAAAACTAAAACTATGGACACCCCTGTTCATGTTCACATTTTTAATAAGGACTTAAAATGTGTTCGTAGACAGACTTTTAGTTACTTAATTGATGCAGTGATTAATGGTCAGACAGCCAGATTTCATACTTAATAGAAACTATACCAAGACAGTCTAGTTTGTTGTCTGATGTGTTTATAAACCCTTGCTGCAGAGTGAGAGTAAAGAACTGACCTGACTTGGTGTGACAGATGACAAATTCAGCCACTTCATTGTCTGAACCAAACACCATCTGACACAGATACGAGCCTTCCAAATGAATGGTGCTGCTGTTTTCAGTCTCTGTGGGTGTCACTCTGTGGTGGTGCAGCTGTTTGTTTGCTCCCCTGCTCAACAAATATTGCTGTCAAATAATTGATTTAAGTGCTTCCTCAGCAATACATGTCAACAACATGGATGTCGCTCTCCCTCTGCAGCCGGTAATGAAGCATCTCTAACACAGCACAGATTTTAACCCTGGGCGCCGAAGACAGCAGATCACTTTTATCATAGGAATGTTCAAATTCTTCATTTGCCGCGTGTCAGTGGCAGCCCCACCATCGAGTTTTCAAGGCTCATTTATGCTTAATGGGTGTTCAAACAATGGCTCAGGGGCGAGCCGTGGCCCAAATTCTACAAAAAAAGTAAGTTAGGCTCACATTAGACCTCTGATGAGCTGTCAAAAGCTCCTCTCAGAGATTAGGACATGGCCAACTGTATTTAACCCCTTAAAGCCTGTTGTATCATATTTGATACATACTTTTATGATACCTCTATCTAATTAATTTGATCAACAAATTACTAAAAAAAATCATCTGAATACAATCAGATAAAAGATCAAATGTCCTTAAGTGCATTATCAGTTGCCAAAAACACCAAATGTATCAAATGAGATTCCAAAAATATGTGTGTTAAATTTTATGGAAATTCTGATTTTGTTTTTGGATTTCTGTAGAAAATGAAATAAACATTTCAGCTCCAAAAAATTAGAATTTTCAGACTATAATTTGTGTTTTCAAGCTGTAAGGGGTTAAAACCAGATTCAATGCCTGTAATCACAGATACATCACCTGGGGGTAATATAACACCTTTGGGTTGCAAAACAATCTGCTGCTTCTGCTCCTACTGCATCCACTGAAAAGTTCGTTTTCAGTTCTTTTACTTAAAGTTTTAATAAATTGTTGAAATCTGTGTTTGATATCTAAGACCAGCACAAGCTTAAGGTCTATCCATTAATTCTGTGATGCGTTCATGTTGGCACACTAAAATGATCATTAGATTAAAGTTAGTATATGATATGTTCAAATTGAATTTTAAGAAAAGACAGTGGGGTATAGGGGTAGCATTTGTTTCTTAGCAACTGAGGATAATTGCATCAAAGGTAGAAAAAGGTAATAGAGTCAATGTTCTCAGACTTATTGCCTATATTTATAATACTTTGCTTAGCCTTTTGGAAAGGCTGTGAACTTGTGTACTTCAGTTTTCCTTACTGTAGTTACTACAGTACTGAAGCATCAGCAGCAGTGATCAAACCAAACTGGTGTCCAGTGTTTCAGCCTCACTGTACACGACCGACTCATAGATCATGGCTTATGCCAGGGTCAGACAACCCCCTTTATGCATGATTATAGCCCTACCCAACAGCTGTAGGGTTTTGAGACCGGTCAGCCACGAAATTTTTGAAGTAGCTGCATTGTAAAAACTTAAAATACTAAACTAACCCTTTAATGTCTCCTGACTGAAGACAAGCAATAAAATAAAAGTGGGATATTCCAGTTCACATATAATGATACTAAGGAAATAGTTAGTGTTAAGTATAGTTTAATATACACTCATATGACTCTATAAAAATATAAGTCAGATGCCTTTCATCAGTATGCAACTTCTAGAGTCGGCTTCTAGCTACCGTCGTCTGTGAAATGAAGGGCAGTGAACATCAGAAAGACAGAAAATATAATGGGCTTTGCTCCTAGAGATGCATGTAAACAGATACTTAGACAGTTTCCCTCTTATGATTGAAAGAATGCACTTTATCAAATTAATTTGTCTTTTGCCTCATGAACCATGAAGAGGCAAAGAAGCACGACCAGTAATTACTGATTCTACACACTGTATTTTTCTGCTTGACATTACATAGATTAAATCTTCTGCTTAACAATGAGGTGAGAACACACTTACTACTAAAACATGCAGCTCATCTGCAGTTGATTGGCAAATGCCATCAGTCTCATGAAGTGTTGATTATACATTACCATTTTTATATTGAACTTCCATCATAAAAATGTGTTTTATTAAGCAAGCTCATAACAGAGTACATTGTGGATGGTGGCCCCCTGCTGAACAAATTGTCTTTTCACAGCAGGTGGGATGCCATTTGCCACAAACTCTTGGAATTGACATCATTACACCTCGATTTTGTGATTCATGTTTGTTCTTAGGCGGTGAGATTTTCCATTTAAGCAGAATCAGATACTCTCACCCCAAAAGGGTTTTGGCAATCGTTTTTTTATGATTCACAATGTCATCAACATTTAAAGGGTAATGTCCCCTCGGCTGAGACTTAGGCAGAAAGGGATTTTTCATGTGCCGCTGTTGCTTTGTGTAAGAAGTTTATCAGAAGAGACAAAGCAGAGAAACAAAACTGTTCTGCGTAAGTGTGTCGGCGCTCGTCACTTTGACAGACTGCAGGTATACAGCCCACACATGCTTCAAAATAATACCTAATTCATGCAATTTAGGTTGAATTATGATAATTATAATCAGTGAGGGGCTTCATGCATTGTGTTATATTGTGGGCATACTCTTACCAGAGCATAACTTAAAATTCAAAACAGCTACCACACTTTTTGCAATGACATATCCACTGAGACGAAACACAGTGCAGCCATACAGCATCTCTGCATTGAACCACTTAGTCATAAAATTACATGTTCTGTTACTTATATTTTGTTGTGCAGTTTTCCTTCATTTGTGAAATTATGAGGATTTAGAATAGACAAATTAAACTGATTGTAGGTGGCATCTCAGTGACAGCAGAATGGAAAGTTGAATAAAACAACATCAGATAGTTGCTCATAAAGGTAACGCAGTCAGAAAATCATATCATCATTTAGCTAGACTCTTAGCTTACATACTCGGGCACACTTCATCAGTGCATAGACATTTTGCATTTTCTATTGTATTTCCAGTTATGTTAAGTGATTGATTCAGCAACTGAGAACTCTTCAGGTTCTTCTTTTATGCCCTTTACATTGTTGCCAAAAATAAAGTTCAATAAAGTCAAGGATAATGTAGAAAAATGTTTACTCCTGAGGACATCTTACACCCAACCAGTTGGTTATGAGTACTTTAATATGAAAATTAAATAGCGTATGAGCACTTCTGGGTTGGTTTTAATGTCCAAAAGAAGGTCTGTGGTTCATTTAAGCTTAGGATATTTTAATTAAAAAAGGTACATCTGGAGCTGCCCCGCAAATAAATTTCAAGGCATCCAATAAAATGCAGTTGCTATCAAGTTGCTTGCTATGGTGACAAAGTTTTTTTGTGGATATTCAATGTCATACTCTTTGATTGTCTCAAAAAACAATGCTAGACATGATTGGCAGAGCTATAACCACTAATTTGATTGGGTCACACGAAAAACAAAGTCTTTATGGATGATATAAATCATGAAATAAAAGCTTAAAGCTAAGAAGGAGTGACTCTAAACTCATTTAGCTATGTTGTACTTTCATTGTAATCTGCCATTGGCTTTTTTCTTTTGCCCATTATGTCTATGCTGCTGAGGGTGTCGTGCTTGGTGTGCTTGGTTGGTAATCAGAAGATTAAGAGAAAATGGGCATGAAAGGGCAAGGATGTGTTAGTTAATTCTGATGAACAACTGAGAAGATACTCCAACCATCAGTGAGTGAATGTGAGAGTGAATAGGTAGATGTGACCTGCGATGTAATGATGCGTTCACACCCAAAGCAACTTGGGTGACCTGGGCGACTACTCTCCATGCAAAGTCAGTGTACAGCTGCAATCAGGTGCAACCAGCCCTCCTGTGACGCAACAAATGCGGTCTGGGCACCTTGATGGCGCTACAGGGTCACATTTGACGTGTGACCAGGTCACGTCGCCCGATCGCCAAAGTAAAAAATGTTTAACTTTTAAGGCAGCATCGCGACTGGCTGTGCCGCAACAGCCAATCAGCATTTTGTGGGTGTGTGACAACACCCACAACAACTGTTTATATTCTGGATCACAGAGTGACAGTCCATGTCCGGGTGGGAACATTAGTTAGTGAGTACATTAGTTTGGTCTTATACAACAGAAGTGGCGGTTCTCTGCGGTCTTTTCCTTTCTCAGCTGCAGTGTTTTGTGGTTGGTAGGTGAGTGAAAAGGATACAGTCAGCTTAAACATCCCATTATATGATATGACATGATCACTTAGCAACGCAACGGTGACAAAATGAGAAATTTATGGACAGGCGACGCTTGGTTGGGCAACACGATCTTGGCCGCCCAAGTCATGTTTGGTGTGAACACAGCTTTAAGCTGCTTTTAGTAGTCAAAAATTATGAATTCATGTTCCTTTGTGCTGAAAAAATCCTGCACGTTTTAGAGACGTTTTTGAAATGGAGCTTATTACCTTCGGAAAGGAGGTTATGTTTTTGCCAGCATTTGTCCGTCATCTGTCTGTCTGACTTTGAACAACATAATTAAAAAAAAAATTCTCAACAGATTTTGATGAAATACTCAAGGAATGTTGGTCATGGCACAAGGAAGAAGTGATTAGATTTTGGTGGCAATCCTAATCTAGATGCAGATCCAGGAATTCTTTGAAGGATTTGTCAACATTTTGTCCATCCACACGGCACAGGCTTTTTTTACATGCTGCTTGTCATCAGCCAAGCAATATGTAATTGTTTATTTATTTATTCTCAAAACTTACACTGCTTGGAGAGGTGTTTAAACACAATGTTACACTGGACTTTTTAAAAATATTGTACAACAAACCAGTGCAGCTGTCTTGGGCTATGACCAAAAAACAGCTGTGCTGTGATTCAGTACATAATCTCTATTTGTGTGATACTATTAAGCCACATTTGTTGTGGATTAAACAACTTCCTTTTGTCAGCTGTTAAATCTTTGTATCACTGATTTGTTGTTTTTTGTTGTTCTTTTTGACAGGAACAGAATTACTTTCTCAGTTTTGACAGTACAAAGTAATTTGAAAATGATGGTTCTCTGGAAAAAGATATTGTACTAAACTTACTGACAGACAGGGATTAAAGCTCTAGTCAATCTCTTTGCAAAGGAATAAGTAGGAACATTCTCAGATAGTGACGTCATAATTTAAAGGGCAAATGTTTTTACATGGTAGTATTACAATACTCACTGAATCGTCTCTGAGGAGAAGACTTGTAGTTTCAGTGTTTCTGTGTGCCACCTTGGCACAGAAAGATTCATTTTCTCCTTGTTGCCAAAGCAAAACTGTATTCAAGTTTGATCCCACACAACTTCTCCCATTACGTAAGTGTTTCCCGCCACCAGCCAACGCCAATGACAGTGTGGTCAGAGGATAATAGTCCATCACATTACCAAAGTGCTATGATGTCAACATAATCACATTGTTTTTACAGTAACCACAATTTGGAGAGCCGGTTCTGTTCGGTCAGTCCTTCCCTATTTATGTGCTTTTCTATGTGAGAAAATGAAAGATGGCACACTATACACTATACTCTGCCAAATGTGTCCCACTGCTGCACATTCAACGGTTTCCCACACAGACACCCTCAGCCTATCATCACTAATGACCTCATGGCGAATTTCCTACGGCTTCCATCTCTCACAAATAGGCTAATTTTAGACCACCCACAAAGTGTACACACAGGCACCCACAAAACCAAAATGTTCACCAGACCCGATGCAATGCAACAGCAGCAGTTAACACAAAGAAATGTGGGAATTCATTCGCCCAACAGGCCCACGGCCCAAGCTTCACCCTCTACAATCTCAGGTCTGACACTCTTATGGCTCACAAGAGGCAGAGCCACTGGGCTGGCACGCCGCTTATGAGAAAAAGACAAACGTCCTGCGGAGAGCATTGAGATCAGAGCTCCTGTTTTCATTACTTTGGTTTATCGGCTCAATAGTCACCTCCTTTCTCCCAGTGCTAAATGTCCCCTTGATTTGCTCTTCTCGTGCCTGCACCTGAAACAATTCATTAAAAATGAATGAGAGGAAAGAAAAACACTGAGGGCTGTGTGAAGAAGGGGAGTGGTAGTAAGTGAGAAAAGAGAAAGACTGTAAAATAAAAACACGTAAAGATAATGTGGCCATAAGCCATTAAAAATGATGGTTTCAGGTGCATTGATCCAGAATTAGATCATCCTGTAATATATTTACATTATTTTAACTGCTGTTTTAGGTTCAAACATCTATAAATGTTTGTTTGGTTTTCTTCTCCACTGAGGCCAGAGGTACTTTGTTTTTGGGTAATCTTTCCATAAGTCCATCCATCCCCCTCCCTTCTGACTAAAGCAGTAGAATGCTTTTAGGATTTTCTTTAAGGTTTGCACAAATGTCCACTAGACTCAAGGGTTAGATTTCGGAGGTCAAAAGTCAATGGGTCTCATGATCACTCCATGCTTGTCAAAGCTCTACATCTGCACAACACTGTGCAGTGATCCGCTGTAGAGATTGTAAACGAAGAGCAGCAATGGAGGACATCCAGGACTCTGTGGAGCATTGCTTGGTGTGGACAGTCTTTACAGCAGCACTGAACAAATCGCTTTAATTCACGGCTTATTTGAACATGGCGAGGTATGTGTTCTCATTTTTGCTGCTGTCGCATGACTATTGATGATTTTTGTGACCAACAGACTGCAGCGTTTTTAACTGCTCTTTTTAGGGTTGGTTTAGTGTGCTCTGCACGCCTTAAGAAGGGTGGGATGGCACAGGTCGGTTATTTTGGTACTTTTTCTCCTGATCCAACAGATGAAAAACCAGTAAATGCGTGTCGTACCAAGCCAAACTGAACCGCACTGCTCAGTGGAAATGCAGCTTTAAACTCCAAAGTGGAGTAATCAGTAATCAGTCTGTGGTGAAGTGTGCTCAACCTGTGGAAACTAAAGTAACAAATCAGATGAGATGATCAGTATTAATTCAGATCCCCAAACATCTTAAAATGCTGACATCAGCCTTGATCCAAGACCTTTGATCGGTATCAGGAATTGTGACTTTATGTAATAGCTTTATCATTTTTAGCAAATTTTCACTTTGACACATGGAAGAACTGATAAGATGTCATTAAATGTAAGCACAATAGCGAAGTTCATTAGTTTTTAAGTTCATTCTTTGCTTTTAAGATTTCTACAGATCACATTACCTTTGTTCCTAACAAAGTCTAGAACCACAAGTGGGTAGTTCAAGTTTGACTTTTATTACCTAGTAATGACTTAAGAAGTCATTTCAATTCTGCTTGTGTTGGTTCAAGACAATATCCATAAAGGCTTTCTGGGGGTTAATGTCCCTCGTATAGTTTATTTTTGATGAAGTAAATACTTTCAAATTCACCACTGAACTATATTTGCTGTTTATCTTCCAACAGCTGTTTCTAAGGTAAAATTACTACTTTTATCTTACAAAAGAAGCTTTTCAGGCACGTAGTCAGACGTGTTTGAAGTAGTAACCATTTTCAGGCTTGGTCATTTCTCCAGTTACTTCATAAATTCCTTTCCAGTTAAAAGAAACCTATACTTAATAGTTCCACAATGAATTTTGATGATTATGTACCATTAAGAAATCACTGTGGGTGTTTTGAGAATTTATGGTTGGCTATAAGTGCTATTCCGCTCTGCTGGGGTTTTAAGGTTTTACAAGCAGTATTCCAGAAAGGATGAATCATGGAAAATCATCAAAATATGACCCTCACTTTCAAGTTGGATGTCCATGCTGTTGAGCTGCTGAACTCCCTGTAGCAGAAAGTGTTTACTTTCCAAATGGCAACTTGTTGATTTTGTGTAATGCTTTTTCTTCCAAACGCCCTTTGTGTTCATGCCCACAAAACAACCTTGAAAGTAACCACCAGAGCAGACATTTCAATATCATAAAAGCCCACGCTGAAACATTTTCATTGCTGTTAAACTTTGATCAAACAGAAGTAAATAGTTTAAGAAAACACATATGGACTGTGGTTATGAGTCCCTCCGTCAGCAATAGAATGCTGAGCCTGTCTTTACATGAATGCGCCTGCAATTTCATGTGAGCAACAAAGCATTTCCAGCTCTATCAGATCTGTTTTTGTTTTGTTTATCTTTCCCCATTTGCATCATTATGAGGGAGAGAAATCTATAGTAGAGTTTGAATAGCTCTGTAATGAGGAGGAGGAATCAATCATCCTTTCAAAGTAGGCCCACTGCAGCAATGAGAATATAAATTCACACTCATAAATTCCTCGCTTTTAGGTCCCCACATCCTTCTTAATGTCTTCGGAGTTTACTGCGGCCTTGTGTGCGATACTCCACTGTAGATGGCCTGCCTGATTTACGGCCGATTTTTCCTTTCCTATTGGGAGGTAATGGTAGAGATATCCAAGTTAGACTTCTCTGCACGAGCCATAAAAAATAACGTAATTGCTGTGTTAATTTTGGGGCCTGGCACAAAAGGATGTTCAGCCGATCCATCCAACTATCAATCTACCTATCATCTCAACATTGAGCGCTTGGCGTGTGTGGACCATCATTACATATGCCACATAATTGACGTAATTAAAAGGAAGCAAAGTACCATAATTAATGTCAGTTGTCAAGCGTTAAAAGGCAGGCAGAGGATAATGTTTCCCAGTGGTGTGAGCAAGAAGACCTCTGGAATCAAGGGGCTTCTGATTGATATCACCTGACCTTTGCGTGTGCACGAATGATGCTGATGGTGATTGAAAATCATTGTCAACATGGGTCACAGATAAACATTCTGTCTCATGAGCTAACATTGTTCTCTGTCTCTTCCTTTTTGTTGTACGGTCTTTTGATGTTGGAGGTGACAAATAACTGTACTGCTCATTATCTCAAAATATAGTTCTTTATACACATAACATTTACTCAACTCCTCCCCTGAGTAACAACTGCTTAATTAGTGAGCAATGACCGAAAGTGAGCAATACTCGGTTAACCAAGAGGTCAGAGCACCTTATTCAAACAACAACGCATAAATATCAAATGTTAAAGGAAATGATAAACTGTTTTCTCTGTTTGTTTACTTTGGTAACTTATGCATGCCCAGCAAAATAGCTCTTTGCCAATACTCGTCTTATACAGATTTTGCTCTGCATATTCAAGGCTTTACTTACATTTAGTTATATAACATTATCACATTATGGATGTGACTCATAAATATATTACATACTATTTTTAATATTAATGCCATGTAGTGCAGGTTAATGTAGGTAAACCAAATTACAGCCACCACATGGTATTAAGCTACACTCAGTCTTTGTGTTGCGCCACCTCAAGTTGTATTGCTTCATTCTTCCTTGCATCACTTTGAATTACTCTGTGTAATGTTAAGATTTGTGACATTGCACTGTGGTATTTATTTTTTATTATAAAACTTACAGTACACTGCCTCACATTTTACTGCTTTAGGTATGTAATGTAGTGCCATGTTATGCTATGTCACTCTGTGACCTGTCACTTTACTTGACATCATTGAAGCTATGTTACCTGAAGCTACTTAACGTGATGTTAGTTTTCGTTACCCTAATTTATTGAAGCTACTATACATGATGCTTCTTAACATGGCACTTCTTTATGCGATGCTATATGTCATGTGACATTACCAAACCTGGCATTGCCTATTGAACATCACTTACCGTAATGCTGCTTGAATATTGTACTGCGTAGCACTACTGATGATACTTATCCAGAAGACACCACTTTGCATAAAGGCACTTGAAATAATGATATTTTGGTTGTACTACTCTATGTGCATGATGCTACTTTAAGTTAACATGGTGCATTTTAATTGCCTGCTGTTTGAAAAATACCTTG
The DNA here is from genome assembly GCA_037902135.1 of Cetoscarus ocellatus. Classification (NCBI taxonomy): domain Eukaryota; kingdom Metazoa; phylum Chordata; class Actinopteri; order Labriformes; family Labridae; genus Cetoscarus; species Cetoscarus ocellatus. The sequence continues at coordinate 35,598 of JBAMNC010000846.1, read as the reverse complement.
ATGGACTCCGTGAGAGGTAGTTTCAAAGAAACAACTGAGCATATGAATCACTTTGACAATTTATTCAGACTAACGTTTCAATGCGCCCTGTATTTTTCTCAGAGTTAAACACAGGAAGACACAGGGCTTGTTGAAAGGTTTGACCTTTGCACCTGAGTAGATTTTCTAGAGCGACTCTTGTTCTCCAGTTTCTCTTGAACTGCCCGAGTTATTGAGACAATTGAATTTTTAACTTTATATGGTCCAGTTCTGAGAGCACCAACTTCCATGTAGGGTGGGGCTGAAACAAAAGAGACTCCTAGCTGCCTCTGTAGTGCTTCTTTACTGCGCTACTGTGTGTAACTCCAATATATGTGATACTACCGACGATATAGTTGACGAATTTACCTGCAAAATAGAGTAAAACCACACACATGGTTGTTTCTAGTATAGGACTTTTGAACACCACAGATTTTTGGAAATCATTATTATTCCAGTCACACAGTCATGACCCATTGAAAACCCTGGCCCATTTAGTTCAGAAACAGACTACTTTTATTCCACTGTAATGTGTGCAGAAAAAGTAACCAAAGGAGATGGAAATACATTACCTACAAATGATACAGTCTTAGAAATAGTGTCCTGATGCTCAACTCATATATGTCTACTTTATCACATTTTTCAGGTTATATTAAAACAACAAAGAAAGACTGTGTAGCTGAGCTTTTCCCATGCAGACCCCCTTCCTATCATGTCTTGGTTAAATGGCTTAAATGGTGAATATACAAGACTACTGAGAAACATATGGCGCCTGTTATTTGTATTCACAGCCATGACCTGCAGGAGGCCAAAGTAAATAGAAAGACTTCAAAATGTGCAATGCCAGGAATAAGAGGGGCAAGCGGCAGGAAATGTGTTTAATGTGAAACATGCTCTCAATTTTTTTTTATGTAAACCCTTGGCATGTGACATGTGAACTGGCGTGGCTGATGTTTTGTGATCATTTGCTCGCATTTTTTTTTTTTTATAATTCCATTCAGAGTTGAAGTTGAATAATATTATGAATGTGTGTTTCCAACAAAAATCTCAGGACCGTTAATTCTGTAGGCAATAATATTTGGATATTTCAGGCCAGACAGGATTAGTATACACATAAAGGAAATCCATGTAAAAAACAAGACTTAACTTTGGATCACTGCTGTGAAAACCTCATGGTTCATCTCATTCTTGATGGGTGGCATTTAAACGTAACCATATGCAGAGGGACGAGAGAGAGTGAGAGCCAAACCAAAGGGCTGTTTAATGTGTCCACTTTTATGGCTTGATGTATGGATTATATTTTTATTCACATACAGTACAATGACTACTCCCTGGGGAACAAAAGCAATAGCAGAAGGATATTTGGAACACACGTCATGATGATACTTTCAGTGACCGCTCTCCCACACTAGGTTTATTTCCCCAAGCCACCTGCCTTATCCGGCGTGGGAATACAATGCTGGATCACGCTTTCTGCCGCACCACCAAGCAGCCACAGTAGTAAATCACTTGATGACCTAATGCAGGATGAGAAGAGGCAACATCCCCCGTTTTTTCCTTTTTTCACCGTACCACATGGGATCTATTTCCTCTCAACATTAATAATACTCGGGAGCATTAAGGCATGCAGCAAAAGCAGATGTATTCTTCCCCAGGCTGATTCAACTTGTGAGCATTTCCTCTCCCGAACCCCCCTCCTCCTCCCCAGTCCTGAGGCAAAGCATGATTACCCGATTTTAATGAGATTTTTAATGTGATTTTTTTTTTTTTTTTTTTTCAATTCCTGAAAGACAATCCAACTCTCCCTTATGTACATACAGTGGTTAATGTTTGCAGTCTGATGGTATGCAAAAACAACACATGCTGACGTTCATGCTCTCCAAGCTTCTGTATCTCAAATCATCTGCTTCTTACCGCCAATGTCTGCATGATGTTGACAGTCCTCTGCAAAAGAGAACAACAGCGGTGTGCAGTCTTGAACGGATTTTCTATTTCTTATTTTGCAGGGGATATCTACCAGGCAGTTTGATCCGCACATCCCACCATGACCTGTGGGTGATTATTAATCTGCATCATTAACATCCAGAACAGTTGATGTATTCCTGCTCAGCAAAATAGGTGTTAACTAGGTAATACATCTTAACCTTTAGTCTCTTTATTAGGCACTTCATTATATTTGTTTCTGCATCAATTCATCTCTAGTATCTAGCGCAAATCTGCACATAAAAACCTCCCCTTTTACTTATTTAAATGCCTTAACCAAAGTAATTACACCAGAACAACAAGATAGCATGGCCTCATCATTTTTCAATGACTGTTTCCTGATAGTAAGAGAAACAACACGGACAAAGGGATTTTTTTTTCTCAAATGATATGAAATGTCCTGGTTGAATCACTTCTGTCTCTTATTTTTATGCTTCCAGCCAAATATGAGCTTGATGAACAAGAATCATGTAACTTGAACTTTACCCTTTCATCAGACCCTTCCTCACATGGCTACTATTGCTAGGCCCCTTCCTATTTGAAACTATCCAATCCTATCAAATCAAATCCAAATTTAATTGTTAGGCACCTTTCAAAGCATGAAAAAGTTTGCCAATGTCTGTACTTCAGTAAAATTCCAGACAAAGAAACAATGAAACCCATTAAAACAGAGGAATGGAAATTTAAGATCAGGAAATAAGGGTAGGAAATGTACAGAATAAAACAGACTGAAAGAGAGTCATAACTCTCAGGCAGAGTCAAGAACAAAAGAATGAAAGGATTTTTAAAGGATTGATTTGAAAACAGGAAGTACAGGGAACAGTTGCCAAGTAGGTTGTGTTTTTGCTGTTGTTTGTCTATTTGTTTGTTTGTTTGGTTGTTTGATAACTCAAAATTGTCAGCAGCTTTTGATAACATTTTCAGGGAATGTTTGTCATGATACAAGGGAGAAGGGATTTGATGTTGGTGGTGATCAGATGCAGATTTTTCTAAAAAGGATTTGTTAACATTGTGAGATAGGGCAGTTTTTATTTATGACACTTTTAGCTGCGTGGGGAAAAAAGGGAAACTTCTATCTTGCAATGTTAACAAACTGTTCAATAAATTCCTGGATCTGCATCGGTATTCAGATCATCATCAAATCACTTCTTCGTTGTCATGACAAACTTTCCTCAGAATTTCATGAAATTCCTTTTCAGTTATCTTGCTCAAAGACAAGCAAACAAACCAACAAACAGATAAATGCTGGCAAAAACACAAGCTACTTGGTGGAAATAATCAAGTCTTGCAGCTAAAACAACACAAATTGTAAAGATAAGGCACACAATAAATTAAAATTTTCGTTACCCAGCATTACAAAATGCACCCATGACAAAAACTTTTGCCTGTATTTAACATGACACAAAGTTCAGCCTTCAAATTAAAAACCCCTCTGTTGTATCGATCACATAAAACCCCTCACGTACATAGCCCCTAATGAGGTTGAAAATAGTATGGCACAGCTGGAAATGGTCCACAAAGTCCCTTGTTTTATATGTAAACACGCTGAATGTTTTCATGTGTTTTTGTGGACCCTTAGCATACAGTAGCTAAAGTCCATTTGTAATTTATCTTTATACATTTGCGCCTTGCATTTGACCTTTTTTCTGTTTGTCCATTTAAGCGCGAACAAAAGTGGTCCATGCTGTAAGACTGGTCACTCAGTCAGGTCGATGGCATTCTGACAAAGTGTCACCAGATAACGCAAGATAAGACAAGGTAACACCTAAGGCTGCTTGATTACAGCTAAAATGTGACTTTTTAGTCTGCAGAATTTCAAATCAATAGATAAATATTGTGTTGTCTTGAGGGACAGCCAACCATGTGACAAATTCCGTACATTATTTTACGTTGCTCCAGGTCTGACTCTTCAAAATCAGAGTGATTACATTGTGATTGAAGTTGTTTTTTCTTATTTGTTGAGCAATTATTCCCCTCAGGAAATCTCAATTTCATGATCCTAACAATCAGTGCAAATTCTGCACTGCCTTATAATGTCCAACCACTGCAGCTTGTCCTTAACTCTGGCCCATCATATAAGCTTTCTTCCTCTCCATGACCCACGCATCATTGCCAGGTTTTAGATTGACATCCCTCTTTGCAACTGAGGATGTGTGTCACAAATATCTCACAATTACAGCAGCAACATCATAGCTTAAGTTTCTAATGTGGCTTCCTTATGTCATGCATCAAATGAGGGGCACTTCACTCATTACATGCATTTTGTGGTGTGATACAAATGACCTCCATCACCTTCCAGGTTTACTTCGGACATATAATACACCTAAGGGGCTTTTTTCCCTCTGGTCCAGTCACTCCATTTACCATTGAGGGTCTCCTGACTGGCAAATGATCAACATTTGAGATTTTAGATTTTTTTTCATAGAAACGTGGCTAAACATACACGCCTCACACTGAACTGTAGCTGCTGTTCAGACAGTATGTATAATTCGAGACCCGATGCATTGGTCTGTTGGGCTGCCAAGAGTTTGTTTGCGCAGAGCTCGGCCTCTGGACTGTACTTGCCCCCACTTCTGCTCCCCTCTCTTTCTCTCCAAGTCTCCATTCCTCGACAGTGGGGTCATGCTGCGCTCTTAAGCACGTGTCATCCCAAATAACAGTGAGAGCTGACAGACCCTTGGCTTCCACCTCACATGCTAGCCTTATATTTGGACAGGGCTATGACATCATAGGGCAAAATGCCTGGTTTCCACACTGAAATTGTCCTCCCTTTCAGTGCACCTAAACCCGTTCCCACTGCACAGACAACAGCTGTTCTCACTCCGCTTTTTGAATGAAACCCAGGATGTCCTGTATTTTTCTTTTCAGACTGATGGTGACCATATGGTTGTCCAACCAAAGCAGTAAAAGTCTCAGGATTTGGATTTATTTTCTTCTGATACTTCATCAATCAAGGCTAAAGTGGTGAGAAAGAGCAGGTGCTAAAAGTGCAACACAGTATATCATGTAATTCTCAGCAGTAAATCTCAAATGAGCCTGAGTAAACACGGTTTGAGTCAGGAACAGTGGATTCAGTCTCAACTCATTAGTTGAACATTTAATACTTATCAAAAAGAGAAAGGGTTGGGGTTTTATAATGATATTTTGTTGTTGTTAATTAGAAGTTTTATCTGAGTGACTCAGTGATATCATTAATGCTTTTCTGTTAGTTTGCAATATTTAATTTACATTCAGTCTTAATTATGTTGGACTTTCAAAGACAAAAGACAGAAATGAACCCCCAAGCATATATCATCAGCAACAATGCATGAAACTCCCCAAAAAACATTTTTATCCAAGAGCTACCGATGTAATACTGGAAAGGGACCCTCCCTGGTAAATTTGCCCCTGATGGTTGGTGTTATATGTTGTGACAAAAAAATAAAATAAAAATATGAAACACAGATGAACATCTGACAAAACTTCTTCAAGTGTTGTTCACATACTAATATGTCTAGTGGACACTGCTTCCCTTAATGCAACCAGAATAGAATTCTTTAAAAGATGGCCTCGGTTTCTCATCGAAAACCGAGGTATAATCAGCACCCACTAGTAATAGATCTGTTACCTAATGAGGATAAATTCACCAACTGTAGAGCAATGTCTCCTTCTAAAGAGAGTTCTTGTTGTGCCATTTTCTCAACATTTATCTGCTACTAATAATAGTCTTAACAAAAGGGTTAATTTTGTTATGTTCCCTTGTCTACAGCTCACCTGCTATCATGAAAGAATATTAAGCAGAGCATTTTACAACACGAGTAATGTTACTTGAGCATCTCCATTAAACAAACTGATGATGAACTGTCCAAAATGCTGAACTACACTGAAAATAAATAGTCAACATAAAATGGTTGGGGTGACTCGCTCTCATCCCCTTCCCACCCCTCACTCCGCAAGCTATTTTGTCTTGTAAAGTTTTACAATTTCAGCTGCATTGGCGTCATAAATGTTCGATAAGTTGCATGTTACTTTATATAATTACCCTTTGTACAATAGGACATCCTTATTTGAATTTTATTTTATTACTCACCATATAAACCATACAGTTGCATCCTGAGTGACGATTTTGTGTGAGGAATACAAGCCTGAATACAGAACATTATTTTGACACAGCTGGCAAAACTGTACCCATCAAAAGCTGGCCACCAAACTGAGGAGAGAGCAGCAGTTATGTCTCCAATTGCTTTTTTTCAGGGGATTTAAGCAAAACAAATTGCTGCCAAGGCAGTTGAAGGGAGAAGACAATACTGTGGGGAAAAGACAGGGAGGAGGAAGGGTTGGTGGAAAAAGATTTGAGTGGTAGAAAGAGTGACAAGGCTGCCCATTAGGGCCAGTGGTGCTTTGGAAGGGCCGTCAAGTGTGAGCAGTTGTACGATTTTGAGACATAAGCAACCAATCATACTGCATTTACTCAGTCATAAACGTGAGCTGAAATACAATGTATTAGGGTCCTGCACAGGTCCAACCCGACCCACTACCCACAAATTTCCCAACGTCAAATCTGCTCCCACCCGAACCAGCGAACAATAAACCCATGATCCATCTCATTAATACACAAAATGACCATACAAACAACTACTTGACTGAAGTGAAAGCTGATTATTCACTGATATCCTCACATGCCTTTTACTGTGCAGACACAGGCACAGTCACAGTCACTGACCCCCCAACACTCACTCACATACACTTTCTCTGTCACTCACAAACACACAGAGTCTTGACAATGAATGCATGCTGCCACTAACCAGTGTTCATTTTGACAGCACTTTTTAATTTAGTTTTAGTTATAGTCTTTTGCCTGAAATATCTTTTAGGTTAAGTCATCATTTTGTCATCTTAATTGTTTTAATTTTAGTTTAGTTTTAGTTGATGAATTTTCACAACATTTTACATTTTACACGGAATCTACTGTGAATTTAGTCGCCTAAAATCTGAAGTGTAAAGTGTAAGGCATTTTTCATGTTTCCTAGAATTTCTGAAGTCATGTTTTACACTTGGATAAAATGAAAAAATTAATAATGCTTGTTAGAATGCTAGTAAAGTTTAAATGTATAAATTAACAGAAGGAAATTTAACTTTTGTGTGAAATACAATCACCTTAATATAGGCGACCTGGCAGAGCATCTTAGCTACAATACCAGAAATAACAACAATCAGTGAACCTGATCTACATTAATATGTCAATTCATAAAGAGATTAGCTCTAATTGGATCGCTCCTCAACTTATCCCGCCACCACCAAGCTTAGGCAGCTGTGATTTGATGTCCCTCTTCACTCATCCAGCCTTTTCACACAACCAAAGTAGCTGTGATTGGATATATTCCTAACTTGTCCCTGCCTTCTACATGACCAAACTAGGTCTAATTGGATTAAGTCTCTGTCAAACATTTTAGTATAGTTTTTATGTTGACGAAAATTTTAGTTTAGTTTTAGTTTTTGTCCATGTGCACTTGTTTTTTTTTTCAGTTATAGTCTAGTTTTCATCAGGGGAAAAATGGTTGTTAACAAAAACTATGACGAAAATAATAGTCAACAAAATTAACACTGCTACTGACAGAATGACATCTTTTTTGTAAATCTATAACTTTCATAATAATATAATAGTATAATCTTATAACTCATGTATGACCATTCAGCTAAAAAATAGTGTGACTTTGGTCCATACCACCCAGCCCTAACTATATGTATGAATGAGACTAAAAATATCCACAGAAAAAGTACACCTTGTTTTGGCTTTTGAGACATTTCTAAAGTTTCTCCCAGTGAGACAGGAGGCAGGATTATGATGACTCCTGAGCACAGATTTGACACTTTATATAGTAGATGGGTTTTCTTTCCTGGAGCAGGGAGACACTGTAAAAGACCAACAGAGAAGCCTTCGTTTTTTCTGTCTCAAAAAAAAATAAAAAGGCTTTCTGTTTCTACCCTACTAACATCCATTTCTCCCTAATCAGAAAAGCATGTTGGTTTTAAGTCAACATTTAACTGTATGCATAATAAGAAAATCCATTTGTGTGTTAAGGCTAAGGAATCTACATGTGTATAGCAGAATAAGGCTTTTTTCAGCTTTACCCGGCAGTGAGGGAGGGAAAAAGACAAGTATCTTTGCCACAGAGGATTTCCCGCAGCTGTCATTGTAGCTCACAGACAGTTCTGAATTTATCTGCAGGCTGTCAGTGGAATTAAAACAGATAAGGTAAAATATGACACACAATTTGGAAGTCTGTAGTGGAAATGGGAGCTCTCTCACAGCCTTGTTACTTTAAAGAGCAGGGCCAAAGGGGGGATATATCTCTAATGGGTTGTATTTGGAAGCTCACAGAGTTTGGACGTTACCCAAATTTTAACCCTGAACTTAATCGGCACTCACTGCTTTTTGGGATTTTGCATATATAACACATTAAAGAAGGTTTTTTCATGACATATTTCATATATTCCTGCTTTTCTTGGCGAGACTTTTTTGTCCTTGTTCCTATCATGTTAACAACTCCAGGCTCTTCAGGGTTTAATAGCTGCAATAAAATGACTGTCAAGTTAAGGGGCGAAACCTTTCTACTTCAGATAGCAAAGCCAATGTCTCATTCCCAAAAAATTATTACCCAGGTATAATATGCAGGATGATATAACACTGCAGCTCAAATTCATGCCTCTCGAAAAATATGGAGCTTTTCTTTTTAACACCTAAGGAAAATGTCCTGAAATATTTACATTCTTCTTTTAAGTGGGAGTCGTCCAAGTCCCGTCTGATCATCCATGGGAGTAATTAGCACAATATTTGTACATGTAGCTTGCAGCGAAGTGAGCAGACTGTCAACATTTCTCCTGAGGGCGGTTCGTGGTGTGTTTTGTTAAGCACATAATCCAAACATCCCTGCTAAGTTGTCTGGTTGTTCCAGATAAATGACATTGTTGTATCTGTAACCTCAAGCTGTATGCTCCCAGTATATACTTTATAGTACACAAGTCAACCACGACCATTTCAATGAAGCTCTATTTTGAAGAAGAGAAAAATATATATGTAAGAAACAATGTTAAGTTCAAGAAAAGTACATCTCTTTCACGCTTTTAATTTTCTCGCTCTTGTGATGAGGTTTTAGGTGGTTATGTAGAAGACAGGATTTAATACTACTGACTCTTTGTGACCTACAAAAGCCATAAAAGGCAGCAAAGCCATTACTGTGTAGTTAATTTTGCTGCATGCAAACAGTGTTGTTAGGTTGGTGTCATGAAGGTAATTAACAGAGAGCAGACTTTCCATCGACCAGATTCATAGGAAGTGATATGACTCATAGTCGAAACTGAACAGAAAATGACACTGACTCATGCACTAGACAAAAAAACAGCAAAAAGTTAAGACTCAGGCTGGCACCACACAAGTTGATTTTCAAATTGAAACTGATGCTATGTCCGACATTTTGGACCAGACCTGATGTTATTGTCATGAATATTCACTGATAGCCGCTAGCATCTGTGGTTGCCATGGAAACAACAGATGTTCAAACCACCAAGAGTAACCATGACACTTAATAACATTTGATCCAGATTATCATATACATATTGAGTTGAAATATAAACAAAGAAGTATTTACTCACTAAATCTGCTAGCACCAGTTAACATAGCCACAAGTTAAACCGTAACACCAGTCAGAGCTGTGGTTGGAATAGATATAAAATTAAAACAGCTTTTGCATAGAAACTGAGGAAAAGTTGGAAATAATAGGCATTGTTACAAGATAATAAACAAAATTTAACACTACTGCATTTTTGTGTTTTTGTATGTAAGGGATGTTTTTGAAGACTTCTATACAAGTGGGGGTGCCCTGTTAGACACATCTTTTTTTAATATACACGAGGTCAGCAATTGATCCCTGTTTGGGTCCAAACAACTTTGCCATGCTTGCCTGGAAGAGGTGGTTTCAGCTTGCTTCCAATTGACCCCTGAAATGGTTCATTTGCAGTGGGGTCACAGTCAGCAACTTGCACAGAGTCATGTGTTAAGTCATCACAATTCTGTAGTAGTATAAGCAGCAGCAGTAATAATAAATGCATTATGGCTATCAGGTAATCAGGCTGATGACAAATTCCACTTAACATCAATGTTTTAGATATCATAAAGTCGCTTTCATACCATGAAGATAGGGAACAGGTTGTCTGTACTGATCATAACAGGACTTGACGACACTGACTGATTCAAAAACCTGTTAAGTTCCCAGAATATAGTCCAGTTTGGCCAAGCAGGAGGAAGACTTTCCTTTTTAAAACTTCTCTCTGCTTTTCTGCATCACTGACCATTTCTCTGCAGGCGCCTCTACCGGTGTTTCGGCGTAATGTGTTACCATGCTATCTGGTGTCCTGTGATCTGCAATAGACAGTGGCAGGCGTTAAAAGCCCCTTTTCTTCATACACAGAGTTTGTTTGCATCAGTCAAAACAAATACAAACAGGTATATTAATCAGTATATCTGTTCATTAGACATTTTCCCTCTGCTATTAAACAACAACTCATTTTGTGGGTAACTAAGCCTGCTAACTTCCCTCCCATAATACAGAGCACAACTCAAAGTCAAAGCAATGCTGGCTGTGACATAATAACGTAAGGCCAGCCCTGCCGTCTTTTTGATTCTGACCACTTCAAAATGCTGTTGTGTGAACATAAAATGATTAACAGGAAATATGCAAATCTGTAGCATTTTTCAAAACTGGATTGGAACATAATGTTGAGCTGTATGTGTGAAAACCACCTTATTTTGTTTATTTAAATTTCTTGTTCATTTTTCTGCATTTCCCCTGACTTTTTTTATTAAAAATTTTCATATTCACATCCCTACTTGATCATTGCTACTCCCTATATTTTAATCTCATGCATACATGTCTCCTATAGGCACAGTTCATGTCATTAATATAAATGTGTACTTTGAGGAAGAGCATTTTATTTTGGATATAAAATATTTGCCTTTTCTAATACAAGTGATGACAATGGCTATTAATTGTGACAGTTTTTCAAACTTTTTCTGGAGCTAATTTGATTCTTATTTAAATGAAGAATCATAGTAGCCTCAACTGGCACATTTGTCTTGGGTGAAAAATAATCTCATATCTGGGTGAAAGTGATGTTGACTTTAAACTGTAATCTTTGCGGCGCTGTGCTAAGAAGACATGACGTCTCTTTCATGATACCAATGCAATGCAAAAAGATGCACTACTTTAAGAGCATCTGATATCTCTGTGTTATCCATCTGTGACAGCATATTAACAGGAAGGATTTTCCTCTTTAGCCCCAGAATACATCCTGTTTCTGAGTAATATACATCATCTTATAAATGCATAAAAGCAAAGTACAGTAAAGCAAAGGACACACTCAAAAACAGTATTACCTAATCCATATTATGCATCATTTCTGCCCTCAGATCTCGCATCTGGAGGAGTTGGAGTTGCCAACACAATCTATAAAATCAAATCCTATTAAAGCGCAATAAACATGAAGACACTAATCCGTCCCACTCGAGCCTCTGCCAGCTCTGAGCCGGGCTCTCTTCCTAAGACACTGGCTACTCTGCCACTGAGTGTTTACCAGTTGCTCGCCCACTTCTTCTCATCAGTGTAAATTAACTGTAATTTAGGTGTTTACCTCATGCAAAGTGGGCTTGACACTCTCAGATAGAATGGCTAGATGTGCTTGATTATGAGCGTCATCAATGGAGATATGGATTTAGCAGCCTCTGTATTTTATAGAGAACATATTTGATTTACTGTGTTTTTTAAAGGAATCATATATGTATGCATTTCCATTAAGTTTGCAAGCAGTAGACTAAAATTTACACAGAAGGCTAAACAAAGCATGACTATTTTAAACATTTGGTTTCATTTATGAGCCAATGTTTGATTTTCTTTAGTGAGACGTACAAGTGGCTGAAGGACTTACAAAGGTCTTTACCATGACAGCCACACCTCTCAGGGAAATCACCACAGGTGCTGCATCACTACAGCAGCGTTTAAAGCTGACCTCACCCCCAGGATCACATGACTCAGCAATAATAAACTGCAAGGTGGTCATCCAGTAGGGTAACCCCTCAGCGGACACAAGCAAAGCTACCAATCCCATCTTAGACACATTAAGTTAATTGGCTTTATAATGGAAAAACCCATTTTATATTGGATGAGATCATAGCTATAGCAGCGTTATGGTTTTTATGAACTCAAGAAGATTCTTCAGAATGGCCACTGGCTCTGCAGTAATCAGTTTAGGACACTTTACAGACAAAAATCCATGTGTCTGTCATCTCTGACAGGAATTATGAACTAAACACTAGGGGTGGGAATTAAATGGTCACCCATGATGACACATGATGACAATAATATCATGGTTCTTTGTTAAATGCAGCATTGCACAACAGTAACTTCATGATAGGTTGCTACATTTTGTCATCTGAAGAATATGACAGGCTTTCAAATTCCTAATGTACATGTTCTTGATAGTGACAGACAATAAAAATGTAAGCAATGAACAAATTGCAAACATAAAGGAAACATTTTATGTTGAAACAGCGTAGTTAAAACACATGACAAAGTCTTTTCCTGAAGCTCTATCTGTTGGTTGAAAAGCCAAATCCATTTTAACATTTATCAAATAAATCATTTCTAAGGCACAGAATGAATGTCAGTTTTAATATGACAAAAACTGACATTACATTGAACCAATGTCTGTGTATTTTATCTCCTGAATGAATGTTTAGGGGCCTTCAAGGAGAGACTTCAAATGTTTAACACCAGTTAATTTAAATTTAAGGCCATAAAAACCCTCTAACAACCATACTTTTAAATGTGAGAAGTCTACGTTTTTAATGGTTCTAGGAGAAAAGATGGGCTGGGCGATATGGCCTAAAAATATAACCTCACGTTTTTTCTTGATAAAAATGTGCCTGTGCAAAAAAATGGCAGCGCCTTCCAGTGTGAAAACAGTGATATTTTTCTGTATCTCTATCTTCAAACATTGCTCCATCCTACAAAGTGTCTTTCTGTCACTGATGAGAGGAAACATTGCCCTCTATGCCCTCGACACTAATACCTTAAGCATATTAATCAGTCAGTTTTTATAAAATATGAGGAATTTAGAGGCTTAAAGATACAGCCCATTGCAGACAAATGGTCATTTTGCCTCCTCCACATCTAGGCTTTTGCCGAACATAAAAATCCTTACAGAAAACAACAAAATGTGTTCACCAGCATCATTAAACACAAATGGAGAGTTAATTCGTTGGTCTTTTTCAAACAGCAAAATTGCTGTTTAAAGTGGTGTTTCTTTGTTAAGTTAACCACATACTCTGGCACCAGAAAACACAAAACAACAACAAAATTGGCAAACTAAAAGCCAGTAATTACAGATGATGAAATTTTCCACAGATAGCATGATATCCGCCATGAACAGCGAAAACTTTCACCTTGTTTAACCTTCTCAGACGACAGGAGAAAGCTTAGCAAAACTGCCTTTTACTGTTAGAATTTTCACAGGGAGCATAACTCAGGAAATAGCTGTTGGAGACCTCTAACAGTGGAGACTTTTGGACAAAATTCAACATTGTACATTTTAAAGTGAAACCTCCTCTGGGGTTCCTCTGTTTAAGCTCAGTAAATTAGTAGAAATGAATGGTCTTTGTTAGAGGATGTTGTGATGAGAAAGCAGAAAAGGCTTATCAGTTTCCCACAAACAAAAAGAGCCACTTGTGAGTTTCAGACTAAATTTAGGTGTTTAACAAGGAAACAGAAAGCTAAGTGTAGTGTGAAATTAGGTATTGGTATTTCTTTTAGTGAGAAAGGAAGTGCAGTTGTGCACAGGATATTTAAAACTCTTGTTTTCTTCCTCTTAAAGTGTTGTGACAAAACACGACTTTGGTGAGTCAGACCTACTGTAGTTTAGGGAACCATGTTGACATCCCCCCTTGGCCTGGTATCTTTTCACTTGTATGTCCAAGACACCCAGGCCAATGTGGACCAAACCATAACGCCCGGATCGCTCAGAGGAGATGGTCTTGCTTCGATACAAATCCTCTGGTTTTCAGTTTACAGTGAGAATAGAGTGGTGCAGGTATTTTTTGTTGGCTGACTGGGAAGTTAGCATCTCATTGGGTCTCCTCAGCTAATAGCCTGTGGGATTTTCACTGCGTTCTGGGATTACTGCTGATAATAAGGCCTGTGACGAACACAATATCATGAAGCTTGCATGTTCAGTTGACCAGGATAATCACCATGAATGAACTTTCATTATTCTTTATGCTTTCATGTAATTGGTAACAGTAAAAAGCAGCCATTAAGCTACTCTGTAATTACAACATGGCAGTTCGGATTTGAAGGTATCACACCACGCTGTAACATCTTGATTGAAAATTTCCGCATGATCCAATGACCTCATCAAGTTGGTGCCTGTGGCTGTGTCTACTGTGTTTGCATTATTGTTTAATAAAAAGCAGCCATAAGTCACTGTGTAAGGGACATTTTTGTAGTCTTTGTTTGCTTATTTCCAGCATATAAGATTGCAAAATCTCACAACCCATTTTGTACGCTGGTTAACTTGCATCTTGCACATTCCACACTGGATGCAACAGTATGCACTGCATTTGTTGTCCAGTGTGGTGGTAAAATTAGACTGTGATGAAATAAGGAAAGAACGGTGCTATCTTTGTATGTGCTTAAGCCACTCATATAGCAGTATGAATACAGAAGTACCAAAAAGAAAAATTCTGAATCACAACAAAGCAAACAAGCTTCTTGTCCTAAGTTGACCATTTATGTTTCTGTCCCTCTCCTTACAGTATTTTTAAGCATATGTGCAGCAGAGAGTGTGCTGCCCTGTCAGGGCTGTCTTTCTTCCATCTCTGAGGTTCAGCCTTAATTCATGGTTGTCGCTGTCACACTGACACATTTCAATTACATCGATAATTACACTGATGGAAAGAGAGGGGAAATATGGCCACCACACACTTTAATTCACACCATTTTAATGTACAGTGCTAGAAGAGGCTAACGTGTGTGTTCATCAGTTTGTTCGCAAGTTTGCACCTAAATTTAATTAATCAAGACCACTGCTGTTTTTAATTGTGAATTGTTAATGTAATGGCCCGATGGCGTAAAGTAATTATATAGCCAACAGCTTCCACCTTGCTGCCTCAGCATCATAAATACACTAGATGGTAGCTTTTACAATTAGCATCACTGCAGGGTGGGGTCACTCTCATATGCACACAGACAACTGCAGACACACACACACTCATGCATGCGTACACAATGAAATGAGGCCTGCAATGATGGCCAAATTCCTCATCATCACTGAGATGAGTGAAGCCTCTGCTATACCCAGACATTAACCCGCACGCATCCACAATTTTCTCAGGCTGACACTTCAATTAGGCTAATCCTGCCTGCATACAAAATGCTGCACTCCTCCTCTCAGAACCAACATTGCTGGAGACACGCCATATTCTTGTGCTTCTTTTTCGCCCTGCTCTGCATCACAAGTAGAGAAGGCTGTTTTTTCAGTGATGGAGGAGGGAATCCAGAACGATCGGTTCCACTTCCAGGCAGAAACCCAGGGTGGAGGACGCAGGGAAGCAGAGAGAAAAAGACACTAAGGGAGGGAGGGAACATGGTGGACGGTCGAGGGAGGCCAAGAAAAAAGACAAAGTAGTCCTGCTGTGCGTTTCCTGCTGCCGTATCATTCACATGCACATAGAAGACATGTGGGAAGCGCACAGTGCAAGCTGTTGATGTGATAAACAGCACACTACTGTTTCTGCAGGGGCTCCTATGGTCATGGTTGAGGGGCTTAATCATTTAAGTTGAAGTAAGGGGACTTGAAAACAGACTGTGGGAACAATATCACCTAGTTTTCAATTCAATCTACTCGCTGGCAATCAGATGATATATGTATTGCTGATTTAGGTTTATTTAGCTGTTCAACTCTCTGTTTACACAATCTAATCAGCCAGTTACATGGAAGTAACCAGTGCATTAAGGTATGTAGACTTGCTCAAGCACTTGATGGTGTAATATCTGTTATTTTAAAGTCGAACAGGGAGTAGTGCTGGACGGGAAATCAGTACCAACACCGTCTCCTGAACGATCTGATTTCACATAATACGTTGTTACTGCCTATGTACTTGAGCACATTAATCCTCATTTATCAGTTTGTTGTAGAAATGTGTGCAGATATTGGTGAAGATATCATCTTACACCACCTCCCATCCATGAATTATAAAACATGCCTGTCTGTCCAATCCCAGTGTGATTATTCAACATTTTAAGGACAGTGTAATACCTCTGTTTATGATGCAGTATATAAAGGGGCTTCATACTAAGTTTTACCATAAAGATTATACATTCTGCTTTTATTTATTATCACTGTGTCTAATCTTGATGTATTCAGAGACAGTTTCTAATGCTTAAGTTAGAAATAAGATGAAAAAAATGTAGAATAAGCAGTTTAGGGGTCACTGTAGGTCAATTCTATTAAAGAGGCACTCATATGTTTTTACTAGTTACAAGTGCTATTTCTAAAACAGAGGAGCCGTTGACCTAAAGTTCAAAATATCTTATAATTTGATGTATGGTTCCTCACTTTTCTCTTTGACTCGACCACTACTTATAGCACAACACTGTAGTCCCAGGATGAGCTCAGCTTTGCATCAGAATGTTCCCTGACTGATTCGAGTGATATTTTTAACTCTCAGTATGTATAACATGAGTGTCAGTGGATACGTGTGTGATGTTATGAGTGCTAACAAGCAAAGGCTTGAGACAGTCATGGATGGGTCAGGGGCAATTTGAGGAAGTTTTCTAAATGCGTCTGTTGGAGTTAGAGTGACTGCTGCCAGGTTGAGGTGTGATAGACAGACATGAGAGACAGGTTTCAGCAGGGAATAAATTGACTTTTGAACACAGCTGCTGCGGATGTTTGTGATAAAAATAGAGCTGTGATCTAGTCATGAAACAGAAAAGACAAAAACATGATTGATATCGGTCATCATTTAGTTATGATTTTTACAGTTAATCAAACAACAATGATATCAAACCATTCACAACTCATCAAAACTGTGAAGTCATGGAGGCTGTTTTTTGCTCTCTATCATCCGTCACTCCGTACTCTCAAGTGACCAAAGCTGTCAGCACTACACCAACACTGAACCCCCTCCTCCTCTTTTCCTTTACTCCCTTTTCTGCTCCCTCTCCGGTATCGTTTCTCCCTGAGGCGTTACACTAGGACATCTAGGCCACCGGTGGGAATACAGTAGTTAATCTCTGCTAGTTAAATGCTCTTGTATGGCCCTGAGCTGTAGCAGTCAACCATCCCTGCTTTTCTGCTTTACCTGCTCTCTGTGGAATCTGCTCGAATCTATTTTGATTTGTTACACGAGGAAAAGAAAAGCTCATTTCAAGGTAGCAGTTTTTAATCTTGTTTAGGTTTCTGTGATTGTTTGCTTCTGTAGCTGATGAAGTAAACGTGTACTGTTCAAGTCTCAAGGTAACATTTATAACAACCACTTCATTATGAGTATTAGTAAAGTTGTCAACTTTATAAAGCTTTTACTCTTTACAAGTAATCTGAGAACAGTTATATACATTTTTTAGAAAGCAATGCATTATTTTACAATGTAGTTATTTGATGCAATGTAATTAGAATTTCTTATACATAAACCAACTATTAACTAACTAACTAACTCACTTTTCAGAATCACACACACAAATATTTGTTCTTACCCAAACCCCAAACTAATACCATATTATGTATATGTATATATATATATATATATATATATATATATATATATATATATATATATATATATATATATATATATATATATATATATATATATATATATAATATATATATATGTATGTATGTATGTATGTATATATATATATATATATATATATATATATATATATATATATATATATATATATACACATATATATGTGTATATATATATATATATATATATATATATATATATATATATATATATATATATATATATATATATATATATATATATATATATACATATATATATATATATATATATATATATATATATATATATGTATTGGTTTAAAGAGTCCAAATTCTGCTTTTTTGCATTTTTATTGTGTTTTAAATGTCTTCTATGCTTGATACAGTACTGCTATGGACAAAAAGAAAGTCCACAACATTAAGGCCTCTCCCTCTGTCCTCATGCGTAAACATCTTGTTGCCCTTGTCCCTCCTGTATCGACCTGCCAGTGTGACATCCTATCATTGTTTTGTTGTCAGTTTATTCCCATTGGCTCAAGATATCAAGCCTATTGCAGAAGTTAGATGTTAGAATGAATGCAGTTGTTGATAATATGGTGCAGAGCAGAGCTGAACTCACTTATCACCACAAACTGTTAACCAATAGGAGCAGACTGGGCTAATGTGTGGAGGGGAACCTTAAAGTGAAAGGGGCTCAAACAGAGCATCTCAGAAACAGAGAATACAGCACGATCAGGGTTAGACTGGATATGAGAACCAGAGGGTTTTGTGAAGATTAGTGACTGTGAACATACTCTACAAGCCATCAAAAATGACTACATGAACCTAACTTAAGGCAAAATATGACCTCTTTAATGTAAAACCTTTATTCGTAGGATTCTTTGAACATACTATCCTCATTTCATCTTAAATCTCATTTAATCACTGTGGTTTTAAATCAAACTCATTCTTTACGTATGTTCTTATAAAAATGGCTAAAATATACCATTTAAAATGATTTAAAGCGTCCCTGATCATTGAAAAACATCTTGGTACCTCCCTTTTGATATCTCGTGACCCCCATGGGTGATCCTGACCCACGTTGACAACAACCAGTCTAATAGAAGTTATGTGTCCCTGGTATGAGACATTTATTTATTTATGTTTTTTTGTAGTTCTGTTTCCGTCGTTCATGTTTTCAGTCTACTTAAACTGTAAGTTTTAAAGTAGCGTTACTTATATTCACACAAGTGGCAGCTCCAAGTGGATACCGACCTCAATGTGATTTACTCACACGTAAGGGGAACAAACTTTGCTGCAATATACACATCGTGATGGAGATTTGTACAAAGTAAAAAATCAAGCTTTGTCAGGTCTGTTGTCCAAAAAAGAGGGATTCAGAATGTATTGTCACAATGCCCTACCTGAAGTATTTTTGTTATATTTGTAGCTCAGTTGTTACAGTTTTTGATATTTTCTATGTTGCCTTGCTATTCTATTTCCTTCCTTCCATTTTTTACATCACTGACAACAAATGCCCTACAAAAAGAACAGAACAGTTTACAAACTGATAACCTCGACTACTGTGTACATAATCTATTTTGCAATGTAGAATCTGTAAATAGGAATCAGTATGTTGTTATTGTAAAGCAGTGATCATTAACTGGTGGCCCTCCACAGCTTCCTGTCTAGCTTCAGAAAATATGAGTTTTTGTTTTTTTTTTGTTGTGAATTTAAGGTGAGGTTTTTTTCGTCAAATCTGCGCAGCTGTTGATGCTCAACATTTGGAATGGAATATTTGAATCAGGAATTACGTCATGACTGACATCTTTCACAAAAGTCCCCCTGTCAGCGGTTATGAACCAACACTTAAACAGGGGAACAAGTATTTGGAGACGGACCAGTGATGGAAGACTTGACAGCCCTTAAAAGGTAATTCAGATAGCACGACTTCCCCAAGTGGCTGGCATTAATATGGATGATAGGAACTACTTGTACCTTTAGATCTAAATAATTTTATAATTTCAGATTATGTAGTAATCTGGCCCCCATTGTGTATGTCAAGAAAAACTGGCCCTTGTACAAATGTAGCTAACGGCCCCTGTTGTACAGTAAAGGCAAGTCACTGAGAAAAAAAAAAAAAGAAAAACAATTGCAAAAACCCATCTGCTATCCATTATTTTATCAATAATACACATTTTATGTCTTTTGAATCCAAAATAAAAAATCCATCACGATTTCTCACACTCATTAGCATGTGTTTAATAAGTTTACGCCCCTGAAGTCACAATACATTGATCACCCCACTCCTGAACCATAGGCCCTGAGATAGCCGACCTACTAAATGTTTTTTAAATGACAACAATTTCTATGCTTCAGTGGCTTCAGGTGAGAATCCCCGCCTGGCAGAGAAAATGGAATCTGCCACCGACTGCGCTGAAGGCCGGTGACTCTTAGCCCTGGCCTTCAACAGTGGATATGCTTTAACAACCTCTGCGGTGCAGGGCAAAAGAACTATTACAACTGTGATAGCAGTTGCCACAGATGACTCAGTGGTCTTTTTGAAGCCGCACATTAAATGGAGTATATTTTGTCCACAATTCAGGGTGTGAGAAAATATTATTAAATGTATGTTTTGATCCAATCCAAGTAAAAGGAGTACCTGACAAGCCCTCACTCTAAAGGTCTTCACAGCCTTCACTTTCACAAAAGTTGCCTTTATGTGCACCTCTGAGGTCGAGTGTATCACTGCCCAGCTCTCTAAACATCAGCACAACAACGTGACAGCTTCATATTACCGCTGACGTAGTTTCATTGAACATGAAAAGCACGACAACAGTGAGCAAGAAATCATAAGGAAGACGGACAATACCAAAGCCTGGCCGCTTCTGTCTGAGAGCCCCCTAAAAGCCCTCTTTCTGCAGTAAAAAAATGTTGCCTTAGAGCAGAGCTGTCTCCACTATCAGCTGAAAATTACACACACTCTGACAGTGAAATGACTACCAGCTGCTGAAGCAAAAATAAGGGGGGAAAATATATTGAATTTCATGACAGCTCATTTTAATTACATCCCCAACCCAACCTCCAACCCCCTCTCTGTGAATTGCTTAAGATCACATTAAGGCTACAGCATTGCATTAAAGTTTGAACTTACACTTCCTCCACGTTTTGCCCATTATATGCAGGAAGCTGAAATTTTCCCATTACAGTGAGTTAGTCACAGCCACTTTCGGTTAGCGCGGCTGCCATACACGGACGAGTTTTATCATCAGAATGTATTATGTAAGATTGACTGCAGGGTTGGTGCAAGGAAGGGAAAAAAAACCCCTCTTGCTATCAGCTCCTGCGTCTAAAATGGAGGAATCCTATGCAGAGGTGGTCACGGGGCTAGAACCATTCAAATGGGCCAAGAGTGCTGATGCGTCCTATTTACCTTGTGGTAATGGATTTGTTTGTGGCTCAGACCCCCCTCCTCCCCCTGTCTCATAGGAATATGGGGGGGCTTAGCTTCATTCACTTTTTGCTGCCCTGGCCATTTATTTTGATTAGGGAATGAAGTCCTCCACAGAGCCATATCCAGAATAATTGACACTGTGTCCTCTGAGGTCACAAAAAATATACCCTCAGTACTTATCCCATTGGTGAAGTGGCAGTGTATGAAAAGATTGCACCTGAGCACCCAACTCAGGGTGCATTATTGCTTTTGGTTGCAACAAAACCTGCCGGGGACCTCATAAATTATATTTCCTGTTCCCTTTTTTTTCAGGGTTGACAGGATAATTGATGTGCGCTGTGAACTTCCAATTGACTTCAAATAGCCTGTATGTTGTATATATTTTGTTTGTTTGTCAGGTCTCACAGGTCACTGGGGATTATAGGGGTTATTTTTCAGGTCATGTTAGGAAATAACTGTAGTCCCAGTTTACCGTTTAGGAAATTTAACTGCTCTTTGTTTTTCAAAGAGAAACTATAAAGCAGTTCTGGGGCA
This sequence comes from Cetoscarus ocellatus, assembly GCA_037902135.1. Taxonomy (NCBI): domain Eukaryota; kingdom Metazoa; phylum Chordata; class Actinopteri; order Labriformes; family Labridae; genus Cetoscarus; species Cetoscarus ocellatus. The sequence continues at coordinate 13,805 of JBAMNC010000846.1, read as the reverse complement.
GTTTTTCTTTTTTGAACCACTTTGCCTCAATGCAGGCTCACTCTAAGAACTCAATAAAGCAAGTTTTTGCATGACACACCCCAAAGGTAGAGGCGGTGTTTTTTTGAAATTCAGTCATTAATTTGCAAAAAGAAAAAAAAAAAAACATACTGTACACTAAATGGGATCATTGTCTAAAATGTAATGGAATACCAGTGCCTGTGATGCATTTGACTGTTGTAACCATTAAATAACAAACTTGAAAGTCCTTAGCAGCGCCCGAAATTCACTTTGAAATACTGGGGAATCCCCCCAAGAAATTTCAAATGGGGAAATTTTCAATTTAAGGAAGGAATATTTTCTGGGAGCATTTATCTGGTTACGAAACTGCTCATCCCAAAATCAATGCCAATCCCTCTATATGACCAAATGAGACCACTGGATAAATGTTGGCCCATTCAAAATTAGATCATTAATGTTTATGATCACTGCCACAGGATCAGAGAGAAATGGAAGTACAGCATACATACCAGAAGTGTGTTCTTTCACAATTTGCACACTAAATGTTAGGAGTAAGTTAAATAACTGATGTAGGGACATAAATATATAGTCGTGTAACTCTATGTTAACAATAGAGCACAGAATCAGTAGAAATTATATATGTGCCATTTTTCTTTTTTTTTTTTTTCTTTTCTTTTTTTAGAAATTTAAGGCTGTTCATAGTCTTAAAAAGTCTTATTTTCTCATGGCAGAGGTCTTTGATTTTTTTGACAACGTTTTGGCCTAGACTATCTGATCAGTCTAAAAAATCTTAAATTTGATTCAGAGGGAGTGCTGATGTGGTAGAGAGGGTTGCGACAGTGCTCTTTTATGTGTTGAGGCTCTTGTCTCTTACAGGCTCCCTGGGTTCCAGTCTAACCTGAGGTCAATTTGCTGCGTGTCCTCCAATACTCTTTGCCAGCCTTTTTAAGTCTGTCCATTGTATATCCACTAAAAACAAAGGCCAAAAAAGCAAGCCCTTGGAAAAAAACATCTTTAAACATTAAAAATACATTCCCAACCCAACATATCTTTTTTTTCTTTATTTCAAAAAGGGTTTAGGATTGGAAACCTGGATTGTACAGAACACTTTTATGTAAATGTAAGTTGAACAACAAAATCAGCTCTATAGACCATGTATGTAAACATTTAACTTAGCTCTGGATATTAAAGAATTTAGCATAAATCTTGTTTTTTAGATAAAAAAGAATAGAATGTAGGAATTAGAATTTAAAGTCTTTAATTTACAGCCAACATTTAAAGTGACGTCTACTGATAAAATCTGATGTAAAAGCAGCTTTTTGGTTTTCACCCAAAGTTGTCTGCACCTTAAAATCCCGGGCATACAGTAAACCAATGGAAAATGCTTACATATAGACTGTGGTTATGACACATACTGTTAACACAACCTGACACTCTTTTTTTTAGATAATGCTAACTATTTATTGACTCCTTCTCCACAAAATTCATTCACATTATTTTTTAAGTTACTGAAGACATCACATTTTAAACACTACCATGTTTTACCATCCTGGTGGGATTTCTTCATATTTGTTGCCAATATAATGGAAAAAATGCTTTTAACTAGGAATAAATAATATATCAAAAACTGATGAAATTACATTTTCAGACTTGCGGTGCTGACAGCACATTCTTGTCATTATACACTGCTTTTAAACCTTTTTGAAACACCACAAGTTTCATTTCATTTTCAAACCAGAAGCTAGAATTTTTGGTACAAGAATAGAATGCAAATAGCTCTCCCCTCAAACCTCACACTCACATTCAGAGATTATTTCCTAAAAGTGCCCTGATGCATGTCCACTCCCAGATGAAGCCAGCTCGGAAAGCGGAGCACAGCGGCAGTGAGGGAAAGGGGAAGCAGATGGCCGGCCTACAGAGGTTCTGATCGCGGGGATATTGGCAAGATGCTGAGCCGGAGAAATTAACCTTCAGAGGTTTTGTACACTGCGGCAACTGTTGGCTCTGCTGAGTCCCTCTCTCTCCTGCTCCCTCACTATCTCTCCTGTCACCAGTCAACCTTTTTACTAAAGTCCCACTTTATTTTCATCCATTTTTTCCCTACTTCCTCTCCCCTTTTGTTTGTCTTAGTCACTGTTAAATACCCTCCCTTAAACCCATTTTCACCAGGCTAGCTTCTAATGAAGGACACTTCAAAGACTAAAGTGCATAATCACACTGATAACTGCATTCTTTCACCAGCCTTTTGTGTTCCTCTTTGTCTCCATCCTGGTGTGGTAGAAGTCGTGTTTAAAGGTCACACCCTCCTTTTGCCTCTGAAGTAGCTCTGATGTGACGCTGCAGACAAAGTCAGCGTAGCATCGGCAGCGGTGTCAGCTCTTATCTGAATTTGTCACTGCTGAACTGGGAGCCCCCTCCAGTGTGGGTCCCCATATGGACCATCATCATCAGGCTGCTGCAGGGCACACTGCAACAGCCTCTCAGTATTTACAGGAAGATTTTGTTTTCTAAATAAATGAACCTTTTGGAGTTTTTATAAACTCCTCCAATAAAGACGGCATCAAATGGTTAATGGGATGAAGAAACGTAAAAATGATGTGATGAATGAGACTGTGTGTAAAATATGTTTTAGTGGTTTTATACATAATCCAGTTTTCTGACACAGTATCACTCAAAATTAAATAAAAGCAAGATAAAATAAAACAATACAAATACAGTTAAATAAAATAAGAGCAAATAAAATAAAACCCCAGGGCAGCATGGTAGCACAACAGGTACTGTGTGTACCTCACGGTGAGAAGGCTGCAGGTTCGATCCCTGTGGAGGGCAGGGCCTTTCTCTTTGGAGTTTGCAGGTTCTCCCTTGCATGCGAGGGTTCTCTCTGGGCAATACAGCCTCCTCCAACAGACCAAAAAATATGCTTATAGGTTAATTGGTGATTCCAAATTGCCCTTACCTATGAATGTGAGTGTGGATGGTTGTCTGCTTCTCTATGTGGCCCTGTGATTGGCTGGTGGCCAGTTTAGGGTGTAGGGTGTACCCGGCTGCTCGCCCAATGTCAGCTAGTATAGGCTCCAGCCACCCTGAAAGGGATAAGGGGTATAGATAATGGTAGATAGATGGAAAAACAAATCCCTCCCATCCTTGCAATCACAGATCAAGGTCTGACTTCCTCATTAACACTTAACACGGGATTCTCCAACCATCAGGAGTTTGGTCAAATGATCATCAGTCATTAACTGGCAGAGGACAGCCCTCCAGCAAACATACTCAAAAAGTTAACTAAGCTGGATTTAGTTCGTAAAATTTCCATTCACCTGAAAAACATCACTTTGAGGCATTTGTTTGAATTTCAGTCCAAATTTCAGGTCACGGCGGTGTTGCTTTATATTCATTTCATCATTCTGTGGAGTTATTTTGGGGCTGTGGAAGAAGCTATTTAAAGAAAGCAGAAGAAAGGGCTTAAAGATGAAACGAGGCCCTCTCCTGTTGTCTCACAACAAGATGTTACATCAAAGAGTTCTAAATAGGATCACATTTCTACAAATTTTGTTGAAAGTAAGGGTGTTTTTGAAACTCACACTCATGAGGAGGTTATGAATGAGAAAAGTCACTGTGACAGTCCAGGAAATATGAGAAAAGTAAGGGGGACAAGAAAAAAATCATAAATCTAACCTTCTCACTCCATGATATCCAAATCAGGGTGCATTTGGTAATCATTCAATTTAAAAATGTGCCATTAAAATGTAGAATCCATTTGCAAGACCAAACTTGCTGTGTTAAATGTTCTAGTTTCTGTCTTTGTCAGGTTTTAGTCCAAAAAGTATTGACCCATCAAACATTTGGCAAGCTTTGGTGTGTGCAGGACAGACAGGCTGCAAAGACTGGTGCAGTAATGAGTCCTAAACTGGGGAAATAAATTGGCAGATACTTCCATCTTTCGGTGAATGTGCAAGTGTCAGGCTTTTTTTGCCACAGTTTTTGGAGACACTCTGGCTTTTTGTGAATAGACTCTAAATGATGCTCAGGTTAGCCAAATGAAAATGAAAATGTCTTTCCTTTGCAGGACTCTGTGCCGAGCAAAAGCAGAAATCAGCCACAACATCTTGCCCCCTTGTCAGCAGAAATCCTACAAGAATTTACTCATTCAGACAAACAACTGTATGCAAATGCAGCTACCAATCAGTTCAGTACAAAACCTTTAATCTTGAAATCAGCCTGGAGCTGTGGCTCTAAATTCAACTAGCAATTGCTTGTTTTTGATTTTTAGGAAATTTTCAGAAGTTTTTTTTTTCACTTTTTGCCAAATCTGGTTTATAAAACCCTAACTAGAAACATGTGAACTTCTATTAATATTAGGGCAGTGTGCTCCAGCTTTTTGACAATTTTGTGATAGTTTATGTTTAAATAGAAGAAAGAAGTAGTCTCTGGCTCCATGGAGCTGATCAGTTGGAATGACAACTAACCTACGGGAATAGTTAACAGAATTAGAAAATTACACCATAGAAATTTTCACTCTAACCCTTGCAGAGCAGACGGACCTGTCTGAAATTCTGCATGTGGCGGATATACTTAAGTGTCCATCCGGTGTGTCAGGTTACAACAGGCTCTCTTTAGTTTAGTTAGTTCATAAGCAGCTAACAGTCTTTGTAGTAAATGTAAAACAGGTCAGTTGAAGCAAAACATTCTCTTTTATTCTGGGTTGAGCTTTAATGGAACATATGGAACAGCTCTGTGTGCTTCATATTTGTCTTTAGCCATGGAAGTACACCCAGAAAACATTGAAACAAAGTAAAAAATTCTGTCCTTCTACTGTTAGCAACCAAAAGCCTGGAAATAGTAAGTATACCAATGTGAGCCAGATCATTTCATTCTACTCCACTGTTGTTTACACAGTCGCACTCCTCTATTATTTTGATTGGTCAGTGAGGGAGAATTGAATATGGTGAGCGCAGTGCTCTTCTAAAACAAATGTTTCCAACTGATTGTGCTGGAAAAAAACAAAAAGCAGCTGCACTGATGGTGTTTTTTCAATCGGAGCACTGAGCACTGAAAACTCTGGATTACATCTGTTGTGAATATTGAAAAAGTGCTGCCAGTGCAAAAAAAGAAAAGAAAAAAAAAGAAGAAGAAAAGCGGCTATGGACACAGGCCCTTAAATGAGGACTCCATAGGCTGCTTCCAGTGACTTGATACTAGCAATGTGTGAAATTCAGGGAGGGGAACAGGAAATAAAACGTACTGAGTGGTCGTGAGTAAGAACAGAGCAAAGTGATTGTTTCAACTCTACACAGCAGATATTGTCAGGAAATGTAAAGTACACTGAATATGATCCCGAACAATCAGACAAATAATGGATGATAAGAATCCTGAGTCTAGAAGCTTTTTTTTTGTCCTTGTTAAACATCCTGAGATTAATAGAAGCTTTGATTGACAGCTGTCCTGTTTTTGTTAGAGTGAGCATGTTTGAATGAGAGCCATGAGTTTTTTTATATTACTATTTCAATCCTAAATGATTTATCTGCAAAAAACAAGCAGGAGAACAAAATCTACTCTACAGAGTAACAATTGAAGCTCCTACATATTGCCCCCTTTGTCTTTACTTATTAATTAGATTGACACATTTAGTTAAGTTGCTATCAGCTGTAGCCTTACATTTCAGTGAGTTGTCACTGCATACGCTGGTGTTATCTGACCTCGCTCCTCTGTAATACAGAGAGCCACTGTGTCTATGTTTGCCTTTTTTAAATCGTTTTTGTTTGTCACTAATGTTGGGACTGGAATGTATATGTTGTCTTTTTCCAAATTTAGTCAAATGTTAAAGCTGTAAACACAAAACTTTCATGCTGCGACAGTGTTTCCCTATGCAGAAGTTGCTTCCTGCTCCCTATCAGGGGTCATCCAAGGTGATGAGACATCATCTGGAAGCAACCTATTCAATAAAAATGGCACTCCATGAGATGTTTTTACGAGAGAGAACACTAAAATTTGGTCTTGTGGATATGTGTCATGAAATGAGGAGGAAACGATCTTAAAAGTGGTCTTTCTGGTACCGTCTGTTATTATTTTAGGGAACTGCATGTTTCACATATATTTCCATTTATTGCTTGTTCTATCATGTCCAGGGATCGATCCCAGAGCGCTTTTTGAGTAGGTCAAAGTGCAAACCAACAGTTTTTCTTCCTTATTGTGTAAAAGTCATTCACAAAAGGAAACCTTATTTATTATTTGTTAAATACACTTTATGGAGTGCAGTTTTTATTGAACTGAGTCCTAAATTCAGAATAAGAGGTTTGTTGTGCAGGCAGGCAGAGTTGAATGGGGGTCAATATTCTTGTCATATCTGTTACTGTTTTGGTTGTAAGCCCCTAGACTGAAGACTTTTATATACTGTGCACTGAGAGCACATAATGCCACAGAATCCCTCTTTTTATCTTCAGAGTCCTCCAGCAGCAAAATTGGGTGTCTAAAGGTCTGAATAAGGGCTGTTGGTTTCTGAGACCTTGATGTGTGACATGCCCAGACATAAAATGGGATATAATCATAATCAGGGTACTCAACAGGTCACTTAAGTTTCTTAAATGCACTTATTAGAAAAATTATGTACTTAGCTATTAAATATGTTACTTTAATGACAGTTTAGAAGGTTGCATCCTTATTAATTCTGCAAATCATTTGTTTTAATATCAACCATTTGTTTATTTGTTTCTTGTTTTAAGAGGTTTGATTGTTATTTTGCTTAAAGTGTACCTGCAGAATTAAACATAATTACAGCAGCATTATATGTGGATAGAAGCATGCAGGACATGGCTGCCAGCAGTGTCTTATTAGTGCGACTGAAAGTGACTCACAAACTGAAAATGAGTTTAAAGTGCTAACAGGTGATTGTTTATCAACACACAAATGAAGCATTAGGAACACAGTGGGTGGTGGATACTGCCAGTGTCAGACTACTTGATCAAAGTAAAGTGCTAATATAATTAAATTCTTTGAAAACATAGTTATGTAATTATTTTTGCTGCAGTTCAAGCGGGTACAGACAGTTCTTTTAAAAAATGAGATAATAAAAAGAAAAGTCTTCTTCAATCCCACACATTCTGTTGACAGCAATGCGGCACGTCTCCCCAGTCTCCGTTTGGACATGTTTCATCAAATTTAGTATGTAGAAAATAAAGCACCCGGGGAGCAAGGCAAGCTGTTGTGTTTTAAGGGGCGAAAAGAGGGGGATAAATGAGAAATGACTTGTGCACAGTGTTGTGACTGCCTGGTTGGTTTCATAATTCTGCCGAGAGACGGAGACAGAACATCTGCTCGACACTTACGAAGTGCAGTAACCGGTGAAAAATAACAAAGCTGATGACAGTGGGAGTTCCTTTTTTTTCTGTCACACACTCGTCTTGTTTGAAGCAGACATCTGCTGCAGAGTGATTGCTCAAGAAATTTAGGAATTCATTTTGGCCAATTTCCATCAGATTGTCAGAAACAAGATGAAGCAATAATTGCTCTTGCCATCCAGCAATCTGTGAACATTTTCCTTCACGTCATATACAATTCTGCACGCTCAGTAATGTGATACTCAAGCTTTTAGAGCAGGCTGTCCTGTCTGCCGTTTATTCTGCGACTTATTTCCTGGTGGTCTCCTGATCTGGTAGTCATTTTGTGTACATACTTGTGTACAATTCTGAACACATGGACTTATATCTGCAATTTTTTTTGCTTCAAATGTGACAGGACACAGCAAAAACACCATCTGATTCCAGTGACTAACAACTTGCAATGTGTTTCTATAGCTAAACTTTTCCTCGTAGACTCAGGAACAAGGTTTTTAAAGCCCTGTCATACCTGACAGCATCTGTCATTTGTTATCTCGCTGTGTTTGACATTTGATATTTTCTGATTGGCTGCATGGTTACTTTTCTGAATCCTGAAAAACTTCTTCAGGCAAACTGTTATTGACTTCAAAAATTGTTCCCCCCCTGTCAGGATTTTCTTTCTTAGGAAGACTATTTTCTGTTGTTGTTGTTGTTGCACTTTTCTTGCTTCAGGTTATTGGCACTTTATTGAATGTTCTGTAGGTTTGAGTCGTGGTTGAGAAAATATTACCAAGTGTTGCCGTTAGTTTCAATAACAGATTCAGAGGTGTGTTTTGTTGCATAATGAACTCTTTCCTTGGCATTAAGGCACTGTGAGTCTGAGAAAGAAGGAGCTGAGAATGTCAGACAGTGTAAAATGAATATTTCAGTGTGCCCTGTCTGTATTTATCCTGGCTGAACTCAAGGCCTTGACTTTTTTTATGGTGTACAGTCTAGAACTTAAAGTAAAAGGCTGGAAGATAATGTAAGATAGTACATGATGAATAATTAGTAACTTGCTGCTGCTGTTGAAGTTTACACCCCCGAGAGTTTGCAGAAAAAGAGGCTACGATGGTCACAGTGTTTCTAGAAACATGGAAAGTTTGAAATGAACAAACTACATGTGATGATGAATGAGTTCAAGAGGCACAGTCAATGAGAACACTCACATACAACGTCTTCTCGCTTATTTCCTCCTGGATGTCCACAGACAAAAATATCCTTATTGATCAGGACTTTGGTTTGTCTCACTCCACCCTTAAGCCTTGTTTCCACTTTTGTTTGAGGCTGGCGTGCATGTATCCACAGACTTATGGATGACGCCTCTTGGTGTCCAATGCAAGGAAGTGCATTTCTTGAAGCCTGTGTAAAGTAGCTGTAGCCTTTCCGGGGCACAATGATTTTGGCTGTTTTTACTTGGACTGTTGATTTTGAGAACTAAGACCTTTACACACCAAGGACGATATGAGTAGCGACACAAAATTGTGAGCATTTCTGATTCAATTTTTGACTCGCCATTAAGTAAACACTTAAGTAACACACATTTGGGTATATATCGCCTACATTCTAAAAAATTATTGCGCCGCAAAAGTCAGCACGGACTCCACACCAAAAGTATGTTATGATTTCTGCTCATTCTAATTAAACAGCAAAAAGTTGATCCATTATTAAAACTAAGTAATTAAGATCAAAAGATCACTCTGCCCTATGACATGCTTCACTTGTTTTGTCTTTTTACCATCTGTTATTATTTTAGGGAACTGCATGTTTCACATATATTTCCATTTATTGCTTGTTCTTTCATGTCCAGATTGATAGTGTTAAGAGCATTTCAATTTAATGATTGCATGAGGTGCATACTGTACAGCCAGTGAGTAATCATACTTTATAATTGTGATGTCAGTATCTATCAAATAAATCGAGATGTCAGACTGATTTCACCGTAATAGACTCACTCATAGATTGGTCTACAGCACATGCCAAGTCTGTGACGTTCCCAAACAAATGATGTTCTTCACACATGAAGTGGTGTTGCAGTTCAAAGAGTGACCGTGTTAAATGACCACTCTTAAGACATGTTATTTTTTTCCTTTTATTTGCCTTATTTTGATGGTTATTATAAAAATACTCGTCCCTTAAATGGATTCCAAAACATAATAATGACATTTAGACATTTTCCATCTTCTAAAGCAGTCTCTGCTGCTACAGCCACAGATTCTGAGCAGCTCAACTCGATGAGCTTTTATAAGTAAAAAATGTATGCTATCATGGAGAATTCACTTGTTAAGGTTAGGGTACTGAACATTGTCAGAGGTGGTTAATAATGTAGGCTTTACATAATGGGATTGAAATCCATGACTTTATTTGTAAAGATCCTGAAGAGATGTGTTGCTTCACACTTCCTCTGTTATCACAGTTGTTGGCAGAAGACTGCAGTGTGACATGGAAGAAATAGTGAATTTATTAAATATTTAAGGCCCAATTTAAATTGTTGTACATAAAACGGTGCTTTATTTATTTAAGAAAGTCACTTAAACCATTGCTTTTTTGCCAATGGTGCTCAGTCAGTGCAACATGACTGTACTTCATACCAGACTGACTACATTTCAAATTAAACTGATCAGACAGTCTGTATTTCATATTAGATTGAAAAAAATGTATAAACACTGTCTGTTTAAATTGAATGACCAGATCTGCAGATTTACAAAGTGGTCAGAGTAGTTTCAAAAGTTCCTTTCATACAAGCAAAGTCACTGAGAAAACGACATCAGCCAGGCACGTTGTCATATGGTCAATCTGGTCAATTCAATAGTTGAATTTTTTCCATATATCGGAGCTGATATTCAGACAACAATATACTGGGGGGGCGGTGTCTCACAGGCATCACAGTAATGAACACACTTAAATGCAAACAAGGCATTAGGGTTAGATACGTTTTACATCTCAACAGGACGGTGCCAAATAAGTGGCAGACAGATCTGTTATTCTAGCACCTTACCCACTTTCAACAGTGCTAATAAGAGTTGAATGTTGGTAGTAAACAATTACTTTAGGATATTTTTACAATGTGTCATATATTGTACATTATGATTTTTTAATGGAAAATGGAAAAATTCCTGATACATCTACAGTTTTTTTTTCCTTTTCAACAGTTTAATTTTTATTGTATTACTTTTCTCCTTCATGGATCTCAAACCGGCTCCACATCACAGACGAGTGGAGCTCACTAACACTCTCACACAATCACAGGGAAGGAGACAGAAGGGTGAGATGACATATTTCCTCATAAACTTTATAGAGAAACTTTTTGCTTGCTACTGTGTAACCTCAGCGTCATCAACCATTTTATCTCTGTTCAAAGTTATATTAGGTCCACATCACAAGCCTCGCAACAGTAATTTGAAATGAAAGGATAGCCCCCTGTGTGGAGCTTCCTTTAACTCTTTCACTGCAGCCTGCACCAAAGTTTCTCTCTATAAAATAAACATCCAGTAGCACATCAGTGCCATCGATGGGCTGTATTTGATCACAGCAGGACGAGGAGCTGCTGATAGTAGGACTACCTTTATGCAAGACCTATCTGTCATATTGGCATAACCTGCAACCTCAGTGTATATGCAACATGGATACAGGCTCTACACACATTGGCCTGATGTCTGAGTACTGATGGTAATATCAGATAGACTGTCATTTACTGTTGGACATAACACAAGAAAACTCTCAGTTTTGGTTATGTGCTTTGCTCATGTGACTGAGATCACATGTCCTGCATTGTAACTGTTGCCAATGTGAGCATTATAATCATAGGGGACAGGTAGTAGTATATCATTCAGCAAATAACTCTTCCCAAGCAAACTGTAGCTCTCTGTTTGGTGAGAACTACACACCTTATGATCATCATTTTGAAGAGTCAGTACTCTGAAGACATATAAGCACTAGAATCCATGACCAACTCGAACTAAATTAATCACTTATTTAAAATCCTTCACAACAAGGTCAAGAGTTGCTGTGCTCACTTCGACTCTTTTTCACTCATTGCCTTTCTTATTTCAAATTTGTGTAGATTTATAGATTATTATTATGTCTTTCAATGTGGTGTTAATATTTATTGCATCTTCGTTCATATAGTATTTGCTCTCAAGTATTATTAATGGCATGTATTTTGTACATTATGCTTACTCAAAGGCTTATTTTGTGGAAAATAGTAAAAAAATAATAGCAAAAACCTATTAACTATCTGTGTAGCACATGAGTTTAGTGCCCTGTTACTGTGTAAAACTATATTCTTCTTGAATGTAATGAGTTTAGATGAAACAGCTTGATTGAAGACCTTCACACATCAAAATACTGCTCAGTAGACCTTTATTCTTTCATTATTGGTATGCATTATGACTTAAAAGAGGGGCTGTTTTATCATTACTGGCATCATTATAATGGCCTTCTGAGTATTATTAACCCCTTGACTTCTACTCGAATGTAGGAAAGATCGTACTTTGAGTGACTGAGGTGGTTTTCACACCTACAGCTCGGTTGCTTTGTTCTGATTCAGTTGAAATAAATGATAAAAATATGAATATTTAATTTGGATTGTTTCATTTTCACACAGCAGTTTAATAACGCTGGCCAGATCCACACAAGAAGCCAAGATGGCCATTATTGTTAAATATTACTTTATCAGCCTAGATGCCTGTGCTGTAATGCAATTATTAGTACTCCTACTGCTGCTTATATCCCTACAGCAGTGTGACGAGAGTAGCCCTGATTTTGCCAGTTCCTGGGTCAATTATAAACCGCACCAGGGATCAATTAGAAGCGAGCTGAGACCACCCCTATCAGATGAGCTTAGCATGGTTGTTTGTAGTGTATAGCCTGCTTGTATCATAACAAATCTCCCAAACAATCTAGATATGAAAACTACCTAAATCTTTTTAATAAATCCATCTACCTTGTATCAACTTCGATTGGCCTTGTCTTCTACTCGGGTGTGTAAAATAATGCTGAAAAAAATATTACTTGTCACTGTCTCAGCAGAGTCAGCAGATTTTGAGTCTGCCTCAAATCAGACGCTCCAAAATTTAAGGACCAGTCTTTACATGTGAGATTTGAGGAGTTAAACTACTACGAGTGAGGTGACATTTTGTCCATATTATATCACCAGAGACTAAACTAACAGTTATATGACTTAATGTGGCTAAAGAAATTATTAAAAGGGCGACAAAAATCTAAATATGCTCCATTGAATGTTTAGTTTCATTTTTTTCTTTAGTAAACTGAATAAATTTAAAAAAAGATTTTGAAACTAGTGACATTTTTAATTGTCACTGATCTTACAATGCAGCTTTTAGTGTTATTTAGTTATATGAATGTTTTATGTATGAATATTATGTTTTAATTTATGAGTATTTTGAAAAAAATCCAGAAGATAATAAACTTAGTAATGTGGTGAACTTGTTACTGTAAACTTACTAATACTGAAGCTATAGGTAAACCCAAGAATGTTTCAAATCAAAGTGTCTTCAGTGCCCCAAAAGCTAAAAAAGTTGTCTTTATTTTTACATAAAAACATTTCTTTTTTTTTTTAATATTCTTTTGACTGTTCCTATATATATAAAATTACTACTTTAGCATGAATTTCCAGCTTGAGAACCTGATAAATATCATTACAAGTATTATAAATAACAGGTATTTTGAAGCACAACAAAATATGATTTTTTCTGTCCTTTGTAAAAATTGGTATAAACATTAGATAAAGGCAATAAAAAGCCAAACTTTTCATAAAGCATGGTCCTACTGTTTGCTTACTTTAGACTAACTGGAGTCTAAGTAATTCTTTAATGTTAAAATAAAGTGAAGGAAAGAATAAAGCTGCCTGTATGTATGGGATAAAAAGGTTTTCTCTGAGTAGTGCAGGGTCACAGAGTTCTTAAATACGTGAAACACTTCTACTACACATTGGTCATGTTTAAAAAAAGACTCTGTGTTAAAAACAGGGCAGCTTTGAAAACATTGCAGTCCATCCGTCAAAGGTTCCCCTGATGATTCACTGTCGCTGACATCAGTGACAGCAGAAACCAGAGCGATGGAAATCTATTTAAATGTGGTGAGGCTCAGTTTCCCCTTCATGAGAGAGCTGTGGATAATATGTTGGACCCTGACCAGTAGGGGGTAAAATGGCTCCATTCGTCCTTTTTTTAAAGTCACAGTGAAGTGGAGGGAAACAAGTGAAACGCCGATGCATAACACTGACATTTTTAATAGAATTCATTTATAACAAATGGAACTTGTGTCAGCAAAGAACTGATTTTCATACAGACTTCTTTCGCCACCAATGAAACCTAAGTAAGAAAATAAAAAGCACTCCTTTCATTCAGAAAAAAAGAAACAGTTTACGCTTACAACTAATCAGAGGTAATTGTATGATCTTTTTAACAAGCCATTTTTTTTTTACAATTT